>LR990367.1:20000000-21200000 GCA_905147345.3 Mythimna impura | reverse complement strand
ATACTTATATTATATAAACAAGCGTATGTCATAATCTGCTGTTAAAAATATTTTTTTATTTTTTTTTTATCTCTTTAATTAAGTTTTTACGGAATTCATTAAATATGTTATATTGAAGTAATGCTTAGTTTTGTCGACTGATAGGTTCTGTAGAGACTTTCATCAGGACATCTTTAGATGGTTTAGAATCATGTCATATTATTAATAAAAGAAATAAACACAAACAAATTCGAGTTTTAAAATAATTAATAGTGTCAGAGAGAATTAGAAAGGCTGACAGGTGAAAAGGCACGAGTGATTCTTTATAATAGTGTAAAAGAGTAATTTCTTAGGAACAAATCCTACATCGAAATGTGTCATCAATGGCCTTTTTATGGACAGTTATAAACGTCTATCACTAAACCCGCTGCAAATCTAACAAACGACCCAAGAGCTAGATTGACTCGACACCATACCGAAGAAATCCCAGACGTCAGCCTGTACGAAAAAAGGATGGCTCTGAAGCAGCTGAAAAACAACAAGGCTTCGGGTGAGGAAGGAATTAGGGCCGAACTCCTGAAGGCCGGTGAAAAACCAGTCCTTAAGGCCCTTCAGAAGCTATTTGATTCCATCATACTCGAGGGAAAAACGCCACAGGCATAGAGCAGAGGCGTGGTGGTACTTTTCTTTAAGAAGGGCGATAATGCCCTGCTTAAGAATTACAGGCCGATCTCTGTACAAGCTGTTTTCCAGAGTCATCACGAATCGTCTTGCGCGCAGGTTGCACGCATCGTCAATCGGCCGCAGAACTTTTTACAGTTGCCTTGCTAGACGCCAAAGTGGTTTATAAATCGACACTTCTCAGCTCCTTACTCGACCTCAAAGTGAGGACAACATAACGTAATCTGTCTCCGAGCTACGTCTAGCTGCGGAGTTTTCCAGATATGGGTCCAGATTACGTGTCTCGCTAAATATTATTTTTTTGTATCAGTAAGATGCCTACGGGGACCGGGAGTGTTTTAAAGAGATATGATATCTAGCGTTCCTTAGAACGACTATCAATGCAGTTTAGGGTACTTGGTGAAGCCTACCCCTACTCCCTGGAATTGTGCGCATATCAAGAGCAATGTAAAGGTCCTTAGGGAAGGGAAGGTCGCTAGCGTTTGGTGGTTTGTGAACTCATTATAGCTCAAACTGGCCCTAGCATGTAACGTATATTTATTCGGTTCAGCCTTCAATCGGCAGTGTTTCAGTCACGGTTGCGTCAAGTAAGTGTCAAGTCCACTCCAAATTTATTTAGGGTTGGGCACGCCACAATTATGGCGGTAAGTCCCCTCTTTGAGGCGTGGTTGGAAAGACCTCACGGCGTCCTCACCTTCCGCATGACGCAGGTTCTCACCGAACACGGTAAGTTCGGGAAGTTCCTGCACCGAATTCGTGCGGAAGAGACGCCCGGGTGTCGCCACTGTGCGGACCGCCCGGAGGACACGGTGGAGCACACGGTGGAGGCGTGCCCCGCTTGGGCAGAGCAACGCCGTGTCCTCGTGGGGGCGATCGGCGGCGGCGATCTCTCGCGCCGGGCCTTGGTACAGGCCATGGTCCGGAGCGAGGAAGAGTGGCAGGCGGTCGCCTCCTTCTGCGAAGCAGTAATGCTAGCAAAGGAGGCGGCCGATCGCGTGAGGCAACGGTCCTCACGCCCCAACCGCCGCCGGGATTCCGATCCCGATTTCCGGCCACCGTAGGCGAGGGCTTGCGGACGGCGAGCAATGGGTGGCTCGCCGTCCGATCGTCCGGTAACCGTCCGGACCAAGCCCAAGTCGTCGACGGCGCGTATTGTTCCACGCGCGCCTCATGGAGATGTCAGCAAATCGTAGGGGCCCAACAGGGTCGAAGCCTACTGGGGCCACGGGTAGTGTGAAAGCGAAACCCGGGGCCCTGGGACGAAGGCAAAGAAGGAACAGGAGTGGGTTTTTAGTCAGTAAAAGTCTGACACTACTTTCCGCTCCGCCCAAGAGCGCGATTTGTCATAAGATGATTTTCCCACCTAAAAAAAAAAAAAAAAAAAAAGGGTAAGATCGGAGATTCCGCATTTATTCTTTGTTGTCAATCGTGGAAAGGTTAACCGAATGGTAGAATGAATGACCGAATGATGGAATGATTGACCGAATGAAGGAATGATTGGGACGTGTTTTTGACAGTTGCTGTCAATGTATTTGACAGTGGCTGTCATTTGCCTGTGGATTAGAAAATTATCTCAAGGGAACATAATCCAAGGAAGTAATGTAATGTAATTTTAATTAGTTAAGTGTTTTTATTTTTCTTGTTATATCGTATGTTCAAAATAAAAGTTATTACATTTGAAAAAAAAAGAAACCAAGGATAAAAAGTATTCTTTGTGTTATTCTAGGACATGGTCTACCCGTTTACCAAGTTTCATCGAAATCCGTTTAGTAGTTTTTGCGTGAAAGAGTAACAAACATCCATACATACAAACTTTCGCATTTATAATATTAGTAGGATAAGAACTCTGTGAACATTTATTTGAGGACTGAGGAACATAAATGTAAAAGTAAAGCCAGGGAAATAATTTCCCACTGGGGTTATCCCTAAACGGGCAAAGGGAAATAATTTCCCACTGGGGTTCTCCCTAAACGGACAAAGGGAAATAATTTCCCACACGAAAAAAAAACCGTTTTTTATCAGGTTCAGGATTTTATATTGTATTTTATATACACTGCTAATTAAAATGATACAAGAACTTACACTTAAACCATGAAAAGTTGATCTTTATGTTCGGCCGTTTGCAGAACTTTTTATGTCATAATATTATTTTGCATTACAAAGGATAGCATGAACGTGCAAACAAGGATGATTGCTTTAAGCATGCAGCATGAAAGCAGGCACGCAACATGCAGCAGGAATGCAACATGCAGCATGCAAGCAAGCATGCAGGCATGCAGTATGCAAGCAGGCATGCAACGTGGAAGCAAGCATGCAACATGCAGCAGGCATGCAGTATGCCAGCAGACATTAAGTATGCAGGCAGGCATGCAGTATGTTAGCAGGCATGCAGCTTAGAAGCAGGCATGCAGCATGGAAGCAGGCATGCTACATGCTACATCAAGCCTGCAGCCAACATGCAGCAGGCATACAGCATGCAAGCAGGCATGCAGCATGGAAGCAGGCATGCAAAATGCAGCATGTATTGTTTCTGTTATGGCTCCGGTGCTGCGGGGTTTGGGCGGCCCCACGCACGCTTATCGTCGCAGATGGTTTTAACGCTCACTACCACAGCCTGCACCTTTTCCGCAATTTTCAAAATCGGTCCACAATTGACCGAGATATCGGTGAACATCCAAAAAAAAAAATACATTCAGCCGAACATATAACCTCCTTCTTTTTGAACTTGGTTAAATTTTTAACCAATTTGCTTTGAATCTATCAGAGATAACTACACTAAATTATTGAATTCAATTCATAATATTTCATTTCACATGGATGGACACTTATAAAACGGTTCCAATAGGTCGTTTCTTACGGCCCGTTCACGACTTCGGTCTTAGCGGCGCGACGCGCCGGGATGAGCGGCGTCTCCTGGCGTGCTCCAAACATTTTCATACCTTTGTTCTTACCGCACGCCGCTGCCGCGCTTAGCTACCGCTCACAGCGGCAAGGTTGTGAATGGGCCGTTATGGAGAAGAACCGACAAGATCTTCCACCATTACTCTTTAAAAAAACAATTAATCGATTTTAATAATATTTCCCTATTACAATATCGTAAGGTATTATACTACCTTATAGTATTCTCGTGTGTCGTCCGACAGTGGAGCCGGGTCGCGGCGCTCGTTCACGCTCGGTGGGCTGTTTTAACGACTGCCCGTACAAACCGCTTTGCCTCGACTCCACTTATTTTCCATAAAAGAAACATTTGGTTGTAATTACAACCACACATTGCACCTCTAGCTCACTATTTTCATACCTACACATATTATTATGAAATTATTTCTGCTCAGTTTTCAGGAAAATTTAATGTTAAATTGTGTTATGCTGCTATAACAAGTTTTAGTGAAATACTGAAGTTTTGTTCACAATTAATGATGACGACAACATAGAATTAATACTCCTACAAAATTAATATTAATGTCTTTAAAAAATCAATCTGCCCACCCTCTCCGCAACAATGTTGGGTTCGGCTTCAGTCTACCCGGATCTAACCTCCACAACTCAGTAATATGGGTAACACCACGGTAACACGGCACGATCTCTTGGCAAGTCTGGTGACACATTTCCTGACTTCTGTGTATCTGTAACGACTGTTAAAGGTCTGCAAATGGCAGCCCGAACCAACGGCTCAACATGCTTTCCGAGGCACGGAGGAACCTCGGTATGTTGAGATGATCACCCATCCGCAGGCCGACCTCTGCAAGCGTTGCGTTGCAAAAAGTGTCTATTAAGTAAGTATCATTGTAGCTTGCTGCGTAATCTATAACGATCGCTTTCTACGAAAGCAGCACCTCTCAGCCGTCAGAGATGAGATCCCCCGTGCTGGCAACGTAGTCGTCACCATAGGATAGTCTGCTCCACATCACTATGGTACACTCATCACTGGTACTTGCATCGATGTTGATGCATCAAGAGCCGTCGTGTGACGTCATATCACGTCATTGGCATCGATTGTGGCGTCGATAGCTCGATGCGGTATCACGATCTACTAGTAATCGTGTTTTAACCTAATTTTTACAAATTTTAATAATGGATATAATAATACCACCGTAGAAGAATTAGGGTTTTCAGACCACTGTGCAACCATCTTTCACACGAAATTACCTAGCAACAGCAATAAAAAACAACACTGGTCCGTGAAAAAAAGATTATATAATACACAAAATGTTGAAAAATTTAAATCAGAATTAAAAAAACAAAATTGGAATGAAATAATACAACCAAATAAAAATATAAATGAAAACTACATTGCATTTGCTAATACCTTAAATAAAATTTTAAATTTATGTATCCCGCTACAGAAGATAAAAATAAAAACAACATTTAAAAAGTATTGGCTTACAAAGGGTATCAAATTATCTTGCAAAAACAAAAGACTACTTAAAATACTTACCACTAAAACAAAAAATCCCATATTATTAAAATATTATAAAAAATATGAAAAAACCCTAAAGCAATCTGTAACGACAGCAAAAAGACTACAATATATAAATAGAATGAAAAAGTCAACAAATAGAGTAAAAACTATGTGGAATTTAATAAACGAAAGAACAAATAAACCAATGGAAAGGGAAAAAAAAATATAAAATTACATAAAAATGATAATTTGATAACAGAACCTAAGCAAATAGCTAATATTTTTAATGACTTTTTTGCTTCTATCGGGGAAAATATCTCACCAGCAAAAGGAGCCCCTGTGATGTACCCCACAGAAAACTCCATATTTCTCAGCCCTGTTGATCCTCATGAAGTAAATCGAATAATAAAAAATTTAAAAAATAAAAAGAGCTTTGGAGTAGACGAACTTCCCCCATTTCTACTAAAGCAATGTGCAGATGAACTAACCCTACCATTTTATAAATTAATTAACCAATCGTTTGATGAGGGAAGTTTTCCAAATCAACTTAAAAACGCACTCATAAAACCCGTACACAAGAAAAATTCTAAAACTGACCCTAGTAACTATCGCCCAATCGCGTTGTTACCAACTGCGTCTAAAATCTTTGAAAAGGCTATGTGCAACCGCGTATACTCTTTCTGTGAAAAAAATAAAATATTCGACGACTGCCAGAACGGCTTCCGTAAAAATAGATCTTGTAGATCTATTTTTACGGCGTCGTTAGCAGTCTACAAATACGTACAAGAGGCTCTATCTGTTATTAATAACAAAAAATATGCCGTAGGTATGCTACTTGATATGTCTAAAGCCTATGATAAAGTACAATTTAAAATATTATTAGATAAGCTATATGGGATAGGAATACGAGGAAAAGCTCATGAATGGTTTGCATCATACCTAAAGGATAGGATACAGTTAGTAGAAATAGAATACTTCGACAAAAACACAAATGAAATAATAAAAATAAGGTCTGACAGAAAAGCAGTTAATGCATCAATCCCCCAAGGGCTTATAGGCTGTTTATTATTCCTTATTTATATTAATGACCTTCCTAAAATTATAAAAAGCCCATGTGTTTTATTCGCGGACGATATATCTCTACTCACATCATGCCAAAATGATGACAATATAAACGCCAAATTAAATTCCCTTCTCTCTACAACTGTAAACTGGATGAATAACCATAACCTAGAAATCAACTTCACAAAAACAAAATTAATTACTTTTCATCCCCATCAAAAACCACCATTAAAATTAAATTTTATATATAATAATACAAAATTAGAACAAGTAAACGAGTTTACTCTCCTTGGTTTGTCTATAGATACCCATGTAAACTGGAAATCCCATATACAGAAAATAAGAGCAAAACTATCAAAATTTTCATACGCCCTTCGCGAAATAAAAAAAACTACCAACCTGCAAACTGCACTTACTACTTACTATGCATATGCCCAAGCATGGCTTAGCTATGGGGTCATGATGTGGGGAAACAGTACTGATTCGCAGACCATATTTATTTTGCAAAAAAAGTTAATTCGAATAATAACCAATATAGAACAAACAGAAAGTTGCCAACCACACTTCCTAAAACACAAAATACTCACACTTCCCTGTTTATACATCTTAGAGTTATGTAAATTTGTCAGAAAACACCCAGATTTTTACACAAATTGTGAAGAAACACAAAAAAGATACACTTCTCGACACAATAGAAACAAAGTAAACATACCTCGATCCCGATTAAAAATGCACTCAACAAGTCCTTTAGTAATGTCTGCTAAAATTTATAACAAACTGCCAAATGAAATTAGAGAAGTAAGAAAAACAAATATATTTATCAATAAATTGAAAGAATTTCTAGAAGCTAAGTCATACTACTCAGTAAAGGAATTTTTAGATGATAAGTCGATCGGAAAATAATTTATTTTTAATTTTTTTCTATATTATTATTCACCAAAGATTCTGTAATGACATTTATTAAATATAGTTAATATAATATAGTATGAAAAATAGAAAATTTAATGAAATATAAATTCCCAGATACTTAAATAATAAAATAATTTAATTATAATGACGATGAAAAATAAATAAAAGTACCTGACATAATTTATCAATTCTTAGACACGGACATAATAATAATAAATATACATAATTGACTTAAATGAATATTTAATTTAATAATGACGACAATAAAAATAAATAAAAATACCTGACAAAATTTACCTAACCTACTTATACAAAACATAATAATAATAAACATAAATTAATTAATTTTAATAATAACAATTTACTAATAATGACGATAAAAATAAATAAAATATTTGACATAATTTACAATTACTTACACAATAGACTTAATAATAATAATATGCATACACAATCTAATTTAAATATATTCATACATAATTTAATAATAAAGATGACAAAAACAAAAATTAAATAATCGGACACAATCTACCAATACTTATTATATATATACACATACATCTATTTGATCTACCTACAATAATTAATTCCATTACTTAATTGTTACTTTGCCGCCATCCTCTCTTCTAACTTTGCTGTGCCCGACAGGGTCCATATTTATCTTAACAATATTTTATACCACCTATGTACATAATATGGAATGCAATAAAGTATTGAGTATTGAGTATTGAGTATTGAGTATTGAGTATTGAGTATTGAGTATTGAGTATTGAGTATTAATTTAATGCTGATCGCAACTTGCGGTACCACGGCCGAGCTGAACAGGAGAACAAAGAGATTTCTTCCCTATGTATTATATTAGCGAAATATTGCTCTAAATAATGACAGTCTGTATATATGCAAGTCGGTAGTCTTCTTTATTCTAGAGCATGGAAGGTACTTCTGGTCGCGTCGTGTTGTTGGGGTTTATCATGAGTTGGTAATTGCTCAGTAGTATTTTGAAATTCCTGGTTTGTACTCAGTTGATGGCAATACGCTTCTTTCTCTTTTAGATAGGATTTACATATAACCGGCAGATAATGTAGCTGTAGTATGCGTACACCTCCGCCCGTCATGTCTTACAAGCATGATGTTTGTTTTGTAATATTTATAAACTAAAGTATCCTTCATACATTCAAAAAATGGGTTTGCTTGTGATCTTATAAACACAGCAATAATATGAAATGCGAGTAAAAAATAAAGAAAAATTTTGGGACATTCTCTAGTATTTATTTAGTAACTTGTGATAAAAGAGGATCCAGTGAGGAGTATTTGTTCTTTCCTTTTGCAGCATGTCCTCAAGAACTGATACTAAATACGCTCTAAAAGTAATGTAGAGTGAGCAAAAACTTCACAAGTAGAATAATAATTCTGTAAATAATCGCAACCTCTTACAATGTATACCACACAACGCGTCGCTAATTCCTGGAACAACAGTCACGAACAATTACTGTAGATGTTTTACTGTCGCCAACATTCAATACAGATCTATATACCTTGGTATCTATAGCTGATTTGATTTTAATTTAATAGCACGTAGGTATAGAATTCATACCAAGTTCGCAGAAACACGGAAATTCCCACGATTTTGATTTTCATATGTATTGTCATCATTAGTCGCTGTATTTCGTTTCAATTTTGTTTTATTTCATGTCATGTTATTACTTTTTCAGCGAAGTTATTTAATAACGGAATACAATTTATATTTTCTGTTTAAATACCACTTTATTTGTACGTTATAATACAACCCTCTTTTTATCAGGTGCACGTAGTGTTATAAGAATGTCTCCTATACAGTGTGAGTCTTTATAATGTGCACATATCGAAATGAGGGAATCTATGCTTAATTTTATCGACGGAAAAAAATATTAAAAAAAAGTCTAAATATTTATTTATATTTATTATGGATTTTTTAAAAAAATTGTTTGCTTTTGTGACCCCAGTGTATACAAAGCTGTGTAACTTTTAAACTAAACGATTTATCATGATGAAACAAACTTCATAATGATCGGAAGTAACTAGGCGTTGTCATAAAATGAAAATTGTAGAAAAAAAATAGCCTCAATTAAAAATAAACAATTTTTTTTGGCAAAAATCTGATTTTTTTTCATTCATTTTTACAATAATTGTAAAATTTCTCAATAACACGCCCCCATCACCTACCTTTTTTATTACTTTAAGTTATTTTTCATTGTATTAGGAACCTAACGGTAAAAATTGCATGTTTTTAACTCAACCCCAACGTTTTTTATCAACTGTCAAAGAAAGGCCCAGCGCATAGCTACGCACTATTATTTAGCAAGTAGATAACTTTTTTTTGTGAACTTTGTTGTGAATGTGCGCGGGTCGTTTTAAAGATGGCACACCGAACGTGCAATTGTATTGTTCTTTTATGGGTGGTTTATTTGGGATGATAATTAGCGCAAAAGAGTTCAATTAAAACCCATTTATGATTAAATACATAATTTAATTCGTCAGGTTCTCAAAATGTCCACCTCGTTGTTGTAAGCACAAAGTCGCGCGAATTAAAATTTGGTGTGTCGCTCTCCTTTTTTTTTAGGTGGTAAAATCATCTTATGACAAATCGCGCTCTTGGGCGGAGCGGGAGATAGTGTCAGACTTTTACTGACTAAAAACCCACTCCTGTTCCTTCTCCACACTATCCGTGGCCCCAGTAGGCTTCGACCCTGCTGGGCCCCTACAATTTGCTGACATCTCCCTGAGGCGCGCGTGGAATAGTACGCACCGTCGACGAGTTGGGCTTGGTCCGGACGGTTACCGGACGGTCGGACGGCGAGCCACCCATTGCTCGCCGTCCGCAAGCCCGCGCCTACGGTGGCCGGAAATCGGGATCAGAATCCCGGCGGCGGTTGGGGCGTGAGGACCGTTGCCTCACGCGATCAGCCGCCTCCTTTGCTAGCATTACTGCTTCGCAGAAGGAGGCGACCGCCTGCCACTCCTCCTCGCTCCGGACCAAGGCTCGGCGCGAGAGATCACCCCCACGAGGACACGGCGTTGCTCTGCCCAAGCGGGGCATACCTCCACCGTGTGCCGTGTGTCCGTGATGTCACTCTCCTTATCATTTCGGGATCATTGCGAATATCATTCACACAGTTTATTATGCGGTCACGCAAATCGGCCTCACTGTTGATGGGGGAGTACCCAACGCGTGTACAGTAGTACACGCGTTGCTTCATGGTCCCCCATAGGAAATAATCAAGGGGCTTCAAATCGGGTGAACGCGCAGGCCACCCTACAGGTCCTTGCCGGCGGATCATGATAATTGTCGTTTAAAAATCTCCTTACATAGCTATGCGCTGGGCCTTTCTTTGACAGTTGATAAAAAATGTTGGGGTCGACTTAAAAACATGCAATTTTTACCGTTAGGTTCCTAATACAATGAAGAATAACTTAAAGTAATAAAAAGGTTAGGATAGGTTAGGATGGGGGCGTGTTATTGAGCAATTTTACAATTATTGTAAAAATGGACGAAAAAAAATCAGATTTTTGCCAAAAAATAAATTGTTTATTTTTAATTGAGGCTATTTTTTTTCTACAATTTTCATTTTATGACAACGTCTAATTACTTCCGATCATTATGGAGTTTGTTTCATCATGATAGATCGTTTAGTTTAAAAGTTACACAGCTTTGTATACACTGGGGTCACAAAAGCAAACAAATTAAAAAAAAAATCCGTAATAAATATAAATAAATATTTAGATTTTTTTAAATATTTTTTCCGTCGATAAAATTAAGCATAGATTCCCTCATTTCGATATGTGCACATTATAAAGACTCACACTGTATTAATCTGCCTCTATCTTGTTTGCTAGTGTGTGCCGGTCCGTTCGGTGGGGTCGAGCTTCTCGCCATCTTTGCCTGGATTCACTGCAACATTGTCTGGCGTTAATTTGGGATCCATTCGGTGTTTGTTTTTATCCATATCTCATCAGACTTGCTACTGGCCACATAATGGCCAAAGCTCACTTAATCTTAGCGACCTTCTGGGTAATGTCTATAATTCTTGTTTTGGTACGCAGCGTGGTGTTCCTCATACGATCCGAGAGATAGATCCCTACGATACTGCACTCCACTTCAGTTGATATGTCGAAAACGAGGTTACTAGCAACTTGGACCTGGATGTATTTAGGTCACAAATGAATAAGAGACTTCTAGGCCAGCGTGCTACATCCAAAATAATCTATACATATAATAAAACAGTAAAATTATTTTGCGATGGTATTAATTGGCGCAAAAACTACTGAACCGATCCTGTTCAAATTTTGCATACATAATCCTTAAAGGTCAGTGCATCTGTTAGGCTATAAATTATCACGCTATTTGCTATGGGGGGTGAGCAATAATCCAAAACGTCCGTGTTGAACGACATTTGCCGCGAGTTCGATTCCCAGCTACAGTTAAAATTTTCGTCATTATTTTATCTTCTTTTTGTAATAAAATAACTTTTACCATTTTTTCAAAATAAAATTGAAATTTCTATTCGATATCTTCTAAATATATTGTACAAACTAATGAAAACACATAATAAAATCGAATTAGTAAAATATGGCACCACACGCAATTCAGATACTCGCAACGCCATCTAAAGACTCAAAGTAGAAATAATGATGACAATGACAGTTGAACTTCATATTTGATAGATGGCATTGTGTATTTTACGTAATTTTCTGAATGGCGGAAGAAGTGACCATCGCCCACGTTTGCAGACAGTTCTATTGTTCAAAATTGGAGGAAAATAGTTATGGTTAAACTGGTGTTAGACGGAGGCATTTTTAACAATCCTACTGCTTTTTTTTCCATGATTGTAACAAGATAATTGACCATGATTATTCAAGGGATACCAACCAAAAAAGGCGATAAAAGTAAACAAGTATATGTATTTAATTATTGACTTTAAAATAACACGGCCAAATTTTCGTAAGGGGTTGCATGGCACCTTGTGTTGGAAGGCCCCCATGTAGACCGATGACCTCGTGAGGGTCGCGGGAATCCGAAGGATGCGAGACACACAGGACCAGTCATTATGGCGACACTTGGGGAGGCCTATGTCCATGATAATGATAATGACCATCATCTTTTTTTTTTCTTTTTTTAACAAATCATTTGAAATCATCCAATGACTTCTCTGGTTGGAGCGAGAGGGCGTGTCGAACTTTTACTGACTAAAACCACACTTGTGCCCTTCAGTTGCGCTTTGAAACATCTCTTTGAGGAGCGCGTGGATCACTACGTGCTGTTGACGACTGGGCTCGGTTCGGTTAATTACCGGACGGCCGGACGGCTAGCTACCCATTGTTCGATGTCTGCAAGCCTGCGTCTACCGTGGCTGGTCGTCGGGGTCGGAATCTCGGCTCGGCGTGAGGACGTTCGTTCCCTCAGGCGTGCGGCCTCCTCCTTCGCTAGCATTGCGGCTTTGCAGAAGGAGGCGACCGCCTACCATTCCTCCTCGCTCTGGACTATTGCCCAAATCAGGCCCCGGCGCGAGAGGTGACTGACGCCGATTGACTCCACGAGGACACGGTGGTGATCCGCCCTTGCGGGACACACCTCTGTATGCTCCACTATGTCCTCCGGGATGGCACCTTGCGGCCTAATAATGGCGTGATTTATTGTTTGCAGTTTCTGCTCCATATAAAACGGGGTCGAAAGTGGTTTACGTTCCTGATCACTGATGTATCTCAGATTCCTGGCAGCCTTACGTCGACATCTGGACGTTACCTCCTTGCAGTGAGTGGTGACCAACACTGGAACAACCCTCTGAGGGAGGCCAGTCTCAGGGATAACACTAATCGGCTGCTACATTTGTTTACCGTAATTTCATTGTTTTATGGATACACAAGCACAGGACTGTTGAGGGTGTTTCGAGCGGTTTCTGTTCCGGATTCGGTTGGAAGTATCCTGATATTACCATTTTGTGAATCGCCCGGAGGACCCGCTGTAACATGCGGTGGAGGTCTATCACATTTGGGTGAACCGCCGTGTCCTCATAGAGGCAATCGGTGACAGTGACCTCTCGGTTTGGCCATCAATATGCGAGTTTGATTGGGCCATACACGCGCTCAAGATTTCGCCGAAATTCATTCAACGGGGACGTCAGTTAAATACACACCAAAAAATCCTAGGTAAATGAACAAGTAATTTTTACGCCCAAAATGATCAAGCTACAACAATCAATGCAAGCATGCTCTCGCAAATTCTTCATAAGTACTGTTGTGGAGGAAGATAGTTGATGATGATGATGGTAGATTTTGGATTCACTGGCTTTTTGGCTTTGCACTATCAGTGCAATTTATTCAGCTGAAGGTCGGTGTCTCGATTATGCTCCTTCATTTACCTCTAGCAAAGCTGTCTAACGGCTTAAACTCTTCAATGAAAAATTATTGAGGCAAAATTTTACGGGAGGTAACTCTTTCGAACAATCTCGCAGACATCGGCCCTAGAGGGCCCTATCCATTTGCTGACATCTCTTTGAGTCCGGTGTAGAATACAACGCGTCGTCGATTCAGGATTGCTTTGACCAGACGGCCGGACGGCACCACCGCAATCCCGGTTTGCGACGGCTGGTAATCGCCCTGCGGCTTTCAACACCCGGAGCATCACTTGCAGCGACAGTTAAGGAGTCAGAATGTCCTATCCCTCATAGTTTCAGCCACCTTCTTCGATCGTAGTGCTTCACTGAAGGAGGCTACTGGTTGACATTTTCTCCACCAATCGCCTCCATGAGGACACAGCGATGCTGGCGCTCCGACCAAGCGGGACCGACTTCCACCGTATGCTCCATCGTATTCTCCAGGCGATCCGCACAATGGTGATACCCGAGTGTTTCTTCCCGTAGAATTCGATACAGATACCTCCCAAAACACCCACATCCGGTGAGTCCTGCACAAAGAGAGGATGCCGTGACGCCTCTGTAGACACTCTTCAAAGACAGTCATTACCGCTGCGATTGTGACGTGCTCACTGTGGCGAGGGATTAAAATCATACAATGTGGTTTCACCAGAACATAAACCAGAAACGTACATAAACTAATTTCTTTTCTTTTGGGGTAGGCAGAAATGCCAACTGCTACGACCCTTACATACTCTTTCTATTCATTGACATTCATACATTTGGATCTGGACGAGTACATAACATGTTTCCTGAAGGTAATTTGCGTTTTTACTTTTAACCGTTTTATGTTAAAGTACAATAAATAATTGCGTTGCTTTCAGAATGAATTGCAAGCTCAGAATGATTGTACGTTTTTACAAACTTAACGCAGACGAAGTCGCGGGCAACAGCTAGTCTTCTATATACTTATAATATTAACAGTAAAATTGTGGACCGATGGTATAATTGGCGCAAGCAAAAATTACTGAACCAGTCCTGTTCAAATTTTGCATACGTAATCCTTATAGGCCAGGTCAACTTATAGGCTATAAATTATCACGCTATTTGCTATGTGGGGTGAGGCATATTCCAAAATGTCGGTATTGAACGACATTTGCCTTCAGTTATAGAAATATTTTTGTTAGTATTTTGTCTCTTCTTTTGTATGTGATATACGACGGTACATCGAATAAAATAATAAAACGAATTTTAGCATATTTTTTTATATATTCTAGATATATTTACTCCATATTTTGGTAAAAAGTAATCAAAACATGTAATAACATCGAAGCGGCGAAATAGAAAAAAATAATAATTAAGCTACTTATTTAATATCTTACACGAAAATCATCACTCTACCAATCGACAAAGGGTCAAGCAGTCAATCATGACATTTAAACGACACCCGCACCGAACAAGGCAGTATCTCGGATTACAGTCTAAACAAAATTCAAACATGGCACTATCACTTTTAGGTTTATTTTGCAAAATTACTGAATTAATGTTACAACCTTGTTCGTTGCGGGTTTCGAAATATAAGAACACCTATTTTAGACAGGATTCCACAATCACAGTCTCGTGCCTTGACCTGCACGTAGTATGATTATGGTTTGAATCCCGGATATAATTTTTTGGTGATAGTTTTATTTTATTTTACTGTAAATAAGAAATTATAACATATTTTTGCGGTCTTACTTCTATTTTACTCAATACTTTATTGCATTCCATATTATGCCACCACCATTTGCCATTTTATACCACCTATGTACGGTCAAAAGCAAAAGTGCATAGGTACTACAGAAATAAAATCGTGTGAAGCGAGAAATGACGCCATCTAGCGTAAAACCAGATTGAAATGTTGCTATCGACAACATTACATTATAGATGGCGCCGCTGTGGTTCAAATGATTAATGCTTAATTAATGCTTATTTTTGTACTTTCTTTTTGTTTCTTCAAACATTGAAATAATTTATAATTTCTTTTAAAGAGATGAAGATATTAAAATTGAATATCAATTTATAAATATTTGATTATCTAAGTGTTAGTTTTCAAACTTGAGAGGGTAGGTTGAATATGGATTTACTTATAAATAGTAACTAGTAGGTAGTATAAAATTAAATAATACTTAGACCAAAGAGTTATGACTAAACTCAATTGGTTGTTCGCTTAGTTAATTTCGATTATCTCGTTCCAGCACCTTTCGTTCAATTTTATTTTTAACCAGTTGTATTGTCTAGTTATTTTACCAAAATGAGTAAATATGCAGTGTTATATAGATTTAGTAAAAAGAACTCAAATAATTGCTATGCATAATCAAGGTAAAAACTTGTCAGAAGTAGCCAGAGAGACCGGTGTAAACGGAAGTAGTTTTTTTTAACGCTTTTAAACAAAAAACTCTTATATAATAATCATTATTGGATATTATATATTTCTGTTTTATTGTTGCAGAGAAAAACAGTTGTTCTATGGATATGATGATTTGAAGTAGAGGGTTCTTTGAAACACCATCAAAGAGCTGGCAGACTAAAACTAATAAACATGTTGCAGCATCAAACCATGATAAGGGAGTACGAAGAAAACGGACGTCGGTCGACGAACCACTATGCTGGTTCATTTGACACAAGCGTTGACACTGTCCGTCGTGCTCTTCATACTTAGTGAAAAGTTGCATTATCGGAGGCATGATTTGAAATCCTTGCTTACAGAAAACCACAAAAAGGCAAGATTGCAGTTTGCTTTGGATCACATAAACTTTGATTAGAGTAATGTCATATTTACTCATGAAAAAACTTTTAAGTCCAGTGAACACAGACGGTTGTGTTTGTAGCTACAAGATAATAAATAATTATAATACTGAATTAATATTATTTACTCAGTACTTATTCTCTGTATTAACTGGAGACCTTGTTATGTGTGTTCAACTTAAGATCCGTATTTAAAACATCTTAAAAAAGTTATGAACACTTGATGTGTTGTGGTGCAATTTTATAGTTTTAGCCTACATTTTTAATCCTTTTGACCTTTGTGATAAAATTATCTGGTCTTTTGTTTGTTTTTGTTAAGGTTACATAAGCTTCAATCCTCTTTCCAATTTTGGAAATGAATACTTAAGCTATGGCCTCAATAAGAAATTATATATAATATTATAATCTTATTCGGTGATTAATAAACGGTGATTGTTAAATTTGATTAAGAAATTGTAAGAAATAAACTTTTTTTTTTTTAATAGTTCCTTTTGGTTTGATGAGCCTGTTTACCTGCATTTTTTTCGTTTTGCTGAGTAACTACCCACTTGAATATTATATTACAAATAAATATCCACTTGTTAGCTTTGATATAATATTCCTTCCAACTTCTTTTGTTTGTTATTCATAACTTACAAAAAGTGTGAGTACTACGTGAGATTTGAACTCATGGCTCATTGATTTACGCATCTATCTGCACATGCTAAACCGCTAGGTCAACATGACTCTAATTTGAATGATGAAATTATGAACTACAATCAGTTCTTGACGACAATGATGAGGCATGTGTCTATTATTTGTTAAACTAAAAGTCAAGTTTATACTTTGTGAGATTGCCTTTGCTCGCCACTTAGCTGTGAAGAAACCAACGCCATCTAGTTTAATTTTCGAAAACTTGAACTCTAACGTGCAAGGGAAAATAGGCGTTAAGGTATCTAAGCACTTTTGCTGGGTCACTGTACATAGGTGGTATATAATAGTCAAGATCAATATGGACCCTGTCGGGCACAGCAAAGTTAGGAGAGAGGATGGTGGCAAAGTAACAATAATCATGGAATTAATTATTGTAGGTAGATCTAATAGATGTATATTATTATTTTATTTTTGTATGTGTATAAGTATTGGTAGACTGTGTCCGATATTTTATTGGATTTTTTGTCATCTTTATTATTATTTATTTATTTATGTTTAAATTTAAATTAGATTGTGTATGCATATTATTATGTCTATTGTATAAGTAATTGTAATTGTAAATTATGTCAAATATTTTATTTATTTTTGTCGTCATTATTATTAAATTGTTATTATTGAAATTAATTTATGTATGTATATTATTATTATGTTTTGTATATATATTTTTTTATTGACAGTCAGCGCGATTTATAAATCCTATTTTTTATTTTCACTTTTTTACCCATATAATTGTTATCACTTTAGTTATGGAAGGCCTAACAACCAAACCTAAGGCAAAAAAAAGGCAAGTTTTTTTTTAAAATGTATTTAATTAATGACTGTAAATTTTTACACAAAATATCAGGGCACGGCAGTCATTCACTCTTCTCACAACGATCAGATAAGATCTTCATCCATTCATCCGCGAACACAACACAATCAGGTTGAGCGCGAGCACTGAGCGTGGACATCGCGTTAGGGATAGGCCCTGTGCTCGAGCGACGGTTTTACTCCCAGATACAAGGAACAGACTGCTTGCTCTTCATGGTACGGCTAAAGTTGATCGAAGCAAAAAGTTGAAATATTTTGTCGTGTAGTTCAAGAGCAACTGTTCTTCCGTGAAGGGTCTTATACGTTTTAATGATTTGGTTATTATTTCTTCTAACCTCACAGGAATTGTACCCTAAGCTGCCTAGGAGAAAGTTAGAAGGCAGTGTCTTGGTGTACTCACAACAATTGCTACACTTAGAGACGCTATTCAGAAACCAACACACACACGTTATCCAGCTGAAGATCAGTGTGCCAATTACGCTTCTTCGAAATTCATCTCCGCCAAAGTTGTGTAACGGGACCTGGCTAAAACTCTGCAGAGAAATATCATCGAGGCAGGAATTCTTATAGGAGGTAACTCTATCGAAAAATCTCACAGCCCTGGGAGGCATTGGCCCTAGAGGGCCCCGGCCATTTGCTTACATATCTTTGAGGCGCGTATGAAGTACTACTCTGGAAAGCAAGCTACCCGTTGCTCGCCGACTGCAAGCTCACATGTACGGTGGCCGGGAATCATCCTGTGACTTTCGACACTCGGGCGGCGGCTCAGGCGTGAGCATGTCCTCTCCCTCATGGTTTCAGCCACCTTCTTTACTCCCATTACTACTTTGCCGAAGGACGTGGTTGCTTGCCATTCCCTATTGCTCTATACCAGGCCTGAACTAGGACCGGGCATAAGAGCTTACCGCCACTAATCGCCCAAGCCAAACGGGGTAGACTTCCACCGTATGCTCCATCATGTCCTCAGGGTGATCCGGATAATGGTGATAACTGAGCATTACTTCCCGCTGAAACCCAAACCGGTACCTCCCGAAACACTTATGTCCGTCACTACTTCCTCCACTCTTTTTTAACCGCTTAGGTTGAATAAAATTCGGTGTTACTAAAAATAACTACGGTTGTGTATTATTTTATACAAAGATAGAACAAGAAAAAAAAAAAAAAAAAGTGTGGCACTCGGGGACTGCCGCGGTAAAGCTATTGCATAGCATTTTGTATCAACTTATGCAATTATAATTATTTATTTATTTTATTTATGCAGTTTTTATTTTTCTTTGATATTAATTCAAGTTACACTTTTTGAGCGTGGTGACCGATAAGAAAACAATTTTTTTTCTTTCTTGTTTACTTCATAAATTGCTACAAGTATGTTCAGTTGTTATCATAGAACATTACTATAATCTATTATAATACAAAAAGACTATTTTGTTTGACCGAGATTTGAACTCGAGGCACGATGATAACATAGGTAGAACGCTGTACCAATGCGCCACACAGGTCGTTAACGACTTTTCTAAAATAGGTGTTCGGTCTCTGTCGGCCTTCAAGCCACACCTCCGTGCCCATCGGAGTGGGGAGCGTGAGGTTTTTTTCGTTACGGAATTTCTGGATTCGGTCCCCGCGCTCAAGGCCCTCGATAGAAGCTATGCAATAGCTTAATTAAAACACTTAACTAATTAAAATTACACAATATATACACAATAACTCCTACCTAAAATATTGCGTCACTACGGTTTGATATACTTTTAGTATATTATAATGAACAAATCATTTTAAAATCATACAGCGTTGTTTATTGTTGTGATGGCATATGGCTCCGAAACGTGGTCGCTTACAATGGGCCTCATAAGAAGACTTAAAGTCACCCAAAGGGCAATGGAAAGACCTATGTTCGGAGTTTCCTTGCGTGATCACATCAGAAACGAAGATATCCACAGGAAAACCAAGGTTATCGACATAGCTCGAAGATTAGACAAACTTGAGTGGTAATGGGCAGGACACATTGCACGCTGAATGGTCCGAGAATGGTCTGAGGCGACCGCCTGCCATTCCTCCTCACACCGGACCATGGCTTGTACCAATGCCCGGCGCGAGAGATCACTGCCGCCGATCGCCCCCAAGAGGACACGGAGGTGCTCTGCCCACACCTCTACCGTATGTTCCATCGTGTCCTCTGGACGGTCCACACAATGGCGGCACCCAGGCGTTTCTTCCGCACTAATTCGGTGCAGGAACCTCCCGAACTTACCATGTCCGGTGAGGACCTGCGTCATGCGGAAGGTAAAGACCCCATGTGGTCTTTCTAGCCACTCCTCAAAGAGGGGACTTACCGCCATAATTGTGGCGTGCCCAAAACTACTACTAGAGGTAATTTCCATTTTGACCTTTAACCGTTTTGTGTGAAAGTAAAACAAATGAATTAGATGCTTTCGGCATGAATCACAAGCACATAATTATTAGTTACGTTTGTGAATTTTTACGAACTTGACGCAGACGAAGTCGCGGGTAACAGCTAGTGTTTAATAATAATAATAAATCTGCAGGGCAGTTTTGTAGCAAACTGTTGGGCTTTAGCGACCCCACGGACTCGACCTCCCGGGAGAATGCTTGTTCTAAATCTCCAGCTTGCCTTTATTGACCGGCCGTAGTGAACACTGACGAGAAACAGAGCTCCCACCTCTCTCTTGCCTTTATTGACTGGCTTGAGTGGAGAATCGCAAGAGCAAACGTGCTCGGGAGAAGAATGTATAATCCAGTAAGGTGCTGGTAGGGATCTTGACCGTGCTTCCGGGATTGTCCTGATAGCCGCGGTATACCTCTCCACTCCTCAAGCACCTCAGGATATGTTGCTCTCTTGTTGCTACGTCACTTTGTGCTAGCGGCCGTTTTTGGGGGCCCATTTATTAAGTGTGCAAGTAAGCCCCTGCCTTTTTATCGATGGGTAGTCATAACATAGTTCCTGGTACCAGTCCATTTAAGACTCCAAAAACCATAGCCCTCTTGTTTTTCTTTCCATATGTCGCAATAATTTTTCACCAACCGGGGGTTAACCTTGGGTGCAATAGCATAGCGCGTACAGGGATACTCGTCGGTTGGTATAACGTTACATTAAAAGTGTCTAAAGGGCCTCTGCGAATTGGTGCCGGCTTCTCGTACGCCTTCCAAAAGTCCAGGACCTCAGTGTTCTGAGACATACATAGTGATATATAATTATTATAATAATAATCATCATTATTTTATTTGCTAACAAGTGTCACTGTTACATAGATGCTCTACCTCCTGAACTAGGTAACTAGTTAACTTGTATCTCAGGAGACAGTTCCCTTCCTTTATTTATTACCATTTGTTTACGTACAATGCTGATTGATATATTAAAAAAAAAAAAAAACAAAATAAGACACGTTTCAATAAAAAAAGGTTAATGATATGGATTCCTAAAAACAGCAACAATAAATAAAAATGGTTACTCATGTCGACGTGTGGTGTGGTGTGTTATGCATGATGGTGTGTTTTTGTATGTGTTCGTAAGAATTGTGGTGTGTGTGTGTGTGTGGATGTTTTCGTAGTTCAATCTTGTTATTTGTCTGGGTTACTGGTGACTAGATTTTCTATTTTTTCGTACTCGAATTTACTTAGCCAATTTAGTATACTTTTTTCCAAAATTGTGATTATTTAAATTCTGTATATTTTTAATAGGTCTTAAAAAGATACATGAATGATGAAGAATGATAAAGCTATAGGTAGGTACTATATTTTGGTTAGACAGAGATTTGAAAAGTGAGTTGGGGTCTACACAACGGAATGCCAGATATAAGGGCATCTTAAATGATTGTACATATTACCAATCTGCCTCACATGTCCTCAAAACATTTACTGGATGGACTGGATGCCACTGAATAATTATATGAAGCGACTATCTATCTGATACATTAGCCAGTGACTAAATGACTGATTGTCATATCTTTTGGCTTCTGGCTGCCTTAAGGACCGTCGAAGATCTACAACTAACAGCCGAGATTCAACAGCTTAACGTTTCTACTTCCCGAGGTACAAAAGAGTATTAATACTACTAATGGGTTTATTTAATCTAGACATGCGTTCCTTTTTTGCGTGTAAAATGCAATACGTTAAACTGCACTCACATAATCAACAGAAAATTAAAATTGATAGTAAATTTAAAGCATTCCATTTCTGTGACTGGCCACATCTGTCTGTGGCCAGTCAGGAAATCGAGTGGACGCAGCTACCATACGTCAATGTCATCACATCATCCAAATATAATATGTACATTGTACGTTTTAGAATTGCGTCAGAGACAAACTCCCTATTTAAAGCCGGGATCACACTGCACACCGAAACCGCATCTCTGTACAACTTTGCAATGTTAAACAGCTGTCTTCAACATATGGAAATCCTGTGTTCTGTTCAAAAATACTCGCGTTCAACAGAATAGTAAACTACGATCGGCGGGGCATCAATATATAGCGACACGAGAAACGTTTTAGCGTGACGCGATATTGACGCGCGAGTCGCGATCTAGCCGCGTGACGCCGCCGCGCGACGTTGACGAGCTCTTCGGGAGTTTGCGTGCATTAGGCATTGAATGTGAGGTGACAGTGAGGCGGAGTGCTCGAGCGCATAACATCACGTCGTACCCGGGAGGATAGGCAGAGAGACTGAACGCAACAGCTACGACTTTGATACAGTTTTTTGGCAGGTATTCGACTTTAATGAGTATATCCAATGTATCGTTTACATCTACCTGTAAATATCTATTTAGGGTTCCGTACCCAAAGGGGAAAAATGGGCCCCTATTGCTAAGACTCCGCTGTCCGTCTGTCTGTCATCTTGTCTTATTTTTGTAGCCCACAAGAATAACTGAACAAGAATGGCAGTTAATCCTTTAAAATGTCAGGCTATCATTCTAGGAAGCCCCCATAGTTTGAGAAAGCTTGATGGCGGAATCAGGTCGCCAGTGTCAGTCAGAAAGTAACCGGAACGTTACGGTCGCTCTATCGACTAAAAAATCTTCTTCCAGCTCACATAAAGGCATTGCTTGTACAGTCCCCAATTTTTCCTATTATCGACTATGGTGATGTATGCTACTATGACCTGAATGCAGATCTCCTCAATAAACTTGACCGCCTTCTGAATAACTGCATTCGATTTGTGTTAAACCTTCGTAAGTATGACCATGTATCTGAGCAATGATCACTTTTAAAATGGTTACCCATCCGTCAGCGTAGAGCGCTAAGAGCCTTGACAACGCTGTTTTCTTTACTGGATAAACCTTCTTCTCCTTCCTATTTGACTTCTCAAATTCAATTTCTTTGCTCTGGTCATAATAAAAATCTCTGATCTACCAATAATCGCCTACTACGATGTCCCACACATCGCTCTGGGTTTATCCAGTCCTCCTTTTTTGTCCAGGTGATCTCTCTTTGTAATGCACTCCCTCTGAACATCAGGACGGCTTCACTTTTAAGGTGAAGCCACGTGAATACATTCGCAGGAAATTTGGTAATCATCACAGCGTTGATTTGTTGGATTCGTATTTCATAATAACATTGTTAATTTGTATGTATGTATCTAAGTATATATTTATTATTGTATTTCTAATCTAGTTTACCATTATGTTGCACCTACCATGTTATATTTCTGCACCACCCTAAGGTCGACTGGTAGAAAATGCCTAAGGCATTAAGTCCGCCTTTGTACAGTGTTTCTTACTAGTGCATAAAGTTTTAATAAATAAATAAATAACTCCTACTAGTGCCACATGCATAAATAATATTTACATTATACATAATGTTCAAAACACAATTAAAAACACAAAGATATAATAAATTTACTAGATTCTATATAGATCATTGTGGGCAATTAATTAGGTACTTTTAAAAACCCAAACATCATAGTGGCTAAAAAGAATATCACTGTTAACCATAACCAACACACAAAAACATTTAGCATTGGTAGAGTACAACTGCACTTTAGACCCCTGACTGTACATATTTTTATATTGCATTGCCAGCGTCACCAAGCGGTGAGTAAGTATTACGGTGAAGTAATTGTTTTTCGCAGTAGCTGACTTTTACAGCGACTATAGGTATCCTCAAAGAGAACCAATTATCCAAAATTAACACTGTTTCGTACACGAATTGTATTGAATGTTGTAAGGAAAAATAAATCAAATCGTGTAAATAGTTTATCTCTGTACTTTAAAATAAAAACTGGACCTAATAATTTTAACTGAAATTAGAGATCATCAATTTATATATACATTTTAACTATTAAATAATATAACTTAATAAGTATTTACACAAACTGAAAATAATATGTACAAACGGGTAGAAAAAGAACTCATAGGGCATCAAAAAATTCGTCCACATCGATATCAATGGGAAAAGTGCCCAGAACGCTGGCAGCATTGCCACTCTGGATGGCAATGCTGATTCGTTGACCGAAGAAAAGCCCAGCCATCTGGTCACGCGAAGAGTCGACCAGCTGTTTGCTGATATCCCGAACAACTCGATGAGCGCTCGGCCCCCATGGCCACAGTGTTTCAACCCCAAACGGCTCAAATATATAACCTCCAATGAGGTTATTATATTTACGCCGTTTGAGGTTTTCTGCACCTACAGCAGCCGCCTCAGCACAGCCCGCCGTACTCAGAAGTTGGGATGGCGCAAGGGTGTCGACACATGTTGCATCCCACACCAAAGGCCTACCTAATTTCTAAGGCATTATGGTCATCCCGTCTGGCCTCTTCCCATCGTCACGTGACAAGCCATTGGGTTCTAAAACAGCTGGCACCCCGGCGGTGACAAGAGCTCGGCGGACGATGGCATTAATTACCAATGCAATGAATCCCAGATAGAGCGTCCCTGTGAGCGTGGCGGGTAAGTGCAACCCCTTGTCTATTGCGAATATGTTTGTGGATCAATTCAAAGTTGATCCGCCATTAAACCTAGCCTCGTCTGCGCCGTGTGTGCCCAGCGCTGAGAGGAATTCCCCGTTGAAGTTCTCTGCCAAGGATGTTGCAAATGTCGTCAAAAACATGGTAAGGGGTAAGTCTCCGGGACATGATCACCTTAGCGTTGAGCACCTACGGTATGCGGGTGCGCACTTGCCCAGGGTATTGGCTATGTTTTATTTACTGTGCATGAGTCATTCCTACCTGCCGAATGACCGTATGAAAACGATAGTTGTCCCTATAGTTAAAAATAGGACGGGAGATTTGGCCGATTCTTCGAATTACAGGCCAATTTCCCTGGCTACTATTACAGCGAAAGTTCTGGACAGTCTACTTGACGCACATATGGCCAGCCGTGTTAAATTCCATGATGCTCAATTTGGCTTTAGGCCCGGACTATCGACACAGGCTGCCATTTTGTGCCTCAAGCGGACAGTCCAGTATTACACAGATAGGGGGACGCCAGTCAATGTTTGCTTCCTCGATTTGTCAAGGGCTTTTGACCTGGTGTCCTACGACATCTTGTGGGAAAAGCTGCGTCGGGAAACTGAAGTTAATGATACAGTAACTTCTCTGCTCAGGTTCTGGTATCAAAACCAGACTAACTATGTCAGGTGGGCCGGGGTGCTGTCGGAGGAGTATCGATTGAAATGCGGGGTGAGGCAAAGGGGAATAACTTCACCTCGCCTCTTTAATTTGTACCTTAATCGGCTGATCGTTGAGCTCAGCAACACTAATGTCGGTTGTCACATAGATGGGACCTGTGTTAATAATATCAGTTATGCAGACGACATGGTGTTGCTGAGTCCCTCGATCAGCGCTCTCAGGCGCCTTCTGAAAATGTGTGAGGACTATGCGGTGGCTCAGGGACTCAGGTATAACACTAAAAAGAGTGAGTTACTCGTATTTAAATCACGTGGCAAGTGTTACTCCAACGTGCCACAAGTAACTGTCAGTAACACACCTCTAAATAGAGTCACGCAGTTTAAATACCTGGGTCACTGGGTCACTGATGACTTATGTGATGATCTGGACATCGAGAGAGAACGCAGGGCGTTGGCTGTCCGATGTAATATGCTGGTCCGAAGATTTGCACGTTGTAGCAAGCAAGTTAAAATGACACTGTTTAGAGCTTACTGCCAGTCATTCTACACATGCACTCTGTGGGTTAAGTATACGCAAAGAGCATACAATGCCCTGCGTGTGCAGTACAACAACGCGTTCAGGATGCTGGCGGGGCTGCCGCGGTTTTGTAGCGCGTCGGCGATGTTTGCTGAGGCAAGGATTGATGGCTTTCATGCCTTAATCCGAAAGCGGTCTGCCTCGATCCTGAAGCGAGTGCGTGCCAGCTCCCACGGCATCCTGAGCGTGTTGTGCGGTAGGTGGGATTGTCCAATGCTGCGTCACTGGATCGGACTTCATACGTCTACGAGTATGTATTATATACTGCGTGGATAGTGTGAGGTTCGATTGCAGGGCATCATTATTATTATATTTTTAAAGATACTAACATTAATTTTAAGTTTTTTCCTAACACTATGGATTCACTGTGGTCTGAAAAATAAATGTTATTTATATTATTATTAATACTGGCATGTCGTGCTATCCGACCAGCGCTTCTACTGCATGATAGGCCATGGTGTCCGAGGCGACCGACTGCTTCGCCGCACTGACATCGATGTGGAGCTCCACAAGGAGCACCCAGACGCAGGATGTAGCGATCCGGAAGGTGGTGTCACTCAGGTACTATACCTATGTTAGATGACGGAAGGGCCTGTAGTCAGAGGCCCGACTCCCATTCACCCACAGCCAGTAGGTGGGCGCGCTCAGCGGTATTGGTGGACGTATTAATAAGATTATTCCGTACCAATCTGCAGAGCGGCTCATCCCACTGTCACGTCACAAGCCAATTTCCAGGCGTTCACGGCGTCGGTCAAGCACGGCACCTCACAGTCAACCGAAATGATGGAGTTAAGATACTTTCGACTAACTGTTGAGTGCTGTGGACCGAAGACAGAAACGCCGGTACACTTATACTAGAAATTTTGCGGATGCCGAGCCCGCCAAAACGGATGGATAGCGTGGCTTGTACCCACGCTCGGTCATCCAGGGCCACATTTAAGATGGACGTTAAAGCGGATCGAATGGTTTGATCAATTTTGTCCAAGAGATGTACTTGTTTC
The DNA here is from genome assembly GCA_905147345.3 of Mythimna impura. Classification (NCBI taxonomy): domain Eukaryota; kingdom Metazoa; phylum Arthropoda; class Insecta; order Lepidoptera; family Noctuidae; genus Mythimna; species Mythimna impura. The sequence continues at coordinate 21,173,135 of LR990367.1, read as the reverse complement.
CATAAAGAGGAAGAGCGAAGAAAATACATAAAATTTGGAGCAATCTATGTTTTTACCTAATAATTGTCTCTAACCATTTATTACCTATTGAGAAAAAATATCTTGCCATAAACATGTTTTTAGGAGTAAAAAATATCTACTAATGTCGTTTTAGTATGATATTATTGGAAACAAATCAGTAGCAGTAACAACTAAATCAGCTTACATTTATGTACCCGGCAATAATTGTGAAGGTGTGCTGTCATCTTCGTCGTCATGTCAGGCCTACTCGAGGCGTTCGACGCAAGAGAATCGAAACGAAACGGTCGTAACTTGGCTAGGGGGGCTGGCGAATGCGCCGCGATTGCGCCGCTCGCGAGCCGCTTGCAAACTGCGCGCGTGCATTTCGTGTTCGTACGAAACCTCTGCGTCGCCCGCGCCGCTAGCGCGCAAGCTACACGCCGTATTCGAGCGGCGCAACAGGAGGTGCGCGCGTGCCGCCCGCGGTACACCTACATATTTTTTTTTTTTTTATTATTATTGATAGGCTCGCGTTTGACCACCATCTCACCTGATGGTAAGCGATGATGTGGCCGACGATGGAGCACGCTTGCCTAGAAGTAACCTATTCACTCTTGACTTAAAGACCCCTAGGTTGTAGCTATCAGGGAACACAGACTCCGGCAGGGAATTCCACTCCTTAGCTGTACGCATTATGAATGTGTTCCCAAAACGCTTTGTACGTATGGGTGGGATGTCCACCATGTACCGATGGCGCAACGCCGTACGTCTAGTGGTCCGATGATGGAACGGACTTGGTGGAATTAAATTGTGCAATTCCAACGCACACTCCCCGAAGTGTAATCGATAGAAAACCGACAGGCTAGCAACTCGGCGTCGTTTGTTATTTTTTTTTTGTTTATAAATAAATAAATGTTTTATATATTTTCTCTTTGACTGGAGAGGCAACACGGCGTTCCGGATCGCCTGGAGAATACAGCGGAGCATACGACGAAGTTCTGCCCCGCTTGGGCGGAGCATCACCGTGTCTTCGTGGAGGCGGTCATCGCCGGCCCTCGTCCAGGCCATGTTATGGAGCGAGAGGGTATGGGAAGCAGTCACCTTCTGCGAAACAGTAATGTGAGCGAAGGAGGTGGCGGAAGTGAGAGGGAGAAGTAAATATCCCAGAGGCCGCAGGAGACTCTCCGGGTGTCGGTAGATACAGGGCGATTCCCACCCACTGTGGGCACGGACTTGTGGACGACGGGCAATGGGCAACTCGCCTTCCGATAAGGATCAAGCCTGGGCCGACGGCACGTTGTATTCCACGCGCGCCTGAAAGAGCTGACCGCAAAATTAATGGAACAAATCAGGGCCAATACCTGCAAAGGCTGCAGGATTGTTCGTGAAGATTCGTTATGTGACCTCAACAGACCGTTATTACGTACCTTTAGTATATGCGTTTCTAACGAATAAGACGCTAAATTGTTACTTGTATTTTTTTCAAGCACTAAAGGCATATGCTCTAGAATATGATATCCAATTGAACCCACGAGTAATAATGACGGATTTCGAGATGGCGGTCATTAATAGTGTAAAAGAAGAATTTCCTGATGCGCAACACAAATGCTGTCTATTCCACTTAGGTCAAAATGTATGGCGTCAAATTCAACAAAATGGTTTGCAAAGTAAATATGGCCAAGATGTTGAGTTTGCTGTCAAGTTAAGACACATTATCGCACTTGCTTATTTACACCAAGATGAGATACCAGATGCTTTCGATAAATTGAGAGAAGAAGTGTTACCCGACGAGGCAAGTGATATCACCAACTGGTTTGGAAAATATTATGTTTGGGGAAATATTAATTCTCGTGAGACGGGAAATAATAAATTACTTATAGCACGCTCAGCACCGATGTTTCCACCTTCACTGTGGTCTGTGTTTCAAAATAATACACTGGGTTTGCCTAGGACTCAAAATAACATTGAAGGATGGCACAGAAGATGGAACACGTTGCTTGATAAGCACAAAAGGGGTCTTTATGCTACCATAGAATTTTTAGTTAAGGAGCAAGCTATAACAAATAGGACAATTGAAAAGGCAAACGCGGGATTGGAAAGACCTACTCCACAAAAAAGAGGCAAAAGAGATGACAATGCGATTGAAAAAATATTAAACAGTAAAAACAACATGGATTTATTAGAGTTCCTCCGTGCAATCGCAATTCACACAAAATATTAAAATGTACCTGTAAAAGATAATAATTAAAGATTAAAATGTGATTTATTAGTAAATTTTGTGTTTTTCTTGTATTCTATATAAAAAGTATTCAGTGTATTGATATTTCGATAGAATGAATATGCGATGCCTTGAACGCTCGATCAAACAATCATTCGATATTTTGAACACTCGATGTATTGAGTGTACGATATTTTGAATGTTCGATTTATTAACCATTCGATATTAAGAACGTTCGAGTATTTAGATGTTCGACATATAGTGGTCGATCAATTGATATTCGATTATTTGGTATTCGATTTGGCATAGTACACCCACGGTCTCCTTGAATCAAGTCCAGGACTAGATGTTTTATCTCTTGTATGGAATGAAATACTGTCTGAATGTCTGGTTGTTTGCGAGAAGACTGAGTGAGAGGCTTATTTATAATGGTGCATGTTTATGATATAGTGCGTTTGATGTAGGGTACTTCACATATTTTGTGTCTAATCAGTATAATCAGCATTTTCGGCATTAGTATCAGACTTTAAGTTCGTTTGAAGGAAACAACTCCACTCCAAAAATACTGTCACCGAAATTCAGAAAAGAATCTTCGATAACTTCGATTGACATCAATAAATAAGAAACTATAACTGTCAATTTGATTGAGTTGAGTTTGAGTAAATAACTTAGATTATAGAAGTTCAAATAAAAAGGCAGTATTAAGAAGTAATTAATGAAATGAGAAAAGTATATCTATCCCTTACGTAGACGTAGTGTACACAGAGTGGCGCAACCCTTTGTGCGGGTAACGACAGCTACTCAACGGAATTAGTCTGAGCGGCCGCCGCGCCGTCACCCCGCGCCGCCGTCACCCTGCGCCGCCGGCCCGCAGGCGACACTAGATTCAAACTAAGGACCTGCTCACATGGAGGAAGGCACCTAACTTATTAACAGGTTAATGAAATCTGATGTTATCCTAAAGTGTTCAATCGTTAGTGTAGTGGTCGCTACTGTGGATCGCTAGCTCGACAGCAAAGCAGCAGTACTATTCTGAAACATCTCACCGTAAACACGTACACTTCGGCGCTGCTCTAATGTTTTTAATGACTGTTTATCACAGTACACAATATTGAATTCCTTGATTTCGATGAGGACTTTTGTTCAGTGCTCCGCCGAGCGGGCTAGCGCGATGAGCCTAACTGCCTGGACTTTTAGGGATATATTATTTTTACCTTAATAAAACATCATCGTGATCATCAGGATCAGCACATGGATGATCCCCCAGAACCCCTCTGTGCAACACTTGTTAGGGCTGTGGACACTATACAGAATCACTGGACCTCCACCCCTTGGGATTAGGCAACAGAACTACATACAGGCGGGATTTGAATCACCAACGTTTTAACTTAAAATAGTGGTCTTTTTTTTAATATTTTATTGATAGGCTCGCGTTTGACCACTATCTCACCTGATGGTAAGCGATGATGTGGCCGACGATGGAGCATGCTTGCCTAGAAGTAACCTATTCACTCTTGACTTAAAGACCCCTAGGTTGTAGCTATCAGGGAACACAGACTCCGGTCTTACTTTAAAGCAGTTCCATGAGAGACGAGCCTCATGCGGCGAGATTGATATCGCTGACCATTACGATAAAAATGCAAGACAGTTTGAGAAAAAAAGTTGTATTTTATAATTATTTCTTAGTAAAAGATCCCACTAAGTACTATGTGAGTGGACGCTTTTTTATTGGTAACTAGCACTTTGGCCGCGACGAAAGAATGTTTCCTTAACAACCGTCTGTTGAGGGTAGTTTTGAAAAACTAATAATGACAAACTTTATTAATTTTGATTAGAAAATTCTAATTACAAGTTTATTAACCCAAGGGATAAGAGTCTTCCACACAATCTTTAAACCCCCCCATATTATTCTGTTGGGGGTAATTCGGAAAACAAATAAAGACAACATTTATTATTTACTTAGGTAACCGGTACACGGAATGAAATTTTACATATAAACTGTCCCCCCTTTTCGCCCCATTATAGCTTGTTTTTCGTATACGTCATAAAAGGTAGCCGTGTGCAAGGTTTCATGTTCCTAGTCCCAGTAGTTTCGCTGTGCGTCGTTAGGTAAGTCAGTCAGTTTCTCCTTTTACAATTATATATCGAATCGGCATACGTGGTATGGCCTTTAAATTGCTTCATAACTTTCTTTCCGAGCGAACCCAGTGTGTTAAAGTAGGCGAACACATTAGTGGTGAACAATTACTAGATTTTGGTGTGCCCCAAGGAAGCCTGCTCAGCCCTCTCCTCTTCCAAATCTATGTTAACGATCTCTGTCTACTCACCCATCCCTCTACTCAAGTTATAGTATATGCTGACGACACTGTTTTGCTATCTAGTGGACCCGACTGGGTAACGGCAAGGGAGGCTGCTGAAAGGTCCCTAAGTCAAGTTATGAGGTGGCTGGGTAGCAACAGTTTAACTTTGAACGTCGCTAAAACTAACTTTATTACCTTTGGCTCCAATACATCTGCCCTTCCAGCTCACCTTTCACTACAAATGAAAGCCCACGTTTGTGACAGGAATATCCGTAATGAGTGCTGCTCATGCCAGTCAGTGACAAGAGCCTCGTCTGTCAAGTATCTCGGCCTTTACCTTGACTCCTGTCTTAGCTGGAAAACTCACATTGATTTCCTGTCTGCACGTACCAGAAAACTAATCTACCTTTTTAGAAAGTTGAGAACTTCTGCTCACAAAGACATCCTAAAAATGGTATACACCGCTCTATGTGAATCAATACTAAGCTACTGTATCACTGCGTGGGGAGGTGCTGCCAAAACAATTCTATTACAAGCGGAAAGAGCTCAGCGAGCGATTGTCAAAGTTCTCCTTAGTAAACCGTTTAGGTATCCAACTCAAAAATTGTATGCTGAATTTAAGGTGCTAACGGTCCGGCAAATGTACATGTTTCGAATAATGTCACGAACACATAAGAATACTCCTCCCAATAGTGAGGTTTTTAGCCCTACGATCAGAAGAAGACCCAAACCAGTCTGTGCCAGAGTTTGTACCAATACGACCTTCGCACGTCGGCATAACCGCTATTTAAGTGCAATAATCTATAACAAACTCCACAATAAACTGGACATACACAATTTAAACAAGTTCCAATGTAAGTCCAAAGTTAAAGAATTTCTGCTTACCCTCAATTATGACATTACGGAAGAATTTCTCAAACCCTAACCAGTTAGGCATTCACAGACACACAATTACAATACACACGACACAAAAATTCCCCTTTCCTTCAGTTTATTTTTTTGCATTTTTCCTCTACTAATTCCCAAATTGTACTAGTTTAGTTTAATTTTTATTTTTTCTTATATAAGTGCACGTTACGTATGACGATACCGTACCTTGTCACTACAGAACGGACGGATGGATGACCCCTGTAACACAGGTTTACCTAGCGCAGGGGTCATTGATCATTTATCTTGTACCTCGCCAATTGTACCTTAAATTAAGTGTCACCTGTAATTGTGTACTTTTTTTTAAAATAAAATTATTATTATTATTATATATTGATTGGTAATCATGAACACATATTATGAGGCCCAGTTATTTTTTTATGAATACCTTATGAAAATCCTTTAGCAAAGTTAATTGGTTATAGCTAATTAAGTGGATTGGATTGTGAAGTATTTCATAATTATGTACGGAACTGGTTGTGCACGACGAAAAGCAGTCACGTATTTTAGTTTACCAACCTTTTTTTTTTTTTTTTTTTTGTTTTCGGGGGTAAACCTTCTAAAGGCGCCCGGACTTTGGGGATAAGTCCGGGGAGTGTGGGATTTTTACCTCACTAAAACCACCCCGGTGATCACCATCAGCACATATAGAAGGGGCGCCGTTACCTCTTAAAAGACCATTCCGGAACCCCCTCTGTGCAACGCCTGTTAAGGCACATCCCTGAGGAGACTGTACAACGGTCTCCCCTGAGCCTCTTTGTGCACGGCAGCACGTGATCACTGTGCCACCGTCTTCCTTGGAATCACTTGATGGGCGGGCAGAGTCCCCACTCTGCACACTCGTGGTTCCAAAGTCCCGTCTGCATTGGATAATGCAAGCGGGGTTTCGGCGTGTTAGGCATCGAGGCGGTTGCCTCCCCGACGCCTTCGTCTCCGAGCGGGATCAGCCCTCTCACGGTCGCGCTCAGCCGCCTCCTTCTGGACCATTACGGTCTCACAGAAGGAAGCGACCTACCTGACAACCAGATTCAATGATCGCTTTTTGTTTTATACCTAGCCTTATTTTGTATGAGGTAAGCAAATTATCAAATAACTTCTCCCAGTCTTGGTGGAGCGAGAAGAAGTGTGAGACTTCTACTGACTACAAACACTCTATCTCTGTGTGTTTCAGGGTCGTGGTACTCTTTCGAAAACTCGCGCAACTCTTTTTATAGATATATCTATTGCCTGCGCCGTGCTCGAACTCAGCCAGGGCGGAACATTAATAAATGAATCAATCAAAACTCATTTAAGTACTTGGAAATTCCTTACATATTGTAAAACAAAATCTGCCACCACATCTGTTTATCTGTCTATATGAAAACGATAAACTCGAAAACTACTGGATGGTTTTTTGTTATTTCTTTTTTTTTGTTATTTCTGGTTCGGGTAACTGCACGATAACTGATCAGGATAGTTCCTGTGTGGCGACATAATGTCGCTACGGAGTAATTCATGAGGAAGGTTTTTTTTTTTTGTGTACAATATTTGCATACTATAGTAGAGAAAAGCTGAAAATTTCAAAGACTTCTAACAGCCGCGCTAGTCACCGGGCGGGTCGCTAGTATGACATAAATTGAGGGAGTTACAAGAGATGTTGAAACAATAAATAATCACATCACAATGACCATACAGTCCTCATTCTAGCTCATTACACAAATGACTAACGCTAAACAGCTCGCCATTAACAACGACTTATATTTTTTAATCTGTGAGAGTCACACCGCCCCCCGCCTGCCTCCGCACTCCCTCCCCTGGGTGCGACTAATTCAAGCGACGGGTATTTATTTCTAGTTAATTATTTGAGTGCACCCCCAGCCCCCCACCCCCGCAATCACCAGGGGATGAGAAAATCATTGTTATTTACGTTACTCATCAAAGAAATATTTTGAGCCAATTTGTTGGAATGTTTTTCCAATCTTGTCATTATAAGTTTGTGAAGGAACATTAGCACTGGCGGGTGCTTGAGTATTATTTTTTCTTTATCGATATAAATGTCGTTTGTTACTTTTTGTTTTGACGTTGGTCCACACTAGGAAATTACTCCTGTATCCTAGATTTGTTCACATACAAATATTTGTTTCGTTCGGGAATGGAACCCGCATCACCCAACGCAGCAGCCTATCGCTCAACCAATACACCACCCCTGCTGTAAATTTTAGTATGCAACTTTTTTGCATCCGTCTTTTTCACAGCCCAACATACTGAACCATAAATTATTACACGTTTTCTCCAGGACCTGTAGAATTTATCCTTTAACTTGAGGGGTATCGATGGGTCTCAAGTTGTTCCAATGATCTGTGGCTTTTTGATCCATCTTGAATTGATACGGTTCGTTATGTTTCGGTCTTCTTCGCCATCCCCTTGGACTAGCGACCCGTGGTACCGAAAGTCGGAGCACATCGGTATGGGCTTTCCTGCGACAGCTACGAGTGCAGGACTGGAGAGAAATTGCAGAACAAGTACCTATTTCGTTTTTGGTTCTGCTTAATTTTAAGCCAACACTGTCCAGTCTGTGCCACCACACCTCCAATCTGCTTCGGACTCCTAGGACACTCTCAGCGACCAGTGTAATGTCATCGGTAAACAGCAGACACTAGGGAGACTGGATGTCCGACATCAGAGCGTCCGTTATCATAAGGAAGAGGTAAGGGCTAAGGGCCGCCCCATGTCGTTTTCAATTGTTGCACACCAGCACATCATCTTTGTTTTTGAAGATTGGCAGTCAACTAATTGGTATTGCTTCTTCTGGCGTGAGTTGGCGGCAGGTTGGCGCAGTGGCTGTGCAATTGGCTGCTGCGCTGCGTGTCACGGGTTCAATTCCCGTATGGAGCGGTCATTTGTATGGCCTATAGATAATTGTTCCGGGTCTGGGTGTTCGGTGTTAGAGGAGTAGTTCCTAGAGTGAGAACACGTTTTTTTTTTTAAATAATGTCTGTTCCATTGTACAACATTTTGTGTTTTTTGTCATCATTACTTGTTGATTGGTTTCTCGTGAGTGTTATTCATGATTCCACGTACAATGGCAAAAGAGACAGTAGGAAAAACCTACAAATCGCTGTAATAATTTTTAGCAGGTTTATTTACCGCCACCCTGTTTTCAATACTCAATAAATATTTCTTGGAATCAATCAATGAATTCAAAATTGAATGGCCTGTTTATTTGTATTTTGTGATTCCTATGTGGGAGCTGACTAGTATAAGGCCTTACAATCCTCATGTAATGAATATTTACAAATTAATATATAAAATACTAGCTGTCCCCCGCGTCTTTACTTACTGCTCCACTCCTATTATCCGTAGCATGATGTTATACATTTGGAGGGTATGTGGAACAGAGAGTAAAGTCCCGCAAACCTCCGTTGAAAAGGGAGGATCCTCCGACCAGACGAGATGTTATGTCTGGCGGGCTACTGCCCGATAGATGATTTCGGGCTGTTCTATATGTTCCAATCGCGCGGAGAACTTTGATTGCGCGATGCAGGATTAGTTCTTATGTGACGCCATAGATGTCGCTACATCACTCCCCTCCGGAGATCGGAGATCGATGGTTCTTGATGCTTCTTGATGCGTGCCAGACCAGTGGTAGGTTGGTTCCAGTGGGTCGGAACCGAATGCCGCATAGTTCTCGGTGAGTCGGAACTGTCTGCGGTGATGCCCCAGTGAGTCGGGGTTGTGCTATCCCAGTGAGTCGGGATGATGCCCCAGTGAGTCGGGGTGATGATGTCCCAGTGAGTCGGGATGATGCTGCAAGCTCCAGTGAGTCGGAGTAGTGCTGCTGGCTCCAGTGAGTCGGAGCGGTGCTGTGTGACGTAGGGCTTGACTGCTGGCGTCGACCAGGAGAGGTTCTTCGTAGCTCTTCGTATGACTGGCCGAAGGTGCAGTGTGCTTCGCCAAGGTCGCTGATGAGGCCGAGGGTGATGACCAGGTATGACCAGGTAGGCATGCTGGTGGTCAGGATACCCTTTAAAGCCGTGGGTGCTGGCTGTATGGCTCGCTGCTCGAAAGCTTGAGGAAGTGATGATGACGTCACGAAGTAGTAGCTGCACGAAGGCAGCGCTGACGTTCTTTGTCGAGGGTCACCAGTTTGGAGGTATGTGGAACAGAGAGTAAAGTCCCGCAAACCTCCGTTGAAAAGGGAGGATCCTCCGACCAGACGAGATGTTATGTCTGGCGGGCTACTGCCCGATAGATGATTTCGGGCTGTTCTATATGTTCCAATCGCGCGGAGAACTTTGATTGCGCGATGCAGGATTAGTTCTTATGTGACGCCATAGATGTCGCTACATACAGGATATAGTCTTTTTCGATAAGTAAGTTATCCAACACTAATTTTTCAATTGAAACCAATAGTTTCTGAGATTTACGCGTTCAACTAAATAAACGAACACACAAACTCTACAGCAACATAATGTTACTAGCTGCTGTCAGAGGCTTCGCCCACCTGTTTGTGGAAAATTATCCTTAGGGAACTTTCTCCCAGTATAAAAGTTTTCCAGTTTCAGGACATAGTCAACCCATGTACCAAGTTTCATCTAAATTCGTTCAGCCGTTCGAGCGTGAAGAAGTATCCTACACACCTACAATGTGTTCGGTTTTTTAATGACCACTTCTTTATTTCAGAGTCGTAGCTTACACTCTGAGCAAATCTGTATTGACGTGTCTGTATGTCTGTCGGTGTGCATGATAACATGACGTCACACTTCTGAATCTTCTGTCTTACATGTACAGCGCTCCGGCTGACCTACTCGTGTGTGTATCTGTAACAGATTTCAATCATCATTCCATTTGCATCTGGTGCGCGTTGTCCGGGCGACAGAGGGGGTGAGGCGGGTACGTGGGCGCCAGGGGGAAGGGTCAGGATCTAGTTACTGCGGCGTTAGCTTCTGATAACTTGACCGCGGCTGTAATGTGATGTGATGTGTATAGAGGGGGTTCTAGGAGTCACTACTTATTACAGTAACTGTGTTTTGTTACAAGGCAGATGTGAGTGGAAACGTCAGCAGCCTGCCCGACTTTTTCATGTCCTAGAACGGCATTACAGATATTTTTGATGAAGTTCTTCAGTAAAGCTAAGTGCGTTGTGTCACGTACATATGATCAGAGTGCCTAGTGCGAGTTGGTGTTACGTTAACGCAATCGTCACGTTTATGATGTTCGGCGCTTCGATTAGACCGCTTCAAGCTCTTAACCAATCAGAGAGTCAAATGTGACATAAAAACAACTCGCACTCAGCGCACTGATGTATAAACTTAAATAAAGTAAAAGAATCAGTTCCTAGTGTCTGCCTACCATCGTGAGAAATAGGCTGCAGTATATGTATCTATAGGAATATCTACTTAATATTATACAAAGCAGTTTTTTTGTCTGGTTTAACGCGCTAATCTTAAGTTCTGCTTTGACTTGAAAAAATGTTTTAGTGTTGGATAGCCCAGTTATCGAGGGCGGTCATATAATATCACACTACGACCAACAGGAGCGGAGCTGTAACCAAACACAACTAGTGTATGATTATAATAATAACGTTGCATCGCATTGGTACAGCCCCCCTAGCCAAGTCACAAACGATAAACGTAAACTCTCAGTAGTCTTTAATAGATTTTCAACTTTATGTTATTGGATATAAAGTTGAAAATCTACTGAAGATTACGTAGTGTTTTCGTTCGTTCCGGTCGCTAACGCTCAGTTGTCTTTAATAGATTTTCAACTTTATGCTCTTAGGTATAAAGTTGAAAATCTATTGAAGATTACTAAGCGTTCACGTTTATCGTTTGCAACTTGGCTAGGGGGGCAGATTTGAGGTAGGGAGGAAGCGAGAGTAGGAAGGGAAGTAGATCGTAGAGTTCTATTGTTTCTGCTTACTGCCATAGGAAGAAGGTTTGTCTTTATGTAAGTCAAGACTTTTATAAAACCAAATTTTTTACCCACGTATTCTCACAAAGAGGTGTCCTGTGTCCTAGCATGGCAAGCAGCAGTGAGACGATTATATGCTGAACAGTTGTCTGACTACAGTACTACTCAGTTCAGCAAAATTCTTATGTACCAGAAGCTACCTGAAAGAGGTCACGACATTTGTGTCATACTCTCAAAGACATCATAAAACCTTGTCCCACGACATTATAAAATAGAGAGCACATGTTATTTACATAACCACGTCCTAGATCGCAGCACTTGCACACTTACCCTCAGAAAGGGGTAATTTTCTCCCCCATTGAACACTCGTCAATGGCGACGAAAAAATGATTGAACACTTTACAAATTAAATGTTCTGCTTGAGAAGAAACGTTAGAATGGATCCGTGGTGCCCAAGCTTTTGTTGAGTTGGGACCGCTTTAATTTCTTTCTTGTTGCAGGGACTAAATGTCCGGAAGACAAGTTTTGAGGAAGAAAAAGTATGTCTTAATGATTACCTACGTGAATTAAAACCATTTAAATAAATTGACAACACTGCTTTTATGTAAATTAATTTGTGATGGAATTAATAACATAATAATGCATATCTGTATTATTTTTTTTTGCAGTGAGATATCATCGAATACCTTTTCTCGCTCTAAGGTAGAGCGCGAGGGTGTGTCAAACTTTTACTGACTAAAACCTACGACGTGTATCCTTGAGTTACCTTTTCCGTTTCAGCCCGTTGCCCTGGGTTAATGTTTGAAGAGATATCTTTCAAAAATTCACGCGGGTCAGTGATAGAAAACTTCAATCATTTTCATCATCATAATTTCAGCCGAAAGACGTCCACTGCTGGACATAGGCCTCCCCCAAGTGTCACCATAACGACCAGCCCTGTGTGTCTCGCTTGTAACAGGTTCCCGCGACCCTCATTAGGTCATCGATCCACCTTGTGGGTAGCCTTCCAACTTCCAACAAGATTTGAGAAGTTAAACATTCTTAACCTTTCGCGGACAACATTTTATCTTGAGTGGACCACTGACCACGAGTGGTCTGCGGACCAGAGGTTGGGAACCAGTGAAATAGATGAATAGTCCCAAGTTTAGAGTTCAGAAGACGCTGAAGATCAATAGGGAAGTTGAGAGCGGTTTATTGAATACTTTGTTTATCGGGAAATTGGAATCGTTTGACGAATAAGAACATTGTAAGTGAGTTGTGGAGTTTTGTGTCTTTTCTCCGAGCGAGCGATCAAAGTCGGAGAGAAAAGTTTAGATGAAGGGTGGAGCTCAGGCTGCGAGTAGCTTCAGCGTGACGCACTCCGTTAGATTTCCACTTCCGGTAGTGTATTGCGTTTTCCTAGTTATACGAATGTTTCAGTACACAACAGCCTTTTTTTCGAGAGAGAGAAGTCATTTGATGATTTTCAAATGACTTCGTGTCAGACTTTTATTGACTAAAACCAACCTGTGTCCTTCAGCTCTCCTTTCCTTCTTCTAGGGCTACGGTCACTCTTTCAAAATCTCCCGTGGCTTCAGCAACAGTCCTGAATCTGCATTCCAAGCTCAGTTTATGGTACCGAGTAGACTCTTCCATAAGCAGATTGCGGCATAAATGGTAAATTCAAGTTTTACCAACCTCGTCGGGGACTACAAGCACAATGATACAAATGTTACTAGCTATGAGTAGGTACATAATAAGTTATGTTAAAAACGTCGTTTAAAAGAATTTGTAAGCAAATTATTCTTTATCAACAGGCTTTGTAAAAAAAACATTTGGTCTATTTTAAGGTATCTATTGATGATTTGCCGTCAAACATTTAATCCTGAAGCAGACGTGATCACCGGAGAATCTCAACAGTTACCGAAATATCGCGTTTTAATTAACATTTGTGGGGCTACGTACATTGTCCGGTGGCGGGCAGGGCGCACAATAGCCGGCCAGTGCGCACAATGGGCAGGATATCGGCGGACAAAGCCCGACTGGTCACCGGTGGGTATGAATTATTCAGAACAGATTTACGCGGTCGCCGCGTGTTTTGATTCTTGTTTGAGCAGAATTTGGGTTGTTGGAATGTAATTAGATGACAATGTAGTGGAGCTGTGGGATAGAACCTTAGAGCTCAATGGCTCACAGGGAGAAGTGCCGAGCGGTAGTTAATTCAATGCTAGGGTCGTGCAAAGTGTTCTTTAGTAGCAACTTTGAACCTTGATTTGCGTGTGTAATTACGTTAAGGACACTTAGGGCTCAACGCGACGGTTTAAATAGCCGACTACGGAGCGCCAGATTGTCAGTTCAATATCCAGGTCGAATAGTCTTTTATTTTGTGGATAAAATCCTCATGGATAAGTATTTTCCGCCTGGGAGGTGGGGACGAGGAACGGAGGGTTATGCTCTGACATAACTCGAAATTCCACAGTTCCTACCTCTATCATAAGTGGGGTCTCAGATAACAATTACTTAATGCGTACCCCCAATTGGAGCTGCTGTGAGCCTGGGTTGAGCTCAGATCATGGCAATAGAGGCTATCTATTTGATTGATCTACATAAAACAGTATTGGCGAAATGTCGGTCCGTACACCTCTGTTGGACCCATCAAGCTGTACAGGCGTGATATTTTGTTTAACAAGTGGCTACAAAACAATCCATTTTTTAACTGGTTACTAAAACAGCCCCAAAGTCCCATTGTAATGAAAGATTCCATTACAATCAAAGTTACTTCTACCGGCGACTTCGCCCGCGTGAAAGTCGAAATTATTTCCAAGACAACATAGTTCCAGGGTAAATATCTTATGTCCAGGACATGGTCTACCCGTGTGCCAAGTTTTATCCAAAACCGCTCAGCAGTTAAGACGTATAGAGGTTACAAACAGACAGGGTGTCGCGTATGGATTATATTAATTATATTAGATGTCAGAAATACGTCGGATTCAGAGGAGATGCCTCCGTTACGATGCAGGACAGCTGCGTGTCGGTGGTGCTGCGGTCTCGTCCCGCATGCCACCGCAACTATAATGAGAGCTCGCTGCTCGAACCGCATCCCGCGTAGCTCACGATGAGCGTCTGATTGGCTGCTGTGTGTGCGAGTATTACAGCGAATCTGTGATGTTGCAGCTTGATGAGATATTAATGTGTTATCAACAGAGTGACACGACTTTACTTCGTTATTTAACTTCTACCACACCAGAAGTAGTTCATGCATACATGCACGACCTAAGCATGGTGTTGCAATGCCGGGGCGAAACTCCGCTGCGGAGCTCCGATGGCGGAGAGAGTCCCGGCGGGATCTCATGGTGGTGTGAAGACAGCGACGGTCACAACTTATCGTTGGGCACGCCATAACCACGGCGGTTAGTACCCTTTTTGAGGAGTGGCTGGAGGCACCACGGTTTCCTCACCTCCCTTATGACGCAGGTCATCAGCGTACATGGCAAGTTCGGGAGGTTCCTGTTTCGGATTCAGGCGGAAGAAACGCCCGGGTGTCACCATTGTGCTAACCGCCCGGAGAACGCGGTATAGCATACGGTGGAGGAATGCCCAACTTAGGCGGCCGTATCCTCTAGGAGACCATCGGCGGTGGCGACCACTCGCGCAGGGTCCTGGTTAGAATGGTTCAGAGCGAGAGGGAACTCAAGCCACCTTGACAGGAGACACTCCGGGCGTCGGGAGTCGCAGGGCGATCCTTGTCCACTGCAGGCACGGACTTTTGGACGACGAGCAATCGGTAGCTAGCCGTCCGGCAGTCCAGTAAGGACCGATTGCGAGTCGTCGACGCCGCGTAGTGTTCCACGCATGCCTCAAAATAAAAATCCCCGCGGTCCCAAAACACAAAGGTAACTGAATGACACAGGTGTGGTTTTAGTCTGTAAAAATCTGACACGCCCTATCGCTTCGCCCTAGAGCGGGAGAAGTCATTAGATGAATTTCCACCTCAAAAAAGACTCGGCCCTGGTACGAAAGGCAACGAAGGAACAGGAGTGGGTTTTTAGTCAGTAAAAGTCTGACACTATCTCCCGCCCCGCCCAAGGGCGGGGGATGTCATAAGATGATTTTCCCACCGAAAAAAAAAAAGCTCTTTGTGTAGGTATTAGTTTTTATAACACTTTAGGTAGCACTTTTTTAAGGTTGGACAAAAAGTGCTACGATTATTGTAATCCTAACATTACCGCCTAAGTACCCAAAGATTTAAGTTAGTATAAAAGTTTTGTTGTATTTTGGTGTGCCTACAATAAAGTTTATCCTACTTTATTCTACAAATGGTACCATTGATTACAAAGGTGCAACCGTCTACAAGTAATGACAGCTCTGCCCTCTTGATTGCAGTTATTTGTCGGCAACGGTCGTACATTAACATCATTTACTTTCAACTACTTTTAATACAGTTTTTAGTACATTTCACGTAAAGTAAATAGTTAGTGCTGCAGTACATTTGTCACTCATAATGTTGTGTTAATTGCACAACTTTGTTTTATTGCTTCACAGCAAAAACTATTCAGTATTTTACAGCGCACTGCTGTAACCCACTTAAAATTATGTTTTATAAAACATAAAAAGTATTATTAATCTTAAGTATTTCAACGTATTATTTTGAAATAATACGTATTTGAGAAAATCGTCAATTTTTTTTACTAAATGAGACTGTGTTATTTCTAAGTAGATATTTTACTGTATCTAATAAAGTTACCTGACTGTAAGAAACTCCTTCTTGTGTAAATATTTGTGTATAAAAATGTTTTTTTTTTTTATTATTGATAGGTAGGCTCGCGTTTGACCACTATCTCACTTGATGGTAAGCGATGATGTAGCCGACGATGGAACACGCTTGCCTAGAAGTAACCTATTCACTCTTGGCTTAAAGACCCCTAGGTTGTAGCTATCAGGGAACACAGACTCCGGCAGGGAATTCCACTCCTTAGCTGTACGCATAATGAATGTGTTCCCAAAACGTTTTGTACGTATGGGTGGGATGTCCAACATGTACCGATGGCGCAACGCCGTACGTCTATTGGTCCGATGATGGAACGGACTTGGTGGAATTAAATTGTGCAATTCCAACGCACATTCCCCGAAATGTAATCGATAGAAAACCGACACGCCAGCAACTCGGCGTCGTTTTATTTGATTTATTAATTTATTAGTACCTACATTATTTTAGTAGTTTTCAAGTGCCACTAGGCTAAACTTAGAGACAATCAAAACATTAAAATAAAACATTTAATTACAATTGCTTGGAATTAAAATGCTAAAGTCATTTAAAATATTTTTTAATGTTTTGGTTCAAGAAAGTGCTGATTTCCTCACGTTGTTTTTCTTCACTGCTTTGAGAGTAATGGTGATGAAATAAATTGAAGAAAAATATAAGGTAATTTCTCTTTTCAGTTTCTACTCATTTTAGTCTCTCTAACGTCCGCAAAAATTCTTACCATTTCTGCTCAAGCTCGTAGATTGTGCAGAAGTTTGTTTTCTGGATGCTACGGAAGTTCGAAACAAACTTGAGCGGCTTCACAATTTGTGCATCCGCTTCATTTTTGGCCAAGACATGTACTACCATGTGTCGGAGTTTCAGACCAGATCGAAGTGGCCTCCACTGCTACACTCCCTGCAGTTGTTGAGGTTCATCAATGACCTAATAAATACCTATTAGCCAAGAAATAAGAATACTCAGACATTTTTGGGTAATTAACAGCTAGTTAATAGAAACGTTTAACTATAGGTTGTGACAACTATGGATCATTAATATAATATAAACTACTTTTTTTTTCGTTTGTTTGGAATTCTGAGAGTCATATGATAACTTTTATCTCGAAAAATGCACAATTAATTTAGAATAAGCCACAGTAACAAACTTTTATGTCTATTACTACGTATCTCTTGCGCTCGAATCAAAGCCAAACTATTTCCTTCCTCACCTTCCCAGAATCCACTTTCACATAAAACCATAAAACTATATTTCCTCATGCTACCCTGAAGATGGTGTGAACTGATGTCGTCGCCATCTCTTCTTAAATGAGCAATCGTAGCGTTTCAATTTGTCGGACGCGTACCGAGCGCCTGCTACGTAGGTGGAAGTAGTGCTAGGTACAGGTGCGATAAGATAGGGCTGTCCATTTACAGGTGAGTTTCTTTGCATGTGTTGATATGTAGTGAAATATTGAGGACACAGAGGTGAAATATGCGATGAATCATAATAATGCTCAATGCCTGGTTACGTATAGTGGAATTTCTGAACTTGTTCTTCAAATGTTCATGTTGTCCGTGCAGTATAAGTATTGAGGACAAGAAACAGCAATTACTTGAGATCATTACAAAAATACACAAAGAAAAAAGAAAGAAAGAAAGAAAGAAAAAACGTTTATTCGTGACTCACACAATCGTATAAACTAAAGATACACAATAAAAAAAAAGAAAGGTATAATCAGTGCGAGACCAAAAAGGCGCCTAACTCAGCATATGCTGCGTTATTTTAAAACGATAAATAACGCAGCGCTGGTATTCTGTTAGGGCCCACTATGATGTCACGAACACACTTACGGACGTTAAGTAGTCTATCGAAATAAAATATAAATAATGAAGAGATAAATAAAATTCGTGAATTTATATTTAGGTGTGTAATGTAAATTATAAACAATTATATTTAAAAATAGTGCTTATAAGAATAAATAATAAACCATCGACCGACGCCTGACGCTCCAACATATATCATTTGTCATTACCATAGACAAACGGAGGAACGCGAGCGTACGGTGAATCAACTGTCAAAAGGTGTGTAGGTACATATGATTATTACGTATATATATTTTAAAAGTGATTCGGGTGTATCTAAAATCTTACTGTGTTTAACTGTGAAGTGTAAATGTTATGTTGTGTTGGAAGCAAGAACGAAATGTTGTGTGCGAGCGACAATGTCACCAATACAAACCGTTCAGACTCTCGGTAAACTACATGGTTGTTTCATTTTGGATTCGTAATAAATGTTGTTTATATTTGTAACTAAAATTACCAACCGTCTTTATAGCACGAAAAGGCGGCGGTAAGTTATTCCAGATTCTGCTAGCAGCGAATTTGAAACTACCACGGAAGGCAGCAGTTTTATGTGACAAGGTCAACAAAAGATATGAAGATGCTCTGGTTTTAATTTTGTTTATTTCACGCGACCAAGTCAGTTTATCTTAAAGATAGGCCGGTTTTTTTGTGAGTATTGTGAGTAAGTGAATATAGTTACTAATAATAACAACTGGGCAATTGTGAGTCGGACTCGCGCACTGGGGGTTCCGTAAAAACTTACCTATGTAAAGAGTAAAAAAAAAATTGTGAATCCATTCGAGAAATTTACTATTTTCAGATATTTTATTCCAATATCTATGCTATAAGACCTTGCTTTATGCCAAATTTCAGGACTGGGTCAACGGGAAGTACCCTATGAATTTTGATTCCCTTGAGAGTGTCGAAATATACGTTTTTTGCGACATAAATGGCCTTCTTTTTTTGTTAACTTAGAAGTTTGATTTTTTTCACAGCTTCAAGGGACCGCAGACCAGATTATACAGTTTTAATTTTAACTCGATACCTCCACGTGTTCCCGAGATAAAGGTTCTTGACAGACAAACAGACAGACGGACGGACAACAAAGTGATCCTATAAAGGTTCCGTTTTGTCCTTTAGAGCTACGAAACCCTAAAAAAAAGACTGTGTTAGTCTTCTTTCAAATTAGTTATTATTTTATGAGCCTGTTTATTAAAACTTAGGATTTTAAATCAAAAGTGTAGTTAAAAATAAACCGCTATTTCGTATGTGAATTAGCACCCTGCACGTAGGGGTTACCTACACGGGGCTGCGGGAAAGTTAGTTATTATTTTTATAGAAGAAAATGAAGGAAATAAACCAGTAGACATTTTTGGTTGTTAAATAAAGTCTAAGAATCCTCAAAGACAGTGGTCGCTGGCAGCCCTAGAAGACATGGTAATGTGTTTGACAGTTTGGTTTATTGCATTCGCGTCATCTCCGCGCGAGGAGAGCTGTCTGAAAGTTAGCACCACTGCTGGGACGTGCAATTATTGGCCCGCATCACATTCTGCCGTTATGACGACCCGTCCAAATTAAATAAGGTAACATGAGAATTATTAAAAAAAAATTTGCCTCTAATACCTTCAAGTTTGTTTTAACTGGTGGGTCAGTATAAAACTGGTCTTTTTATACATATTTTGCAAATCTATGTCACACGGCTGACGTTGACCATTCGTTTCGTAGTTGCATACTTTTATAGTTGCATATTTTTTTTGGTCCAGGTTCAGAAAAGTCTTAAGGAGCACCCTGGCCAGCGTGAGACCGCTGACCAGGGTGCTCCGTAAGACTTTTGAACCGCGAAAGTAGAGAGTAATCCCAAGGGAATATACTTCCGGGTTAATAATCATACGAACCTACTATTCCAGGATCCGAGTGTCTAATTTCATCAAAATCCGTTCAGCCGTTGGAACATAAAGAAGTAACAAACATACACCCACACACAAATACATACAAACTTTTGCGCTATATAATATTTAGTGTGATATTAGTATCAGAATTGTGGATGTTGTCCAGAAAGCTGCGAAGGATTGAGCCGGACATGTCTGCCGAATGTCTGATAAGTAATGGGCAAAAAAGAAAAACACTGAATGGGTCCTATTAAACGCCAAACAATATCGCAACGGACCAGGGCGAAGATGGTGGGACGTGCTCCCTTCCTACCGAAGAGACTAGTCCACAAAATAGCAGAAGACAGAATAATTAATGGCAGTTACGTCGCTTCTAGCCAGCTAGAGGTGCGATAATGTTCAGCGACACGGACCGAGTGCTTGTGGTCCTGAGGTCACTACCGCGCGGCGGCTGCTGCACAAGATGCCCTTTAGATGCGACGCTATTGTTTAGAGGAATAATATTATTGATGCTGTTATAATCCTTATAAGTATTTGTCGGGGACTAAGAAAATTTAGCGATAAAAAGTCACCTAATTGATTACTTAGTACCGGAGTAGGGTGAAACGTTGTGACATTGTAGACGTCACGTGAGCGTAATCGTTTGGAGGGAGATATTTACGAATGGCAGTCTTGGGCGACCACTCGAGTTGTGCGGACGCTCCTAACGAATTTAAGTCTGTAATGGCCTAATAATACATATTGTGAAATAAAAGTGATTGTGAAGTGAATTTTTATTTTAATTCTACGCCATGAACCCTCTACCAGAAAACCTTACTGATGACTGACCGCTAATGATGATGATGATGACAGGCACCCGAGTATAACACCTCACGCTTGACAGCTGCTTTGCATTTAAGAAGTTATTTTTGACTCGCAGTGGGGCAGCTAATCGTCTGTAAATGCAGGCGTCATTTTATGTCATACTGAACACTGAAGAGTATTTACTGTGGGGCACAGAGTTTATGCAGATCACAGCGGCGACTGCCATCAATTTGTCGCTTAAGTCAGTGTAAGTCCGCGGTACTTCGATCTATAAATTATTCCACAGATACGAGTACGAGCACATTGCATTTAAATCTTCGCAAAATTCGTTTCACATTTTCTGGCAAATGGTTTCGTTGGCTTTTGGTTACAGACACTTTTATAGTTTTAAAATCCGCAGAAGCTGTTAAAGGGATTTTAAAATAATAGAAATATCAATAAATAATGAACAATGTTTCCCTAAAAAAGAGTTGAATTGAGATCTGAAAATCGAATGAAATCGTAATAATACAATCTAATAATCTAGTAGACTTACTAGGTGAATGGATTTTATCATCTCTCAACAAAGGCTGGCGCAGTGGTTGAGCAACTGGTAAGCCAGGGGTTTAATTCCCACATGGGACAAATCCGTAGGCGCGGGATTGCGGACGGCGGGCAATGGGTGGCCCGCCATCCGACCGTCCGGTAACCGTCCGGACCGAGCCCAGGTCGTCGACGGCGTGTATTGTTCCACGCGCGCCTCAGGGAGATGTCAGAGATGTCAGCAAATCGTAGGGGCCCAGCAGGGTCGAAGCCTACTGGGGCCATGGGTAGTGTGAAAACGAAATCCGGGCCCTGGGACGAAGGCAACGAAGGAACGGGAGTAGGTTTTTAGTCTGTAAAAGTCTGACACTATCTCACGCTCCGCCCAAGAGCGAGATTTGTCATAAAATGATTTTCCCACCTAAAAAAAAAACATGGGACAAATATTTGTATGGTTTTCCGATGATAGTTTCGGGTCTAGATGTCTTGGGTGTGTGAGTATTGTGATGGCACTCACAATACAGGAGTAACCTAGTGTTGAGCAACATTTATATAAAAAAGAAAAAATAAATTGATATACTCGTAATATAGCAACTGCTAATATGATATCTAAAATAAACTTACTGTAGATTATATGGCACCTTTTGATAAGACTGGTTGTTACACTAAGTGGAGCTACATGTGTCATCAATGAGTCGTGCTCTCCTTAGAACCATCGTTTACTAGAGCGAAAAAGAGAGCGTGCTGCCAACTGTCTCGTCGACTCCGCCACATGCGATCACACAAAAAAGAATAGTCAAAAAAGGGACAGAAAAAGGTTGAAGAATAAGAAAATGCGATTTAGTGCTGACTGATGCTGTAGTTCAACCTTCAGGCTTCTGTAACGACCGTCAAATAACAAACTGTCTAGACCAGAAGCTTGGGCTCTTTGAAAGAGTTACCATTACCTTTGAACACAATGAGCTACTGAGAGAACATGAGTGGGTTTTCGCTACACCTAGGACCGAGTGAAGTTATTTGATGATTTCTTAAAAAAAAAAGACTAACAGCTTAAAACGAGTTTTCCGGTCTGCAAGGCAACCATTTATGACGTCTCTCGGTAAGCCCTGCCGGAACAATAGGGTATATCGTCCCGTGCAGCAGTTTCTTGGCCACGAGTTCCTCACGATTCCAACCATACAGATAATCTATCTATGTAGTCCTTACCCAACTACGTTAGGGTCGTTATAGCCGACTGGTAGTCAAACCAGATGTAGCCGGATGCCAGTAACCCAACACAACTCAGTAGCTGGGTTATACGATTTCCCCTTGGCAAGACTACTGTCAGATTTTTTGCTTCTGAGTATTTGTAACGACTGTCAAAGATCTATATATGACATGCGGGACCAACTGCTACAAATATTTTCAGAGGCATGGAGAAATCTTGGTATGTTAAGATGGTCACTCATCTACAGGCCGACCTCGGTAAGCACTGCTTAACTTTAGAGATCGCCCCGTGCGGCTTTTATTACTTAGCAACGAATCTCTTTATAAACAATAGACAGACATTTCACGAATTAAAATAACGAAGCCAAGGATTGCTTGATCCAGCAGTAGTGTGTTCGTGACAGTTCGGCGCAACTCGGGGTGTCGGGCGTGACTGCGAACCATTTGTTCTACACAATAGTCCTCCGTCAATCTCAATAGATTGGAGGCGTCGCGTCGTACCAACGTTTTATATTAATTCAACAAACGATTCAAAGGAAGAATATTGAATGACGACAATTATGTTGAGCAAATATTTCCACTGAGAGAGACGCCAATTTCGATTATTGTATAACAATTGATGTTTATACACTTTATGTCAACGGAATAGAGTTCAGAATGTTTGGAGAAAACGTTTTTATGTTGAGTGTGTTCTTGAAAAATTTTGGTTATTGGCAAAGAATTCGGTTCATTGTGTGGGTAGTATATTGTATACAAAAAATAATTGAGTGGAAGATTGTGTTTCCGAGTGATTATTGGCAATGTATACACTACCGTGAACTTGGACGTGCTCTACTGATACAAAATCATTGCCATACGAATCTTCTTCTCCCTGCCCTTCTGGCATATTACTTGGGGTCACACTATCACTAACTAACTTTTCTTTTAGATCACTCCTCACACAATCCATCCATCTTTTCTTTGGCCTCCCTCTCCCTCTCCTATCTACATGTACATATACTCAGAACTCTTTTAGTAACATGTGTGGGAATAATAGTTCATTATAAGTTGAGCAGAAGCAAAATTATTTGTTTGTGAAAGATACGTAACGTTCACGCACGTAAATTCTTACACTTAAAAACGTTATCTGTTGCTGTGCCAAGGGTCCAGTAAAATGTATCATGCTCCTGTGTATTTGTAACCATAAAATCTAATGAAAAAAGTGGTTTTTCATAACAGGGGTTTCAACGTAGAAACTATGCATTACATAGGTCAAGCACACAATCACAATGACGTGTATACTGCTTTATTCTAACAAACTTTGTATTGTCCCGGGTCTCAATGTCTTGTATATTATTATGTCTCGTGAAAGCGTTCGCTTGCATTTTAACGGGGTGACCTACGTACGTAGGACACCCCGTTAAAATGTACAAGTTAGAATAAACTCACGATAAGATTAGAGGCCGATCGGGGAACACGAGGCTTCAGTAAATTTTAAAATTATAAATCAGACTTACTCCTAAAGCAAAGAAAAATTTAGTGGACTTCCACCTAAAGATGTAAAGGCTTACGCGAAGTTATGAGAACTTTATAACCGTACGTGACCACAGACAATGAAGGAAGATGTAGCGACGCAGACAGCAACCACATGTGTACGTCCACTTCCTAGAGACATAACATTGTATTGTAGGGGTGACGTCATGGACGCTTTACGGTACACAACAGCTGTTCGTGTTTACTTTGAAATAAAATAATAATCACGGAGTATTTCGCGGAAAGTTTGTGTTCACAACTCTGCTGAAGTGCGACTTACGGTCGAGTACTTAGACGGGATGGAATAATAGTGATTTGGCATTGTAACTGCATTAAAACTAATTGTGTAGTATTAAACTTTTTTTTTAATTTGAAGCTACATATACATTTTGTTTTGTGACTGGTACCTCCAAAAGTGTGACTTTACAGGTGTTACTAGTACTGTACCACAGATTGTGCATTTGGATCGATTTTTTGCGCGGACTGCGCGCCATCTAACAACGCCTGGAACAGAACGAGGGACGTGCACGCCATCTACCCATTTTTTTGCGTACTACGTTGTATCATGGTTAAGTGCGCTGCGTGCGGAAAGTTCTTGTCGGCGAAGGGTGGCGCCACGTGTGGCAATTTTGCTTGCCACAATAGGTATCACCTCGCCTGCTTGCCCGATGCGGCGCCGACTAGCAGTGACTGGCTATGCCCGGAGTGCAGAAGCAGGTTGCCCAAGGGTGACAACACTGCCACACCTGTCAGGGGCATGATTAGTGGTGCCCCGGCTTCGCATCCAGTTGTCGCGGGCTCCGCGGTGGCAGTGACCGTGGCAGTTGCGGCAGACCAGGGTACTGCTAGCAGGTCGCCAGTAAAGTCAGCCCAAGTTCAGGGCATTCGCACCGGGCCCCCTGTTGCGTTGCCTAAGGTAACATCGCGGGCAAATAGCGAGCAGGGTACAGATGGAGAGCCTTCACCGGATGCGCAGTTGACCCTGCGTGAGGAGATTAGGCTTTTCAGGTCAGAACTGCGGGAAGTCCGGGACGAAATGCGGGAGTTTCGTCGGGAGATGGCTGGCCTGCAATCGTCAGTGGGTATTTGTGTCGAGAGAGTCGATAGCCTGGAGGCCAGAATTGTGACCCTGGAGAGTAAGCAAGATGTCGCCTTGGCTGACAGCAAATTCAGCCAACTTGAGCGGACCATAGTGCAGCTTCAACTTGACCTCAATGACCGCGAGCAGGATTTGCTGAGCTCCGATCTGGAGATAGCGAACATCCCGGAGATCCCTGGTGAAAATGTGGTGCACACTGTCGGGTTGATTGCGGTAAAGCTTGGGGTCACTCTTGAGGAACGCGACATAGTGTTCGCGCAGCGTGTGGGCCTGCGAGTCGACCACGAGGGGCATGCGACGGCTGTGGCCGCGACGGGCCCGGCGGGAGCAGCGGCGGCGACGGGGCGCGGGCGACGGATCGTGGTGCGCCTGACGCGTCGCTCTCTGCGCGACGAGCTACTACGGAGCGCACGTGTCCGCCGTGGATCCACCACTGCGGACTTTGGCCTCCCTGCACCACCGCGTCGCTTCTACTTGAATGAGCGGCTCTCCAAAAGAAACAAAAATCTTTTTTACCGGGTGCGTGAGGCTGGCAGTCGTCTCGGGTGGCGATATACTTGGACAAAGTCCGGTCGTATCCTTGCCAAACAGGGAGACGGGAAGCCTACCTACTGCATCCGCACGGAGGAGGACCTCGCACGTGTTTTTGGCCAGGAACTGTCTGCTGAAACCAATGTTTAGCTTCGGGGTTGAAAATTTGTTTAATTTTGGCTATCGAGTTTTAAATTCTAGTGAATTTCAGTTTGCTTTCTGTGTTTTTATATTTTTTGTTTTTTTTCATTTGTGTTTGCGCTGTGTGGGGTCGGAACGGTGCCTGTCTCAGTGCTTGGTGGTTTCTGTCTGGGGCCCAGCTAATTTAATATCAATCATACATGTACACTACTTATTTATACAACTTCGGCTTATTACTTGTCACTGTACACTGCTTAAAATATCTTATATAATATTACAACTATCATTGGTCTCTTCATATATCATTCATGTACTTAAACTATGTATTATCTTTATAAATTATTCTATATTTTACACTGCACATTACAAAGTCACACTATCTAGAGTATCTATACATATATTATATAATCATCCCTGCTATGACAATGATTAAGACCAAAAACCTAAAAGTTGGTTTGTTTAATGCGGGGTCTCTGGGATCACGTCATGACGAGTTTCTTGTGGCTATGGAGGACATTGGGGTTGACATCATGGCGATAAATGAGACCTGGATCAAGTACGGACAGGAAGGTCGCGCGCCCTGCGTCCCGGGGTACCGGCTGCGACACGTGCCGCGCCCGAACACTGTGCGCGGCGGCCGCGGTGGCGGCGTGGGCTTCTATGTTCGGCGCGGTGTGCGCGTGCGCGCCGTGCCGCACCCGCCTGCGCCGCAGGTGGAGCAGATGTGGCTTCGGCTAAGTGTCAACTCTCATTCTGTCATCGTCGGCACTGCATACAGGCCACCATGGCTCGATGTCAGTGTCTTTCTGGATGCAATTACGGATTCTCTTTTCTCTTTTGCTAGAGCGGATAAAATTATCTTGTTGGGCGACTTCAATATTAACATGATAAGTCATACAAATAATAAAACAAAACTCTTAAACGATTTTCTACTATGCTGCAAGTTAAATCAAATAGTATCTCAGCCAACCCATTTCACAGACCACAGCGAGACATTAATTGATGTTATATGCACTGATGCCCGTGTGCGTGAGGTCTCTGTTTCACATATTCCGGAGCTTGGCCAGCATGCAGTGATATCCGCTGAATTTTACTTTAAATTAGATAAGCCTACTCCGCGCTGGATCACTTTCAGGCCTCTTAAGGATATACTGCTAGACCATTTCAACAAGGACCTTAATAAGATGGACTGGGAATATATTGAAAGCCTGGAAGATGTCAATTCCATGGTGGAAACTTTTAATAAGTATATTATAAACTTATTTGATTTACATGCTCCCCTTAAAAAGGTTCTCATCAAGGATAAGTCCCCTCCATGGATAACTGATACTGTCAAGGACATGATGAAGCTGCGTGACAGAAGCCACAACAAGGCCAAAGCTACTAAAGCATTACATCATATTGACTCATATAAAGAGCTTAAATACCTTGTTAGGGCGGCGTTGGACAGTGAGAAGCGTGCATATTTTAAAAATTACATTAATAAAAATATTAAAAAACCTAAGAAGCTATGGAGTCATATTAAATCATCTATAGCTATTTCTAAAACATCAGAGCACAGTTTACCGAACCTATGTAGTGATCCCGAAAAAATTAATGCACATTTTTTGGATGTACCAGGTAGTGGTGCAGTCACAGCTGCTGACTTAGAATACTATGAGCAACACAAATTCAGTAACACTAATTTTCAGCTGGAGCCCGTTCAGGAGGATGTGGTGCTGAGGCTGCTGCGTGGCCTAAAGTCCAATGCTCAGGGCTGTGACCATATCTCGCTTGATATGTTGATGATGACTCTTCCTCGCACCCTTGCAGCTATAACGGCAATCGTCAACCGTTCCATCTCCACCTCTTCCTTTCCGGATCTATGGAAATTGGCAATAGTTAGACCCATCCCTAAAGTAGCTAATCCTACCAGCGTTAAAGAACTTCGCCCTATTAGCCTACTGCCATGTCTCTCCAAGGTCCTAGAGAAGGTTGTCTCCAACCAGCTCCGAGCATATCTTGAGGAGAACAACATATTGCCGCTTGCTCAATCTGGTTTTCGCAAGGGACATAGTACAGCCACGGCCCTACTCGATGTGGTCGGGAATATCCTTGAAGGCAGAGACAAGGGAATGGGTGCCATGCTTGTCCTGCTAGACTTCTCACGTGCTTTTGACTCAATTAATACGTCACTTCTTATCTCTAAGCTGTCATACTACGGATGTAAGCCTGAGACGGTTCAGTGGTTTAAAAGTTACTTGACTCACCGTTCTCAGTTTGTCCAGGTGACAAGTGAGAGTGATGGAAGCATTGAGTCCTCTAGTCCTAAGTGCGTGAGCAGGGGCGTGCCCCAGGGATCGATCCTAGGCCCTCTTCTCTTCATTCTGTACAGTGCTGACATCACCAACTGCCTGCTCAACACCAAGTTTCACCTCTATGCTGATGATTTACAGATGTATCTGTCTTTTCATCCTCAGCAGACTGTTGACACTGTAAAAGGAGTGAATGAGGATTTGGATAGGATCACAGCCTGGTCTTTGAGAAACTCACTGGTTTTGAACCCGGGCAAGTCCAAATATTTAATTATAGGTTCAAGAGATTTTTTAAATAAATTGGGCCACAGTAATTTAGATGTGAGGATCGATGGTTGTCCCATGGAGAGGGTGCAGGAAGCCCGTAATCTTGGAGTAGTATTTGATGAGCACTTGCATTTTGAGACTCATATTACAGAAGCTGTGCGCAATTGCTTCTATCGTCTTAAGCTTTTATACCGTGTACGTCCCTACTTAAGTGTGGATATGCGTATCATGCTCTGTGAGTCACTTGTTTTATCCAAGCTGAATTACGCTGACACTGTGTATGGGGCGTGCATTCTTGGTAGAAGTAATAAGTTAATCCAGCGAGTACAAAATGCATGTGCTAGGTTTTGTTTTAATGTCCCTCCAAGATCTCACATAACACCATTTTTAAATAGGGGTAATCTGATGAGAATGTCAGATCGCAGAAAACTTCATCTGGCTACCCTACTCTTTGGCACAATTCTCACAAAAAAACCTACCTATCTTTATAATACATTAACTTGGTCACGTGATGTAAACAAAGTTAAAACGAGAGCATCTTCTTACCTTCTATTGACCTTGACCCATAAAACTGCTGCATTTCGTGGAAGCTTCAAACACGCTGCTAGTAAGGTGTGGAATAACTTGCCACCACCTATTCGTGCTTTAAAGACGGTTGGTGCTTTTAGTTACAAATACAAACAGCATTTATTACGTAACCAAAGGGAAACCACCAGATAATTTAGCCAGAGTTCTGCACGGTTTGCAGTGGTGACATTGTCGCTCGGCTGGTTTGGCATCTTTTTTCTTGCGTCCAATATAGCACACATTACACTTCACAGTCATACACAATAACATTTCTGGAACACCCGAATCGCTTTTGTTTGAGACGTATTTATGTACCAATATTTACTCAACTTGTTTTAATTTGTTTGATGAAGATCGACCTACTTTTTCTTCTGTCAGTCGATAGATCGTGCCACAGAATATTAATATCCATAGATTACACTCTCCGTGAACCGTGCGTCCGCGTTCGTCCGTTTGTCTATAGTTTTGACAAATGATTTTGGAGCGCGGCGTCAGGCGTCTGTCTATGGTTCATTATTTATTGCATTTTAATTTTATAAATATTTTTCTAACACATGACACATTTTTCCACAAATTCACGCTTTTTTACCAATGTTACTTAAGTATTTGTTATTTTTTCCTATGTTTGTTTTATCAATGTTTGTGTTTATTGTTTTGTTTCGATACTTATATCGTTTTATTTAACCTCCGTGAGTGTGACCGTGGCATCATCGCGGGCCCTAACAGAATACCAGCGCTGCGATATTTATCGTTTTAAATATCGCAGCATATGCTGAGTTAGGCGCCTTTTTGACCTTGCACAGATCATACAGTTATTTTTTGTTTTCTTTTTATATGTAGGTACTTAATTCTAGTATTCTACTGTTATTTTAAAAAAAATTTACTGTATGTGTGAGGTACAAATAAATGTTTTTTCTTTCTTTCTTTCTTTCTTTCTAGTACTCTCTGAAGGATTTAAATGGTCCTTCAAGCTTCTATGAAATAAAAAGCTTCCAAGAAATTAAAATGTATGAACAATTTTCTTACTGTAAGACACGAAGGATCGATACCATTCTTTTTCGTACTGTTTCTGTACTTAGTTTGATTACTTTTTATTAATACAAGTATTTGCAGTATCTGCAGAAGATTCAGCAAAAAATCAATTATTGTAGAATTACCTGCATTGTGAGATTATTTAAGAATAATAATAAGAACTTCCTTTTCGTTCATTTGTACTAAACTAGAATTACACACGAAGTTGTAAGTATTCAGTGGTAATTGTGTAATTCAATTGTTTTGAGTAATTTAGCGTATCTACATACAAAGCTGCAGTTAGAAACACGCGTTTAAAGTTTTTGAAAAATTATACTTTTGAGATTCATGATCTATAGATACAGTCTCAATCACTTGATATTCTATTGGAAAATCACTACATAGTTAACAAAGTCGCTTTTCGTGTCTGTCTGTCCCTATGTATGCTTAGATCTTTAAAGCTACGCAACGGATTTTGATGCGGTTTTTTTCAACAGATAGAATTATTCAAGAGGAAGGTTTGTGTACATAATGCATGCATAATAACGTAGAAAAACACTGATAATTTTAGAGGTTTCTAATGTGATGTTGTAAATAAACAATTTTTTTTGGGCTTACATTGCAAACGCTGGCTGAACTCTACAAGATAGATCAAAATAATGTACTACAGTATTGTACACCTTAAAAAGGTCTACAAAAAAGTCCCCGATGGTATATGTCCATCTCTTAGGAATAACCCACAATAACTATTTTTTATCCTTTATTTTTTACGAGAAATAATGGCTTATTTACGAAACGATTTTAAGCAATACAGCATTAATCTTTATCCAATTAAGTACCTTAAATACATTGTGCATTTAATACATATTAATATTGCCTTTTACAGCGTCTAATTTAAATGAACATTTTCGAAGATATTACAGATTTAAAATGGAGGGACATAGCGGTTGCGATAAATAACTTGATTCTTTGAAAGAGTGATGCGCCAACACAAATATATTACTCGGTCGATACTGTTCTCGATTTGGAAGCTGTTCATTGTATCCTAGCAGTGTTTGATTTAAGCCACGGTAATATTATCTAGACAGTATTCCAACTTCATACAAACGGTCAAAACGCGAGCTATACCTACGCGCCTCGATCTCGAGGTGCGCTCGGGATGCAGACAGTCGCGTCTGTGCCGCGCGATTTTTTCAATAAAAATAAGTTCAAGTACATATTTATTTAATATGACGAGTAGGATACATGTGCTGTTTTTGGTAGCATGAATTCTTCATTTAAAACCAAACATATAAATTGTAAAGTAGCTGCAGGTATCTATAACCAAGTAAAAGATATTCCTTTTTCTCCACCTTGTCCATGTTTCCCAAAACAATTCTTAATCAAGCTTTAGAATGCGATTTTTGTACTTTAAAATTTAACAATATAGCATTTCGTAGGTACGTCTCAGTCGAGGCGCAAATATTTTTCGGTCGCAAATATTGAGCACTTCCTATTCAATTCACAAAGTATTTTATTTGTTTATATAAAAAAAGTATATTTACAATCACAAAACTAAATGGAAACACAAAGTAGGCAAATGTAATTAAAATGGTGGAGGCGGGCAGCCATAGTGCGGGCAGCCCTATCGCATGTTTACGTACCGCGCGGCTGTAGGCATTTATTTCAAAGATACGGCCGAGTTACAATACTGTATATATATATTACCGTGTTTAAAATTCGAATTGTCATGAGAAATGGGTACTCTGGCTATAAATGTATCACAACAAAAAAGTGTTAAATATATTTTTTTTTACAAAAAAGAATAACCAACTTCACTACAAAAAACAAAACACTAAAACGATGTCTGTACCTAAAAAGGAAAAAACGGAACCCTTATAGAATCACCATCATCATCAAGACCCTTTATCTCGGACACGCGTGGAGATATCGAGTTGAAATTAAAACCATATACTCAAGTCTGCGGTCCCTTGAAGCTGTGAAAAAATCAAACTTCTGAGTTAACGAAAAAAAAAGATACAGACGTTTATGTCGCAAAAAACGTATATTTCGACACTCACAAGGGAATCAAAATTCATAGAGTACTTCCCGTTGACCTAGAATCCTGAAATTTGGCATGAAACAAGGTCTCATAGCACAAGTATAGGAAAAAATTGAAAACTGTAAATTTGTAGTTACGTCACAAAAAAAAACTTATTTTGTGATTCGGAAAAATCTTCGCAACTCAATTTTGGAATTGAACTGTTTTCATAGGTACCTAAGTTTGTACGGAACCCTCAGTGCGCGAGTCCTGCTCACACATACCCACTTTTTGTAGTGAAGTCGGTTTTTTTTTTATGAAAGGTTTTTTCCTACAGAATTTCTTAATTCTTTGAACCCGTCTGGACCCGTCCCTCCTCATAAAATGGTGGAGTTTCTTGCACATTCTTTTCCATAGAGATCTACGCTTTGGAATGTGCAATTAGCATATTTTTTTCTGACTTACTGACTTTTTGACATTTCAAAAGTGCCTGTAAATGTTATTTTTGAAATAAAATGAATTTTGAATCTGATGTTTTGATTCCCCACATTCTGCTGGTACCATAAGATTTACCGTTCCAATTTAAACGCCTACAATTTCCAGTAAAGATATCTCGATATCTTTTGCAATGACCAATAATAAATCGCAGGGTCAAACTTTCAACGTTGCAACGTTATTGATCGTTATTTGATCGTGGAGTGTTTTTCACATGGCCAATTATAGGTCACTCTTTCAAGAGTAACCTCAAAAGAAAACATGTTTGTATTATCTAATGACAAAAAAAAGCTGTGAACAATAATGATGAATGATAATGACATTCTGTGGTATAATTAATTCTGGCGACCCCCCCGGCTTCGCACGGCTGCAGTGCTGATCAAAATCGCATCAAAATCCGTTGCGTAGTTTTAAAGATCTAAACGTACATGATGGGAGAAAGCGGGAAGCGACTTTGTTTTGTACTATGAAGTGATCAGCATTGCACCCGTGCGAAGCCGGGGCGGGTCGCTAGTATGATATAAATGCTACGGGAATAACAACTCAATTCATCTGGTTTTTGTAGACTGTTATGTCATTGCTTATCCATTTATTTATTATATCACTATTCACGAATTGATCTTTCCCAGTATGAACGTATTTACAGCCAAGAATCGAACTAGGTATAATAAAATAGATTCCACGCCCTACAACTCGGTTTAACATAAGCAAGTTTTCCAAGTAATGTGTGCCGCTTGCATACTTAGCATACACTATCGCCGCGGCACTACACGCTACGCGCTCGAGCTACGTGCGCCGGCTCCGTCCGTCGTCGCGCAGATTGCCCCCAATGCTATCACCGCTCAGGTTAATGTCATCGGCGTCTATGCGACCTGCGCTACTCTTTATATCGAAAGGCGATTGCTTGTTGTTTTGCTTCCGTTCTTAGAACAAGATTACTATGAAATTGAGTTGTGTTAATGTGTTGCAGGAAAACGCCATTATGTGAGGGAAAAAAATAAGGCTTCCTTGGACTTGGTACAAATAATGTTTGCTTATTTCTTTTCACTCATTTAGTTATCCCTTTTACTTCGACGAGTATTTTCCTTTTTGGAAAGTTTTGTTAAAACCATCAATAGTTAGCCTGAGTCGGGATGTTAGCGCGTTTGATGACAATAGCCTTTTATTGCATGGAACTTAAAGAGTACTGGGGACATATGGGCGTACTATATAGTAGGTAAATAAACCTCTAACCACTTTGACCAATATAGTCGTGACGGTTTGTGTATGTGTACAAATTGTTCTTCTAACTACCTACTGATTTTGGAAAACAATTTAATTGGTTTTCAATGCCTTAATTCTCATATCAATACAACAGAGTGTCCCAACAGTTCCCGGCGCGACCTAATTCCAGCGCGGCGTGGACTCAGTTAGCTCAGGCCGCAACTGGAGCCAATTACCTTGCTGTAGGCGTCCGCGATTAATGCCCGATCGGGTGCGATTACCTGTAATTATTGCGCATAGGTACAGCACATGCCAATGTTGTGACTGCACACATTAACATACAAAGAGGTACGTAGAAGTCTCCGTGAGATGGAAAGCTTACCGTCTCAATAAATATTCGAATACGTAACAATGTGATCTCATGATTAATTATTTTAATTTACTACGAGTAGAATCTAAATAAGCTTGGAACAGGAGAGTATAGACAGAAACCAAAAAAAAATCCGGATGACAATGAATCAAATGATTTATTTAAACAACATTTCAACACTTGAACACTTGCTGTGCATCTGTATTTATCTGGATATGCTTCTCTGTCTTTTAGACACAAATATAATATCTACTAGCGCATTACCTTATACAAAAAACGTGACCTTTGGTACCTTTTTTTTCATCTAATGGCATCCCCTGCTCTTGGGCGGAGCGGGAGATAGTGTCAGACTTTTACTGACTAAAAACCCATTCCTGTTCCTACTTTTCCATTGTTCCAGGGCCCCGGGGATCTCTTTCGCACCACCCATGGTCCCAGTAGGCTTCGACCCTGCTGAGCTCCTACGGTTGCTGACATATCATTGAGGCGCGCGTGGAACACTACGTGCCGTCGACGACTTGGGCTCGGTCCGGACGGTTACCGGCCGATCGGACGGCGAGCTACCCATTGCTCGCCGCGCCTACGGTGGTCCGAAATCGGGATCGGAATCCCGGTGGCTGGGGCGCGAGGGCCATTGCCTCGCGCGTGATCGTCGGCCTTCTCCTTTAGCAAAGGAGGAGGCCGCACGAGCCTATGCTAGCATTACTGTTTCGCAGAAGAAAGTGACCGCCTGCCACTCCTCCTCGCTCCAGACCATGGCCTGTACCAACGCCTAGCGCGAGAGATCGCTGACGGTGACCACTGGGCCATATAAGTTTTTTTTTTTTATGAAATTATCATATGAATCTTCTCGTTCTGAATAAGAGCGAAGAGGAGTATCTGGCTTTTATTGACTAAAATCCCCCTGTATTCCTTCAATTGCCCTTTGCGTTCCAGGGCCGGTGACTCTTTCAAACTATCTCAAAGCCCCGTTAATGGCGTCCCGCTAACAGGTCTCGTCATTCTTACTGACCTCTGTTTGAGACGCGCGTGGAACACCGGACGGTAAGCTACTTCGTCTTTGTAAGTGGCGACTTTCGACTGGGCCGTGAGGGTTGTCTCCACTTCACGCTTACAGCCACTTTCTTTGCTCAAATTGCTGCTGCGCAGAAAGACTGTCTCCCATTCCCTTTTCGCTCTGTACCATAGCCTGAACCAGGGCAGACGCGAGAGGTCATCGCCACCAATCGCCTCCACGTAGACTCCGGTACCCAAGCGGGGCAGACGTCCACCGTGTGCTCCACCGTGTCCGGTTCGTGATGAGACCCTAGATGACGACGAATAAGCTGACGCATTGGTCTCGTCTTGTTTAAATTGACAAAAATAAAAGAATATAAATAAACATGAATATAATTTATTTATTTATCACATAGTATGTAGGTACAGATAGCGGCACGAATCTTGAGCGCTCGGCAAAAGAGCGGGGATCGCTTTGCGCATCGTACACATCGGCGAGCCAATCACTGTACAAGGATTGCACTCCCCGCCCCCGCATCTCTTTTCATACCACTAAAGACACACGATATTTCACTTCTGCGTGCTTCTGCGCAAGTAGATTTGTAAAAGTCTGCGCTCAAGATCCGTGCCAGTATCTGTAAACTAAGATTAAAAATCAAAACGATATTTTACGTAATCGTTGACCACATTATGAAAATCCAATTGTTGGAACTGCTGCAGAAAGAACTGCAGCTGGTTTATCAATGGCGATATCGAGTTGCGCCGGATGTGCACCTGGAAGTTAATTACAGAGAATCGTATTATAAATGGTTGCAAATAATAGAAATGTTTGAACTCCCAAGTTCATTGAATATTGACACAGTCAGAAATAGGTTTTAAATCTGGTTGGAAGTTCTCCGTTATCCACCGTACTCACCAGACCTTGCCCCTACAGACTTCTATTTTTTCCAGAATTTGGATAACTTCTTGGCGGGGAAAAATTCAAAAACTGAGAGGCAGTTCAAAATGTCTTTGAGGAATTTGTTGCCTCCCACCCAGTGTGATAAAATTTTAATTTTTCCTGAATTTCCCTAAATGAAAGTATGAAGGTCGGTTCCCCGCTAAAGAGGAAAGGCGAGCTCCACCTCCGCTCGCCCCTGTGGTTCTCATCCTCGTGACTTGGACAAACCCCCACCGATAGTAATGAATTCCCAAGAAATATATCACCTTGTCCCGACTTAGAAAGCTAGGGGACAAGGAGAGGGATGGAGAAAAACAAAGTTAAAAAAAAATTGGGTTGGGAATCCATTGATAAGGATATAAGGAAGGATAATCTACTTTTCTTTTGTGTTATGAAACTTAAGAGACTGAGAGGGCTACAAAAGGGAATATGACACGTGACGCTTGTATTTGCAAATTACATTATTTTAGAATTACGTTAATCCCTTTCACTCGCGCATGTCCTGACCAATCCTAAGGCAAAGGGTTGTGAGGCCTCTGCCATTGGATAAGACACACTTTCTATAACAATTAAATCCTTATAACGGCCTAACAACCCATGACAAGACATTACAAAACTTAAACAAGCGTGACGCATCGTCAGTTGGCCGCAGAACTTTTTACAGTTGCCTTGTTAGACGCCGAAGTGGTTTATAAATCGACACTTCTCACTTCCTTACTCGACCCCAAAGTGAGGACAACATAGCGTACTCTGTCTCCGAGCTATTTATTTATTTATTTATTTATTTACATCAATCAACATTGGATTATACATTAAAATTAAACATTAAAAACATTAAATGTCATACATTAAAATGATAATAAATAAGATTAAAGAATTACAATTGAAATAATTTTTTTTTTTTTTTTTTTATTGTTATAAACTAGTGCTTGACTGCGATTCCACCTGATGGTAAGTGGTAATGCAATCGTTGATGGTGAGGCGCACTAATTTATTGAGAGCCTATTCACTCTAGCCTTGAAGAGACCCAAATTATAATCGGACGGGAAAATCGCAGCAGGCAAATTATTCCAGTCCCTCGATGTACGCGGTATAAACGACGAGGCAAAACGCTTGGTCCGGACCGTAGAGGTTTCAACAACGTAAGGGTGGATACTCGCCGTTCGTCGGCTTGTCCGATGGTAGAAATGAGATGGTGGAATCAAGTCATGCAATTCCTGCGCACACTCTCCAAAATGAATTCTGTAAAACACCGAAAGGCTGGCTACCCTACGCCTGTGCTCAAGACTTTGTAGATTGGAATTAATCAGATCTGGATCACCAATTAGCCTCTTTGCACGCCTTTCCACCGAGTCCAAAGCTGCCAGGTGGCATTTTGCAGCACCAGCCCATATGTGGCTGCAGTACTCCACACACGAACGGACCTGTGCTTTGTATAACATTAAAAGCTGCCCTGGTGTGAAGTACCGCCGGACCTTTGCAAGTACGCCGAGTTTCCTAGCAGCTACCTTGGCTTTGGACTCAATGAACCGCCCAAAGTTAAGGTCTGAAGAAATTTCAACTCCCAAGAGCTGAAGGCGGTCGGTGTACTCCAGGGATACATTCTGAAAAACAGGAGCCAAGGTGAACGGGCTCCTTTTAGCGGTGAATAGACACGCTTGTGTTTTGGCGGCGTTGAATCCCACCAGATTGGCTTCACCCCACTTGGAGACTGCCTGAAGTGAGACTGAAGTATAGTAGAGACGCACGCTCTACCATAGCCTCTCTTTCGGACCGGATTAGCTCCCTACTAGCTCGAGCACCTGGCAGGTATCTCTCTACAACTGTGCTATCATCTGCATACCCATAGATACCGGGCATCAGCAGATCGTTGATATGCAGCAGGAAGAGAGTTGCAGAGAGAACAGACCCCTGAGGAACTCCGGCATTAGTCTTCATGGGCTCTGATGAGCATCCATCGATAACAACTCGGAGAGAACGTTCACTCAGGAAGTCTTTTACCCAGTTAATCAGACCAGGGGAAACGCCGTACGCTGAAAGCTTACTCAATAGACTAGCGTGCCATACCCTGTCGAAGGCCTTCGAGACGTCCAAGGAAACAGCAATCGCTTCCCCATTCTTCTCGAGGGTCTCGCCCCACAAGTGGGTGGCATAAACTAGAAGGTCCCCAGTAGATCGATTGTGGCGAAACCCGTACTGTCGATCACTGAGGAGATCGTTACCTTCCAGGTATGCCAAGAGGCGCGAGTTCAATACACGCTCCATAATCTTGCAGAGTATGGAGGTTATTGAAATCGGCCGATAGTTGGTAGGATCGGTACGACTGCCCTTTTTGGGCACGGGTTGCACGTTGGCAAGCTTCCAGGACTTGGGCACTATACCAGTCCCAAATGAGAGGCGATACAAACGCGTCAGTACAGGAGACAACTCGGGTGCACAAGCCTTGAGAACAATCGCTGGTATACCATCTGGTCCACTAGCTTTATTCACGTCAAGACGACACAGTGCTCTCAGAACCTCTTTGTTCCTTATGCGGACCTCGGGCATCGAAGTATCGCAGTGAGGTAGAGTCGGTGGAGTAGCACTACCAGTGTCAAGACGAGAATTATGGGCGAAGAGAGATGCAAAGAGACCCGCTTTCTCTCTCGCTGTATGAGCCAGTGTTCCATCAGGTTTAACCAGCGGAGGCAATGAGGGCCGACAGAAGTTCGCTTCGACCGACTT
The DNA here is from genome assembly GCA_905147345.3 of Mythimna impura. NCBI lineage: Eukaryota > Metazoa > Arthropoda > Insecta > Lepidoptera > Noctuidae > Mythimna > Mythimna impura. The sequence continues at coordinate 21,134,646 of LR990367.1, read as the reverse complement.
GGCAAGGGACCAGAATGCTCTGCTACCGGACGGCTGCGCAGAGAGCTTTGTACCAATATGGTTAATGCGATCGAAGCGAGCCTTCCTTAGTGCCTTTTTGTAGGACTTGGCAGCATGGTTGAAGGCTCTCTTCTTTGAACTCAGATCCGGAGCTTTGTGGTCACGAGCGTCAACCCAGGCGAGAAACGCCGAATGCTTACGTTGTTCAGCTTGAACGCAATCGGCGTTGAACCATGGGTGAGCTGAGCCACCGATGGGTACGTCGCGATAGGGAATGAAATACTCCATAGCTTGACGTATCACATCGGATATAGCATCTGCACAGCTCGACGGATTTTTAGAAGAGAAGCAGACCTGCTGCCAAGGATAAGATGCAAAGAAGTGCCGCATCTCATCCCAATCTGCTGACTTGTAACGCCACATTCGCCGTTCACCGCGTGAGTCGCAGTCAGGTGGGGAGAAGGACGATACAGACTTCACCAGACAGTGATCTGAAGTTCCTAGTGGTGAGGAAACTGTTACGATACATCTGTCCGGATCGGTGGTCAGTAAAAGGTCCAGACAATTGGCAGTATGACCAACTACATCAGGCACCCTTGTCGCTTGCTTTACCAACTGGGAGAGGCCCATCGATACTGCAAAGTTTCGCGCTTCTCTCCCAGCGTGGTCGGTCCTCTGGTACGGGAAAAGCCAGTCTTTGTTGACGGCGTTAAAGTCCCCCAGAGCGACAAACTGCGCATCAGGGTGCCGATGCAGAGCCTTATCGGCGGCCTCACTGAGGTGGCCAAACAGTTGAGTCGTCTCCTGGTCACCGCTGTGCGATCGGTAGACACAAGTGTAGACAATTTTGTCTACACCGGTGTCCACCAACAACCACAACGTTGAGAAATTAGGGTCAATTGAAATAATAAGTTATACACGCATATACGACACAAAAATTTAGATAATAATAATAATTGAATTTCATAAATGATGGAAATTAAAATAATATTTTAAAATTACTGAGTACGTGAATCATGCAACAGTGATTCAGGTACTGACGGTCGACACGTTCGGCAAAGGCCTTCAGGATACTATTGCGGCTGGCCCGCACCCTGCGCACCAGGGATGTGCACCGCTTACGCATGATTGTGTAGAAACAATCCACGCGCGCCTCCGCAAACATCCCCGATGCACTACAGAAGCGAGGCAGCCCCAAGAGCACCCTGAACGCGTTGTTGTACTGGACACGTAGAGCGTCGTACTGCTTTTGCGTGTAGTCCATCCAAAGACTGCCGGTATAGAAGGACGTACAAAATGCCCTAAATAGAGCTATTTTGACGCCCTCCGAACACCGAGCAAATCTGCGGGCTATCATATTGGCACGAACAGACAGCGCCCTACGCTCCCTTTCGATGTCTGCATCGTCCTTCAGGTCAGAGGTTAATAAGTGTCCAAGATATTTAAACATATCAACTTTCTTAAGTGGGCTTCCGTTGAGCTTAATTGCTGGCAAGTAATCTGGACACCCCCTCTTGGCCCGAAAGACCATGCACTCGCTCTTGTTCGTGTTATACAACAAACCATGTTCTTCAGCATATTTTTCACAAATGCCAATCAGCTTCGACACTCCACAGACGGAGGCGCTCAGCAGCACCATGTCGTCTGCGTAACTGATATTGTTCAGGCACACACCTCCAATATGGCAACCGACATGCGTGCTGCTGAGCCTCTCTATCAGCGCATTTACATACAGGTTGAAGAGCTTTGGCGAGGTCAGCCCCCCCTGCCTCACGCCGCACTCCAACCTGTATGGGATTGAATGAGTCCCCGACCATCGAACAACATTGACCTGATTGTTGTACCAATATTGAAAGATACGGATCAGTTCTTCCGGCACTGACGTTTCCAAGCTATGTCAGCTGCGGAGTTTTCCAGATATGGGTCCAGATTACGTGTCTCGCTAAATATTATTTTTTGTTACGGTAAGATGCCTACGGGCGCCGGGTGTGTTTTAACGAGATACGATACCTAGCGTTCCTTAGAACGACTATCAATGCAGTTTAGGGTACTAGTGAAGTGGTATTAGTGAAGCCTACCCCTACTCCCTGGAAGTGTGCGCATATCAAGAGCAATGTAAAGTATCCTACTGTCAATCAGTTCTTAGGTAAAGGTAACCGTCGCTAGCGTTTGGTGGCTTGTGATCTCGTTATAGCTCAAACTGACCATAGCATATTGTAACGAATATTAATTCGGTTCAGCCTTCAATCGGCAGTGTTTCAGTCACGGTTGCGTCAAGTATGCTGGTAAGTGTCAAGTCCACTCCAAAGGAAGTCAGTGTCAAGTTCACTCCAAAGGAAGGCTTTCTCCGAGTTCTAACACCAACCGCAAGCTTAGGTCACCTCGTCATAGAATGGAATAAGGAAGGATAAAAGAGTTAACATTCACCCATTCGGTCACCAACACAGTCGCTGAGATTCACTCGCGTACCTACACACTACTTACGCACAATCAACGCCCATCCATTCGTACTTCAACTCACACACAAAGATCTGTATTATAAATATTATACAAGCCTAAACTGGACTTAATCCACTTGTATCAAATATTGTACTCCTATCACAATCCTAGCACTCCTAAGAATTACAACGGGCCATTATGTAGCCCTATGATATCTACTGAGTCAGCTAGCTATATGTTGCAGCAGTCTTATAAATCATTGTATGCCAAAAGGCGGGTCATAGATGTACTTCATTATATAAACTATTACATCATATCTTTACCTGTGTACCACAATAAACAATTTTGATTTGATTTGATTTTGATTTGATTTGATTAGCTTAGCTCGCTACTCCTGCTGGACGTCCAAACCCTATCCTGTCCTGAAGCCAAGTATCCTATTGTGCCCGAGTCAACACTCCCCACCACTTGCCTTACGGCTCAGCATTCCTTAGCCATTCCCACGTTTTGCTAACATGCTTTTTATTGCTTTTTTTTTGTATAGTTTATCAATTGTTTCTAAAGAGGTTTGGGACGATTTGGGTCTCAACGACTATCTGGCCTGCACATGTGCTGCCATTAGAAATCCCATAATTTAACAGTTTCTATAGAATTCTCTCGGTCCTTTCATTAAAAGGACAATTTATGGATGCCGAAGTGGCCTGGCGCCATTCGTGGTTTTTAAAAATAAATATAATAATAATAATAATAACCCCATCGCCGTATCTCTACGTTGACGTCGTGGTGGGGCTTGCGTGCTCCAATATACCCTAGGTCTGTATCGGTAAAGTTTGCTTTGCCGTAATATGCCTAGGGTGAGGGGCCAGACTAAGAGAGATACAATCCGCAGCGCAGTTTTGTGGCGAACTGTTGGGCATTAGCGACCCCACGGACCCGATCTCCCGGGAGAATTCTTGTTCTTCATCTCCGGCTTGCCTTTATTGGCCGGCCGCAGTGAACACTGACGAGGAACTGAGCTCCCACCTCTCTCTTGCCTTTATTGGCTGGCTTGAGTGGAGATTCGCAAGAGCAAACGTGCTCGGGAGAAGGATGTATAATCCAGTAAGGTGCTGGTAGGGATCTTGACCGTACTTCCGGGATTGTCCTGATAGCCGTGGTATACCTCTCCACTCCTCAAGCACCTCAGGATATGTTGCCCTCTTGTTGCTACGTCACTTCGTGCTAGCGGCCGTTTTTGGGGGCCCATTTATTGAGTGTGCAAGTCACCCCCTGCCTTTTTTTGATGCATATTAATAACGTTTTCAGGCAGGGGCCATAGTCTTGACATAGTTCCATGTTACCAGTCCACTTAAGACTCCAAAAACCATAGCCCTATTTATCTTTGTTCTCCATATGTCGCAACAGTTTTTCAATAACCGGGGGTTGTCCTTGGGTGCACTAGCATAGCGCGTACAGGGATAATCGTCGGTTGGTATCATGTTCCATTATAATTATCTAAAGGGCCTCTGCGAGTTGGCTTCGGCTCCTCGTACGCCTCCCAAAGGTCCAGGACCTCAGGGTCCTGAGATAAATAAAATATATAAAAATAATAATAATAATATGACTTGGCAACACCAGATGTCAACAAAAGTTGTTTTTTTCATTCACAAATTTATAAATCTTTAAATATTTACATAAGGTCCCATTTTCACATATCTTACAGCAAAATAACAAGAAATACTTATTAAAAACTTATTGAAATCAATAAACTGGAATTTGGAAATCATATATAAGAAAAAATGCATACATTGTATACCGGACAGATGACACGTCATCAAGATGAACAACGTAATGAAATGGAATGAAAATATACTATAACTATGTTGACAAGAGCAGCTGCCCGTCGCGCACGCCATCCATCCCCGGACTTGCCACTCAGCTCCGCCTCGCCGCCGCCGGACCCCGGATCATCAGTGACACCGGTGGTTGCAGTCGCGTCGAGCTCGAGCGACGAGTATTTTTCCCCGCCGACGTCGCCAACACCTGTACGTCGGCCGGGGAGAGGCCGGCCACCGAAGGGCTTGGGATCTAGGGGCCAACCGGCCCCGAGCCGGGTCCCCGCTGCCGGTGGTTGTGTGCAGCGCATGAGATGGACTCAATCCATGAAAGAGAACGTCATGCGCGCATATTACAGGGCTACAGAGGGGGGAACTAACCTCACTGCGTACCGTGTTAGGATGCTGTCTCTTTTTCAGGACCTTGAACCAACCGTAGACGTCTCGGCGCAACGATTGTCGGATCAGGTGCGGGTAATCCAACACAATCATAGGTTGGACGACGCCGTACTTGATAGGCTGCGCTCAGAAGTACTGAACAACCATATCGTCTCGACTCCGACACAGACCCCGTACTGCCGGCCACTGACGCAATCCCGCCGCGGCCCAATTTTGTTGAGAATGAGTTAGATGATAGGGTTGACACAGTAAGTAGCCAGTGCAATGAAAGACTGAGGAGCGCACTGGAGGATGCGCTTCGCTAGTATAGGTTCACTCCAGCCGAATTTAGACCCCGGTTGCCGCGGTTACCTATGTGCAAACGAAATATGGCGCTAGTGTGTGCTCTGGACTCGCTGCTTAAGAATGTTTTTGAGAGCAGCGAGGATCTCGTTGATACGCACTCCATCCTGTATTGTGGGGCTGTTGCGGCATGTCGTTTAGCTAATATAAAGTTTTCAAGTTGTGATGTAGCTACTCGACCAAAGCCTGCTGTACCAGCCTGGCAGTGCAGGATCGAGGGACGTATTGATGAGGCCAGAGCACTCATTGGCAAGCTATACTGCTTCAGGGAGGGCAATACACGTCCACGTGTGATGCGATTCGTGAGACGGGCATTTTCGGGAACTGGAATTACCCCCCGAGAATACATGTCCCGTGTCACGGAGCGCATCGACTTCCTGAAGCAGAAAGTTTGTGCATGGGCCAATCGTATCCGGCGGTATAAGCGTCGGGTCGGTCGATACTCGCAGAATCGCATGTTCCAGAGCGATGAGTGGTGGGTGTACAGAGCTTGGGAGCGACCTGAACAAAGTGTGATCGACGTGGTCCGCCCGGATGATGCCGCCACGAATGCATTCTGGCGCAGCATTTGGTCGGTGCCCGTCTGTCACACTGAGGGTGGCTGGATGCGTGATGTCGAGCGCGTGTGCGTTGATGTACCAGAAATGGAAAAAGTTGAAATTACACCACTAGACGTAGCCAGAGCAGTTCGTCCGTTACCTAATTGGAAGTCTCCAGGTACGGACGGACTGCACAACTTCTGGTTAAAATGGTACAGCAGCTCACATACGCTTCTGGCATCGCAATTCCAGTCATCTTTAGAATCTGGGTCGCTACCTCAGTTTCTCACAACTGGTATCACCCATCTGCTCCATAAGACAGGTAGCCCCACGGAACCCAAGAATTATAGGCCGATTACATGCTTGTCAACGGTCTATAAACTTCTTACATCTATTCTGAGAGCAAAAATTTATATACATATAGAAAAAAACTTGATTATGTCTGCCTCTCAGAATGGATGTAGGAATGGGTCCCGTGGTACTAAGGAGCTACTCCTCATTGACATGGCCATAAGCCAACAGGTTCGTCGATCTCGCAAGGATCTGTCGACATGTTGGATAGATTATAAGAAGGCCTACGACTCTGTTCCACATACATGGCTCATGAGGGTGTTGGAGTTGTATAAAATTGATGCAACTCTACGCACGTTCCTTGAGTCATATAAGAGGCAATGGAAAACAGTCCTTCGCTATCCAGGATGTCGACCGATCCAGGGGAATGATGAACCAATATGGATGAAACGGGGAATATTTCAGGGCGACAGTTTGAGTCCAATTTGGTTTTGCTTAGCCCTGAATCCTCTAAGCACGTTGCCGGAGGATTCAGGTCTAGGCTATCGGTTGAGAAGAGGTGGTCAGGTCCTATCTCACCTGCTTTACATGGATGATTTGAAACTTTTTGCCCACAACAATTTGCAACTAATGGAACTACTGAAGGTAACTGAAACTTCCAGTAGTGCCATCAGGATGGAATTTGGAGTGGAAAAATGTGCAGTTATGCATGTAAAGCGAGGGGAGATTGTGGAATCCGAGGGAATTCAACTCTCGGATTCCATACACCTTAGAACCCTCTCCTCGACCGAAACTTATAAGTATTTGGGTATGTCGGAAGCGTTAGGCATTAACGTCGCTGACATGAAGCAAACGTTGAAGGAGCGCTTCTTTAACCGCCTGAAGAAGGTTTTAAACAGCCTTCTGTCAGGTGGAAATAAGGTGCGCGCCTTCAATGGTTGGGTCATGCCGGTTTTAATGTACTCTTTTGGCATACTCAAATGGACTCAGACCGAGCTAGACGCTCTGGATAAGCGGGTCCGTACATTGCTGACCGCAAACCGGATGCATCACCCACGATCTTCGGTGATGAGACTGTACATCCCGCGGAAGTGTGGAGGTCGCGGCTTTTTGAATGCAAAGACCCCACACAACCGCGAGGTGTGCAGCCTCAGAGAATATTTTCTCAAAACCGATGTGGGTATGCACCGCGATGTGGTCTCAGTGGACAAGGGACTCACCCCGTTGTCCATGGCTAAAGAGAACTGGCGCAAACCTGTGGTACTTACTACTGATGACCGCAAGGAAGTATGGAAAGGCAAGGAGCTCCACGGGCGCTTTTATCGGGCTCTTCATGAGCCTGATGTAGATTTTTTGGCGTCCGTGGCCTGGTTACGTTTCAGCAACCTCTTCGGAGAAACTGAAGGTTTTGTCTGTGCGATTATGGACGAAGTTATCTTGACGAACAACTACCGGAGACATATTATGAAGGACGGGACGGTTGACGTGTGTCGGGCATGCCATCGTCCGGGTGAGTCCATCAGACATATTATCTCTGGTTGTTCTCGTCTGGCTAACGGCGAGTACTTGCATAGGCATAACCAAGTAGCCAGGATTATTCACCAGCAACTTGCTTTAAAATACAACCTAGTGGATTCTGAGGTACCGTACTACAGGTATGTGCCCGACCCAGTTCTCGAAAATGACCATGTCACGTTGTACTGGGATCGGTCTATCATTACTGACCGGACTATTGTAGCCAATAAGCCGGATATAGTGGTGATAGACCGATTAGCGCGCCGCGCAGTGATAGTCGACGTCACCATCCCGCATGACGAGAATCTCGTGAAAGCTGAGAAAGAGAAACAAATCAAATATCTCGACTTAGCACACGAGGTTGTCGACATGTGGAATGTGGACTCGGCTATCATTGTGCCGATTGTTGTGACCGCCAATGGTCTTATAGCCAAAAGCTTCGACGACCATCTGTCGAAGCTGTCGTTGCGCGGTTGGATCAAGGGCCAGAAGGCAGTACTCCTCGATACGGCTCGCATTGTGAGGAGGTTTCTGTCTCTGTAGCCCTAACCACCGGTAGCTTGGACCCTGTTCCCGACACCGGCGGACAACTATTTTTATATTTTTAAATGTTTTTTTATCATGTTTTTTTTTTTTTTTAAAGAAATATTTAAAAATGTAAATGATATGTGTATAAAAATTAATAAATGCAATAATAATATAATTTATTTTCTCTCACAATGGTTATGTTGTACTTAACAGTTTGGAACTACATAATTATATGAATTAGCATTGTGAGAGCTGGTGCCTGTTGTAGGTTTCGGAGAAACCAGTGCTACAGGTCACCAGGACCCACTTTACGGCCTCATACAAGTTTATTGTCAGGTAACTTGAATTCCACTGAACAAAAAATAAAAAGAATAAAATAAAATTAAACATTAATAAAGAAATTAAAAACAAAAAATAAAAAAAAATATAAAATGTAACAAAAGAGAGAAAAATAAAAGACAAAATATCTTGTTATTAATTTGAAGTAAGTGACAGACAGTCAAATCAGCAGACTTTTTCGAAAAGGGCATCAATAAGCTACGTTAACAAAAATGCATTGATTGCATAAGGAATTATTTTGATAAATAAAAATTTAAAAAATAGAGAAAAAAGGGCATTAACTTATTGAATCGGACTGGGGCTGCCCTCAAGCGGCTCCTACCCAACTTAGGGGGTCCAGACGCCTCCTGCAGGAGGCTCTACGCAGACATCATTCGGTCCATGGCCCTTTATGGATGTCGGTGTGGGCGCTGTCGCTGCAAAAGCGACTGGTGGCCCAGCTGAACGCATGCCAGAGGGTCATGGCCATACAGATGGTGCGGGGATACCGCACGGTTTCCCGCGAAGCGGCGAGCCTCCTTGCTGGCCTGCCATCATGGGATCTGGAGGCAACAGTCCTTGCACGCATGCATGATTTGCGCGTGGAGATACAACGTAGGGGTGAAACTCCGCTGCTGCGCCAAGTCACGGCATGGCGGGACCTCATGGTGAAATGGCGACAGTGACTATTTCAACCCAGTACTGGGCACGTTAATTATGGCGGTAGGTCCCTTCTTTGAGGAGTGACTGGAAAGAGCTCACGGCGTCCTCACCTTCCGCATGGCGCAGGTTTTCACTGAGCATGGTCAGTTTGGGAAGTTCCTGCACCGGATTAGTTCGAAAGTAACGCCCGGGTGTCACCACTGTATGGACCGCCCGGAGGACACGTTGGAGCACACGGTAGAGGTGTGCCCCGCTTGGGCAGAGCACCGCCGTGTCCTCGTGGGGGAGATCAGCGGCAACAATCTCTCGCGCCGGGCCTTGGTACAGGCCATGGTCCGAAGCAAGGAGGAGTGACAGGCGGTCGCCTCCTCTTGCGAAGCAGTAATGCTAGCTCACGCCCCAGCCGTCGGGATCCCGATCCCGATTTCCGGTCCCCGTAGGCGCGGCCTTGTAGACGGCGAGCAATGGGTAGCTCACCGTCCGACCGTCCGGTAACCGTCCGAACCACCCAAGACGTTGACGGCGCGTATTGTACCACGCGCGCCTCAAGGAGATGTCAGCAAACCGTGGGGGTCCAGCAGGGTCGAAGCCTACTGGGGCTAAGGGTTTGTTTCTGAAAGGAAAACTCGGCCCTAGGACGAAGGCAAAGAAGGAGCAGGAGTGAGTTTTTAGTCAGTAAAAGTCTGATATGCCCTCCCACTCCACCCATGAGCGGGGGATGTCATTGGATGATTTTCCCATATCCAAAAAAATCAGCCCTTGGGTCACGCGAAGTGTCAACACAACAACAGACAAACAGTTAACAACAACAGACAAAATCGAGAATCGATCCAGCGGTATAGAAAATCGATACAACTAAAGCATTATAAACAACGCTTACTAACTTCAACACGATTTTTTTCAGAACAGTTTAGTCGAGTGAAAGTTATAACAAGACGATAGCGAGCCTGACTGGACACAATGCAGGCTGTTGAATTGAGTGCGAATTGTAGATTTTTCCGTGTTCAAGATTGATAAATGAAATGTATTAACCCATGGACGCACGCAATGCTGCGAAGCTAATAAATCTTTCACAAACTATAGCATATTCATTAAAAGTAAAAGTACAATTACATTTTATGTAATCTTTTTTGTCTGTTTAAACTAGATGAGGTTTTTCTAGCTGAATATCCTGAGAAGGAACACCGAAACAAACTCAGAAAGTGCTGATACTGACAGTGTCATCATTGCTGGGTGTGTAGAACTGATAGCTTTTGAGCGATGGTTATATGTGGTTATGCTGTTTCCACGCCGTTTCTGTTTCTGTGTGTGTGTGTTGTGTTGTTGTTGTTGTTGTTGTTTGTGTTTTCAAATCCACAACCACAGCAATGGCCAAATTTCAAACAGTTCGCGATCTGGACCTGGACCGCGCAAATAAGATATTCGTATGTTGATGCCGTTCAGTTCCTTTGGTGCAATCCGCCCTTATTCATAATACTCACTCCATTTTTGGACGCTTCTTTCGATTTGGAGTGATAGTCTTCGTACTTGAACGTGACAAACGGGCTTTCTGAGAACTGCTATAACAACCAAACGACTTAGTGTTAGACTTTTTAATATGTTATACTGATACTTTCCAATTGAACTTTGCGATGAAATAAAGAGGATGAGTAGTGAATATTAGTCATAGATATAACCAGCGATTACTTGTTAAAGAGACGTCCACTTTTTGCATGGACGTTGTTTTTTTATTTCGAGATACATTTCATCAGCTAAGTAACGCTAAGTAACGCTAAGTAACGCTAAGTAACGCTAAGTAACGCTAAGTAACGCTAAGTAACGCTAAGTAACGCTAAGTAACGCTAAGTAACGCTAAGTAACGCTAAGTAACGCTAAGTATAAAAGTGACAAAAAATAAGTGAGCTCTGTGAGAGTGAAAACTGCTTCTAGTCATGATACTCACATTTTCGTCAGGTGCGGTCGATGTGTCCTCACTTTGATTCTTATGTGTGACTATTGAACTTTCTGAGGACTGCTGTAAGAACCAAACAACTTAGTGTTAGAAATCATAAATAACCTGAGATCATTAATTAAAAAAAAAAACTTCAACTTCAAACGTTGTCAAAATTAGCTAATTAACGTTTGATTTAAATAATAAGAGAAGTATTAAGTATTAACCCTTTTACGTGGTACTAAGTCAATATCTAATATAGATTAGAAACAAAAAAGGACCTAGAATTATACCCTGCGGAACCCCCATAATGACAGCGGTCCAGTAGATCTTATGTATAAAGCCAGAAATAACATTTTCATATGAGTGTATTACGATCTACACAATCGTAGGTTTGGGACAATTTACAGAACGTGTTTTTTTTAAACGTTGCGCTACTCTAAAAATTACTCTAACGTGAGAGCATTTACAAACATGTAATCTGACATACCTATACAAGACACCTAGACCAGAAATAACTATCTGTAGTCTGTATAAATATTTGTTCCGTGCTGGTATTGGATCCGCAACCCGCAGTGCAGCAACCAATCATTCAACTACTGCACCAATCGAGCTATCAAGCAAATCCACGCCAGACTCTGTAGTTGATCGACTGTTTATAAAACGAAACTGTTTTCTATGAAGTAAATTCATAAATTGTTTCAACAAAAATGCCTTAGGATTTGGATTAAAATATTTTGTTCGTAAACGACAGTCGGGACCAACAGCTTAATGAGCTATCAGAGGTTTAAAAACTCTAGCAAGATGATATCAGGGTTGACTGGACATTTTATTTACAGGCTTTTTAACATTGACTCACATTAGTGTCGGGTGTTTTCTTCGTGACGACGACGTATTTGTGGGGTTTGTCCTTGAGTGTGAGTAGTAGATTCACTGCGGGATGCTGAAACAACAACGCAATTTAGTGTTAGATGAATCTGTCATAGTGTGTGTCAAGAATCTGTCATATAACACTCTTGAACTGGACCAAAATATGAAGCCGGTAAAATGTGTATCAAAACTTAGCATTCGACGTTGTTAGTTTTTTAGGCCTCATCAGAAAGTTTAGAGTCACCTAACGGGAGATGCGGCGGCGGCAACCTTTCGTTTCCGACCCGGTTCAAGTTATGGCTCGGAGAGAGAGGGAATTGGTTGTTTCCTTCAGCGAAGCAGTAATGTGAGTAAAGGAGATGGCTGGTACCGTGAGGGAATGGACATCTTCACGTGCCCACGCTACCACAGGCGCGGGCTTGCGGACGACGAGCAATGGTTAGCTCGCCCTCTGGCCGTTCGGTAAGGGTCGAGCCCGAATCGGAGGCAAGTAATAATCCACGCAGGCCTCAAAGAGATGTAAGTAAAGCCGTAGGGGCCCTGTAGGGCCGATACCTGCAAGGGCTACAGGGAACGTTTGAATGAAAGTTACGATGTCCCTGGAATGCAGAAGGCAACTGAAGATCACAGATGAATTTTAGTTAGTAAAAGTCTGCCACGCCCTATCGCTTCACCTTAGCCCGAAAAATCTCCAAATTTAATTGGCAGTGGGCAGGGAACATTACTCGTAGAACGTATGGTTAATGGGATCGAAACGCTCTGAAATGGCGACTGCGTACTGGAAGATGCAGCGTTGTAAGACCTCACACAGTGGGCGTATTTTGATTATAGAGATTACTGTTGATTAGAGGCGAAGTTTTGTATGTAGGTGTTTGTGTATGTTTGTTATTCCATCACGCTCAAGAGGCTGAACAGCCTTACATGAAAGTTGGCATACGGGTAGACTCTGTCCTGGAATAGGACATAGAAAATTTGTTCCCGGTGATATGTTTCATTGGGTAGCTCGTAGAAGCTAGTTTTAAAATAAATGTAAATGTCCTTACACTTGGTGGTTATTTAACACTGAATCATAAGACTCACATTTATATCGTATGCTTTCTTCGGGTCGCGGTAGCTGTGGATGCGTTTCTTGAGCGTGACAAACAGATTCTCTAAGGAATGCTGTAACAACCAAACCACTTAGTACATTACTTAAACTCTTCAACTGAACTAATAGATGCAGCTAGGGAAATATGTACCAAAATCTAGCATTCTAGATGACCAGCAGTGATAGTATAGGTTTCACCAAAAACGTTTAGTGTAATGTTACTAAGTTTTATATTTACTGCTATAACACATAAATGTACTACAGGATTAACGGAGATAAACGGCCTTGCATGCTGATAAGGTAAAGCAATAGTATTTATTATTTCTGGCACGAAATATATGAGTACAGTATTTATAATATCATGCTTCAGCAAGGCAATATGGCGAGCCTGACTAGACATATTGTGTATGGGCTGCAAGTCATGATACCATAGATAAAGCTTCGGATATAAGGAACATGGCATTTTTAATGTGTCGCGTACACGACCGCTCTCGAAAATTTATTTGACCGCGTCACGAATTCCCTTTGGTCTGAGCGGGCCAATTATAGGCCAATATGTGGCATCCAAAATCGTGGAATTCTCTAGGCTGTCGGAGTCTCTGTTTCCTGATAGCTACAACCTGGGTAGTCTTTACATCAAGAGTGAATAGGTTACTTCTAGACAAGCGTGCTCCATCGTTGACCACATCATCGCATACCATCAGGTGCATTAGAGGTAAAAAAAAAAACAAAAAAAAAATGTCCTTACTGTATACATAAGTCAAAGCAGGATAGATACAGTACTTACATTTCTGGCGGCTGATTCCTTTGGGGTGCTGTTGTTATCGTTCTTGAATATCTCTAACAGATTCACTGACAGCTGCTGTAACAACCATACAAGTTACGTGTATGAAAATTGATTGGATAATAAATAACTACTCTGGTGATTTGCGTTTCAGAAATGGGATATTTGAGTCAAACCCAACTGTCTACCACATCCAATTATCAAAAATTCTATGATCAGTGCGTGTTGCCAGTGATGACATATAGTTCTGAAACGTGGTCGCTTACATTGGGCCCTATCAGAAGGCACCCAAAAGTCAATGGAAAGGGCTATGCTCGGAGTTTCCTTGCGTGATCGAATCAGGACTGAAGATATCTGCGGGAGATCTAAAGTTACCGAGTAGCCCGAAGAATCGTCAAACTTAAGTGACAGTGGACAGGGTACATTGCGCGCAGAACAGATAGTTAATGGGGCCGAAAGATTTTGGAGTGGCGACCGCGTACTGGAATATGCAGCGTTGGTAGGCCTCCCACAAGGTGGACGATGATCTGTTGAGGGTTGCGGGAGTCCGATGGATGCACAGAACCAGTCGTTATGGCGACAGTTGGGAAGACCTACGTTTATATGTTTATATGTAATAATGATTAAAAAAATAATTGCTGCAACTCAAGGAATGATTAATTTTGTTTGCAAATCAGCCAGATTATAGGAGCTCGCTAGGCTATTGTAACACTGAATCACGATACTCACGTTTGTGACTGGAACTTCCGTCGAGCTTGTGGTGCTCCATCTCGCCCTCTTGGGTGTGATCATCGGACTGCTCGAGCACTGCTGTAACAACTCCGTGCATAATTTAAGCCTCTGTAGAACCCGTCGTCATGTCAATACCTAAAGTTATTGTTAGGCGAAAATACAATTGAACCTGTTGAGCCAAGTACTCTTGGCTCAACAGGCTGTATAAACACTTACACCATATTACAAGAAATACAAATACTATTACGTAAAACGAGTGGTAACACCAGTGCGTATTACCATTGATAACATTTCCTTACCCTCCTCCTTACACTCCTGTTCCGTCGTTGCCTTCGTCCCAGGGCCCCGGGTTTTGTTTTCACACTACCCATGGCGCCATTGATGACATATGGCTCCGATCTACGCTTACAATGGGCCTCATGAGTTAAAGTCGAAAAGAAAGGGCTATCCTCGGAGTTTTCTTGCGTGATCACATCATACATGAATATATCCGCAGGAGAACCAAGGTTACTGACATAGCCCGAAGAATCGCCAGACTTAAGTGGTAGTGGGCAGGTCACATTGCTCGCAGAGAAGATGGTCGATGGGGACGAAAGGTTTGTTGAAAGGCCTCGCATAAGGTGGACCGATGACCTGGACTGGTGAGGGTCGCGAGAATCCGACAGGCGACACTATGTCCAGCAGTGGACGTCTTTCGGCTGAAATAATGAAGATGATGATGAAAACGAACACATTTGGTGGATTCACTGATGCAGATGCTGACTTCAACATCATCGATAGTGAAGCAGTCAGTAACAATCTGAATGATGAAGTTAGAAAACTAAGTAAATTAACACTAAACAGCTTTATTTATATCGTCAGTAACCGGTTGCTGACGTTTGAACAAATATGAAATGTCGTCTACAAATAATATTTTTGTATGGCTATCCATTATGGGTTACAACAAATGATTGGACAGCACGGTTGACGCAGCGGTTGAGCGTTTGGCTGCTGCACCGCGTGTCACGGTTCTATTCCCGTTCAGAACAAATATTTGTTTGGCCTACAGTTAGTTGTTTCAGGACTGGTTACAAAATATATGGCCCCACGGTCACATTACCGGACTTTGATTTTTAAGAAAAAATAAAATATATAAATAAGAAACAAAAATAGTCCGAGAATTGAGCTCTGAAGGTCACCGGTGGTAGGTGGCATGGACCGCCCGGAGGTCACGGTGGAGCACACGGTGGAGGTGTGCCCCGCTTGGGCAGAGTAACTCCGTCTCCTCGTGGGGGCAATCGGCGGCGGCGATCTCTCGCGCCGGGTCTTGGTACAGGCCATGGTCCGAAGCGAGGAGGAGTGGCAGGCGGTCGCCTCCTTCTGCGAAGCAGTAATACTAGCAAAGGAGGCGGCCGATCGCGTGAGGCAACGGTCCTCACGCCCCAACCGCCGCCGGGATTACGATCCCGATTTCCAGCCACCGTAGGCGCGGGCTTGCGGACGGCGAGCAATGGGTAGCCTACCGTCCGACCGTCCGGTAACTGTCCGGACCGACCCCAAGCCGTCGACGGCGCGTATTGTTCCACGCGCGCCTCAGGGAGATTTCAGCAAATCGTAGGGGCCCAGCAGGGTCGAAGCCTACTGCGGCCATGGGTAGTGTGAAAACGAAATCCGGAGGCCTGGGACGAAGGCAACGAAGGAACAGGAGTGGGTTTTTAGTCAGTAAAAGTCTGACACTATCTCTCGCTCCGCCCAAGAGCGAGATTTGACATTGGATGATTTTAACACCTAAAAAAAAAAACCGGTGGTAGGTGGTATTAAAGATCCGGTAGTTTCTTTTTCGTCCACTTCAACTCTGAATCTTATTAATCAAGTATTTAGTAAAAAGATCTAGAGAGGCGTTCCGTAACCCTCAGTTTCCCGATTGATAAATGTGGTAAACGTGTCCACTCACAAAGACGAGGCACAAAGCCATGAAACACGCTCCGAAGGTCCCCCGCATGTTGAGAGTAGGTCGTGTTACTGAATGATAGCACGCACTCTGCTGATCAATGTTATATAGTGCAGGTTGGAATGCGACAGGTCACAGCAACATAATGGACAATAGAAGGCTGTCGCTATTATTTTACACGTATTTGTAATAATATTGCAGGACTAGCTTCTACCGGCGGCTTTGATCGTGTGTTTATCGGATATAATCGCAGTAGAGACTGATTTAGGACATAGCCTACTTGTCCCCCGCCGGAGACGTGCCGTGCATCGGGAGTCGCAGGACGATTTCCGGCTACTGTAGGCGCGGGCTTGCGGACGGCAGGTAATGGGCAGTAAACCTCAAAGAGATGTCAACTAAATTAAAGCTCCACTCGGAACAGGCAAAGTTATTTCGTCAAGTTCCATCCAGCCTTTATGATACCAGCTTCTGCCCGCAGCTTTGCCCAAATGAAAGCAGTATTATTGTCCTAAGACATTTCCTACATTAAGGAAACTTAATACCAAATCTGTTCAGTCGTTAAGACGTGGTACAGTTACAAACACCCAGACTTCTACATTTATAATATTGTTAGGAAGTATGATTGTGTCTAGTATTTTGTATATAAACTGGTTTGCCTTACACCCCACTTGTATAGATGAGGTAAGAATTGTTAGGCATGACGTCAGTGTCGCTTTTCTTTCTGCAGCCTAGGAGCATAGCTGTGCTGATTCCACCGTCCACTTCTACCACATGTTTATTTGTAACTAGTACAGGACACACCACAAAATAAATATTTGAATCTTTATTAAAAATATTAACCCCTATTTCCATTGTTTACACTATAACTTGAGAACGACTTTTTTTACGATTTCTAATACTTTACATATGGTGCTTACGGAAACAAAAATTCTTCGAGCGTTTGACACTTCATAACTAAACAACGTCTGTCGGATTAGCAATAAATTAACAAAATAAAAACAACTGTATGAGGTTAAAAAGGCTCATAACTCAGCATAAGTGCTCAGATTAAAAAAAAAATGGGCAAGTGTAGTGAGGGTTCTGTACAGACTTAACTATGTAAACAGTTCGATTTGATTCCCGAATGGAGTCTCGAAGATTTTATCGAATCATAACTTTACAGTTTTCAGATTTATTCCTATACCTGTGCTATAAGACCTTGTTTTACGAAAAATTTCAGGATTCTGGGTCAACGGGAAGTACCCTATAAATTTTAATTTGCTTGAGAGTGTCGAAATATACGTTTTTGAGACATAAATGGCCGTAACTCTTTTTTTTCGTTAACTTAGAAATTTGATTTTTTTCACAGCATCAAGAGATTGCAAACTTGAGTATATGGTTTTAATTTCAATTCAATACCTCCATGTGTGAGATAAAGGCTCTTGACAGACAGACAGACAGATGGACATCTGTCTGTCTGTCTGTCTGAACGGACAACAAAGTGATCCTATAAGGGTTCCGTTTTTTCCTTTTGAGGTATGGAACCATAAAAAACAACAGGTGTGTGAGACATCAATTTTTAATCTCTAAGATTTGCTACAGTTTTGTGATAAGGTTGACTATAAGCATTTTCATCCACATAATTAAGTGGAAGAAAATAATTTTCTTTGTTTGATTGATAACCTGATACTTGCCTACACAAAATGCTGTCTAAGGACTGTTGAAACAGTCCTTAGACAGCAGAGTTTTTATAAACAGCTCGACACTGAACGCGTTGTAAGTGTTGTTTCCACCATCACACGATGGTTCCCCAATCAGTATTCAGCCAAGTTCTAAAATAAAACCTGTGTAACAGTAACAACTTGAGTAGCTGCACGACACAAAGAAACAGCCGATTAGCTCGGTAAGAAGTAAAAACGAGTGTATTAACTCGTATCGAGTGGAATATCTTTCTCATTACCAGAGATACGGATCGGGGATATTGCACCACGAAACGGAGGTAGAAGGACCACAAAGAACCGCTTCAGCGTAATCAGCATATAATATTCCTACTGCTTGGACACAGCTACACATGCCTCTTTTTTGTGAGAGGGAGTGGAAAAATGAAAAACTATGAATATATAATCCACCACCAATTATGGGTGTCGCATGTCTGACAATTTTGGTTTTTGGACATGAAGGTTTCTCCAAGCTTTTTCCGATTTGAGAGTACATAAAATTGATTATGCAAAGTGCCTGCCTGAGTTTGAACCAAGGAGGTCTGTGTTCCAGCAGCAAAAAGGAAGCTGCGATATAACAAGGTATTCAATTTATAAAATTCATTTTTATTTATTTCACATAGGCCTACATGGGTACTTATAAAACGTCAGAAGCTAGTGCTCTGTTCCAAATGGTAAAGTCTTATCAGTGTAGAACATTGTACTCCAGGTCACAAAGTTGATTCTTCAGCCCCTCTTATCTACCCACCACCTGCCCAGTCATATTTTAGTCGTTTTTCTACGATATTATAATATTCCAGTGTCCGATGTTCCTGTGGGGCTGTTTGAAAGAGTTAATGCGGCATTGGAACGCGAAGGGCAACAGAAGAGACACAGGTGGTTAAGTCAGTAAAAGTCTGACAGTTCCTCTCGCTCCACAAGAGTGAGAACACCTCCTTAAACAATATAATTCCGATCTCCATTGCATAATAAAACCCACTAACGGTAAACCACTGACCTTCTCAGCCACTTGGATGCATGTACAAACTCAAATCTCGACAACTCCGGGATCCCGATACTGTAGGCAATAAATGTTTGGTCTCTGGTATTGAATCTGAGAACCTTGACAGAGGAGCGACTGTGCCGATCGGATTTTCAGTGTTTTTGCTGTTTGTAGCTGATGTGATGTTACACCTGTATTCTGCAGTACGTCCACATTGTACCATTTATGACCAAGTCCCGTAGTTAGTTGTGCCGTTATTGGACATCAGGACAGTTTGAAAGAGCTACCATGGCCTTGGAACGCAAAGAGCATCTAAAATAACAAGGGTGGGTTTTAGTCAGTAAAAATCTCATATTCCCTATCATTCCACCGAGAGCGCACCAACTATCTTGACCAAGGCATGTTGCTTACGATGATGAGTTTTCTTTTACCTAACTAAATTCGTTGTTAGTGACACTTTGAAGAGATCTGACGAAGTTTCCAACAATTCAGAAGACAGACCGATGTGGCGACGCTTGGGTGAGGTCTATGTCGAGCAATGGACGAATGGATGTCTTTCAGAAGAAATGGTACCTATTTCAAACACAGTGTAGTGTGATACCCCTTCGCAGGACCCACCGAATGCCCTGCTTCTTTTCTCTATCCATCTGCCGTTTCTAAGATTCGAATGTACCAGATGATGGATAAGTTCAAATAGTAACACTTAAAAAAGTCGACAATAATTAAAAAGTTGAGTCAATAGACACGAAAAGCAGAACAAGAAATGGTGTTGGTGAACCTTCTGTATGTTCTTGTCACGTACATAGCCGGCATGCGGTATCTGCCGGGGCGCCGGTGGATCCGGTCCTAACTCTGCGAGGGGGCGTGGCGGGCTATCGCGATCCGCGCGAAATCCCGCCATCAATAGCACCGGCTATCTGATTACGTAGTGCGGGTTTGTGCCGATAGATGGCGGTGTATGGGTTTTGGATTGTTTTGTTGGACTTCTTACAACTTAATGAGAGTTTTCAGGAATATTGAACTAGTTTACAATAAATTGGTGAAGAGATTAACCTGACTTGAGAATTGACCAAAGGCCCTTAATCATCATCATCATCCACAACCCGACTTCGCCCACACATCGCATACACTTCTCACTCTCTTCAATTCAATTCAATTCAACTCAAATTCTTTATTGCGAACTAAGTGTGAGTTTGGAGATGTTAACAATAAATGCTAGGTTCTTAGAACTTAGTTACCTGTTATGCATTGCAACATAAATAGTTAGTCTTCTTGTGGTAATCCCCAGATTTCTGTACCAGTTCATCTAGGTTCTATCCACAATAGCAACAATGTCGTGCGATCTATCCACCTCGCCACCCGACGACTATTAGGTATTTCATCGTCCGGACCGTGGAAGCCACTCGGTCACCACCTTACTCCACTTATCATCACAACTCTACCTAACTCCTATTTCGTCTGATCAACGTTTGGAACTCGGTCTATTAGATATATGTCGAGCATGGAACGCTCCGTGACTCTGTGCAACTCTGAACCTGTGCACAGCCTCCTGCGTGAGTGGCCATGTCGCAGCATCGTGAGTCATAGTGGGTAGAACATACTGGTTATAGCGGCGGGCCTTCAGACATTGTGGAGCTACAGCTGATATCAGATTGTTGTCCATTTTTATAAAATCGGCTCACACAAACTGTATTCCTCTCGATAACTTTGTCTGTTGATGCTCTTTGGCAAACCGTAAATACTCTTCAGATATTGTCATGATCACGTGCAAAATTTCTCTGAAGCACATAGATCTATGCATACTGCCACTCAAATGTATTATAAATTTGAAAATAGCTTTTACTATTACTTTGTTAACTTTTCACGTGTTTTGGCTAAATGAATTTATATTAAATTTGACAGATGTATAGACAGGAGTATATTCCTTTGGGAAACTTTTCGACATTCACATGGACGCTAGACGCTGATGCTTGCAGATGCTAATCTTGAAAACAAATGAATATGTGGATATATTGAAAACATATTTTATTCCAACTAACTTTACTATTAGCTAAGAAACCTCAATACATGTTAATGCCTCCACAGCCGCTAACTGGAACTGGCGCTAACACCGTTGTTAACGAGTGTACCGCGGCAATTAGCCCATGATACCCATCAGATGCGCTATCTGTACTGACGAGCACAGCGGTGCTTTGTGTACGTGTCGGGGTTACAAGTACGGAGAAAACTTAATATAGACGCACACGGTATGTGCGGCAGCACGGTGAGGTACAGTTGGCGCAGTGGTTGAGCGATGGGTTGCTGGGCTGCGTGTCGTGGTCATAAAATTAAGTGGGAATTTATCCCACTCGAAAAAAAAAATTTATGGCTTACAGATAATTGTTCCGAGTCTAGGTGTGTTGTGTAATTGAGTTTCTATGTTTGGAACGCTACCGCAATACAGGAGCAATTCCTAGTTTGGGAAAACGTTAAAAAAAAAACCGAGTAAAGTCCGGTGGCTGTTTTAACTAAGAGTATTTGTAAATTGATTCGTAGTAAATATTGTGATGTACAATGTTGTGTTTGTGTCTTCACAGTAACATACTGCGAAACTGGTGAGATTTCGGTATATACGTAGGAGCTAAAAAATGTTTTGTAGTAATAATGATTACTCCAGCGAAGTTTGCCGAGAAAGTTGACTCGATACATCAGCTGCAAAATACTAATAAAAATCTAACGCAAAACAAAGTGACTATATGGAAAAACTAAAGACTTTGTAAACACTAAGACACACTAAACCTGGTTGTCAATAAAATAGATTAATTCTCAAAAGTTGAAGTATACTTTTTATGTTATTACAATAATAAATGAAATAATTGTAATGAATTGATTGCGTCATTGTCTTCAATCAACAATGTACGTTATTGCATTAAATTATCTATATATATAAAAGGAGACACTGACTGACTGACATATCAACGCACAGCCGAAACTATTAGGACTAAGAATGTAACATTTTGGACAAGGTTTCCTTTTATAATGTAGGCAAGCACTTTAATAATAATAATAATAATGATGATGAAGCAGATGATAGGGTTGTCACAGTAAGTAGCCAGTGCAATGATCGACTGAGGAGCGCACTGGAGGATGCACTCCGCGAGTACAGATCGACTCCGATCGCTCTTAGACCTCGTCTACCCCGGTTACCTATGCACAAAAAAAATAGGGCGCTAGTGTGTGCTCTGGACTCGCTGCTTGAGAATGTGTTCGAGAGCAGCGTAAACCTCGCTGATACGCACTCAATCCTCTATTGCGGGGCTATTGCGGCATGTCGTTTAGCCAACGTCAAACTACCAAGTTGTGACGGAGCTACTCGACCAAAGCTTGCCGCACCTGCCTGGCAATGTAGGATTGAGAGGCGTATTGATGAGGCCAGAGCGCTCATTGGTAAACTATACTGCTTCAGGGAGGGCAATACACGACCACGTGTGATGCGCTACGTGAGGCGAGCGTTTTCGGGGACTGAAATCAGCCCTCGAGAATACTTATCTCGTGTCACGGAGCGCATCGACTTCCTGAAGCAGAAAGTTTGTGCATGGGCCAACCGTATTCGACGGTATAAGCGGCGAGTCGACCGGTACTCGCAGAATCGCATGTTCCAGAGCGATGAGAGATGGGTATACAGAGCTTGGGAGCGACCTGAACAAAATGTGACTGACGTGACCCGCCCAGATGCAGTCGCCACGAATACTTTTGGGGGCTGAGTCACCCGCGTCCGTAGGAGAATACCCATAGATAGGCCCTACACGTGGTCCCCGGGTGGTGCTAATCAGGTGACATTAACTGGTGGTAGGTTTCGACCGATGGCTTGTGACCACCCACTGGGCAAAGACGTACCGCCAAGCGGCCTAGCCGTGTTCCGGTACGATGCCCAGTGTAGCCAATTTAGAGGAGTTGGGTCGAAGTGGCGGTTCTAATGTATGCAGACCAGCCGGACCCGCGCTGGTATTGACATATCGGGAGACTAGTCGCGGAGGGTAGCGGGATCCGAGGCACGGTGCACCGCTGGCCGACCGCAGTTAGTTGGGGGCCCAAGTAATGTGCTAGCCACACATGAAAGGCTGCCCCGCCAACTGACGAAAAATCCCGGAATGCACCATCGTGCTGGTTGGCGACCAGATGAGAGGGCCTGATGGTCATTTCCGGGGGGGCTCGGGCGTCCCCGCAGTCTCCAGACTAGTGCCCCAATGATGCTATCCTGCCAGTGCGTGACGAAGGTTAGCAGCATGGGACTCCATTTCACTTCCTTCTCCTCTCTTACCTCACTCTCAATATGCCAAGGTTGAAAAAGAGAAAAGTTAAACAGCGGCTGCACTCCCTCTCACTTAAAGTGCACCTCAGCAATATTAGAGGTCTGCACTCAAATCTCGCAGCAGTCCATCATCACCTGGAGACTGAAAAACCTTCCCTCTTTTTCCTTTCGGAGACGCAGATAAGAAGTCCGTCAGACGTGTCGTACCTGACTTACCCAGGGTTTACCCTGGAGCACAATTTTAAACCACACGCTGGTGTGTGTTTGTACGTAAGGGACGACATCTGCTATCGGCGTCTCCGTAACCTTGAAGATACCAGGTTCTCAACGCTTTGGGCTCTGGTGGACACAGGCATGGATAAAATTATCTATGCTTGTGTCTACCGTTCGCACAGTGGTGATCAGGAGACGACCAGGCTCACACAGTACCTTAGTGAGGCGGCGGATGCGGCTCAGCAGAGGTACCCTTCCGCACAACTGGTGTTACTGGGGGATTTTAATGCCCACCATCAGGAGTGGCTTTTCCCATACCGGTGCACAGACCATACTGGTCGAGAGACGCGAAAGCTTGCGCTAGCGTTAAATCTCACCCAGCTGGTCCAGGGAGCTACGAGGGTGCCAGATGTTGATTCGCACACGGCCAACTGCTTGGACCTTCTGCTGACAATAGATCCAGACCGCTATTCAGTGTCGATATCATCACCGTTAGGTAGTTCCGACCACTGTCTGGTGAAATCTGTATCAGTCTACTCTCCGCCCGATCCCTGCCCTAGAGGCACCAGGCGGGTTTGGCGATATAGGTCAGCAGATTGGGATGGCATGCGATCTTACTTCGCATGTTATCCTTGGCAGCCTACTTGCTTTTCTTCGGATGATCCATCGTCGTGCGCAGATGCTGTGACAGATGTTTTGCGGCGGGGGATGGAGTATTACATTCCATTCTCTGACGTAACAATGTCTGGCCATGCTCGCCCTTGGTTTGGTGCTGAGTGTGATCGCGCTAACGCGCTTAAGCACACGGCATACCGGGCATGGGCCGACGCTCGTATGCATAAGGCGAGTGACGTAAGTCAGAAGAAGAGAGCCTTCAACAGAGCTGCCAAGTCTTGCAAGAAGGTGATGCGGAGGTCTCGGTTCGACCACATTAGCCGCATCGGGAACAAACTCGCATCATACCCTGCTGGTAGTAAGGCGTTTTGGTCCCTGGCTAAGTCGGTTGAATCGAACTTCTGCCGTCCCTCACTACCGCCACTGCTGAAACCCGACGGGTCGCTGGCCCATACCGCTGAGGAGAAAGCAAATTTGTTTGCCTCTCTCTTCGCGGAATCTTCGCGTCTAGATTCTGGTGACGCGCGGCCCCCTGTTAATCCTGATGGTTGCGAGACGAGTATGTCGGATATTTGCATCCATCAGAAGGACGTCCGTAGGGTGCTGCGTAACCTTGACGTGAACAAGGCTAGCGGTCCAGACGGGATACCGGCAATTGTTCTAAGAACGTGTGCGCCTGAACTGTCTCCGATCCTGACACGCCTATTTCGGCTTTCATTTGAGGCTGGAAAAGTGCCGATTGCATGGAAGCAAGCTAACGTACAGCCCGTGCCCAAAAAGGGTAGTCGGGCTGACCCAGCTAACTACAGGCCAATCTCAGTAACGTCCATTCTCTGTAAGACAATGGAACGTGTACTCAACACTAAGCTCCTGGCATACCTAGAAGATAATGACATCCTAAGTGACCGACAATACGGCTTTCGCCGAAATCGGTCAACTGGTGATCTTCTAGCGTATGCCATCCACATCTGGAGTGAGGCCATCGAGAAACACGGGGAAGCGCTTGCCGTCTCCCTCGATATCTCGAAGGCTTTCGATAGGGTCTGGCACGAAAGCCTTATTAGTAAGCTTCCTTCTTTCGGATTACCTGCTGGTTTGTGTGCTTGGATTGCAGACTTCCTGAGTGACCGTTCCATCCGAGTGGTCATCGATGGTTGCTCGTCCGGTCAAATGGCCATTAATGCCGGGGTCCCTCAGGGGTCAGTGCTCTCGGCAACATTGTTCTTGCTGCACATAAATGATCTGCTTAAGCCCGGTACCTTTGGGTATGCAGACGACAGCACTGTTGCTGAGAGTTACATATCCAGCGCGCAGGCTAGTGGGTCACAGATCCAGTCTCTACGAGAGGCTATGGTCGAGCGCTTGAACTTGTCCTTGGAGGTAGTCTCTGAATGGGGCGATGCCAATTTGGTCAAGTTCAATGCTGCTAAAACCCAGGCGTGTCTATTTTCCGCTAAAAGGAGCCAATTCAGCCCTGCTCCAACTTTCCGGGGCGTAACCGTGCCAATAACCGACCATCTTGATCTCCTTGGTGTTACGCTGACGTCAACACTCAACTTTGGGCCATACATCGAAGCAAAGGCTCAACTGGCAGCAAAAAAGCTGGGAATCCTCGCGAAGGTCAGACAGTACTTCACGCCGGAACAGCTGCTCAAACTTTATCAAGCGCAAGTTCGATCGTGTATGGAGTACTGCTCTCATCTTTGGGACGGATCTGCCCGATACCAGCTTGATGCACTTGAGGCAATTGAGAGGCGAGCCAAGAGGATCATTGGCAATGATGCACTCGTTGAGTCGAGGCTTCAAAGTCTTGAGCATCGACGCAGAGTTGCTAGCCTGTCGGTTTTCTATCGGTTGCATTTCGGGGAGTGTGCGTCGGAATTGCATAACCTAATTCCGCCTAGCCCGTTCCATCATCGGACCACCAGGCGTACGGCAATGCGCCACCGGTACATGGTGGAAATCCCACCTATACGCACAAAACGTTTTGGGAACACATTCATAGTGCGTACAGCTAAGGAGTGGAATTCCTTGCCGGAATCTGTTTTTCCTGATGGCTACAACCCGGGAATCTTTAAGTCAAGAGTGAATAGGTTACTTCTAGGTAAGCGCGCTCCATCGTCGACCGCATCGTCGCTTTCCATCAGGTGAGTTAGCGGTCAAGCGCAAACCTATCAAGAATAAAAAAAAAAAGAATACTTTCTGGCGCAATATTTGGTCGGTGCCCGTCTGTCACACTGAGGATGGCTGGATGCGTGAAGTTGAGCGCGTGTGCGAAGCTATACCAGAAATGGAAAAAATAGTCATTAGCCCAATAGATGTAGCCAGAGCAGTCCGTCCGTTACCGAATTGGAAGTCTCCAGGACCGGACGGACTTCAAAATTTCTGGCTAAAATGGTATAGCAGCTCACACGCGCTCCTGGCATCTCAATTCCAGTCATCCTTAGAGTCTGGGTCGCTACCTCAGTTTCTAACAACTGGCGTTACCCATCTGCTCCATAAGACAGGTAGTACTGCGGAACCCAAGAATTATAGACCGATAACATGCTTGTCAACGGTCTATAAACTTCTTACGTCCATTCTGAGAACGAAAATTAACAAGCATATTGATAGCAACTCAATTATGTCTGCCTCTCAGAATGGATGTAGGAATGGGTCTCGCGGTACTAAGGAGCTACTCCTCATAGACATGGCCATAAGCCAACAGGTTCGTCGATCTCGCAAGGATCTGTCGACATGTTGGATAGATTATAAGAAGGCCTATGACTCTGTGCCACATACATGGCTCATGAGGGTGTTGGAGTTGTATAAAATAGATGCAACTCTACGCACCTTCCTTGAGTCATGTATGGGGCAATGGAACACATTTCTTCGCTATCCAGGATGTCGATCGATTCGGAGGGACGATGAGCCTATATGGATTAAACGGGGAATATTCCAGGGCGACAGTCTGAGTCCACTTTGGTTCTGCTTAGCCCTGAATCCTCTAAGCACATTGCTGGAGGAATCAGGCTTGGGCTATCGGTTGAGAAGAGGTGGTCAGGTTCTATCACACCTTCTTTACATGGATGATCTGAAACTCATTGCCCCCAACAAGTTACGACTGATGGAACTACTGAAGGTAACTGAAACCTTCAGTAGTGCCATCAGGATGGAATTTGGTGTGGATAAATGTGCAGTCATGCATGTAAAGCGAGGGGAGATTATGGAATCTGAGGGGATTCAACTCTCAGATTCCATACACTTTAGATCCCTCTCCTCGACCGAAACCTATAAGTATTTGGGTATGTCGGAAGCGTTAGGCATTAACGTTGCTGACATGAAGCAATCGTTGAAGGAGCGCTTCTTTGGCCGCCTGAAGAAGGTATTAAACAGCCTTCTGTCAGGTGGAAATAAGGTGCGCGCCTTCAATGGCTGGGTCATGCCGGTCTTAATGTACTCTTTCGGCATACTCAAATGGACTCAGACCGAGCTAGACGCTGTGGATAGGCGGGTCCGTACACTGCTGACCGCAAACCGGATGCATCACCCACGGTCGTCGGTGATGAGACTGTACATCCCGCGGAAGTGTGGAGGTCGAGGTTTTTTAAACGCGAAGACCCTGCACAACCGCGAGGTGTGCAGCCTCAGAGAATACTTTCACAAAACCGATGTGGGTATGCACCGAGATGTGGTCGCAGTGGACAAGGGACTCACCCCGTTGTCCATGGCTAAAGAGAACTGGCGCAAACCTGTGGTACTTACAACTGATGACCGCAAGGAAGTATGGAAAAGTAAGGAGCTCCACGGGCGCTTTTATCGGGCTCTTCATGAGTCTGATATAGATTTTGCAGCGTCCGTAGCCTGGCTACGTTTCAGCAACCTCTTCGGGGAAACTGAAGGTTTTATCTGTGCAATTATGGACGAAGTCATCTTGACGAATAACTACCGGAGATATATAATGAAGGACGGGACGGTTGACGTGTGTCGGGCATGCCATCGTCCGGGTGAGTCTATCAGACATATTATCTCTGGTTGTTCTCGTCTGGCTAACGGCGAGTACTTGCACAGGCATAACCAAGTAGCCAGGATTATTCACCAGCAACTTGCTTTGAAATACAACCTAGTGGATTATGAGGTACCGTATTACAGGTATGAGCCCGACCCAGTTCTCGAAAATGACCATGTCACCTTGTACTGGGATCGGTCTATCATTACTGACCGGACTATTGTAGCCAATAAGCCGGATATAGTAGTGATAGACCGATTAGCGCGCCGCGTAATGATAGTCAATGTCACCATCCCACATGACGAGAATCTCGTGAAAGCTGAAAAAGAGAAACAAATTAAATATCTCGACTTAGCACACGAGGTTGTTGACATGTGGAATGTAGACTCGGCTGTCATTGTGCCGATTGTCGTGACCGCCAACGGCCTTATAGCCAAAAGCTTCGACGACCATCTGTCGAAGCTGTCATTGCGCGGTTGGATCAAGGGCCTGATACAGAAGGCAGTACTCCTCGATACGGCTCGCATCGTGAGGAGGTTCCTGTCTCTGGAGCCCTAACCACCGGTAGCTTGGACCCTGTCTCGATACCGGCGGACTACTATTTTTTATATTTTTAAATGTTTTTTTTTTATATGATTTTGTTAAAAAAATATTTAAAAATTTAATTAATATGTATATTGAACGAATAAATAATAATAATAATATCATTTATTTGCGTAAAATGTGGTAGGTACAAAAGGTGTTATATAAAAGAGACTAAGTGCAAAGACACATTCCGCCATTTCGTGATGGCATGCAAATATTTAGTCGATAGTGTTTTAGTAACATAAAGTAACTCACAACTATCTAGAGTTCTACGGTTAATAAAACAGGAATAGAAACAAATCTTTACCCAAATTATTTAAACTAAACAATATTAGACACACATTAACCAAATTAC
Source organism: Mythimna impura (assembly GCA_905147345.3). NCBI lineage: Eukaryota > Metazoa > Arthropoda > Insecta > Lepidoptera > Noctuidae > Mythimna > Mythimna impura. The sequence goes on along the minus strand of LR990367.1, from coordinate 21,105,739 downwards.
CAGAGATGGTAAATGAAATACTTAAAAATAAAACACATTAATAAAGACTACAAAACATTCCTAAAGTGGTAGGATTGACAAGTTTTTTTATTTAGAAATTCGCCTACTGAGTAAAAACTATGCGATATCAACCATTTTTTTAAAACTACACAGAATTTTTTGTAAGGTAATTTAGTCATCCAGCTAGGTAACGAGTTAAAAATAAGTGGTGCCATATATACGCAACTGCGTCTGTACATTTCTATTCTAGGCACAGGGATCTTTAGTAAGTACTGAGTAACTTTTCTCTTGTTAAAATTATTTTTTGCTTCAAATAGAGAAATTTGTTTTAACAAATTTTGCAATTTCGTAAATATAAATACATGGAGCGGTAAGAAGTTTGTGTAATTTAAATACTGGTCTGCATGATTCGGTCCAGTCCATGTTAAAAATAGCGCGAATACATTTTTTTTGTGCTATCAGTATTCTGGACATCTCAGAGGAATTCCCCCAAACAATGATACCATATCGAATAATGGAACATATGTAGGCGTGATACACCATCATAGCAGTCGGTTTAGATGTTTCTTCTTTAACTTTTATTAAGGCAAAAACAAATCTGTTAATTTTCATGCATATTTCGTCAATGTGGTCTTTCCAGGTTAAGTGTTCATCCAGTGTTATTCCAAGAAATTTTGTTTTACGTACTTGTTCAACTAATTGGTTCTTGTGAGATATTTTAAGTGGAATGTTTTTACCTTTTTGCGTCTTGAAATTTAATATTTTAGTTTTTTCTACATTTAGTTTTAAATCGTTGTTTTCTAACCATGAGATAATTTTGTGTAAGGTGTTATTTATATCTGACTCGTAAGTTTCAATGTCTTTACAATTTAGGATTACCGTCGTGTCATCAGCAAAAAGAACACAATCTTGCTCGAGTGCTTGAGGAAGATCATTAACATATACAAGAAATAATGGTGACCCTAAGATGCTTCGAGGTTGTGAATCAAAATTGATGATACTGTTAATTTTGTCATCGAATTTAGTGATTCTTGTGATTTGACTTCTATTGGATAAATAAGATTCGAACCATTGTAAGGCTGGACCTCGTATTCCGATTTTATTCAATTTATCGATGAGAGTTGAATGGTGAACAAAATTGAAAGCTTTGCTTAAATCTAAGAACAGTGCTGATGTTATAACTCTAGCGTTAATATTATTCAAAATAGATTTGACAAGGTTAAAAGCTGCTAGCGAAGTCGATCTATTCTTCCTAAACCCATATTGCTCCTTAGCTAGAATATTATATCGATCAAAGAAAGAGAGAATTCTTTTAAACATAACTCTTTCAAAAACCTTCGATAGAATCGGTATCAGAGCAACCGGGCGGTAATTATTTTTATCTGTTTTTGACCCTTTTTTATGAAGTGGTTTTATCACAGAAACCTTGAGTTTTGTTGGGAAGCAGCCTTGCTCTAATGAAAAGTTGATGATGTAAGACAGTGGTTCTGCTATGTATTGAGCGATATTTTTTAAAAGGTCTGTAGAAATATCGTCGTAACCGGCTGCCTTGGTGCTTCTTAATGATTTTAATACAGAAAAAATTTCAGTAGGATAAGTAGGATTTACAAAAATACTGTTGTCGTTACTTTTAATATTACTCAAGTTATTAGTTTTGCTTTGCAAGGATGTGTTGGTTTCAACTATATCAATAAAGAAGTTATTGAAAATATTCGCGATATCTGAGCCTGATGTAGCTATAATATCATTATCAACTAGACTGTATATTCACGAGATGTTTCGCTACCCGTACTTCGTTTATCAATATCCCATGAAGCTTTACCTTTATTTTTTGAACATGCAATATGTTTAAGGTTACATAAAGACTGTAAGTTATTAATACACTTTTTTAACAAACTAGAGTATGTCTTGAATCTAGTTTTATTGTCACGTGTCTTGTTTAAATAATATTTGTATCTTAATAGCCGTTTAGTTTTACTACTCATTTTAATCCCCTTTGTTATCCATTTTAATTTACTGTATTTGAATTGTTTTTTTACTTTGATGAGCGGAAAACACAACTTATAGAATAGAGTGACAGTGTCGTGAAAGGATTCAAAGGCCTCATTCGTGTCAGAAATGTTATAAATTTCAGAAAAAGATAAATTGCTTATATGGTTAATAAATTTGTCGACATTATCTTTGCTCTGATCATTTAGGTATGTGAAATAATATCCTGATCTAAGTTTTTGATCATATTCGAATTCTACTACCTGTGCTGTGTTATGGTCAGATAAACAGACATTATGAATTGTACCTACGATGTTTGGGATGTTACTAATAATGTTATCGATACATGTATTTAATCTGGTGGCTTCTTGAATGTGGCACCGCATACCGTAATTTGAAATGAGCTCTTTGAATTTTGTACTATTTTTGTCTTTGTGTAAAAGGTTTATATTGAAATCTCCAGAAATTATAATTTTACTTTTTTTGTGTTGCAGTTTCAATAAAGTTTTGTTTAAATTTTCAAAAAAAATATTTATGTTAGATGAGGGCGTTCTGTATACACATAGTATGATTACATGTATAGATTTGATTTCAAGGCCACAAATTTCAAAGTGCTTATCAATGCAAAACTCATTTATTTCTTTTAGTTCTGTAATTTGAAGATGATTTTTGCAAAGTATGCAGGTTCCTCCTCGTCGCTTATCTGATCGTGAATAAATAGCACCAAGATAATAATTATTAAGTTTTAGGTACTTTTCTTCCCCTCTAACGACAAAATGTTCTGTTAGACATATTACGTCTATATTTAAACCAAATTTACGCATTTCATTAATAGTTAAGTCTATATCATTAAGTTTGTTTAAAGCCCCAGCAATAGGTATTTTGATAAAGAACTGAAAAACTGCTTCTACTATGTTTTTTCTTATTGGCTACGAAAAAATAGTTCTTTACTTATCACCATATTTTCTGCAGTCTGACACTATCTCTCGCTCCGCCCAAGAGCGGGATTTGTCATAAGATGATTTTCCCACCTATAAAAAAAAAAAAAGACTTGTAATTAGACATGAGTTGTGGATTATCAATTTTGCGAAAATAATAAGGAATAGTACCTTTTTTAGGTTGATGTATCGATTCAACCGGTTTAAACGTGCCGTGATTGACTACCGGACCAGAAACAATTTCTGGAATTTTCAAAATGTTTTCTGAACCAGTTGATTTTTCATTTAAACCTTTATTGTCGTTGAACAGAAGATATTTATCGTAGTATTGAACAATGTTTATTTTTTGTAAGAGTTGTTTTATAATGCTATTATAACTATTTGCTTCAATAAAATTGCAGTTTTTATAGTTTTGTGAGAGAAGTTTCAATTGACAATTAAGTTTACTCTCATTCAGGAATGTATTGTACTTAACGCTAACGATAAATATATTACAATTTTTCATAACCTTAATTGCAGCAGACATTTCAGCCATAAATTTAATAGGGTTTGAGTCATTTCTACCAGTCATTAGAATTACACTGTCATTTTTCGAAAAGTTTTTTGTTAATTTATCACAACACAACAGTACTTCTTCTGTTTTCGCACCTGGTTTCCTAATCTCTGATATGGCGTATTTCTTCATAATAAATTTATTTTCATTCTTCAGCAGGCCTTCAACTATGCCTTTCCCTTGGTCATCCGATAGAATAAGAATGGTACCATTTCTAGGTTTGCTACTTATTATCTTTTCGTATTTTAGTTCGGTGTATAAGGGCTGCTTTCGTGTATTTTCTTCTGCAACTGCATTGTAATTTGATTCTGAACATTTCATGTTAGTTGCTTTTGTTTTATTTCCGTCTCTAAGAATATCAGTAACAGTACTGCTGGAAGATGGTTCTGGGGTATGGAAGTCTATGTCTAAATCTAGTTTTCTAGCCGATACTTTGCTTTTATTTAGACAATATTTTTCGGAGATTCCTATATTGCGAGATGAAATAGTACTTTTGGCATTTCTGCTCGTGTTGTACATTTTTCTAAAATGCCCTGTTTTAATCTTTTCTTCAGCTAATTGTTGTTTCAACGAAGCATTTTCTTGGCCGAGTGCTTCAATTTCCAGCTGCACGCTGCATAACTTCTCCTTAAGATGCTCAATCGTATTTTTTAAGTAAAACGATTCATCATTTTTTAGGTGCGTAGAAAGGTCTATCATACTTTTGACGCTTAAGTTTGATGACAAACTGTTAACAGATTCGTTGGAGAAACAAGAAAGAGAGCGTCGCATGCGGCTTTTCCTAAAAGTAATGTTACTGCAGGTTTCCATGTTTTTCAGAGAATATTTATAATTATAACTAGCTGTGCCCCGCGGTTTCACCCGCGTTTTTCTCGTTTCCGTGGAAATACCGAGATAAATATAGCCTCCCTCAATAAATGGACTATTGAATATTTAAACAGTTTTCATATCAGATCAGTATTTCCCGAGATTACCGCGTTCATAACAAACAACCAAACTTTTCAGCTTTATAATATTAAGAAAAATATAGATTAAGTTAAATTGTATAAGTCGCAGGCAATAGCTGTCTATCTGTTCGACATTCAGCCAGACACATAAGAATGACGACTATAGGCGGGAGTGTCCATCTACTTTAAACCGGGTTAAAATATTATTTTAAAGTACTTCTGAGTAAATTATATTTTTCGTTTTATTTTCTTGTGGCAGAAGAATATATTGATTGTTTCCGCAACCTGATCTTGACAACGCGACATATAGTTGGCCGTGCGAAAAACAGTCTTGCCGTAAATCTAATCCTACATATTTAAATGTTTGCCCCTGTGATTTATTTATCGTTACGGCAAAAGATAATTTAATTGGGAATTGGACTCTTTTTTTAAAATGAAAAGGCAAATCATTTGGAATCATTGGGATCCGAGGTATAAGTACTGTTTGACCAACCGCTGGACCAGTCAAAACTGTTGCAACGATCACGTTATTGCGAAGAAATTTAACCTGAAGTCGAGTCCCGTTAAATAAATTTGGTGGCTTAAGATTTCTAAGTAAAATAATTGGGGCACCAATTTTTAACTTGAGAGAATGTGGGGGGCGGCCACTCGGGTTTAAAGAATTAAGAAATTCCTGTGGATAATGGACTGCATCTTCTTGATCTCATCAACAAATATATTTCGAAAAAGATTATTTCAGGATTTTATGTTGATAAAAAACTCTATGGCCCATAACTCATTAATAGGTACCAACTCTTAACATCTTACACACGTGATAACTTTTAAACGAAATATCCGATTGAGATGAAACAAAAAGTATTTTACTTCTACATAAATACTCTTGATAACATAATGCTTAATTTCGATAAAGATTAATATTACGATACATATTTAACGTAGTTTTTTTTCTTCAGACGATTTTATAATTATTTTGAACACAAAATCAGTTATTGTGATTAAACCATGATAGCTAGATATATGTTCTCGCGGACTTTTTTGTAGGTCTTAATGGGATCTACAAACCCGTAGTACATCATTTTGTTCTATTGTGAATAGTTTTTGCAGCGCACGCAAAAATAGTTTTTCGATTTTACACCTTGTGTTACAAAATAGCAATTTTATTACGGATCCCTAATTTTGAAAAAAAAAACATAGCCTATAGCCTTCCTCGATAAATGGACTACCCAACACTGAAAGAATCATACAAATCGGATCAGTAGTTCCAGAGATTAGCGCGTTCAAACAAACAAACAAACAAACAAACAAACAAACAAACTCTGCAGCTTTATAATATTATATTATAAGTATAGATTAAGTATAGATTACAAAAGTCTTAAAATGTAATTAAAATGTTCTAAAAAAGCCACAAAGAATAATAGCAACTGTTCTTTGCATAAAAAAACTTTTAAAAAAATTCAAAAATATCCAAAAAGAACATGTGTTTAGGTCGGATTTGAACTTGAGTTCACCACACTTTGCATGTCGTGGACGAGACCATACACACTCGGCTACGCTGGCTTCTAACTGTGTTGGTGAAATAGTTAAGTGTAAGCGTTTTGTTTGATGAAATTAAACTTTATTTTGATTGGTTGAGATTTAAGCGTCCCTCGTCACCACTTTTGAATGAAATTAACGTTACAGATATTTGAAGAATCACTTTTAATTTAGTTAATTGCAATTATTTCACTGTATTTATACTGTAAAATTGTAGGTGTTGGTATTTATCACGCGAGCTAACGCTATTTACTTATTTTAATGCACAATTTTGCTTGTAAACACTTTGTTAGACGTTGTTCTTTTATCACAGTTTTATTTACACATCACATAACACACTCCTTAGCGAACAATAGACAATGATCACTATATTTAGATTGACGGATATGTTACACAACTAGATATACTTTAAAACTGATGTTTACTATTTTTTACAATAATTTGAATACGGAGCCAATGTTGACGTGACAACTAGCGCCACAACATATTTATTAATATATACTTTGACAGCATTTTCCAAAATTCACCCTTTAAGGGGATGAAACGGGGGTCCAAAGTTTGTATGGAGAAATCTACTTTCACGCGGGCGAAGTCGCTGGCAGAAACTAGTTAATTATATTAATTTAATTGTTTTGTTAATGTACGAGCCAATAATGCTCATACAATAAAATACGTTTTGCTTATTTAACTTAATAATTTAATTCAGTCGTAACTCCACCTCCGTCACGCGGTACCTAATGTGTTTGCAATAAATAATATAATAATATAATATATAATATAATATCCCCATCGCCGTATCTCTACGTTGACCCCATCGCCGTATCTCTACGTTGACGTCGTGGTGGGGCTTGCGTGCTCCAATATACCCTAGGTGTGTATCGGTAAAGTTTGCTTTGCCGTAATATGCCTAGGGTGAGGGGCCAGACTAAGAGAGATACAATCCGCAGCGCAGTTTTGTGGCGAACTGTTGGCCATTAGCGACCCCACGGACCCGATCTCCCGGGAGAATTCTTGTTCTTCATCTCCGACTTGCCTTTATTGGCCGGCCGTAGTGAACACAGACGAGGAACTGAGCTCCCACCTCTCTCTTGCCTTTATTGGCTGGCTTGAGTGGAGATTCGCAAGAGCAAACGTGCTCGGGAGAAGGATGTATAATCCAGTAAGGTGCTGGTAGGGATCTTGACCGTACTTCCGGGATTGTCCTGATAGCCGTGGTATACCTCTCCACTCCTCAAGCACCTCAGGATATGTTGCCCTCTTGTTGCTACGTCACTTCGTGCTAGCGGCCGTTTTTGGGGGCCCATTTATTGAGTGTGCAAGTCACCCCCTGCCTTTTTTCGATGCATATTAATAACGTTGTTCAGGCAGGGGCCATAGTTTTGACATAGTTCCATGTTACCAGTCCACTTAAGATTCCAAAAACCATAGCCCTATTATCTTTGTTCTCCATATGTCGCAACAGTTTTTCAATAACCGGGGGTTGTCCTTGGGTGCACTAGCATAGCGCGTACAGGGATAATCGTCGGTTGGTATCATGTTCCATTATAATTATCTAAAGGGCCTCTGCGAGTTGGCTTCGGCTCCTTGTACGCCTCCCAAAGGTCCAGGACCTCAGGGTCCTGAGATAAATAAAATATAAAAAAATAATATAATATAATAATATAATATTCCACAACTATCACACAACGCCGTCTAGTCCCAAGCTAAGCAGAGCTTGTGTTATGGGTACTAGACAACTGATAAACATACTAATATATTTCTAAATACATACAATATATAGATAAATTACACCCAGACACAGAACAAATGATCGTGCTCATCACACAAACATTTGTCCTGGGTGGGAATCGAACCCAAGACCTCCGGCATAGCAGTCAGGGCCACTAACCACTAGACCAACAGGCCAGTCAAAAATAAGTGCGGCTCTATACATAACTTTATTGTATTTACCAATAAACATTTTAACATGTTACTAAGTAGTTTGGTGTTACTTTATATTTTACAACCTACAAAAACTACTGGAGAATCGTCAACGGCGAAATACTTCAACAGTTAATGTTATGAACTTATTATTGTAATTTATATTTTTGTTTACATTCTCGCCTTGGGTTTCTGTACCTAATGATAGCTGCATGTCTATGTCTATTACAAAAAAAAGTAAAAAAAAAGTAATCGTATGTAAACTATTCAGTTCAGTTTCTAGCCTGACTGCGTGCAGCTAAATATCAGTATTTTACATAAAACGACTATCTTCCACTAACCAGTAACTGTATCTCTTGGCAAGACTGTATCTGCAGATATTTTGGTTTCTGACTTGGTTCTCATAACTACCGTTAACGATCTACAATTGATGTCCAGGACTAACGGCCAACATGGAGGGGCCTCAGTTTGTAATGTATGGTCACCCATCCACGAACCGACTTCGGTAAGTGTTGCTTAACCTTGAAAATCGAGTCGTGCAGCTGTTATTATTCAGCCACGAGCTCCTCCAACCCATGTATATCTAAACCACACTTTTTTTATTTCAAGGAAGGAAGGAAGTCAGGAATTTTACCAAAATAGAGCTGTTTTTTAACTTTAATTTCCCGTGCATGTACTTGCGAGTTTCATATTATCTCTTTAAACATTCGTCCAAATTATATTCTAAAATAAAGTCATAGTATTCAAGTCCACCTGCTGCCTCTTTTTGCCGTGAAAAAAAAAAATAGTTTGAAATGTAATAGTTCATAATTTGCAGTACCTACACCGCAGACTACCCCCTTTATTTTATGTTTTTATAGTGCACCCTAAGGTGGTAGATATCACTGTCAGAGACCGCCATTGTATCCATAGATTTAAGTTTATATAAAAGTTTTGTTACTATTTTGGTGTACAATACAGTTTATTCTATTCTATACAATACAGTTTATTCTATTCTATTTGACACATACCATTGTTCATTACGAAGTCGTTCGATATTCATTGAATCCGATGGGAGATAATCAAGCAACTCAAACACATCAACAAAACATCGGCCAGACTCTCGATAGCGACACAAAACTTCGTCACACCTCGAAGTTCCCTCATCTACGGCATCGCTGTGTACCGCATACATTACTCTCTTCGTTCGCTTGCCACATGATATGGCTCTTATGCCCATTTTCACTAACACTGAGGAATACTGTCCATGGACGCGGAGCTACATAGACGCTTCAAAATATGCCAGACAGCTTGAGTAGCATAGCGTACTGAACGAACCCTGTCTTCAACACACCCGTACGTTTTCAATCGTTTGTGACAATACCGTTGTACAACGAAGACGTTCTCGCCATTTTTACAAAAATAAAAACGTGCTTTCGCTCGATTTTCGCCCGACTTATGACATGCGGTGCGGCAAGCGTCATGAAGCTTGCATGCAGTGACGCGAGCACGACGTTGCCGCTCCGTTAACAGAATTTCATAGTTTTGTATGTAAGCGTACACCAAGCGTATAATGACGAATACGCGTTTATGAAGCTATGCCTCCATGGACAGTAGACCTAACGCGGTGTCCTACGTAGGCCTTTCAATGCGATCGCGAACGCGAAGCGATGCGGCGCGATTGGAACCAACAATTGATACTCTATTCGGTGGCCTACACGATCAAGCGCACGTAGGTGCGGTGCGGCGACGAGTGAAATGAAGCGGACGAGATCATTTGGTTTGATATGTGATAGTTGTTTTTGTGTCGATTCTTGCGGTACGGTTTACTTTGCGTGCATGTTGGACAGAACCGCTGCATCAAGTTGAACTCGAGTGAACCGCACCGGATCGCTTCGCAACCGCAGTTGCGTTGATGAGGCATCCTATGTGGGTAAATAGGACGCCGCGTAAGCGACGCGCGCGATTTTTCATAGTTTAAATTTTATTTATTTCAATCGTGCGTTTCGAAAATTACATCCTCGCACTTGTTGCTGTGCTCTAATAGGGTCCATAATAGTAGATGGCTATATTATAAACCTCTATGATGGTACGGTTAGCACAGTGGTGAAGCGATAGACTCACGAGTCACGGGTTTGATAACTGCACGATATAAATATTTGTTTGGTCAAGAGATAGTTTTTTTTTTTTTTTTTTTTACTCCGTTGTTGTCGTAAAATTTGTATTGGGTTCTTCATGTGTGTCGTCAATTAATAATAATAATAATTCGTTTATTTTTTCTCACCACAATATTACAGAAATTACAAAACTAAAACAATGACAATAGACAATAATTGGGTTCATACTGTGGGAGACTGGTGCCTAAGGTAGGCTTTTGGCCTGTATTTCAGGTCACCAGGTCTTCCCCTCTTTTAATGGATGTGATTACAATATTGTATACTTATTCATTACTATCTTTCAGACATGTTATAAACAAGTTTTGTAAATATTGTGCTTTGTTGTTCGTGAGTGTTTTGTGTATGTATGCATGTGTATGTGTTTGTGTGCATGTGTATCTGTGTTTGTTCGTTTGCGTGGTACCACTACTCCGGGATATAAAATATTTCTTCTGTCTCAGTATAATTGAGCTGTTGAAGCCAATTCGTAACTATCATTTTACAATTTTTTTTTGTTAGATGAAATATGCCTAGGGTGCCGTTTATTTTATTGTAGAGGAAGCTTCCTAAATGACTGAAAAAGCGCCTTGAAAATTTGGTTCGTTGGGAGTGTTGGAGTCGATCCACTGGATTCACTCGCCGTCTACCGACAGTTAATGAGGGGTGATATTCCAATAGGCTATGTTGTTTAAGTATTGTGGCTAACAGAAAAAGTTGACGAACTGTAAGAACCTCAGTGTCTCTATATAACTGGTGTGTCGGGTAGCGGTATGGAAGATTCCGAGATATCTTCAGGATAGCTCTCTGCGCTCTCTCCAGGTCTATCAAATTAGATTTAGGCGCTCCTCCCCAGGAGGTGATGCAGTAGGTCAACAAGGACTGCGCCACTGCGAGGTACACGGTTTTTTTTAATTTGTCATCTGCCACTCTCCTCAATGTTTTGAAAACATACATCAATTTACGTAACCGAGAGTTAAGATTGTCAATATGATCTTGAAACCTCATATAACTGTCGACAATCACACCAAGGTATGTTACTTTTCCAGTTCTGTTTAGGTTAGTACAATTGCACAGGTTATCGTTAGGGTTAGGGCAAGAGTGAGCAACAATTTTGTATCGACTAACGTGTGACTCAGCGTTTGCTTTGAGAGAGAAGGTGATATATTTAGATTTGTCTGCATTTAATGTTAGGATACTACTTCGAAGCCACTTAGTCACAGTGTTAAAACCCGACTGCGCACACATGAATACTTTATCCCATGTATCGTCACTAAAGAGCAAAACGGTATCATCTGCAAAAGTTATAATTTTGCCATTTTGTAAATTGAGGTTACCCAGGTCGTTAATGTAAATGAGGAAGAGCGGAGGGCCAAGGACACTGCCCTGGGGCGTTCCGTACGTTACTGTTCTGTCCTCGCTGATAAAGTCATCCACTTTAACGCTCTGGGTACGCTCACTGAGATAATCCTCAAATAGCGCAAGCTGTTGCCCCCTGACGCCTACATTTTCCATCTTGTGCATTAAGATGGGAACAGAGACCGTGTCAAAAGCTTTTGCTAGATCTACAAAGATACCTATGACCTTTTTTCGGCGATCTAGGTTCTCGACTACGTAACTTGTTAGCTCATGGACGGCATCAGAGGTCGATCTACCCGCTCTGAAACCATATTGTGTCGGGGACAGTATATTTTGTTTTTCTAGAAAGTTGACCAGTTTGTGCAAGCTGTCTCTGTGTCGTATGCATCGGAGCAATCCCGGTGTGATCCAATCCTTAATTACCTTTTTCCTATTTGGTACTTTCACTGTTTTTGAATTAGTTTTAATAGCATGTCTAATAAGGTTCACCATTGTATCAGCTGCTAGGTTTGCGTCTTGCATATTGTAAATTTCAGTGAAGTCAATTTGATTTAAGTCCCTATCTAATTTCTCATAATTCGTACGGGTTTTTGTTCTTTTAGCGACTGTTCTTTTAGTTTTTGTTGTGAGGTATAATATAACTGTTTCATGGTCGGTTAGAGAGGAATTGGCTACCAGGACTGAGGCAGGCAGAACAGTTTTTAGCATTACGTGATCTATGCATGCCTTTTGACGAGTAGGTATGGTGTGGGCTGGTAGTAAGCCATAGGCGGCTAGTAGAGTGAGGTAAGAGAGTTTATCTGAGTCTTGGTGGTCGGGGTGAATATTTATATTTACGTCTCCGGCAATTATAATGTTCTCGTATTTTTCTATTATTAGTAGTATATCACCCAAGTTATTCAGGAAGCTAGGGATGTCTCTATAACCAGGAGGCCGGTATAATGCTAGTATAATAATATTCCGATCAAATTTTGTCAACAATCCGTTCGCACCTGGAAAAGATGGTTCTTCTACCGTAACATTAAGGTCTTCGCGCACATAAACTACAACACCCTCATTTTGTGTTAGATTGTTTATGGTTTGGAAATGATTGTAGCCTGTCAGGTCTGGAATATTTGGGTCAGTACGTAGCCAACACTCTGTTAAGATTATAACGTCCCAGTCCACCTTAGTTCTAGACAGTATAGTGTATAATCCATCGAAATTTTTCGAGATACTCCTAATGTTTTGATTTAGGACATTGAGTGAACATTCAGGTATAAAGTCAGTAGGAGTACAGTTATCCAGGTCGCAACAGGATGAGTCAGAGACAGAAACCGCGTCAATGTTGTTGATGTTATCTTGGGCGTTATCGAATAGTGGGCGAAAGTTTGTTAACATATGCAGCTATTGTTAGGCTCTTAGTTATTTTTTCGGAGTTTTTGGTATGACATTTATTTTTAGGCTGGGAGGCGAAGTTGTTAGTATAAAGTAGTACGGCGTAGCGGATTGGAGTAGTTGAGTTTTTGTGTTTTGTTGATGAGTAAAGAAGTTGCATTGTGTAGTGTAATTTATGACTTTGACAAGATTCATACATATGTATCAGGTAGAAAATAATAATTAATAAATAAAATTTGGAATTCAAATAAAGGTAATAAATTATTATGCATGCAATAAAGTTAATAATTATAGTTTTAAAAAGGAAAAACTTTACTAGTCACGTAGTTTTCTTGAGTTTTTCAATATCTTCTTCGCAGCTTATACGTAGGCGGGTCTCATTAGATCTTCGTTTCAGGAACACTTTGCCAAAGGATGTCCAGCAGTGCTCGTAGTTGTAGTCTTTAGCAAACATTCTAGCTAGGTAATGTAGCCGTCTCGCTGATGCAGTGAGGGATTCAGACACAAATATTTGTTTATTCGGCCCATTTATATTGAGACTAGACGTACTCAGGCGTTGATCTATGTTATTTTTATTAAAAAATCTTGTGGCCCTTAAAAACCTCTCGCGCTTTATAACCGAGGTGAATTCTATTAGCACCGGGCCGGGTTCCTTGTTTTTGAGTTTCATCCGAAAAACGTCTCGTAAATCTGAGTCTCCAACTGGGACTTTGATAAGCGTGCCGATTTTCTTTGCGACTTCAATTAGGCTTTCCTTAGTTTCAGTATCTGATCCAGGGACATTTCTAAGCTCTACTGTAGATGAGCGAGCATTTATCTCAAACTGCTCGAGCTTTGTTTCAAGAGTTTTAATGTGGGATTTAAAAAAGTTATTTTCCTGTTGCAGTAATTTTTGGTTATTGAGGACTTCATCGTATTTTTCCGAAAGATAGTTTATTGACTCCTTCATTTCTTGATTTTGAGCAGATAGGGATTTAATTATAGATGATTCCAGTGAAGCGAACTTGACATCCTGTTGATTCTTTAACTCTTCCATCCTTGCCATAAGATCAGATAGCGTAATGTCGGCAGCGGGAGGTTGATCATTTCGTTTCACTCGGAGTTTGCGTTTTTTTGCAATGTTTAAGTCAGCACATTCCTGATTTTCGAGCGAATCCGATGCGTAATAAACAGGTGAAGTAAGTAGTTGAGAACTACTTTTCGGTGGTGTGCGTTTGACCGACATGTTTTAGTTATGTGTTGACCACACAGGATCGTATGAAGTACCAGGACAGCAGAGATCCAGTGGAGGTGTAGATGTCTTGCGTCGGGTATGGTCAGGGCGGGACAGCGCTTCGCCTGTTCTCGAGTCACACAGTAGCAGGGCGTAACCTGGGCGGAGACAATGCGCGCACGCAGACCTGGGCGGGGTCAGTGCTCGCACGCAGACCTGGGCGGGGTCTTTACAGCGAATATCCGGGGTCCAAGTACCAGGGTCTCACAAGCGGTAGAGTGAACACAGTGTGGCGCGCGTTATAGACACTTGTATTTTGACACCTCTTCGAATCTTATGCACTCCTAATTTTCGTATTGAATTAAAGTTTGGGAACACCCAAAAACTCCGAAATATTTTATTCCGAATTTCGATGTTCCGATTTTCAAAAGTCCGAATTTCATAATACCTAAGAATTATAATGTCTATTATTAAAAATCACGAAATTTATTTTACCGAAAGTCGTAAATGCGATTTGTTAGTTTTCCGATTTTCATACGTTCGAAGAATCAAGTGCTCGAAGGGTTCTCGGTCCGAAAAACGATATTCCGATTTTCAATATTTCGAATAAACTAAAAGTCCATATGTTGTGCTACAAAATTTAGCGACAGAAACGAATCGCTGCAAAACCGACTTCACGCAGTCTTGTCTGCTCTACCCCTAGAGTGTAATTTAAACCCGCGTAGGCGCGGAGGGGTGGGGCGGCCCGCGAGCTGAGGAGTAGGTGGTTTGAAGGACCGCCACCGCAGCTTCGGCTTGCTGGCCGGCGTTGCCGGCCAGCCTCAGCCGCGGCGGTGAGCGTTAAAACCATCTGCGATGATAAGCTCGCGTGGGGCCGCCCAAACCCCGCAGCGCCGGAGCCGTGACAGAAACAATGCTTGCTGCATGTTGCATGCCTGCTTGTATGCCTGCTTTCATGCTGCATGCCTGCTTGCATGTTGCATGCTTGCTTGCACGTTGCATGCCTGCTTGCATGTCGCATGCTTGCTTGCATGCTGCATGTCAGCTTGCACGCTGCATGCCTGCTTGCATGCTGCATGCCTGCTTGCATGCTGCAAATCCCCTGTATTATTGATGAATCACTTAGGTTAGGTTATGTTAGAACTATGACTAATAAAGCGCGAAGGCGAGCAAGCTAAGCGAGCGTGCCGCGGCAGCGGCAGTCGAGTGCCAGATCCCCTCTATTGTTGGTGAATCATTTAGGTTATGTTAGGTAAGAATTGTGACCAGGGAAACAAAATATTTTTATTGCACATTATATGGTAAAACAAGCAGTATGATACCTAATTAATTACTCAGGATATATATACACAAGGATAATAACTGTAAACAATCTATGCAATTATGAGTAGGAAAACGCATCGGTCATTAGTTTTTAATTCTACCCCCTCATACTATACATAATATTACACTTCTCTCTGATGAGCAATTATGTGTTTATTTGTCTTGCTATACCGTTTTACAAGGCGTTATTATTTCGGAATTATACTAATCGGTATTTTAATAATCGGAATTCGTATTTCTGATGTTTCGAATTATCATTAAGTCGGACTTTTTGTTATTCGATCTATTGAAACTCGATATTTTGAGAATAGTAATTATAAACGTTAGGAAAATTGAAATTTAGGAATTATAAAAATAGGAGTAATGATAAGTCGGAGATGTTATATTCGGAATTTTGAACCATTCGGAATTATGAAAATCGGTATTTTGAAATTCGTATTTGTGACTTTCGGAATAAAGTTTTTCGTATTTATGTAGTGTACCCTTAAAGTTTACTAATATAATTTTTTATATTTGAAAATAAAAGAAGTACGGAGCCAAAAACACGTTAGCACCTTGCGGCGGTCCGGGGGAAGAGGAGAGTTGTTCCTGGTCTAGGTGTCCTATGTATGTCAGTTTACGTGTTTTTGAACGCACTCACGATCTAGTGACTAGAACTAGTGTAAAGCAAGGTTAAAAAAATCTGGCCAAGTGCAAGTCGGACTCGCATTACGAAGAGTTCCATAGAGCAATATTAAAATCGAGCAAAAAAACTTAACGTCTGACGTCTCTTGTATGGAGACTTCCTTTTAATTTTTAATTTCATTTTTATTTGTTGTTGTAGCGGCAATAGAAACACACATTCTGTGAAAATGTCAACTCTACCTCTTACAGTTTATGAGATACAGACCGCTGACACACAGACGGATACACAGACAGGCAGACGAATGAATGGACGGACGGACAGCGGAGACTTAGTAATAGGGTTCCGTTGGCGTCCTTCGAGAACGGAAACGGAACCCTAAAAACATGACATCTAAAATAACACTCAGGAATGCAATCTATGAATATAAATATGACATTTACATGTAATATCACTCCATGGATCCCCGAAGGATAAGGGTCGATCCTTTTGCTAGATACCAATTGCTATCAATCCGACATAAATTTAGACATCAGACTGTTGCTAACCTAGGCGGCGACCTCTCGCGTATGGCGTTGGTCCAGTCCATGATTGGAGCAAGAGCGCATGGGAAGCCTCGCTCCTTCTACGAAGCAATGACACCGGAAAAGTCCTAGGGAGTCGGGAGAGAGAAGAGTTGCTAGAAGTCCCGAATTGCGCGGGAAGTCCCGATTTAGGGGTATTCAGGGGTCTGGTGACACGACCCGATTAACTCTTCATCGGGATGCCAAAGGTCCCGATTTTTAACGAACCTCCTTATTTGCTAGATCACAAACGACTGGTAAAACATCGTCATACAAGTACTACGCTATTAATTATTTTTGCTTTAACATTTCACCACATTTGTGCTGCTTTTACCTACTCATAAGTCGCGTATTTCTGAACGAATTTTGAAAAGAAATTTTACCCTTTCAGAAGAGGTGTGTTAAAATTTTTAAATTATGATGAAGTAGTCTTATTTACTTACGCTGCCCCTGTTACCCGACTGGCTTGTTATTTTTTTTGTGAAAATTATAGCCGGTGACCCGATTTGAAAAGCAAAATCCCGATTATATTTATCTTTCATCCCGATTGTTCACTTACTTGACCTGACAACACTAGTCAGGAGTTTAGTGTGACTTCTGCTCCAGAGGTGAGATAAGGACCAGGCCCGGCTCACGGGTGCATCGTGCTCCACGTGCGCCGTAAAGATATGTCAGCAAAACGACCGAGGTTCACTAGGGCCGATGCCTGCCCGGGCCGCTGAGTTGTTCGAAAGAGTTACTGAGTCCCAAGCGTATTACACCACCAATTTCAAACTCTGGGCTGCTATTATCCTAAAATTATTAATGGGAAAATGCAATATCACTTTGCCCAATTTGGAAATCGAATCTAGGACCCTTCGCTCAGCTGTCTCGCTTGCAGCCGCGAGTCCAACGCAGCAGCCTATGACGTGTTAAGATGTCAAGCATGCGAGAGTGAACGAGGGATGGAGCTATACACTCCATGTAACGCCATACCTTTAACAGTACAGTTAGATCGTCAAATGGATCACGTTAAACCTCGTGGCCGGGTCTCTGCTTGGTATTACTGAACTATTCACTATTAAGCTCGACGTTGTCTAAGCAGCGCGCAAGCGGTGGCGTATAACGAGCATAGGGAAACTATCGCAGACTCGATGTGAAGAAAACCGCCAATTTGCTGCCCCCCACTCCCCCCGCCGCACCGCTCCCCCGCTTTACATATAAACTACTCCACTGAATACATTAGCTTGTTTACTGATTGAATCCCCTGTTTCCTATTATTACTTCTTGTTTTCATTTACGGGAAGATAAATGGTTTGGCCTGAGAAGATAATATACAGGCTGTTGCGGAAATCGGTGGTCTTATTTTAAAGACTATTTCTGCTTATTGGAATGAAAAATTTTCTTCGAGAACGTCATAGTCGATTTTGTTAACAATAATTTGGACCTCCGACTGGTCCTCCGGTTACTAGGGAGGAGAGGCATTTATGCACGGGGATCTTTCATCCAATTATTCGTGTAAATAAATAAAGTTGTTTACCCTAGAAAAACACTCAAATATTTTACAAATTCATTTAATTTAATTGTACTAAATTAAATAACATAATCACATATTTTATCCTTTCTGTAACAACAATTACAATAATTCATGATTAACTATTAATTTGCCGGTAATATTAAAGTTGATCACCGATATCCAACTATCTTCACTCACACTGACTCGGGCATAGAGCACGTCTTTCTCTTATGACTGCGGAAACCGAACAAGAGCGTTGCCACGTCTTTTTTTCAAGTGCCAGTTTTCGGTGTTGCCTTTACAATACAACTGTTCTACACTAATTTAGTAATATTATAAATGTTGCCAGTAAAATAAACGATTAGTTTCAATTTAAAATAAACGTAACAATATATAAACGTGATTTTTCTAAAGAATGTAAATATTGAATAAAAAATTTATCATTGATTAAATATTATCCAAAACATTTGTGAAGAGAATCATTTGCCAAATAAATGTTTGTTAAATGAATATCTTATAAAATAAAACATTTTCGCAATTTAAACAATTGTTTGTGAAATAAATAGTATATGAAACTTGGTTGTTATCTAATTTGGCAATGTAGTTTTGGTGAAACATTAGTGAACCCAATCTGTAAGCCACACAATTATTTGTTCCATGTGGATTTTTTTCATGGGCAGCCTGCATGCATATTAACGGACTTAAAATATTGTTCAACCATTTCCGCTACACCCTGTACCTATTAATACTTTTTACTGTTTGTGATTGTGACAAAGTTACAACGTTTGTTAGTGATTGCCTTACCGAGTTCATTCTTTCAGGTATTACTGAGTGTGCTGTACTTATTGCTATATCAATATACCTCAATAATATTGATGTCTTATTCTTTCTGGTTGTTCTCGTGCTGCTAACACCGAGTACCTACTTGCATAGGGATAGCCAAGTGGCCGATATTATTCATCAGCTAAATTAGATGGATTAATTAATGAATTAGATTATTCAACTTGCTTTGAATATAAACTTGTGGATTCTATCGTATTAGAAGTATATCCCTACCCAGTTCTAGAAAATTACTATGCCATTTTGTATTAGGGGCGGTCTATCACCACTGACAGCGCTACTGCTGCAAATATACTGGTTATGGTGGTGATAGACCGATTAATACACCGCACGCCGCATGATGATAGGCTATGTCACCATACCGCATGACGAGAATCTTGTGAAAGCTAAGAAAGAGAAGCTTATCAAACATCTCGACTAAGCACTGTCGATATGTGGATTCATCTATCATTAAGAACTCTGAAATATAACAATGTGTCCTTTAAGCCTTAGATATTGGAATTTCGATGAAATGCATTCTGGATTTAAGGTACCATCGAACAGATCTGATAATGTGCCATGTTTCGGGTTACTGGAATTGTGATGCGATGTACTCTTATTATAAGTTAGTTTCAGTATTAAAATAAGTATAGAACTTGTACACAAAAAAAAACTCGTTAACACAAACGTCGACTGGTAGAGAATGCCTTGTTGCATTAAGTCTGCCTTTGTGGCACTATCGTTTACAAAATTTAAATAAATAAGTAACAATTTAAATTCAAATAGCGCGCCTCATGCGCGGTGTCGACAGCGAATATCTCGCGGCGACCAAACTGAGGTCCAAGCGCGTCTTCTCGCTCACACTCACTGGCTTTTTTTATTTAACTTCTAGACCTCTTAATTTTCAACATTCTTATCTTTGAAGAAAGAAAGAAGAAAGAAAATGAGTTTATTTGCGTCAAACTTTGTTGATAATAGTAATATGCGTTCGCACAAATTCAAGACAAGACTTGCATGAAGTGAGTTGCGAACTAGCATCAGTGCACGCAATGATAGTACGCAACGCTGTTTTTCTAAATTATTTTAATTTGAAACTTCAATGTACGCCTTTTCTCTGCCTGAAGTTTAAATAAAAATACAAAAATGTAAGCGTTATCTGGATGAAAGAAGTCGTATCAGCATAAAATGAGACTGGTTAAGCTTTCACATGCGTTCATATCGCGCCTTAATCCTGAGACATGCCAAGCGCGGCAGCCGGGAGGAACAGAAGGTAAACCAATATGGTCAAAAATAAACTAAAAAGAAAATAAATTCCCATCAGCACTACAACACTAAAACTAAAGTCTTGCAAATCAAGAGATGCAATTCAACAAATTTCCACTAAAAAACAGTGTAACTCCCATTTGGTAATGAGCAAAAAATCGAAAACGTTTTGCGAACAAGGTGATTGATAGCTTTGAAGACATTTTGGCTAGTAAACATCTTCTTTTGTCCATAATGCAATTTTAAATATACATATTGAAAGAGCGTGAAAAATTGACTAAGAATGCATCAAACAGTCCATTTCCACAAAATGGTACATACGCCCTTCGTACCGGATAGAGTCGACATACATTGTGGTTGTTATAGTCATTTTATCTCAAAGAGTTTTTTTTTTTACGGTGGGAAACGATCCAATGCTTTTTCGCGCGCTAGGCGTGTCAGACTTTTACTGAATAAAAATTCAGTAAAAGTCTGACACGCCCTCCTACACATTTATTCCTTCTTTGTCTTGCGTTCCAGGAGCCCGGGTTTACATTTCGGAAGCCACCAGCCCACAGTACAGCACACCACAGCAGCCACAGGGCAGCAGCCCTGTAGGCTTCGGCCCTGCTGGGTCCTTACGGTTTGCTGACATCTCTTTGAGGCGCACGTGGGGCACACTAAGCGTAGTCAACGACTTGGGTTCAGTCCAGATGGTTACCGGACGGCCGGACGGTGAGCTATCCATTGCTCGTCGTAGACTTTGCAGTCTGGTAACAATAATGAGATAAATCTTTTTTCCTTACAATTTGACATAAGCGACGTTAATTTATTCGTGATCGAGTGGGTAAGTTTGAAAGCTCGCACGGATCTAGTACGACTTTTTACCCGACTACGGAGGGTTATGATTTTGACAGGCTATGTATGTATGTGAGTATGTTCATCTGTTCCCTCATAGCTCCTAATCTACTTATCGGAACTCGACGTATGAGGTATCGTTAGAACCGTTTTAATTGTCCGCTGAACATAGGCTACGTGACGTGTCACAAAAATCGATAGGGCGCCCTCTAGCGGACAAAAAGTAATTCGTTAAAAATAAAAAAGGAGATAAATACGCAGTGTTTGGTATTATTTGAAAGGGCTTCACTTGTACATTTCCAAAATATTGCTCAAATTTAAAGTGACGCCCTCTAGCGAACAAAAAGTCATGTTTAAAAAAAATTATAAATACACCGTGTTTCATATCATTTGAAAGGGCTTCACTGGTACTTATAAAAAAATATCATCAAAATTCAATGTGGCGCCCTCTAGTGGACAAAAAAAAATAAGATAAATACGTCGTTTTGGTATCATTTGAAAGGACTTCACTTATTCATACCAAAATAAATAGTATAGAAGCACAGTGATTTAACACCAAAATCTTTCAAATAAAAAAATGAAAACTAAAACCCGACTACGACAAAAAAAAGACGCTGAAAAAGTATGAAACAAGATGTTCAAGATGCTGAAATAAACAAAGTAACTGGAAAAACAAGAATAGAACAAAAAGAAAAGCCGTAGTCACACGTTATTAAAGTGTTTCGATTATTACCTACCTATAACGTGTGACTACGGCTATTGTTATTTCTATTCTTGTTTTTCCAGTTACTTTGTTTATTTCAGCATCTTGAAAATCTTGTTTCATACTTTTTCAGCGTCTTTTTTGGTCGTAGTCGGGTTTTAGTTTTCTACTTTTTTTTTAAACTTACCTTGTACACAAACTGAAAGTAATATTGCATCATTGGCGTAGTAGTAGCCAGCTGTGGGTGAAGGGACCTGAGTTTGATTTCCATGTGATCCAGGCATATCTGATCGGACTGGTACTTCTGTAGTGTCTTATTCAGGGTGTGTACAAGGAGCTCGCTCTAGTACAGCTTGTGGTGAAAAACTTAAATGTTTGTAGATGTAAACTGATAAGCAGAATAGGATCAAGGATTCTCTACTAATACCGACTTTTTTTTAGAGGATAGTGATATCAGTGTCCTTCGCCAAAACTACACATAGTAATAAATTGACGTACCTATTATAAATATCGTACGGGCTCTGGACTGGTGCTGAGAAATTCCAGTTTTTTTTAATGATTTAGACTAGTGCTTGACTACGATACCACCTAATGGTAAGCAGTGATGCAGAATTTGATGGTGAGGCACGCTAATTTATTGAAGAGCCTATTTACTCTAGCCTTGAAGACATCTAAATTATAATCAGATGGGAAGATCGCAGGTGGCAAATTGTTTCCGTCCTTAAATGTACGCTGTATAAACGACGAGGTAGATACTATGTCCGACCCAGGAATCTAACCTAGGAACTTATTCTCAGCAGTAGGGCTTATAACTGCTACACTAGATCAACAAGGCAATTCAGCTGTTAGAAAATCCTCTCATCTCGCCCAGTGCCTCCCTTTGCTATCATTCGTTTAGTTTTTATCTCCCGTTCTCGAGGGGCCTCGCTCCTCGCGATGTAAACCGTGTGATAAGGGTCGCGAACTCGGAACGATTGAAATGTTTACAGCGCAGATAAGTAAGAGATACACTGACAGCAGCTGAACTGCTGGAGCGAGGCTAAGTTTACAGGATTTGGGAGGAAATATTGCAATTGATGTTATAGAGGTATAGGTTTGGTAACAAGGTGTGTCTGAAGAAGCGGGTAGGAAGCCCCGCAAGAGGTTGCACCTCTTCGTATTTATTATTGTTTTTTTCCTACGTTTTCGTTAATTACCAGCAAATATTTACAACGATTCAGTATAATTAGGAGTGCTCCTATGTTTCCCCTGTATTTCTGGATTTCGTTGAAACTGCTTGTCATTTATTGAAAAAATCGTCACTACCTTGTGTTTTCTGGGCAAGAAAGTGTGAAGTAGAAAGTGGTGCTGTGATTGAAAAGTTGATTACAGTTGGAAAGGGGATTACAATGGGGATTAAAGTAAAATATCCCCAGCTCGAACCCACTTTTATCTTGTATTGTCTTTTGTCTTGTCTTTCGCCGTCTTACTGCAAAAATAACTTGTCGTGCAGTCAAAGAGGATATAGCCCACTACTTTTTTTTTGTATTCCACAACTATCACACAACGCCATCTAGTCCCAAACTAAGCAGAGCTTATACTATGAGTACTAGACAACTGACAAACATACTATTATATTTCTAAATACATATTACAGATAAATTACACCCAGACACAGATAAATGATCGTGTTCATCACACATACATTTGTCCTGGGTGGGAATCGAACTCACGACCTCTGGCATAGCAATCAGGGCCTCAAGTCTGCTATTACAATAGTGTCAGAATGGTCTATCATTGATTTCATAATTGTTGATTTTGACAAGGTTGGTAATCTACTAATATAATGGCGTCATTATGACTTTCCAATGGTCAACCACTGACACTCCATTGAAAGAAATGGCATGGAATGGTAATCTCGTACATATTGACAAATGAATGTTTGACACATGCGGTAATCTACTAAAATTTTGACAGTTTCTTTGATGAGTGACATATCATTAGAACGTCATTGTGCAATCATTGCTTTTAATTTGTTACGAGATAGCCCGATATTGCCATTCTACCACATGATCATTGACCGATCAATGATTGACTATTATGAATTATCAGATTATGAACTTTTAGCAAAATGACAATGGGATTATGCTGAAATGACGAATTTATAAAAATAGCAGACTTAGGCCCTTGGTCCACTGACCACTAGACCAACATGCCTGTTTTGGCACACGCCTGGGATGCGAAGCTGCTATCCACGCCACGCGAGCATTTGTAATGGACCCGTAGAACGTAGACTCGATAGTGCTGAAGCTATATATTCGCAACGCGTTCAATACTTTGGAAAGAGACGTTCTGTTGAGCGAGGTAAAGGAAAAAATCCCGCCTTTATATCCCTTCCTCATCAGGTTTATAGGCTGCCTTCTAATCTTTTCTCCGATAACAGTCTTATTCTTTTAAAAGTGGGAGCTTAGCAGGGGGACCTGCTCGGGCCACTCGTTTTCAGTTTGGCCATTCATAAGACGATTGTCGAGCTGAAATCCGGCCTATTGGGGGCAGACCTAAAGATGATTTTCAGGAGTTAGAGGCTCTAGTCTCTCGCCTCAGAGTCCTGGGTCTGGAGGTGAATCCCTCGAAGTGCAAATTTTTCTCCTGTAGTACTGAAGCTCGCGCACACTTTACTCGCTTTAACTCCTTTCTTCCTGGCCTCAGAGAACTTTCATGCTCCGACTTCATTCTCTTAAGATCCCTTATTTTTCTTAGTGCAGTACCTGAAGCCATTACTTCTCGAACTCGGCTCCTCCTTTCTGCTCACGTGCATCTTAAAGATCTTTCCGCGCACGTTGCGATTGTCCTATTGCGCATGTGCTTCGCTTTCACAAAAATCACGTATCTGTTGCGAACCACCACTACTTGGATCTGTCCAGAGGAAGTTTCCTCGTTTGACAATGCCTTGAAAGTGGTGGTGGGGTCTGTTCTCAATGTCTCCCTAGATGGGCCACAGTGGAGGCAGGCGGGACTACCTATCCGTTGTGGTGGTCTCGGGGTGCGGTGCGCACGGGATGTGGGTCTGCCGGCTTTCTTGGCGTTTGCGAATGGGGTTGCCAACCTAGTCACTGTATTTATTTATTTATTTTATTTATTTATTAAAAAAGTCCCCGAATCAGAACATATCCAGCGGGCGTGGGATGACATAGGGGTGAAGCTGCTCCAAGAGCAATTGTTAGAGGGTGCATTGGGAGTCGATAAGGCCAGATTACGACTAGTGTCATAACCCGAGTTCGGGGCGTGGTTACAGGCGATTTCTTCGCCTCATCTGATTCTGGGCACTCTACTCGACGATGACTTACGTGTGGCGGTAGCTCTCCGCCTGGGCTGTAAGGTCATATATGCACCTGCGGTTCTTTGGTGGAGGCCGATGGCCATCATGCACTGAGCTGTCGGCACTGCACAGGGAGGTTCCCGCGTCACCATGCCCTGCATGACATAGTTCGTAGAGCCTTTACATCGGCAAACATCCCCTGCGTGCTTGAGCCTCCAGGTCTTAGCAGGTCTGATGGTAAGAGGCCGGATAGGCTGACTCTGGAGCCATGGAAAAACGGGAAGTGCCTAATCTGGGACGCAACTTCGTCAGCACTGTCGCCACCAGTCACCTGAGTCGCACCATGCAACCTGCCTCTGCCGCCGCCGAAGACGCCTGCTCTAAAAAAAGGTTGAAGTACGCTTCCTTGGATCAACTTTAAAAAAAAATGGTTTACCATTTTGTGCCTGTTGCTGTGGAGACTCTGGGCGGTTAAAGTACGGAAGCAAAGTGTTTTGTGGGGGATTTGGGCCGTAGGCTTGGGGAGGCAACGGGTGACTCCTGGTCCAGGTCGTTCTTGGTGCAAAGGATGGCCATCGCTATTCAGCGAGGTAATGCGGCCAGTGTTATGAGCACTTTTGCACCGGGAACGATGAGGGGCGGGTTATTTATTGACGTTTGACATTTCATTTAATTGTAAAATGATAATTCTTTTGTGTTGTGTTTTTAATTATATTAAATTTAAATAAATAAAAAAAAATATATATAAATTGATTTCAATAAAAGTCTAGATAACATCCAAAAGATACTATGTTTCCAAAATATCGAATGAAAAATGTGTAATAACGTCATAATCGCAGAGCGTTTGTATGAAAAACAGTGAAAATGTATGTCGAGTTGCATCCAATTAATGCAACAAGACATTCTCTACCAGTCAGGCAGTTTCTTTGAGAGTCTAACCTACTGACCTCCCTCCATAACCAAGTGACTTGGTAATACTCAACGACGAAAACGTCTTTTTGGCTTCTGACTATCCGTAACGACCTGTCAAAGATCTTCCATTCAGCTTCAGCCGGGACCAGCGGCTTAACGTGCAGGTAGGAGTCTTGGTACGTACTGGACGGTAATCAATCCGCAGTCCAACCTTGGTTAGCAGTGCTGACCCATGGAGATAAACCCGTATGGTTTTTGTTATTTTGCTTCAAGATCCTAGTAGGTAGACAACTCCTCGAGATATAGTTTTCTAATACATTTCACCTCGTCCCAGTCCCGAAAGAAACAAGTTTCTCGTACAAGTCTGCAGCATTCTATTATCCCAGCAGCTCTCACTCACTCAATCTTCAGACATGCTAATGTAAGGGCCTCGCTTCACGATACGA
Organism: Mythimna impura; assembly: GCA_905147345.3. NCBI lineage: Eukaryota > Metazoa > Arthropoda > Insecta > Lepidoptera > Noctuidae > Mythimna > Mythimna impura. Next base: position 21,079,497 of record LR990367.1, on the reverse strand, counting down.
CTTTATTCCCCAACTCATCTCGCAAGTCCTTTACAACTTACTTTGAAAGTATACGCTTGTACATAAACTGTATAAGATTTAACAATGTTTTGTTTCTGTTGGTACCAAGATTTGAAAAGTATTTTGAATAATGAAGTTGATAATATGATATTACAATTAGTAGTGTATTAGGTGCTTGTAAGAGTAAGAGCAGTGGTGGCCGAGTGGTAACGGCCCCGACTTACGAGTTGTAGGTCGCGGGTTCAAACCCAGCCAGGCGCATTACTTTGTGTAATTTATTTCATCACCACTGCTCTCAAAACGGTGAAGGAAAACATCGTGAGAAAACCGGCATGTCCTAGAACCAAAAATTCGAAGACATGTGACATCCACCAACCCGCACTGGGCCCGCGTGGTGGATTACGGCCCATTCCCTCTCCTGGAGAGGAGGCCTGAGTCCCAACAGTCGGCCTTATAATGTTCCCCATTATAAGGCCGACTATGCTATGCTATGCTAGGTGCTTGTGGAACGCCTGATGATCGTCAATGCTACGGGTCCTAAGTTCTATTTCCAAATAAGCCAGTTCTATTCTTTTTACAAAAAAACGTTATCCTGCACTGGAAATAGCTCTTGTATCTTAGATACGTTCACAAACATATAAACTTCCACACACAAGACACCCGTAAGCCCAATCTGTAGGCTAAATATTTGTTACGTGCGGGAATGGGCACGCCACAATTATGGCGGTAAGTCCCCTCTTTGAGGCGTGGTTGGAAAGACCTCACGGCGTCCTCACCTTCCGCATGACGCAGGTTCTCACCGAACACGGTAAGTTCGAGAAGTTCTTGCGCCGGATTCGTGCGGAAGCGACGCCCGGTTGTCGCCACTGTGTGGACCGCCCGGAGGACACGGTGGAGCACACGGTGGAGGTGTGCCCCGCTTAGGTAGAGCAACGCCGTGTCCTCGTGAGGGCGATCGGCGGCGGCGATCTCTCGCGCCGGGCCTTGGTACAGGCCATGGACCGGAGCGAAGAGGAGTGGCAGGCGGTCGCCTCTTTCTGGAAGGAGGCGGCTTCAAAGGAGGCGGTCGATCGCGTAAGGCAACGGTCCTCACGCCCTAACCGCCGCCGGGATTCCGATCCCGATTTCCGGCCACCGTAGGCGCGGGCTTGCGGACGGCGAGCAATGGGTGGCTCGCCGTCCGACCGTCCGGTAACCGTCCGGACCGAGTCCAAGTCGTCGACGGCGTGTATTGTTCCACGAGCGCCTCAGGGAGATGTCAGCAAATCGTAGGGGCCCAGCAGGGTCGAACACAGTCTAGCATGACGTCCGCAGTGAGTCCGGCTATAAAAGAAGTGATCAAGAGCCCAAGAGTTATCTTGATCTTGACTTCGTGCGGCCAACAGTGCCTAAGAACTGTCTCTCACCTCGTTGTGAATTTGAATCTCGAAATATACGTTTTTTTTGCAACATAAACGGCCGTATCTTTTTTTTCGTTACCTTAGAAGTTTGATTTTTTTCACAGCATCAAGGGACCGCAGACCAGAGTACATGGTTATAATTTCAACTCAATACCTTCACGTGTTTCTGAGATAAAGGGTCTTGACAGACAGACAGACAGATGGACAACAAAATGATCCTTTGAGGGTTCCGTTTTTTCCTTTTGAGGTATGGAACCCTAAAAATCGCTCACTCTGATCGGCATAATTATACTAATTCCAAATATTTATTAAAACAAAAAGAAGTTACGAATACGGAGTGGTAATGAACACAATATTACGCGACGTCAGATGTCGGCAGGTGTCGGGCGCAGGTGCGTCGGCCGCCGCAATGTTTGCCGCGCTCACTACGACGCGCGTCAATCACTCGTCTGTAAACAGCTTAACATCATTACTGGTGTAGTATTGTGTGCGATGATTTATGATTACAACACACTGGCTCACTGTGTTTATTGTTGGTACATCGTGTTACAGTAACCGTGTCATTGTTGCCGAGTGGGAGTGTTAACAGTGGACAACTAAACTGAGAAATCATCAAATTAATAACTTTTCTCTGCTTTCGGTGGAGCGAGGAGAGTCAAAAATTTTACTGAATAAAACCCATATGTTTTCCTTTAGTTGCCCTTTTCATTTCCAGGGCCGTGGTGACTCTTTCAAACGAGCCCGTAGCCCAAACAAAACTTAATACACATTTTGCTAGTTTTGTTGAACTCCCATGCAGTGGAGGTAGAAATTCAGACATCGAACTGTTGCCACATGAGTAAATAAACGGAACTGTTGCTGAGAAATTTCGCATGAGAAAATTAAACGAACGAACACTTTCTAAAAGAGTGACTGTGTATGTGGACTGTGTGAGTGGTTTTGACTGGCCAGTTGGTCTAGTGGATAGTGGCCCTGCTAGTGCTGGAGGTTCAATTCCCACCAAGGACAAATGTTTGTGTGATGAGCTCGATCATTTGTAATATGTCTGAGTGTAATTTATCTATAATAGAGACAATTTGCTACTTTCACGCGGGTCAAGTTCAGAAGCTAGTAATAATATAATAATTTATTGTCAAGTGACAATAGTCATTATTATGGTAAGTAGCGGTTATTTATTTCGTTACAAACTACTTTTGTAAAATAATACAATCTGGTATTTTCAGCATCTAATAAAGATTTAATTTTGCGCAATAAAGAGTCACTTTAGACATTTCTGATGTAGACTTTTGAACATTTGTGAATGACACTCGTGCTCGACAGCTGATGCAATACTGCGCGCAAGTAACGCATGACACCGTTCCTACCCTAACATGCAAGCGTCGAACCGCGAAGACGTGCGTTTCAATATTTGCATAACACAAAGGAGATATCTTAAATTGTATGGAATTAAAATCCATAATCGACAAGACCGAAATGTGTACCAATTGGTTATCTGTAATAAGCATTTGAGGTCACCAAAGGGGCAACTCCGAGATCCGTAGAGTTGTGTGACCAACGTGAGTTGAGCCTTAGTACAACATACCTAGAATGTAAAGTTTGATCTCAAAATGTGAAACACTATGTCTATACAAAACGATCACAGATAGAAGACAAACAGCAACGTTGTCAGCTTGCACCAGAACAAAGATGTATTGATGACCTACCGACCGACAGGCAGCCACACAGACACATAGCAGAAGTACCACTGCTTACGTGGCAGACTGAGGAATGATGTAATAAAGCCACGAGGTGGTTTAAAAGATGTATTTAGGCTGATTATATATGTATAAACAGCCTCTGCCGGGAATCGGGCCTTCTCTCAAGGAGAAGGGGAATGGGCTGGGCGTCCACAAAAGTGTAACATTTAAAAAATAATGTATCTTCTGCCACCACCCACATTGTGTTGTGTTCATGCTCATACACGTGTCGAGTGTGTCACTGGCGATGGACACCTGTCTGTCTACGTGATGTGTCGATACGTCATTGTAAGTATAAAGCTCGGGCCATATTATAGTGTTGTGTCATGCCGTGGTGCCTTATGGTGCAGTTGATTGGGTACAAAATTCGTTACAATATGACGTAGGTAAACAGATTCGTTGATATATTATATTGTGGAAATTAATATGTTGTAATGAAAGCATGAAGAAACTTTTGATCAATAAATACTACTATAATGTTGACGAATATTTAAATGATGCAATTTAGATATTTTTTTGTTAATTTAACGTAATTTTATGATTTTTATTTTATTTTATTATTATTGGATTCTTGTATTTGTACTCTTTTCTAGGTAAAACATGTTGAAACTTTTTAGTACAGGCTATGGACCGACGAAGGCGACAGCCACCCATTTCCCCTCGCTCCAGACCATGGCCTGTACCAGGGCCCAGCGCGACAGTTCTCCTCTACTTTCAGCGTATGCTCCACCGTATCCACCGAGCAGTCCGCACAATCAAATGGTGACACTCGGGCGTTTCTTCCAGCTGAATCCGGTGCAAGAATCTCCCGAACTTACTATGTCCGGTGAGGACCTGTGGCATGCGGAAGGTCGGACGCCGTGACCCCTTACCAGCCACACCTCAAAGAGCGGACTTACCGCCATGATTATGGAGTACCCATTGAGAGAGGTGTGCTGGTTGGAATGAAGGCCGCTACTACCTACGCAATGGTCCAATAGGGACTGCGTACGGAAACCGAATAATAATTAAAGATAAGATAAAAAAGTAGTGCTTTCAAAGCTATTGATTCACTGCTAAGCAAACCAAAACTGAATGAGCCACCGTTCAAATTTCAACATCAAGTAACTCACACCTCTACTATCTTACTGACATAAACAGCATGTACAACAATCATCGCGCTGTAATCTCACACCTGTATCAGTGGCATCAACACGTAATGCTTGATAAGGGCGGTAGATTAATAATCCTCAGTATAATTACGAGCATAGTAATTAGCTGCGAGCGGTAACGCGGAACAACTTTAGTGTTATGTCTATTAATCAAGGTTTGTATTAAAACCAAAAAGCAACTAAGGAACATGGATGGGTTTTAGTCAGTGAAATTCTGGCGCTCTCTGTCGCTCCACTTAGAGTGGGAGGACGTTACTGATGTTTTTTAGGGTTCCGTACCTCGAAAGGAAAAAACGGAACCCTTATAGGATCACTTTGTTGTCCGTCCGTCTGTCTGTCTGTCAAGACCTTTGATCTTAGGAACGCGTGGAGGTATCGAGTTGAAATTAAAACCGTATACTTAGGTCTGCGGCCCCTTGAAATTGTGAAAACAAATCAAAATTCAAAGTTAACGAAAAAAAAAGATACGGTCGTTTATGTAAATGTGTAAATCTGAAAACAGTAAATTTGTGGTTACCTACGTCACAAAAAAAAAACTGTTTTGCAAATCGGAAAAATCTTCGAGACTCCATTTGTGAGTGGAACTATTTACATAGGTAAGTTTGTACGGAACTCTTAGTGCGAGAGTCCGACTTGCACTTGCCCAGTTTTTTTATTATTGATAGGCTCGCGTTTGATCACTCATCTCATTTGATGGTAAGCGACGATGAAGCATGCTTACCTAGAAATAATCTATTCACTCTTAACTTATAGATTCTTAGCTACAACCTAGGGATCTTTAAATCAAGAGTGATCAGGAAACACAGATTCCGGCAGGGAATTCTACTTTTGGAGTGGAAGGGCTGTACGCACAATGAATGTGTTACCAAAATGTTGGTAATTGGTATTTATTTTGTAAATAGGTTTTAAAAAAAAACCGTTTTACACGTAAATTTTTTTGTCAGTTTAAACTAGATGAGGCCGGTGTTTCCTAGCTGACTACTCTGAGAAGGAATACCGGTGGATTTCGCACCTGAAAATAAAAATAGGCTCCGTGGAGTGTTTATTTACAGTTAACTACGCGATATTGACAGCAAGTGAGCCATATCTCGTGATGCGTTGTCAGTCATCGCGCCGTGATTGGCGTTCCATTAACAGTCTGTCGGTCATGTGAGCACAGCGCGCGATGCGTCGCGTTCACGCCGCCGCGGAGCGTGGAGCTGACACCGACTGTATCACTGGCTAACGTGACGGCCGATGAGCCGGACTTAACGACGTGTTTATGTTTGTTAATGCAAATAATATAACAATATAACCGACTTCCAAAAAACTGAGAGTTGCATAAACAGGTGTTACGAATAGAATGTTAAAACGCCAAATACAAAATGTATGGTATTGATATTACCTGCGGAGAAGTCACGTGAAAAGTGGCGAGACAGGTAATATCATTCATATCATACCTTTTGTACTTAGCGTTTGGCGAGAACGCTAAAAGAAAAGCCTTTTGTCAAAGCCCGCAAGACTCCATCCATCTCCATCCAGCAGTGGACATCTTTGTGCTGAAATAATGTGATGATGACAGACAATTGCGCCTAGCTATTGCAGTATGTAAATGTGTGCAGGCATAACATTGGTATGTGCTGTGTGTATACGCATTCAGCATGGTGGTTGGCTACGGCTGCCTGACCAACTGAAACCATATCGTGTTGGAATTAGGTCGTGTGGGGAACTATTGGGATACTACGTTGTATTGATATATCAATTAGCATAGCATAAGCATGATCAGCCTTATAATGTTCCATACTTGGAACTCACATTTTTTCTAGGAGAGGGAATGGGCCGTAATCCATAACGCGGGCCTAGTGCGGATTGGTGAGTGTCACATGTCTTTCGATTTTTGGCTCTAGGATATGCCAGTTTCTTCACGATGTTTTCCTTCGTCGTTTTGTAAGTAAGTAGTGGTGATGAAAAAAATTACACAAAGTGTATCGCCAACTAGACCGATTAGTTCTATTCCAATAGAGTAATAAGTCTTATCTATTAGAAACAAAAACAATTTACTTTTGAATTTGCGGAAATTATCTTTTTTTTTATTATTAATGATAGGCTCACGTTTGACCACCATCTCACCTGATGTAAGCGATGATGTGGTCGACGATGGAGCACGCTTGCCTAGAAGTAGCCTATTTACTCTTGACTTAAAGACCCCTAAGTTGTAGCTATCTGGAAACACAGACTCCGGCAAGGAATTCCACTCCTTGGCTGTACGCATAATAAATGTGTTCTTAAAACGTTTTGTGCTTATGGGTGGGATGTCTACCATGTACCGGTGGCGCAACGCCGTACGTCTAGTGGTCCGATGATGGAACGGACTTGGCGGAATTAGATTGTGCAATTCCAGTGCACACTCCCCGAAATGTAAACGAAAACCGACAGGCTAGCAACTCGGCGGCGATGCCCAAGGCTTTGGAGCTTCGACTCAACAAGTGCATCATTGCCGATGATCCTCTTGGCTCGCCTCTCAATCGACTCCAGCGCATCAAGCTGGTATTTGGCAGACCCGTCCCAAAGATGAGAGCAGTACTCCATACACGATCGTACTTGCGCTTGATAAAGGTTGAGCAGCTGTTCCGGCGTGAAGTACCGTCTCACCTTTGCTAAGATCCCCAATTTTTTGGCAGCCAGTTGAGCCTTTGCCTCGATGTATGAGCCGAAATTGAGAGTAGACGACAGCGTAACCCCAAGAAGCTCAAGGTGGTCGGTTATTGGCACGGTCACACCTCGGAAAGATGGAGCCAGTTGGAATTGACTCCGTTTAGCGGAAAAAAAACACGCTTGGGTTTTAGTTGCATTGAACTTGACCAGATTGGCATCGCCCCAATCGGAGACCGCCTTCAAGGACGAGTTCAAGCGTTCAACCATAGCCTCTCGGGATGACTGGATCTGTGACCCACTAGCACGTGCATCAGACACATATCTCTCGGCAACAGTGCTGTCGTCTGCATACCCAAAGATACAGGGTTTAAGTAAGTCATTTATGTGCAGCAAAAACAGTGTTGCCGAAAGTACCGACCCCTGAGGGACCCCGGCATTAATATCCATTTGACCGGACGAGTAACCATCAACAACCACTCGGATGGATCGATCCCTCAAGAAGTCTGCGATCCAATCACACAGACCAGTGGGTAGGCCGAAGGAAGGAAGCTTAGCAATAAGACTTTCGTGCTAGACCCTATCGAAAGCCTTCGAGATATCAAGGGAGACGGCAAGCGCTTCCCCATGCTTCTCGATGGCCTCGCTCCAGATGTGAATGGCATACGCTAGAAGGTCCCCAGTGGACCGATTTTGGCGAAAACCGTATTGCCGGTCACTGAGGATGTCGTTAGCTTCTAGGTATGCAAAACGTTTCTTGTTAAGCACCCGTTCCATACTCTTACAGAGGACGGACGTAACAGAGATGGGTCTGTAGTTTGCTGGGTCAGCTCGACTACCCTTCTTGGGCACAGGCTGCACGTTAGCTTGCTTCTAAGCAATCGGCACTTTTCCAGTCTCATATGAGATGCGAAATAGGCGTGTCAAGATCGGAGACAATTCAGGCGCACAAGTTTTAAGTACAATTGTTGGTATCCCGTCGGGGCCACTAGCTTTGTTAACGTCGAGGTTACGCAGGACCCTACCAACGTCCTTTTGACGGATACGAACGTCTGACATCCTCGTCGCGCATCCATCAGGAGAAACAGGTGGCCGTGCGTCACCAAAATTCAGACGAGAAGATTCCGCAAAAAGAGAGGCAAACAAGTTTGCTTTCTCCTCAGCGGTGTGAGCCAGCGACCCATCGGGTTTCAGCAGTGGCGGAAGTGACGGACGGGACGGCAGAAGTTCGATTCAACCGACATAGCCAGGGACCAAAACGCTTTACTACCTGCGGGGTATGAAGCAAGTTTGCTCCCAATTCGGCTTATGTGGTCAAACCGAGACCTCCGCAACATCTTCTTGCGGACTTGGCAGCCCTGTTAAAGGCCTTCTTCTTTTGAGCCACGTCGCTTGCTTTGCGCGTACGAGAGTCGGCCCAAGCTCGATATGCCGCGTGCTTAAGCGCGTCTGCGCGGTCACATTCGGCGGTCAGACATTGTTACGTCAGAGAATGGGATGAAGTACTCCATCCCCTGTCGCAACACATCCGTCACGGCATCTACGCACGACGAAGCATCATCTGAAGAAAAGCAAGTGGGCTGCCAAGGATAGCATGCGAAGAAAGACCGCAAGCCATCCCAATCTGCTGACCTGTATCGCCAAACCCGCCGGGTGCCCCTAGGGCTGGGATAGGACGGGGAGTAGACAGACACAGACTTAATAATATAATAATAATAATAATAATAACCCCATCGCCGTATCTCTACGTTGACGTCGTGGTGGGGCTTGCGTGCTCCAATATACCCTAGGTCTGTATCGGTAAAGTTTGCTTTGCCGTAATATGCCTAGGGTGAGGGGCCAGACTAAGAGAGATACAATCCGCAGTGCAGTTTTGTGGCGAACTGTTGGGCATTAGCGACCCCAAGGACCCGATCTCCCGGGAGAATTCTTGTTCTTCATCTCCGGCTTGCCTTTATTGGCCGGCCGTAGTGAACACTGACGAGGAACTGAGCTCCCACCTCTCTCTTGCCTTTATTGGCTGGCTTGAGTGGAGATTCGCAAGAGCAAACGTGCTCGGGAGAAGGATGTATAATCCAGTAAGGTGCTGGTAGGGATCTTGACCGTACTTCCGGGATTGTCCTGATAGCCGTGGTATACCTCTCCACTCCTCAAGCACCTCAGGATATGTTGCCCTCTTGTTGCTACGTCACTTCGTGCTAGCGGCCGTTTTTGGGGGCCCATTTATTGAGTGTGCAAGTCATCCCCTGCCTTTTTTCGATGCATATTAATAACGTTGTTCAGGCAGGGGCCATAGTCTTGACATAGTTCCATGTTACCAGTCCACTTAAGACTCCAAAAACCATAGCCCTATTATCTTTGTTCTCCATGTGTCGCAACAGTTTTTCAATAACCGGGGGTTGTCCTTGGGTGCACTAGCATAGCGCGTACAGGGATAATCGTCGGTTGGTATCATGTTCCATTATAATTATCTAAAGGGCCTCTGCGAGTTGGCTTCGGCTCCTCGTACGCCTCCCAAAGGTCCAGGACCTCAGGGTCCTGAGATAAATAAAATATATAAAATAATAATAATAACCTTTATTATTCCAAAACATACACAAATGTTACATTGTTGGAGCATAGCTAAGTGAGCCAGAGCAAATAGACCCTGACTTCTAAACTAGGAATAACCTGTTTCTTAGAAGTCAGTGTACCTTCGAAATTATTTGCGCATAATACTATACAATTATAACCTGGATAGGACACAGTTATACAAAAACTATATAAATAAAAAGTAAATATTATTGCAAAATGATTATCCAGGGGAAAATATATTTAATAGCGAAAACATAATAAAGGGAGAGAAAAAAAAAACAAAGGTGTTATATAATTAGTTATGTGTGATAGGTGTGTGTGATTGATGGTAAAAATGTGAGAGTATGTGTGGGTTAAGTGTAAGTGTGTTTGTATTTGTATGTAGGAATGAGTGTGAGCGAAATATTTAATAATTTTAGATCTTTCATTTTATTTGTCCTTATGGAATTTAAGTGTTAAGGTTGGCATAGTTTCCCATCAGAAGATCCTCAGTCTTACGATAGTCGAGTTTCATGAGATATTCTTGTAAGGCTAGTTTACACTGATACTTAGTTTTATGAAATATTCTTAGTGATTTATTCAACTGGTTGTACATTTTCGAACTGCAGATATAGTAATGCCTTTTAGCGAAGGATGTTTTGCATGACTGCTGACTTAACCAGACAGTGGTCGGAACCGCCTAAAGGCGAACATATCGACACAGAGTAGCGGTCTGGATCTGTTGTCAGCAGAAGGTCCAGGCAATTGGTTATGTGCGAATCCACATCCGGCACCCTCGTTGCCCCCTGGACCAGCTGGGTGAGATTTAATGCTAGCGCTAGCTTTCGCATCTCTCGCCCAACGTGGTCTGTGGCCTGGTACGGGAAAAGCCACTCTTGGTGGTGGGCATTAAAATCCCCCAGTAACACCAATTGGGCAGAAGGGTACCTCTGCTGAGCCGCATCCGTCGCCTCACTCAGATGCTGTGTGAGCCCAGATGTCTCCTGATCTCCGCTGTGCGAGCGGTAGACACAAGCGTAGATTATTTTATCTATTTTCATTTCTTATACATTTTGGTAATTTATTATAGACCCTTGGAGACATTACAAAAATACTGTTTCTGTATAGTGCAGTACTAGATCCAACAGTTTGTAACTTATCACAACGGCGCTGACCATTCATTTCAGCAAACTTATGTAGAAATTTACATAACTTTTGACGAACATAGATGTTTCATAGATATATGTACAATGATGGCATTGTTAGTATTTTAGAAAACGGTTTGCAGCGGTCTGTTGTCTGCAAATTATATATGGCTCTTATGCACCTTTTTTGGCATTTAAATATCATATTTTTACCCGTGGCATTTCCCAAAAATATGATTTCATATCTCATTGTACACAGTATCTATTAAATATCGCCGATAAAGTTTAACCGAACACAAATCTTGGCTTCGGGCAGCTACTGCTACTAATTTATAATAGAAAATATTTGTCGAGATAAAAGGAATAACACTGCGAAAGCAACATTTTAACAGGAAACATTATTTATACCAAATTCAGGAAAGTCCCATTTTTATCCCTCACTTAATGGCGTTTTCTTGCAACACATTAACAGAACTCCATTTTACAATAATTTATTTAAGAGCGGAAGCAAAACAACTAGCAATCGCTTTTTGATATAACAAGTCGAGCAGGTCGCATAGACGCCGATGACATTAACTTGAGAGGTGATAGCATTGGGAGCAATCTGTGCGACGACGGGGCGGCGCCATTAAGGTGTTTTCTTGCAACACATTAACATAACTCCATTTTACAATAATTTATTTAAGAGCGGAAGCAAAACAACTAGCAATCGCTTTTTGATATAACAAGTCGAGCAGGTCGCATAGACGCCGATGACATTAACTTGAGAGGTGATAGCATTGGGAGCAATCTGTGCGACGACGGGGCGGCGCCATTAAGGCGTTTTCTTGCAACACATTAACATAACTCCATTTTACAATAATTTATTTAAGAGCGGAAGCAAAACAACTAGCAATCGCTTTTTGATATAAAAAGTCGAGCAGGTCGCATAGACGCCGATGACATTAACTTGAGAGGTGATAGCATTGGGAGCAATCTGTGCGACCACGGATGAAGCTGGCGGCGGCGCCATTAAGGCGTTTTCTTGCAACACATTAACATAACTCCATTTTACAATAATTTATTTAAGAGCGGAAGCAAAACAACTAGCAATCGCTTTTTGATATAAAAAGTCGAGCAGGTCGCATAGACGCCGATGACATTAACTTGAGAGGTGATAGCATTGGGAGCAATCTGTGCGACGACGGACGAAACTGGCGGCGGCGAACGAAGATCAGAATGTTAGTAGCGTATAATAGCGTCACAGCGATAGTGTATGCTAATATGGAAGCGGCAAACATTACTTGGAAAACTTGTTTAAATTTTTTTTTGTGCTTGTAGAAAAGCAGCAGCTGTTAATTCCTGTAATTATTTTAGATATTATAAAACGCTTTATAGTTCTATTTAATTCGTCATTGTACACGTGTACCACGAATATATATTTATAGAAAGTAATCAAACTAAGCTCAAAAAGAAAAAGAAAAGGAATTATATCGAACATTCGTTTATTTCCCCTTACATTAAGAAAATTGTTCGTTCATTTCAATTTTTCCATTTCTTGGAAGCTTTTTATTCCATACAAGCTTGAAGGACAATTTAAATTGTACGAGCCAATAATGCTCATACCTACAGCAAAATACGTTTTACTTATTAAACTTATTAATTTATTTTAGTCGTAACTACACCTCCATCACGCGGTAATGTGTTTGCAATAAATGCGGCTCTATACATAACTTTATTGTATTTACTAATAAACATTTTAACGTGTTACTAAGTGAAAAAAAATTATGGAGTGACAACTGTCAAAACATTGGCATCGAAAACGAATGGGTGAAAATTATTTCCGATCTACCAAACATAAACAACATCAGTGTTTACCAAGATGGTTAAAAAACGAAAACAAAACGATGGAATTGCAAGCCTTCTGTGACGCGAGCGAGAAAGCCTACACTTGCGTTATCTACAACTGAACTACATCTCCTGTAGGCCACTATGTAACTACTTTACTCACTGCAAAGACTAAGGTGGCGCCAGTCAGAAAGAAAACTACTGTACCAAGATTGAAATTATGCGCCGCAGTTTTGGTAGCGAAACTCCTAGAAAGGATAACTAAGATCCTTGCAGATTACGATCTAAGGATACGCTGCTGGACCGACTCTAAAGTAGTCTTAGCATGGCTTTAAGGAAGTCAAACAAAATACAAAAAATACATTACAAACAGAACGAAACAAATAACAAACAACGTACCTGCAATAAACTGGGGTTACGTAAAAACGAACGAAAACCCTGCCGACTGTGCGACAAGAGGACTTCTACCGTCCATGTTGGTGGACTTTTCCCTGTGGTGAGAGGGTCCTAAATGGCTTCAGGAACAAGAAAAACAAGACAATAACTTAAAAGAAACTTATACTACAACTGAGGATTTTCTAGCAAACTGTTACACGACTAATAGTACGGAACCCATGCCAATTAAAAATGAATTAATCCATTCATTATTTGAGCGGCATAGCAATATAGATTGTATTTCAAGAATATTCGCTTTAATCATACGTTTAGCCGATGCATAACGAAACAAAAGGAGGTCAAATGAGTATAAAATCTCTCAAAGTTGATGGAAAACTTCCTAATTTTGTTAGGAAGTTTTCCATCAACTTTATTTTGAAACTCAACCCATTTTTAGACTCCGCTGGTGTTCTACGCGTGGGTGGACGTCTAAATCACTCAAACTTGCCAGTAGAAACTAAACATTCCATTCTCATCCCGGGAGAGGAAGGACTCACCCAACTATTAATTGAAAAGGCACACAACGGACACTACACATCATCAGTGGAAATCGGACTGTCAAGAAGAGACTGCGGCAATGCATCCGATGCCGTCGATACGCAACAACTCAAGCTGGACAGCTGATGAGCAATTTTCGTAAACAAAGGATCACACCGTCGAGACCGTTTACACATACTGATGTGGACTTTACAGGTCATGTGGATGTAAAGAGAAACAAAGACCGCGGAACAAAAACCTGCAAAGGCTATGTAGCCATATTTATATGTATGTGGACGAAAGCCGTACATATCGAACTTGTTTATTATTATTTATTATTTAATGCTTTATGCACACAAAAGTACGAAGGCGGACTTAATGCCTTAGGCATTTTCTACCAGTCAACCTTTGGGTGATGCAGAGAAAAGTAGTGGTAGGTGCAATAAATAAAAACTTTTTAGAAAAAAAAAATAACCGACTTCACTAAAAAAAACACTAAAAGGATCAAAATAACTTTAATTTCGGATGTCGGTGTTTCTCGGTATTGTTTGTTTCTTATTTAACACCGACTTCCGAAATTAAAGTTATTTTGATCCTTTTAGTGTTTTTTTTAGTGAAGTCGGTTATTTTTTTTTTTCTAAAAAGTTTTTATTTCACACTTTTTAGTTGCGATACACTTATAAACAGAGTGCCTATTTCTAATGACAATTCCAATTAACCCAAATACTGCTAGGTTACATTGTTTTATTATAAAGTTGCTGTGCCTACCTTCCTCCTTCCGGCTCCATCATCAGATCAGTTCGATAGTACCTTATAGCCAAAGAGCATCTCACGACAATTCTAATAAGCCCAAACACGGCTAGGATACATTGATTAATTACGGAGTTCCTGTGCCTGCCTTCCGGCTCCATCATCAGATCAGTTCGATAGTACCTTATAGCCAAAGTGCATCTCATGACAATTCTAATGAGTCCAAACACGGCTAGGTTACATTGATTAATTACGGAGTTCCAGTGCCTACCTTCCGGCTCCATCATCATCATCAGATCACTTCGATGATACCATTTTCAACGTAACTATTCAGAATCATTCATTTATTTGTATTGTCATAGTCGCTTAACTATATCTTCAATGTGATATCTATTTGAGTATGAAGTTCCGTTGACCATTTCTGGTCTTCTTCATCAGTTCCACTTCATCAAATGTTACTTTTTGACTGTAAATGCTTAAGTTCTTGATGAAAATACTAAAATTACCATAGGGTTGCCTATAATTTTTGAGGAGTTCCCTCGATTCCTCATGGATTCCATCATCAGAACTGGATTTTGAAAAAAATGGGACCAATCTGGAAGCATATCCTATAAAGGGAAAAAAAAAATTTGCAAATCGGTCCATAAACGACGGAGTTCTGAGGTAACACACATAAAAAAAAAAAAAAAACAAACAATTGGTCCAAATCGACAATAGGAAAACATTAACGCTGTGATGATACTACTGCCGATTTTTTACGAATTAGCTCGCGAACTTTGGTTTTGAATGATAATCGGGTTGTTGCCATCCTGATTTCTTGGGGGAGCGTATTCCACAGAGAAATAGCTTGAATAAAGAAGGAGTAGTGAAGGAAGTCAGTGAGATGAGTGGGACAATAGAGAAGGCGGTTATGAGATGAGCGCAGATTTCTATTGTGGTTGGCGCAAATGTATTGAAAGTGAGGGGCTAAATAACTATCAACCTGTGGCCTATCAACGCAAACTTTACACATAGACTTTTAGAGCAGTGGTGGCCGAATGGTAGGTAACGGCCCCGACTTACGAGTTGTAGGTCGCGGGTTCAAACCCAGCCAGACGCATTACTTTGTGTAATTTATTTCATCACCACTGCTCTCAAAACGGTGAAGGAAAACATCGTGAGGAAACCTGCATGTCCTAGAACCAAAAATTCGAAGACATGTGAATTTCACCAATCCGTACTGGGCCCGCATGGCGGATTATGGCCCATTCCCTCTCCTAGAGAGGAGGCCTGAGTCCCAGCAGTGGGAACATTAAAAGGCTGATTATGCCTATGCTTCTGCTTAACGCAAACTTTCATCGCAACACTAAAAAGGATGTGTCCCTGAAGAAGAACCCCAAAACACATGTATTCCGATAAGAACCAACTTTGTAGGAGCAGCAAAGCTATTACATGAGGAGTTCCAACTATACAAAACAATGCTAACTTCTGAGTTTCTCAAAGAGATCAACGACCTTGAAATCGAGTGGCATTTCAATGCTCCATCCTGGCCATCGGCAGGAGGATTATGGGAAGCTGCTGTACGTTCAATGAAAACACATCTGAAATGGGTAATCGGACAACAGAAGCTAACCTACGAACAATTTGCAATGCTTCTTACACAAATTGAAGCGTGCATGAACAGCAGACCGCTGAGTCCGTTATCTGAAGATGTGGAAGATCTGGACTATCTCACTCTTAGTCAACTTTCCACGGGAAGTCCGAAGCTCACACTACCAATCAATGAACCTGAAGAAATAAAATCTATAAACATCACAAACAACTGGAAACTCATACAGCTTCTGCGCCGACACTATTGAAATCGCTGGTCAAAAGAATACCTTCACTTACTACAAAATCGAAACATATGGCAACGAATCAAAGAAAATATACAGAAAAGGCAACTAGTTCTCGTCAAGGAAAATAATTTACCTCCGCGTAGGTGGGCGGGCTATGGGCCGCGTCGTGGAACTGTATCCAGGCTGTAATAACTTAGTTCGTGTAGTAACACTCCAGAGACAAAATGAAGTACTGAAAAGACCCATAATCAAACTAGCCCCACTACCTATAAACGAGGCATGCGAGGGTACAGATTCACAGAACAATTATCCTGAAACTAAGCACTGCAAGAAAAATAAAAGGGTCAGTAGAACACAAAGAGGGGTTAACAGCTTACTCATGGTGTTACTAGTAGTGTTTACAACGCTATCAGGTGTACAAACAACACCCCTGCAAAAATTTAAAATAACACAATTAGCAGAAAATCAACCAATTTATTTCGATCCTGCTGGAAATATTCATCTTATACACGATGAATGGAAACTTCTAGTATACTCCAATCGGACAACATTCTGGCAAAGTACAACAAAGGTCGAGAAATTTGTGATCATCGAAGCAGAAACAACACCATAAAGAAAAATGAAGACTGTGAAAACGCAACTAGAAGTTATTCAACAATTCATGAACAAAACAAAAAACAATAATTATGGCATTGAAAGTAAACGGATTTCAAATCATGAAAACAATGAATGACGTCAACGTTGGAGCGCTAACTGCCAGTTTACTACTAACAGTATTGAGAAGAAACCAGCAAATGCTACTAAACGCATTGACAGATATCTACAGAGGAAATCTGGATATGGAACTATTCACACCCACACAACTATCTGAACGACTCAACTTCATTGCTGGAATTATATCGAAAAGATTAACTCCACCTATTACAAACAGCAATGGAGCATTAAAGATATTTACAAGATCATTTACGTCAAAGCAAGGCTCACGGAACGATACCTACTGTTCGAACTACATATCCCGTTACTAAGCGATGACGAATATACATTATATCGCAACCTTCCTAAACCTACACAGCAGACGTCTAACCAATGTCAGGTGATAGCGATAACAACAAAGTACATCAGAGTGAACTTCGTAAGAAATACCTATATACAGATGGAAGAGGCTGATCTACACAACTATTATCAACTTGCATGGAACCCACAGCATCTTGCAAAGCAATTTAAGTATCCACGATATAGGAAACAATACCATAAGTTCTTTGCTGGTGGGAGGAATCGTCGTCGCTATTATAGTATGGCTAATAAGAAGATATCTTCCTGCATGCACCAAGAATTAAACAAAAACTTGAGAGAAGTTAGAAAATGTAGATGTGGACGAAATGGCAACCGACTCTACAGAAGATAGTCATTCGAAGAACCCAATGGGAACTAGATTCGCGCTATAATAATCTTTAAAAGGAACTTTGTTTTTACTTATTATTTTACTGTTTTATATTATTTACTTTTTACTTTATTTAACTTGTAACGCAATTTTAGTTATCTGAGTACATATATGTACATCTTTCCCTCGGGAGCATGTACGAGCCAATAATGCTCATACAGCAAAATACGTTTTACTTATTAAACTTAATAATTTAATTTAGTTTAGTAATTTAATTTAGTAACTACATCTCCATCACGTGCTCATTATGCTCTATACATAACTTTATTGTATTTACTAATAAACATGTTAACGTGTTACTAAGTGGTTTGGTGTTACTTTATTTACAACCTACAACAACTGCTGGAGGATCGTCAACGGCGAAATACTCCAACATAAATTCTTTTGAGAGTACTACAATGTTAAGTTACTAGGAAGTGGACGTACATGTCATATATGTGTGTGGTGCTGCTGTGATAGCTTTCTGCGTCGCTACGTCGTCTTGCTTCATTGTCTGTGGTCACGTACAGTTCTCATAACTTCAGGAAAGCCTTTTTATTATATCTTCACGAAAAGTCTGCTGTATTTGAATTTAGAATTCGAGATTGTTATAAAACTTTGGAACATCAAACTTTATGTAATTTATGCTATTACTCAAATTACACATTTGTTGTGTAATTTGCCATACTTTTAAGGGCCTTTTTAAATTTTTTTATACAAATAGTTTCTTAAAAATCACAATACTAAGGTAAAGTCAATATTCCAATTAGTGGTGACGGAGTGAAATTATTTTGAATTATTGACACAAGTATAGACGTTGTGTAATTTTTGACGTCAAAACTATTTTATTGGTATATATTTAGTTCAAAATGTTTTTCAGGAGAGTAATTTTTCATTCCATTGAAGAAAGAGTCTATAATTTTAATCTAGGGCTATAATTTTATTACCAGAGGTCTGTATTAGGTTAGTTAGGATTTATGTATTTATACTGATTTCATACAGCGAAAGAATAAAGTGGATATGCCTTAAATCCCGAGATTAATTTTAAAGAGCAGATTTTTTTTATGACACTGTCAGAAATATAGCAGAAAAAAAATCTTCCAGCATTAAAGATGAGGAGGACGAAGTGTATAAATTTGCTAACCTCACCTCAGTTGACGTAGAGCGATATTTTTCAATGAAAAATACTAATAAAAATTGCATGTAAATTATCTTTGTTTTATTTGTCATAACTATCTCTGAGTTTTTTATTATAATTTATTTGTAATATTGTTATCCACACGGGATTGTTCATTAGAAATCCCGGGAAGATCCATTAATATCAACATTTCGATGTAATTACATAAAAAACTTTACCTAATTTCGACCTCTGTTTATTACACTGATGAACAGTTATTTTAATAAATGAAGTCAGTTATATAATTATATTTTTTTAGGTAAACATTTTATCTTAATATTTGTGTACTGTTTACTAACATAATTTAAGTAGATTACTATTATAATACCATGACAAAGGAATTCTAGTTTGCTTTCAGAATTTGTTTACGCGTCAGTTCTGTGACAATAATTTTTATTTTTCCATCTGGAATTTCTCAGTAACAGTTAATTCAGAGTGTGGGGTTGTGATCAGTTGCTAACAATATACACTCGCCTCACATTACATAAGGCTTGATAAAATACAAATGGTGAAATGTGGGTGTCCTATGGGTGCACATGTACATAAGGGTTAACCCATTAGTTATATTTTATATCGAATATTTTCCATCTTCCAAGTACATAACTTCGAAAACTCTTTACTCAACGTAGGTAAGTACGATTCATAGGAATTCGATATACCTATACGTTTATATATTTTTTCATTCGCATTTTATTTGTTTCACAATTGCTAAATACTATTAACATAGTTATAAAACATTTAACCATATAATATATAATTCTATATATCCAGACATTTCAATGCTTCATTAAATACTCAAAAACGATTTGACAAAAAAAAACATTCCGTCCACATCAGAATCAAATCTTCCCTGTACCTATAAGTTTATGTGGCAGTTTTTTATATTTGCCAAATTGTTCTGACCGTTAAAGGTCACACAATATTAACACAATATTAACTAGTTAAAAACAATCAAATATATGACTTCGAAAAAAAAGATGCTCTGTCGATTATAGTAACGTGCCCAAAAGAATAGCGGTATTGCCACACTGTATGGCAATAAATGGACATCCATCAATTCTCTGTCCAGTTCTTGGGTCACGCGCTGTCAACAAGGCGTGTTTATTGAGGTGTCATTTGTGGTAGCACTGAGGTCGTGGGTTCGATTCCCATCCAGTACAAATGTTTGTGCGATCAGCACGATCATTTGTTCTGTGTTTGAGTGTAATTTATCTATAATATGTATGTATTTAGAAATATATAAATATGTTTATCTGTTGTTACTTATCTGGTTTCCACCAGACCACAGCCACGTCGACAGCATCGGCATTAACCGCACTTTTTTTTTAATTAAAGCACTTCACGCCAAAACGATCTAGCACAACTTCGATCGTGGATGGAGTAGGTACTGCTCTCATCTTTTGGATAGATCTGCCAAACACCAATTTGAGGCGCTAGAGTCGATTGAGAAGTGAGCCAAGAAGATCATCGGCAATGATGTACTCGAGTCGAAGCTTCAAAAGTCTAGAGCATCAACGTCGAGTCTCTAGCCTGTCGGTTTTCTATCGTTGGTTGGGGAATTGCATAATTTGATTCCTCCAAGCCCGTTCCATCATCGGACCACTAGACGTACAGCGTTGCGCCATCAGTAGGTACATGGTGGACATTCCACTCAAACGTACAAAACGTTTGGGGTGTTCCCCAAACGTTTCACGTGTTTATTTATTGTACGTACAGCTAAGGAGTGGACTTCCTTACCGGAGTCAGTGTTTCCTGATAGCTACAACCTAGGGGTCTTTAAGTCAAGAGTGAATAGGTTACTAGACAATCGTGCTCCATCATAGACCACATCATCGTTTACCATTCAGGTGAGATAGTGGTCAAATGCGAGTTTATCTATACTAATACTAATAATATAATAATATATTATAAAGAGGTAAAGTTGTTTTTTTTTTGTTGTAGGAGGTAATCTCTGAAAGTACTGGTCCGATTGCTAACATTTTTTCACCGATAGAAAGCTGCTTTATTCCTGAGTGACATAGGCTATATTTTATGTACGCGGTCAAAGCCACGGGCAAAAAGTAGTCACCAATAAAAAAAAATCATTTTTGGTTTTCAGTTCAAATAAAAGAAGTGATACCGTAACAAACAGACAGAGTTTTCTTTTTAATTTATTTTTGTTTAGGGTTTTATTGTTCTTTGTGGGACATATCTAAGCTATTGTACCGAAGCAACAATATCTAAATCATTTACTTACTAACAACCTAAGAAGTAACTTATAACTCAATTGACTACTGAGGGAGTCGGTGTTGAAGCTGTGGCAGTAGCAGGTAATTTTTTTTTTCATAATTTTCACCACTTCCGATACCGGATCAGCTTAAGCACTTCAGCGTGCTTTAGCTGATCCGGAACTGTGATACTGTGGTGACTCCTATATCTGACTTATTAATCTTAAACTTTCTCATCACCGATTCTGTTTCCTCCTCATTCCGAAGATGTTGCACGTCCTCAATTTTAGTGTTCAATTTGATGAGTCTATCTTCTTCATTAGCTGTGCAAACTTTACTGACGGGTAGTGGTCAGACCGAATTCTAAATGCTACGTTTAATAAATGGGAACCGATCACTTTTCCGAAATTTTTTTGTTCGAATTTCATTTTACCGAAAACCACTGACATATTTTTTGCTATATGCATTATTTGACATATTTCTAGATCATCGAAGTATCAAGTGTCATAAGTATTATTTTACCGAACTATATTTCGCCGATTTACAAAATAACTTTTTGCTATTGGCCGAAGCCTCTTTTGAACTTTTTCATTTGCCAAATGATTTATTTGCCATATTTTCACCACACCGAAACAACATTTTACGGAATTTTGGTCACAAATATATAGACGGTTACTTGGTAGCATTTTCAATATTAAATTAAAATAGTATCATAATAAGTCAATATGTTGTGTTACAAAATTTAGTGACAGAAACGAATCGCTGCAAAACCGACTTCACACAGTCTTGTCTGCCCTACCCCTAGAGTGTAATTAAAATCCGCGTAGGCGCGGAGGGGTAGGGCGGCCCGCGAGCTGAGGAGCAGGTGGTTTCAAGGCCCGCCGCCGTGAGCGTTAAAACCATCTGCGACGATAAGCTTGCGTGGGGCCGCCCAAACCCCGCAGCGCCGGAGCCGTGACAGAAATAATGCTTGCTGCATGTTGCATGCCTGCTTCAATGCTGCATGCCTGCTTGCATGCTACATGCCTGCTTGCATGCTGCATGCCTGCTGCATGTTGCGTGCCTGCTTGCATGTTGCATACCTGCTTGCATGTTGCATGCCTGCTTGCATGTCGCATGTCTGCTTCCATGCTACATGCCTGCTTGCATGCTAAATGCCTGCTTGCATGCTACATGCCTGCTTGTATGCTACATGCCTGCTTGCATGCTGCATGCCTGTTTGCATGCTGAATGCCTGCTTGCATGCTGATTTCTTGCTTGCATACTGCATGCCTGCTTGCATGCTGTATGCCTGCTTGCATACTGCATGCCTGCTTGCATGCTACATGCCTGCTTGTATGCTTCATGCTTAAAGCAAGCGTCCTTGTTTGCATGCTTCTTACTGGGACCAATTAAAACCACTTTTGTTCATAATCAACTATATTATGTAGTGCCTTTACTTTTGAATAATTCATTAAAAAAAATATTAGATTAAACTGATCTGAAATTAGCTCCTGTTGCCTCAATCATGCCACTGTAATAATTACATTTCTAGGCGTTTGGTGAAATGAAAATATGGTAATTAAAACAGTGGTATAATGAATGTTCGGAAACATAATACTTCGAACAAATGTTATTTCGGCTAAGTGTAACATCAGTGAAAAGTTTTTCGACCAAATGAAACGTCGCAGTAACGAAAAAAATCGAATTGATAATAGGTCAACTGATACAGTGGCAGACGTGACTTCGATGAAATAAAAACAAACGAAACGAAAGTAGTTGAAAAATTTTAGGTGAAATGAAATTCGGTCAAATATTTTTCGAACTTATGATAGGTAACCTTAATAAATACCTCTACTACTGGAAAACCAAGGCACTCGAGGAGGCTCGGATTGGATAGTTTTATACCATATTCTCTTAATCTTCACCGTTCATCAAAAGACACTTTCCAAAGATCCCATTAGACCAATTTATATTTTGATAAAATCTTACTATGAAAAGGTGCAACATTTTTCGCTATTCCTTTCTTGGCAGCTAGTTTCGCAAGCCAGTTAGCCTTCTTGTTACATGTTAAACCTATATGAGAAAGAGTTTGGCATTTCTAATACTAGTATGGCTGGATCCCAGAAGTTTTCTTAGCATAATAACCAATAGTATAATTAATCACGCAAAGCTACTGGCTGAGGTTAGTTCTGACGTAGTATTACAATTATGTGTAGAATAATGGACAAAACATAAACATCCTTGACTATTGTTCCTCATTACCTGTCACATTCCATCCTTGCTATATAACATGGGTCATCAGACTGCGTGGTATCATTCAGTGACTCGATCTGTACTATAAACATGTTGGGAGCGGTAGAATTGTGTGTCCTTGCTGTGTGTATCGTTTGGGTAAGTTTCACATTATATTGAACTTTTTCTGATCTATGGTGTTTATGAGTAAACACGCCAATTGTATTCTTGTTATCTGTTTATAAATATAAAAGGAGAAACTGACTGACGATGATTAGATACCAATGTTTACACTTCTATAATAAACTTCCTAGTCATATTCAACAACTAAGCCTTCATCATCTTCATCATCATCTTCCTGCCCTTGTCCCGTGTTATTTGGGGACAACTAAGCCTTAAAAAAATCAAATCATTTGTAAAGCGAAAACTTTGCCAAAAGGCTTTTTACACTTTATAGGACTATGTTGAGGACAAAAAGGCTTGGGATTGACCTGCTTCAGTACGCACTACAACTGTTGTCTTATTTTTTTCTTTTGTTTTTATTTCCAAGTGTGCTTTTTATTATAATTTTTTTTTACAATTTGATATTGTAGATTATTGTGCAATTTGATTTTTTTTCTTTTCTATTAATTTTTGACATCAATATTAATTTACTTTACTAAGTATTACATTTTGTAAATTATATATTTCCTTTTATTAAAGAGGATTTTCCATAATTCATCTACTAAGAGGATTAAACGGGTGTCCAAACTTTGTATGGAGAAACCTATTTTCACGCGTGCGAAGCCGCTGGCAGAAGCTAGTCAAATTCATATTAGTTTTTCTTGGATGATGGTGTGATGTAATGGGTCTGTTCTGTCTATTCATCTATACGTATACGTTTATACGGAATGACATCCAAGTATTGAAGTTCTAGATTGAGTTCAACTTAAACTATCCCCAACATGCTGAAGAATTAAAAAAAAATGATCACGTTTAAAAAAAAATTACAGCGACTCAAAAAGAGATTCGATAATCAAAAAAAAAACGAAGATGACGACAGGGTCTAATAATTTCTGCAGAGGCTTTGACTATGCGTGGTGTTGTTACAGCAGTCTTCAGCAAGTCCGACCATTATACTCAGGAGCCGGCGCCACCACAGCACCTCAGTCACACCCAAGAACATCCAACTTAGTACTTCAGATATACCCAAGATCAACGCAAGCCTGAAGGAAGCACCAGTCATAAATGTGAGTAACGTGATTCAGTGTTATAACAGCCTAGCTGGCTAGCTTGGAGATGTTTAATGCATTCATGTCTATTATATGTCTTCATGTCTCACCTGGTTTTATATCAAGCTATTTAGACTCCTAAATTTTAATTTATTTTCATTTTATCCATTCACCCACCATGAAAAGTAGTTTTAAAGCTTGTTTTTTTCTTATTGTTTTATACAATGCTTAAAACTTGTTTTAATGTGTGTTTTTAAACATGCGATAAAAATCACGATTTAAATTCAAACTGTTATAAGCACTGCTTTAAACATGTTATACTAAGATCCCGGAGCTGTCAGACATAACTTATTTTCAAATGGATGAAACTTTAGGTTCTCAGTAGCATCTCATGTGCTTTGAATACCTGTGTACTTGTGGTGCTCACCCTTGGGGCCCCTGAGCAGGTACCAGGTGAGAAAAGGAACTAAAAATAACGAATTACTTAACTTAATTTTTTATGGCTGATTTTTATATATCTTTTGTTGTATCATAAGTGTCAGAGACTTTCCATGGATCAAAACTTCTGTCAGACGCTTTAAAGGTAAAAAAAAAGAACTTTACTTATTTTTACATGTCTGATTTTTAAATATGTTATTAAGGTAACTATTACAAAGTTTCTCTCCAAGGAGGTGCTCCACAAACACACAGGTATCTTTGAATACCTGTGTGCTTGTGGAGCTTTTTGACTGTAAATGCTTAAGTTCTCAATGAAAATATCAAAATCACTATATGGTTGCCTATAACATTTGAGGAGTCCCCTCGATTCCTCATAGATCCCATCATCAAAACTGGATTTTAAAAAAATGGGACCAGATTGGTCCCATTTTTTTTCAAGCATATCCTATAAAGGGAAAAATAAATTTTGCAAATCGGTCTATAAACGACGGAGTTCTGAGGTAACAAACAAAAAAAAATTGATAACCTCCTTTTTTTAAGTCGGTTAAAAAGAAACTAAAATATACAGCTGACAACCGAGAGAGTGTCTCATTTATCTGGTCTAGGTTTTCGTACCTATCTATTTAGTGTCGTAAACCACTGGCTGCAAATGAGTGCCTTTGATACATTTAGTGATCGAGGAAAACTAATATGCAAATAAAAATATCAAATTGTAAAGAAAAAACTAGACCAGATAAATGAGACATTCTCTCGGTTTCAAAGAATCACCCAGCTATTAGAGATACAATTAAAAAAACATTGTCTCGCGTGGATCTGCGCTCCATTCAATAAGTTAAAATTCAAAACCATAGTTCTAATAGAGAGCTAATTCGTAAGAGGTTGGCAGTAGTGTCATCACAGCGTTAATGTTTTCCAATTGTCGATTTGAATCAATTGTTTGACTTTATTTATTTCTCGTTCTTCGCCCAAAGAATTAGCATTGCCATTCAACGTGGCAATGCTGCCAGCCTTCTGTGCATATTTCCGGATGACAGCGATATGGAGGAGTATTTCGATGCCTGAGTGTACTTTGTGTTTTTGTATTATATGCACATAGTAAAGTTTAGTACAAAAGTACTTATAGTTTATTTTTTTTTTAATTTATTTATTTAAGGAACTTTTAACAAATTGTTATATCAGTTCCATCGTAGCCTTACCCAAATACATCACAATATTTAAGTTTGCTACGTAGTTTGTTAATCAGTATAAATTAGTATATCTATAGTTGTACCTATTCGTCTTTTCTCTCTCTTTTATTGCACCTACCACTATTTATCTCTGCATCACCCTAAGGTTGACTGGTAGAAAATGCCTAAGGTATTAAGTCCGCCGCTGTACGTTTGTGCATAAAGTGTTAAATGTTATATGAATAAATAAATAAATAAACAAATAAATAATAGAAGCGACAAGAAATATGTAACCAAGATTATACTATATGTACTTAACTCATAATATTATGATTCAAAGGAGTGTTCTTGGAGTTTCTTGCACGTTCTTCTTCATAAGATCTTCGCTTTGGAACGTGCAATTTAGCTTAATTTTTTTGACTGACCGATATTTTGAGAATTCAAAAGTGCCTGTAAATAGTCTATTTGAAATAAACGTTTCTGATTAATATTAATTATTGGTTATCCCTTCTGGGAGGCCTATGTCCAACAGTGGATGTCTTTCGGCTGAAACTATGATGATGATGATTGGCTGATCAATTTTCAAATACACTTAAGTTGTGTGGTTGTTACAGCAACCGTCAGTGAGTCTGTCAGTGATACTCAAGAACTTAAAGAACAGCACTGGGAGCGAGAAGGAAGCTTCTGACAAAAATGTGAGTATCATGAATTTATTATTTAGACGGAAATCAACAAAGTTCAGTACATCGAAACCTTGTTCAGGAGCTGCCAGTAACATTATTGTTATAGAACATCGGGGCTGACACCTCTTAAAATTTGGTTTATGTCCTGATCACGTACAGTTTTGAGAATACATTCATTGTGAGAATAGCTAAAGACTGGAATTTCTTGTCGTGTGAGTCTATGTTTCCTGACCGCTACAACCTGGGGATCTATAAGTCAAAAGTAAATAGGTTGCTTCTAGACCAGCGCTCCATCATCGCTTACCATCAGGTCAGATTGTGATCTAACGGGAGTCTATCAACACTAAAAAAGTAGAGTTCGCTTGCATATGATGTACGTATAGTTTATCAAATCTCCGTCGCCTGTTATCGACGTGAATCATTGACACTAATTTGGACGCGATTGTGTCACACGTAGTGTTCCCCGATCATCAATAGGGATACGCAATGTCAACACACGGACGAGATAAAATATCGTTAACTATTGACGTGGTTTTTGGATCAAGATGGGTAGCATTAAGATAGTGATACAATATGGTCGAAATTGGCATCTTTGGAGATATGCAAAACAATGTGGAAAGCCCTGCACCTACATTAAAAAAAGTTGGATTATAGGAGGACTAAAACCAAAATGAGTTTACCGTTTTTATTATTGGTTTGCGCTTGACTACTATCTCACCTGATAGTAAGCGATAATGTGGTCGAAGGTGGAGTATATTTGTTTCTATCAGGAAACACAGATTCCAGCTGGGAAATGAACTCCTTAGCTGTACGCACAATAGATATGAGTCCATAACGTTTAGTGCGCATTGTTGGGATGTCCACCATGTACCGGTAGCGCATCGCGCTACGTCTGGTGGTCCGATGATGGAACGGTCTTAGCGGAATTAATTTATGCAATTCCGACACACACTCCCCAAAATGTCGGCCAAAATTTTACTCGGCGTCAAAGCTCAAGACTTTAAAGCTTTGACTCGACGAGTGCATCATTACCAATGATCCTCTTGGCTATTTTTTCTCAATTGATTCAAGCGCATTAATCTGGTGTCTAGCAGATACTTCCTAAAGATAAGAGCAGTTACTCCATACACGACAGAACTTGCGCTTAATAAAGTTTGAGTATCCGTTCCGGCGTGAAGTACTGTATCTACCTTTGCTAGGATTCCCAACTTTTTGCCATTCATTACCATCACGATTTGTTCTTAAGAAGGCTAGATTTTGGTACGTGTATACGTAGCTCCCAGACTGCGTCTCTTAGTTTAGTAGAAGAGTAAAGAGTGTCAGATTGGAAGGTCCAACATTAAGTTTTTTGTTGTTATAGCAGTCTTCAATGAACCCGTTGGTCACAACTGAGGACCCAGAGTACGATACCACCTGGCCGGAGGACACAACCGACGGCGGTGTGAGTATCATGACTCAGAGCGATTTTTATCAATAAAACTGCGATCAGCACATCTAAAGCGAGTTCTATAGTAGTCAGTGTCAGCTCTCACACATGCTTTTTGTTATAGTAGTAGCGTAATTTAGTGCTGACTGATGCTTAAATTTTATTTGAAATCTCGGTTAATTTTTATTTTTTATAAACAAGCTTTTCGTATTCCTCTTAGCAGAGCCTACGTCATGTGATACGTACGATACGTGTCATTTGATACGGTCATATTGTTGGAGTGCAAAAAAATGATTGGATTGAAAATTTTGTGAGCCATCTTAGGATTATAGTGATGTCACTTAGCGTGCATTGTCATCTACCCCAAAAGTATTTGCCAAATTTCAGCTCCATTGGTAAGGGGTAACCGTTTTCGATTCCATTCAAACTATTTTATTTCACACCAGCTGTCTCCCACGGTTTTGCCCGCGTCTTTGATAACTGCTCCGCTCCAGTGGGTCGTAGCGTCTTTGATATAACTTTTAAAACCTTCTTCAATAAATGGACTATTTGACACTAAATATTTTATATTTTCGAACCAGTAGTTACTGAGATTAGCACGTGCAAACAAACAAACTCTTCAGCTTTATAATAATAGGTATTTACCTTTGAATTTAGCGTTTTTTAAAACGGGTTGCTTTGAAGTGTTATATTTTTGGATTGACTTGGAAATAAAAGGTCAAATAAACTTTATACTTTATTTTAACTTTACTTAAAGGTATGTCATTCTTATTTCGAAATTAGGTATTTATTGGTTTCTTTGTGTTTTGTATTTTCTGTAATATCGCAGTACATATGACCATTTATGTACTCTAAGAAAACTCGTTATCTATGGAGACGCATAGGTAAGAAACTCTACGGCTACTGTTTAAAAAAAAACCCGACTGCGTAAAAAATAACTTAAATAAAAACTGAAAAGAAAAAAACTAGTTCATTCCAGTTTTTTATGCTTATGCTTATACGGAAAATACAGACTGCAACAGTCGGGACCCATATTAGATGGGATAATTTTAGTCTAGATTAATTTGAATTTTAAGCTGTCGGTTTTTTACAGTTTTAAGTATTATAATTTAATATTATCTAATTTTAATCTCTATTTTAGGCGTACATTTATCACTTTAAAGTTCATAAACCTACCTAGTCATCCGCCTCGTTTTTTTTGTATCTTTAATAAAATTGTAGTGTCTGTTTGTAATATACAAAAAAAAAACATTTGTTTACTAAATACAAAGTGTATTCGATACTTATAACAAAAATGATAATATCCGAAACGGCTAGACCGATTTTGATGGGATATACACTGACGGAAAGCAAATGTTACTTAGGCTACTTTTCATTTCTTCTTAGGCTACTTTGAATTTCTTAATATGGGATAAGTCTTCCAACAGTTAAACAATATTTGACGTAACTTTCAATACGGGATGTAGCTAATGTTATAACAAGTACCTTTTTTACGTTTTACATTACATGAGATGTAAAATCGTGACATCTTAAGTCCCAGGGAGAGTGTACATCTCCAAAACACTTAGACCGACTTTGACGGGACTTTCACTGACGGATATCTAATATTAAAGGTGTGATTTGGGTTACTTTTCATTTTTCCGCGGGAACGGGGTTTCATAACACGGGACAAGTCTTCAAAACGGTTGAACTTTAACGGGACTTTAATTGGGATATAGCTAATGTTATAATGAGTAACTTAATCTACTTTTTATATTTCCGCGGGACGGGACTTAATTCTCGAGGGCCCCCGAGATAATTCTCGGGGGTATCTTAATAGATACCCCCCATCTTAATTCTCGGGGCAGGGAGTTTATCTTAATATCCGGGGAGTGAGGACATCTCCGAAACAGCTGGACTGACTTTGAGGGACTTTCACTGACTGATAGCGCTGATGTTATAGGATTAACTAGGCTTCTTTTAATTTTACCGCGGGAATGGGATTTCAAAATACGGGATACGTCTGCGAAACGGTTAAACAAAAGTTGACGGGACTTTCATTGAGAAATAGCTAATATTATAATGAGTACCTTAATTTTTTTTTTTTTCATTATCACATTATTAGCACTAGCTACATAGCACTATACTAGCATTATTATTGGCTCTATCCCTTAAAATAGGTCTAGCCTGTATCTTAAGAGATAGGGTTCAACCATAATATGGTTATAAATATTACCCATATGGGTATAATATTTATATATAGCATTCTGTAACAAGTAAAACAGTGTCGGTGTCACATAAACCAAATTAAAACTGTGCAAGAAGTGTAATCTACTTTTTATATTCTCGCGGAAACGGGACTTAATTCCGGCGGTGGGGGAACATCCTGATTCCCGGGGAGAGGACATCTTCAAAACTATTAGACCGATTGTGACGGCACTTTCACTGACGAAAAGCTTTTTTCATTTTGGTAATCATCTAATAACTTCTCCCGCTCTGGGGAGGATAGGAAGAGCGTGCCAGACTTTTACTGAGTAAAACCACACCTAGGTTCCTTCAGTTGCTCTTTGCGTTCTACGATTACATACATACATACAAGATACGCGCGAAAAACATTAACCTTCTTGTAGTCGGGTAAAAAAGTATTGAATGTTTTACTCATTGCATTATGACAACAAGGTGACTTACGTGAAAGATTGTAAAAGACATACAAAAAGCGCTCCTCATACTCACTTCTATCTGTTTTACTACAAACAGATAGATGTCCGCTACAGATATCTTGTGACATCTATAAGTTACTATCACGTCATGTCCCCGTGACTTCGATGTAAAGTTCGGGTTAATTATTATTATTTTTATTAGTTTTCATTTTTATATTGACATTTTTTAATTCAATAATACAATTTTAATGGAATGGAAATCTGTTTAATGAGTGCATGATTTTAATCAATAATTAATTTAATTACTATGTTTTATATTTGCACGCCGAAATTAAAGGCAGAATAAGAGATCAATTTTATTTATGTTTTCAACTTTCTGTACCTTATTTACGCAAATAAACGATTTATTATTATTATTATTATTATTAAGGTAAGGTGTAAGTGCCAATGTCAGCCTGGAAGGTATAACACTAATTTGTTTGATTGTTTCAGCAGTCCTCTGAGAGTTCGTCTGTCACACTAAAGTACAACAACGCGGACTCGAAGAAAGAATACGACGAAAATGTCAGTATCACTAATAAAACCAGCGGTCTTTTTATGAGTGGCCTCTTGCAGGTCCACCTATAAGGTTCGCCACGGGTGAAAGCGAAACCTGGGGCCCCGGGATGAAGGCAAAGAAGGAATTGGAGTGGGTTTTTAGTCAGTAAAAGTCTGACACTATCTCCCGCTCCGCCCAAGAGCGGGATTTGTCAATAGATGATTTTCGGTTTTCTATCGTTTACATTTCGGGGAGTGTGCACTGGAATTGCACAATCTAATTCCGCCAAGTCCGTTCCATCATCGGACCACTAGACGTACGGCGTTGCGCCACCGGTACATGGTGCACATCCCACCCATACGCACAAAACGTTTTGAGAACACATTTATTATGCGTACAGCCAAGGAGTGGAATTCATTGCCGGAGTCTGTGTTTCCTGATAGCTACAACTTAGGGGTCTTTAAGTCAAGAGTGAATAGGCTACTTCTAGGCAAGCGTGCTCCATCGTCGACCACATCATCGCTTACCATCAGGTGAGATGGTGGTCAAACGCGAGCCTATCATTAATAAAAAAAAAAAAACTATCTCCCGCTCCGCCCTAGAGCGCGATTTGTCAATAGATGATTTTCCCACCTAAAAAAAACCTATAAGGTTCGACGAAAAACCTCTACTTCTGGACATAGGCCTTCCCCAAGTGTCACCACATAAACCGGTCCTGTACGTCTTTCATTCGTTAACCTTTTGAGAGGCCTTCCGACGCTGGGTCTTCTAGTACGCTGTCTTAAAACCTATAAGGTTATCGTCTGTTGAACTGGACTTGCTCGTGGTAGTTTTAATAAATTAAAGCCATCAGCAGGAATAATATGCACACCTTCTGTAGGGTATGGGACCTCTGATGTAAGGACAGAAATAAAGACGCTGGATCGAACAGACTGATAAAACTGGCATTTTGCGAATTTATACACCACTATGAAAAATAAAAATTACGTACGCGATTAAAGTAATAGAAAAGTGTTCCTTCACTTGAGCTGTCAGTGTCATCATTGCTATAATATGTAAAAACGATGGCAATAGAAAGTCTACGCACACAGGTCTACGTCACACTAAGTGGTTTCGTTGTTACAGCAGTCCACAGACAGTCTGCGCCGTGACTACAACAACTCGGGCTCGGATGAAGTACCCGACGAAAATGTGAGTATCACGACACAGGGACATTTTGCCAATAAAAATGTGGCTTTAATATGATTTTTTATACTATTCGAATAGTATTGAAACTGAATAAGCGCCGCTTGTTAAGAGTAAAGAAGAGCACAATTATTCTCTATAAATAGTTTACGTAAACGTGAAAGACGTAAGTTAAATCTGCTAAGCTATTAGTGTTATCATATTGTTATATAACATTGACAATAGAAGGTTTTAGATACACTAACTTGTTTTATTATTACAGCAGTCTTTAGAACGTTCGTCTAAACCACTCAAGCACCGAAACTACGAAAATCCGTTTTTAAGTCGTTAAGTTTTCACTAGTAAAACTGTGGTCTTAGTGCGATTTGTAATGCTTATTCTGATTCAAAAAGCGCAATTTATTCCATAAAAATATACGAACAATTACACGATGGAATTAGTGAAGAGACTTGCGCCAGGTTCTTTATTTTTCAAGGTAGGGATATCATCAAATAACTTCTCCCGCGAAGCGAGAGAGAGCCAGTCGGTCTTTCTCTGACTAAAACCCACCCATGTTCCTCCGGTTTAGTTCTAAGGCCGTGTTGACTCTTTTGAACAATTCAGTATTCCTAACACGGATCGGCTCTGGCGGGCTCGAGCCCTTTTATCGGAAGGCCATTTACTCATTGCTAACCTGGATCCGCCCTGCGACTCCTGACGCTCAAAACGTTTCCTGCGGCGGCCGGGGCGTGAGGATTGATAAATGATATTTATTTTGTAAATAGGTTTAAAAAAACACTTTTACACGTCAATTTTTTTTTTTCGTCTTTTTTAAACAAGATGAGGCCGGTGTTTCCTAGCTGACTACCCTGAGAAGAAACACCGAAACAAACTCAGGGGTCAAAGTCTCTTTTAAAGTCCATACAGTAAATATGTATTGGTCAAATCACATGAGACCTATGCAGATTTGTCTGAAATGGTCTTTTGAAGAAAGAACCATACAGATTTGAGTGGACCTGTCCAGTCAGTGCAAGCATTTGCCAGTATTCGTAAAGCTCAACTCAGGACTACTAAGGAGCTCAACGACTTGACAAACAATACCAAGGAAATGACATTTGGGTAGGCCGCAGAAAATACTCAAATTGCCAGACATACGTAAATATTACTGAAAAGGAAAAAAAAGCAATCAACATAGTCCTCACGTTCACAATAATAAAAGGAAAAATATAGTTTACAAAATGTAATACTTAGTAAAGTAAATATTGATGTCAAAAATTAATAGAGAAAAAAGAAAATATTGAAAAAAGATTGCTTCTTTCTTACGCTTTACGCCACCTTCTTTGCTCGTCAGCAAGGTTCGGGGACATCGCAGTGGTAGGTGTATACCTCTCCCCGAACCGAACTCTCGCCGATCTCCACAACTCCCTTATGGAGTTGAACATCGTCGTCGCCGGGTTTCAATCCCTCCCTGTGGTTGTTTGCGGGGACTTCAACGCCAAGAACTTGGCTTGGGGTTCCCGGTACACAGATACGCGGGGCCGGATGGTGGAGGACTGGGCCCTGGAGTCAGGCCTGGTCGTCCTAAACCGGGGTTCTGTCCCCACGTGCGTGCGGATGCAGGGCGAGTCCGTGGTGGACATATCGTTCGCGAGCCCCGCTCTGTCTCCGCGCGTCATTGACTGGCGCGTCATGGAGGGGGTGGAGACGTACTCAGACCACCGGTACATCCGGTTTGACGTTTCCCCCCTGACCTCGACCGCGCCGGTCCGACAGAACCCGTGTGGTCCGCGGTGGGCACTAAAACAGCTGGACCGGGAGCTCCTCCTGGAAGCCGCTATCGTACAGGCCTGGGTGTCAGCACCGGACAGGCCTGTTGACATAGATGCCGAGGCGGAGTGGTTCCGGGAGGCCATGTCAGAAGTATGCGACGTGGCAATGCCCCGAGTCCGGCCAGGACGTGCCCGGCGTCAGGTCTACTGGTGGTCGCCGGAGATTGCGGAACTGCGCAAGGCATGCGTTTCCGCACGGCGCCGGTACACCAGACACCGCAGGCGCCGCATCCGCCCTCCGGATGCGGAGGCCATAGAGGCGGAGCTGTACGAGGGATACAGGGTGGCGAAGCGCACCCTCCGAGCGGAGATACGGCGAGCCAAACTACAGGCCCGCGACGTGTGGTTGGGGACTCTGAATGGAGACCCATGGGGACGCCCCTACAAAATGGTGCGTGATAAGCTCCGCGCCTGGGCTCCCCCGCTGACACAGAGTCTCCGGCCCCAGCTCGTGGAGGGTGTAGTGAACGCTCTGTTCCCATCAAGAGAGGAGCATTCTTCCCCGCCAATGGCTCCGCCTCTCGCGGTGTCCGACGCGGACCACGACGGCGATGGCGACGACACTCCAGAGGTGACCGAGGTAGAGATGAGTGTGGCGGTACGAAGGCTAAACGCTAAAAATACCGCCCCAGGACCCGATGGCTTACCTGGGAAAGCCTGGGTCCTGGCCATGGAGGAACTCGGGCCTCGACTAAGAGGGCTGTTTAGCGCATGTTTGGAGAGGGGCCAGTTCCCACTTCGTTGGAAGACCGGGAAACTGGTCCTTATAGCGAAGCCGGGGCGCCCTGCTGACTCTCCGTCTGCATACCGGCCCATAGTGCTGCTCGACGAGGTGGGCAAGCTCTTTGAAAGAGTAATTGCAGACCGCCTCATCGCGCATTTAGCGCGGGTAGGGCCGGATCTTTCGGACAGCCAGTTTGGCTTCCGCAGGGGGCGCTCCACGGTGGACGCCATCATGCGCGTGCGAGCCCTCACGACGGGGGATGCGGTGTCCCGGGGCAAGGTCGTAGTGGTGGTGTCCTTGGACATCACCAACGCCTTCAACTCCCTGCCCTGGAGTAGCATTAGGAGGGCACTCCGGTATCACCAGGTGCCCGACTACCTCCGTCGTTTGATCGAGGCCTACCTGAAGGACAGGTTTAT
This sequence comes from Mythimna impura, assembly GCA_905147345.3. Taxonomy (NCBI): domain Eukaryota; kingdom Metazoa; phylum Arthropoda; class Insecta; order Lepidoptera; family Noctuidae; genus Mythimna; species Mythimna impura. The sequence continues at coordinate 21,044,320 of LR990367.1, read as the reverse complement.
CATCTACCCTGGTCACGAGGGAGAGTGGAGACGGCGAGAGATGTCGTGCGGTGTTCCGCAGGGATCGGTACTAGGACCGCCCTTGTGGAACATCGGGTACGACTACGTGTTGCGCGGCGACCTCCCCGACGGGGTCAGCGTGGTCTGTTACGCAGACGACACGCTGGTCCTGGCGCAGGGGGAGTCACACCAGGCGGCGGCCGAACTAGCGACACGTGGGGTTGCGACAGTCGTGGACAGGATCAAAGAGTTGGGACTCGAAGTGGCACTGCACAAGTCCGAGGCCATGTGCTTTCATGGCCCTCGGAACGCGCCACCACCGGGTTCCCAAATAACAGTAGGAGGGGTTCGCATCGACGTCGGGTCGACGATGAAGTACCTGGGACTTGTCCTCGACAGTCGGTGGAACTTTGTGGAGCACTTTCGACGTCTGACTCCCAAACTGCAACGGACCGGGGCTGCCCTGAAGCGGCTCCTGCCCAACCTTGGGGGTCCAGACGCCTCCTGCCGGAGGCTCTACGCGGGAATCGTTCGGTCCATGGCCCTTTACGGGGCGCCGGTGTGGGCGCCGTCGCTGCAAAGGCGACCGGCGGCCATGCTGAACGCTTGCCAGAGGGTCATGGCCATCCGGATGGTACGGGGATACCGCACGATTTCCCGCGAAGTGGCGAGCCTCCTTGCTGGCCTGCCACCATGGGATTTGGAGGCAACAGTCCTTGCACTCATGCACGATTTGCGCGTGGAGATGCAACGCCGGGGCGAAACTCCGCTACCGCGCCAAGTCGCGGCATGGCGGACAGAGTTCCGGCGGTATCTCATGGTGGAATGGCGACGGCGACTGTCGCAACCCAGTGCTGGGCACGCTACAATTATGGCGGTAAGTCCTCTCTTTGAGGAGTGGCTGGAGCGGCAACACGGCATCCTCACCTACCGCATGACGCAGGTCCTCACCGGACATGGCAAGTTCGGGAGGTTCCTGCATAGGATTCAGGCGGAAGCAACGCCCGGGTGTCATCATTGTGCGGACCACCCAGAGGACACGGTGGAGCATACGGTGGAGGTGTGCCCCACTTGGGCGGAGCACCGCCGTGTCCTCGTGGAGGCAATTGGCGGCAGCGACCTTTCGCGTCCGGCCCTGGTTCAGGCTATGGTCCGGAGCGAGGAGGAATGGCAGGCGGTCGCCTCCTTCTGCGAAGCAGTAATGCTAGCGAAGGAGGAGGCTGCACGCGTGAGGGAACGAAGGTCCTCACGTCCTAGCCGCCGTAATTCCGACCCCGACTACCAGCCACGGTAGACGCGGGCTTGCGGACGTCGAGCACTGGGTAGCTCGTCGTCCGGCTGTTCGGTAATTAACCGGACCGAGCCCAGTCGTCAACAGCGCGTAGTGATCCTCGCGCTCCTCAGAGAGATGTCAGCAAACCGTAGGGGCCCAGCAGGGCCGATGCCCGCTAGCTAGGACCGCGGAGAATTTCTGAAAGGGAAACCCGTAGTCCTAGAACGCAAAGGGTAATTGAAGGATACAGGTGTGGTTTTAGTCAGTAAAAGTCTGACACGCCCTCGCGCTCCACCCAGAGCACGAGAAGTCATTTGGATGATTTCCCACCTTAAAAAAAAAAAAAAAAAAAAAACCTTTGCTCGTATTACTGCTAACGCAAAAGGAAGTGACTGCCTTCCATTCTCGCTCCGTACCGTGGCCTGTACTAGGGCCAGCCGCGAGAGGTTGCCGCCGCCGATCGCCTCCACCAGGAAACGGCGGTACTTTACCCAAGCGTGGCAGGCTTTCACCGTAAGTTCCACTATGTCCTCCGGGCGGTCCGCACGGAATACTTAGGCGTTTCTTCCCACCGAACCCGAAACCAGAATCTCTCAAAACAACCGTGTCCGGCGAGGAACTGCGTCAGGCGGAAAGTAAGAATGCAGTAGCGCCTCCCTTAACACTCTTCAAAGAGTTGTGGGGTGCCCTCACCAGATCCTCATAACGTGATAAGCATATTTAAACTAAGGTCAAGAGCTGTCAGTACTAGAAGGCTTTCAGTACCTACTAGACGCTAGAGTCACTAGAAGGCTGACACTAATCCATTTGATTGTTACAGCAGTTCTCAGATAGTCGGCTACAGAAACCAGATTACATCGAAGAAAGCTTAACTGAAGTATTCGACCAAGAGGTAATTATTTCACTTAAGTGCCACAGAGTACGATCAGCACACCTGTTTCAATGAGGAAACACACATCGCTGTCGCTCTTGAACAGCATTCATTCATTCACTAGTGATTCGTGTCCAATCCAGTTGATAAAATATGATTCCGGGTTTCAGTACCTAACGAAAACCAATACAGTAATAAATAAAATAATACGTGTAGATAATAGTCAAGCACTGGTTGTATATAATATAATTAAAAAAAAAAAACTAAAATTCTCAAAACAATTCATCGGGGTCTAGATCGCTTGTGTATGTGAGTTTAACTGTTTGTGAACACACCCATGATACAAGGTCATCTCTTAACTCGTTGAGTAGTGTAATTAGAGACACAATAGTAAGACAATGGCGCACGAAAGCCGGCGTTCGTGCGGGGATCAACAGCTTAATCCGAGACTTGACACGTTGTTGATCCAGAAACTCTTAATCCCCTTCCGAACGCCGGCGTTCGCGCTCTCCCACTTCATTGTAGGCCTTATTTTCAATATATAGAGACTACTTTTGTATGAACAAGTTTGATTACGTACATTCTTGGATAAATTTCCTATAAATTGAACGCAATCATATTTTATAGTCTATGCTCTGCTTTTTTTTTTCGGTTTGACATTCACCCCGAAATTTGTTCGTGCGCCATTTTGTTTATGGCGCCCCTGTAGTCATAACATTTTTACAGTTCGCGTACCTGCTTTAGTTACATGTTAACTTATGTATTTCCAAAGCTAACAGACTTAATTTTGTAAAGATGGGGTCGTCCGAACGTTTGTTTATACGCGTTGACTATACCAGAAAAACTGCAATTTTAATGTCTTGCGCACACGACTATACCCAGAGAAAACCGACTGCGTAGCGAGTACACTTCAGTCGGGGACTAATGAGGCCTCGTCCTATATTGGGTTAAATTGTGGGGTAGAAAAAGCGGTCTGCCTTGTCCTTACGTAGGTATATAGATACGTAAGCCAATGCAAAAACCCAACTGACGTTCGTTAGTTTCCGGTTTACCGTAGCCCTGCCTGGAGGGTTTAATGTCTATTAGGCAGGCAAGTTTTTTTTTTTTTTTTTTTTTTTTTTTTTATTAATGATAGGCTCGCGTTTGACCACCATCTCACCTGATGGTAAGCGATGATGTGGTCGACGATGGAGCACGCTTGCCTAGAAGTAGCCTATTCACTCTTGACTTAAAGACCCCTAAGTTGTAGCTATCTGGAAACACAGACTGCGGCAAGGAATTCCACTCCTTGGCTGTACGCATAATAAATGTGTTCTTAAAACGTTTTGTGCGTATGGTATGGGTAGTTTAACTGATAAATAAAATTATAATACTGTCCATCATTTTCCAGAAACAGAGCCTGCTAACTCCGGTACGGATTCACACTAAGACACTTCTGCAGGAGCTGCTACACATGGTCCTACTCATGGAGCCTGTAGTGAACAATGCAATCTTAAATCTGAAACCGATACAACCTTATAATTGCACTTCCCGATTCGATCATTAACACCTCACAAGTGCACAGGCCTATTTGTAAAAACCGACAGGTAACAAGTATCGGGGGACAACGACTATTTTATTATTTTTTTCTCTTTACCTGTCGTGCCCTTCATTAACTCATTACCGGTCGCGAAAAAGTGAAAATCTAACATTATTTTTTTACTTTTAACCAATATAAATATAGCAAATATAAAAAGTAGATTAAGTTACTCATTATAACATTAGCTATATCCCAATTAAAGTCCCGTTAAAGTTCAACCGTTTTGAAGACTTGTCCCGTATTATGAAACCCCGTTCCCGCGGAAAAATGAAAAGTAGCCCAAATCACACCTTTAATATTAGATATCCGTCAGTGTAAGTCCCGTCAAAGTCGGTCTAACAGTTTTGAAGATGTACACTCTCCCTGGGACTTAAGATGTCACGATTTTACATCTCATGTAATGTAAAACGTGAATTAAGGTACTTATTATAACATTAGCTCCATATAGTTATGTTAAATAAAACTTCGTTATAGTTATAGGTATCACAACGTAATTTTGTTACTCGTCGCATTATACAGTGGCTAGCCTTTTTGCAAAACAACCGTTTTTCGGCATGAGAAATAAAGTTTATGTGCTGTGGATACCTTGGCTTTTGAATTAAAATTCATCGACAAAGAAATAAATGTGAAAACAAGAACGACAAAAGTAAGAAGACATTTTGACAGTTATAATGTTTTTGTTGATAAAGATTTTTTAGCTATTCCTTAAAAGAAAGTTATCGACTTGGCAGTTTTTAATCCCACGCGGTCACCCACGACGATCAACTAAAATATCGAAGAGAAGGAGTTAACGGGATGACTTAGATGTCTTCCTTAGGAATTGGGAACAAGTGACCCAGTGCCGGGAACAATGGACGGAATGGAGTCTTTGCCCAGTAACAGTATGGTATGGTATCTGGAACAGCACTAGATCCAATATGTAAAAATCTTGTGTCACAATTTTGGTTAACTTCAATAATTCCAGCCTCCGAAACGGCTGGACCGATTTTTATCTTTTTTTTTTGTGTGTAATTAGTAGGTCTGGGGCTATTTTTTACCCTCCTACCCCCTGCTTTTTTCTTTGAAAGTTTATAATATGGTAGAACAATGTTAGAACATTAAGCTAGTATAATATAATAATATTGAATTGTACATAATATAAGTTAAATAATTTTAATAAATATTTGGATAAGTTCAACAAAAATAATATCGAAGAAAGCAAAGTGCTGGTACAATGCGGCTAACATTTCTTCAGCCGCATCATACTTTGGCTGAACATTGATCCGCCGTAATACAAGATTACTCTGTTTTGCAAAACGGTGGCTGCGATACGTACGCTTGGAATATTTTTGCGTGAGGGTCATCTTCTGGGCAGGGGCCCCCATAGTGACATTGGACCTGCTCAATATAAATGTACAAGAGTTAATTTGATAAGTCTTGAAATGATTCATGTTAATAAATGATTGTTTGTAGTTGAAACTAAGTTTCATTTAGACCCATCTATACCTACCTTCGTTGAAGCTATATTCTGGATGAGCTGCTCAAGAAACACGACATCGTAGGTTTCAACGGGACTTAGAGCCTCAAGTGACATGTGAAGAAATTAAACAGAAGAATGAATGAAAGTATGTGTTACTGTAAAAGATCACATTACGGTAAATCTTAAGATTTACTTCAAATATGCAGTAAATGTCGATAAATAAACATGTCAGGGTGGTTTAAAAAAATAACAACGAAGCCTAAGTCTTCCCGTTCGATCATAATTATTTAAGTGTCTTCAAAGCTAAGGTGAATAGTCTCTTAATAAACTAGTGTGTCTCACCGTCAAGTCGGTGTCACACCGACTTCCGAAATTAAAGTTATTTTGTGCTTTTTTAGTATGTTTTTAAAAAGTTATGTCAAAACGCCAATTACCTTGTGAACGTAAACGAAACAGAAGGAATATGTAAGGGTCGTAGCAGTTGGCATTTGGTTACTCCATGGGAAAAGGCGTTAGTTTATGTAAGTTTCCACTTTATATTACGGTAAAACAAAGATGTATAATTTTAAAACTTTTTGGTTTTTAAAGAAAACATAATAACACACAGTAGACTCGAAGCAGCACTAAATAAGTGCTATTTAATGTTGGCTGTTAAAAAGTGGATAAAGTCGTTTTTAGTTGCCAAAATGTATAAAAAATCAGTACGGAGCTGATCCTGAGGGCAATACTCGCAGCCTTTAGTATCAGCCTTTTTTTGAGGTAGGAAATCATCAAATACCATCTCCCACTTCGGGCGGAGAGCGACAGAGTGTCAAACTTTTATTGAATTTTCATTTCTTTTTTTTGTATGGGAAAATCATCTAATGACATCCCCCGCACTTGGGCGGAGCGAGAGATAGTGTCAGACTTTTACTGACTAAAAACCCACTCCTGTTCCTTCTTTGCCATTTTTACAGGGCCCCGGGGATCTCTTTCGCATCATCCATGGCCCCAGTAGGCTTCGACCCTGCTGGGCCCCTACGGTTGCTGACATCTCCTTGAGAACTCACTTTTTAGTTGCGATACAGTTATAATCAGAGTGCCTATTTCTCATGCCAATTCCAATTAACCCAAAAACTGCTAGGTTACATTGTTTTATTATGAAGTTCCTGTGCCTACCTTCCACCTTCCGGCTCTATCATCAGTTCATTTCGATAGTACCTTATAACCAGTTATAGCCAAAGTGCATCTCATGACAATTCTAATAAGACCAAACACGGCTAAGATACATTAATTAATTACAGAGTTCCGGTGCCTATCTTCCGGCTCCATCATCATCATCAGGTCACTTCGATGATAACATTTTCATTTTAACTATTCAGAACCATTTATTTATTTGTATTGTCATAGTCGCTTAACTATCTTCATTGTGATATCTATGTGAGTGTGAAGTTCCGTTGGCCATTTCTGGTCTTTTTCATCAGTTCCACTTCATCAAATGTTACTTTTTGACTGTAAATGCTTAATTTCTTGATGAAAATATCAAAATCACTATATAGTTGTCTATAATATTTGTGGAGTTCCCTCGATTCCTCATAGATCCCATCATAAAAATTGGATTTTGGAAAAAATGGGACAAATCTGAAAGCATATCCTATAAAATGAAAAAAATAATAATTGCAAATCAGACTATAAACGACGGAGTTCCGAGGTAACATACATAAAAAAGAATTTTAAAAAAATCAACCGAATTGATAACCTCCTCCTTATTTTTAACATAAGGATGTTCCAGGGCCAGTAACTTTAGCACACCACAATTATTGTTACGGTAAATTTCCACTTTAAAGTGTGGTTGCAGAAGCGTCATAGTGTCCTCACTTTCCACTTGACGCAGGTCCTCGCAGGTGTTTTGGAATGAACATGTTTTGGATTCGGCGGTAAAAAACGTCCGGGTGTCACTATTGTGCGGATCACCCGGAAGATACGTTGAACCTTACGGTGGAAGTTTGCCCTGCAAGGACGGAGCACCGCCGTATTGTCGTGGATTTAGAATCAGAATCCTCGTGGTGGCGATCGGCGGCGACGACCTCTCACATTTGGCTCTAGTTCAGGTCATGGTACGGGGCGAGAAGGAATGGAAAGCAGTCACTTCCTTTGGTGAAGCAAGGTGGCTGAAACCGTGAGAGAGAGTACATCCTCAAACCCCTCCCACCGTCACTTGGAGACGACCCAGGCGTCATGAGTCACATGGCGATTTGCAACCACCATTGATCATTTTTAGGTGTTTAAATTACTCGTTCATTCAGCCAGGATTTTTCTTGGTATTAGACTGACGTCCCCATACATCAGACGAATGTTTTCCGAGGCTTTACAAGGACTGATCAATGTTGAGCACTTATCAAGTGTATGGTCGGTTTTTAGTAGCATTTCTGAGCGTGGCAATTAGTCGGACAATACCAAGACACTGCCGTCTCTTAGTTAGTTTAGGGTACAATTTCTTAGAGATGAGGGTGAGAAGAAACAATGAACTAATCTGTGTAAGATCCTTCACGGAAAAACAGATGTTCCTAAACTACACGTCAAACTATTTCAACATTTTACTTCGATCAACTCAGCCGTAACAGGAGGCAGACTGTTGTATCTGGAGTCGAACTGTCACCCAAGCCTAGTCTCCTAACTCTCGCACAATCTCCCCAATCAGCGTTCTCATGGATGCGACAGACGTTGGACGGTTGATTGTGATGTGTTCGCGGGTGAATGGAAGAAGATCTTATCTAATTGTCTGGAGTGTTGTAAGATATATGAGTGTATTTCTTGCTTTAGGTTATAAAAATTACTAGGGTAATGAAAAAATAGGATTGATAGAAAATGCGCGGGCTGTTCAATAAATAGTCATCCCAATGCACGACCGACGAATTTTTTTATATAAAAAAACAATATTGCAAACTGGACACAAATATTATTATGTTTTAATATTAACAAGTATAGAAGAGTGTTGTTTTAAGTAAAATAAGACATGTCATACTTGTAAAGGTATGACAAAACTTGATGTAATAGTTTGTAACGTATTGCCATAGTAAAACTTAGGAAATATCGATTAATCGTATCGTATTTGCCATCCCTATTTTTGACGTAAATATGGTTGTCATCGTCAGAGTCACCTGTCACCATCCCCTATATTTACTATACTCTTTAGTTTTAGTCCTGTGATAGAAAATAAACTGCATAAGAGCCTAATTGTTTAGGTAGGTACTAAAAATCGTTTTCTTAAAAATCACTCGGAGCTATGAAAAAACAAACATACCTAATATTCGTTGTTGTGGTTCGATTATAACCTAAAAATGTGATGTTTTTTTTTAAATATATTGATTCTGCAGCTAATCTGCTATAAAAATAAGATTACTTATAAGTTTACTAATGATAGAGAATACAATACATAATTTTCCGATGCTTTTGGCTCCAGGGCAAACAATGTATGCACGCAGAGTAATGTCCTTTGCAGCTAAATGGAATAATGTAACGTTTTATTACGTGATTTTTGTCGCCACTTTGATTTTATTGTGTGTTTTGATTAGTTTTTACAAAACATTCGAAAGATATCGAATAGAAATATCGAAGTTATTTTGAAAAAAAAAAAAAATTACAAAAAAGAAGATAAAATAATGACTAAATTTTTAACTGTAACTGGGTTTCACGGCAAATGTCGTTTAATATCGGCATTTTGGAATATTGGTATAGCAAATAGTGTAATAATTTATATCCTAACAGTTGACCTGACTTATAAGGATTATGTATGCAAAATTTGAATAGGATTGTTCAGTAGTTTTTGCGCCAATTAATACCATAGGTCAACAATTTTACTGTTTTATTATAATTATGTATAGATATAGATAGATAGTCGGTTTCTTTATTATGAAACTTCTCATTTTGTATTTTACGTAACTCAAATTAATGTTTGCAAGTTTCTGTTCTGTTGATATCTCGTCACACGCAGTCAGTCGCTCACTTACTAATACTATAACCTAAATTTATTATTTTTGTCACTGAAAACTTTAATTTACAGTCACTCGTTTAAATACTACCCATTTTATTTTCACAACCATATAATCAGAATAAATTCCACATGACATCGAAATAAATTAAATAATAATAATGTCTATTGTATGTTATTTAGGATAAATTAAAATTGTAATGCTTGTAAAAGGCTGCTAAGTCAAAAGTACTGACATGATATTATAACAACATTGTAAACACTTAGTTCGCAATAAACGCTTTGACTTTGACTTTGAGTGTCACTGTTTAATACCTTCGTTTAATACGATGTCAATCTAATTTGAAATTGTTTCTATCACTACGCAGAAGCTATTCTAAATGTCCGGTAGCCGAAATTCCCGTAACAAAAGCATTTCGTTTCCCATCTGTATCCCAACTACATTGATCCATTCGGAACCAAGAGAGACCGAGCACTCAGACAATTAGCGACAATAGCATCTACATACAATAGAGCGATCCCTGATCACCGCTATCACGCCGACAAACCGTCGCCGAAACGCCGCCAAAACGTCGACAAATTGCTGGTAATTGAACGATAGATAGCACTGTATCTATTGGCCATTTAGAGAACATGTGGACTTGTTTCGATATCGATGCAAGCACAGCTCTATTGTGAGCCGAATGTCGGTTGTCAGTCTATAAACATGCCCTCGCTGAATCAAATGTACTGGATAGAGGTGCCGGCAACCGGCGGATATTAGTTGGTAGTTCAAGAGAGTTTGTTGTCTCTGGTGTTAGCATTTAGAGATAGGTAAACATGTATTGACTACATAACAAATGACTGTGATGGAAATGGTACTTATTGGAAACTACATTACGGAATATCCTTTTCTTAGCATAACTAGATAAACTGATTAAATAGTGATCGAAACTGGCTCTTAGTATTTGTAGATTAAAAGAGTTATGAACATAAAAGTTAAGTCACTTTTTAGTGTTTCAATCTAAAAATAAGCTTGATGATAGCTACAAAAAGAAACAGTGACAAATTTTCTTTGAATTCTGTCTGTTATTTATAGGTGATGTATCTTTGAAAGGCGGGCGTGAACCCTTATCCGATTCTTTAAATTGCAATATAATTATAGAATTATTTTAAAAAGGTATTAATTACCTCTTTTATAGTAAGAATCGCAATATTCTGGACTCAGCACCTCAAATATTTTTTTACCTAAATTGCTTTCCTGTAAGTCTTGCCTTAAAACTGCTTTCATCTAAACACAACTCAATTGAAACCGATTTACAAGGGACACCGACGGATCGCTGTGCGGTTCCGAGTACTGCCGATAATAGCCGATCAATGGACCAATGGAGACGATTACACACAATAGCGCAGTCAGCCGGGTGTAGGATATTGTTTGTGTTGAGACCGCTGTATGCGGTACGATACACTGGTTTTAGCTTTAGATTTACTGAATATACATACTCGTTTAAGTGCTTTCAGAGACACGAAAGGGTCCCGCCGTTGGGCTCGGCTGTCTTTTGGCAATCGTCATGGCCCAAAAGTCGGTTAGCCTCGCCATAGTATCATATTAGCCAGGTATTGGGTTGTGGAGGATAGATAGCCAGTCACCATCATCATCATTTCAGCCGAAAGATGTCCTTTGCTGGACATAGGTCTCCTCCAAGTGTCAACGACCGGTCTTGTGTGTCTCGCATCCATTTTTCCACCTTATGGGAGGCCTCCCATCGCTGCGTCTTCCGGTTCGGGGTCGCTACTCCAGAACCTTCTTTGAGATAAGCAGTCACTCCTAAAAAAGTCCAGCTACAGTTAATACCCGGAAAGATTGGAAATCAACCCCAACATAGTTGCGTGATGGTAGGCTAATTGGTATATTACTCCTCACTTTTCGCCTGACACAGAAACTCACTAGAGATGATTGTTTCGGAAGGTTCCTGTTTCAAATCCGGTAGGAAGAAACGACCGCGTGGTACCGTAGTGCGGATTTGGAGGTATGCGGTACAGAGTGTAAAGTCCCCCAAACCTCCATTGTAAAGGGAGGATCCTTTGATCAGACGGGTGTTATATCTGGTCATAATCATATCGCGCGAAGAACTGTAATTATGCAATGTAGGATTTTGTATTTAGTCCATATGTGGCGCCATAGATGTCGCTGTGCGGATCACCAGGAGGGCACGGTGGAGCATGTGGTGGAGGCCTCATCGAGGCTATCGTGTCACTCAGAGCAGGAGAAGCTAATTATGGTTTCTCATGCCGGGGTGGGTGAGAAAAGGAAAGTGTGATTACGTTGTTTTGTACGGAATTTCACACTTATGGTCCAGCTTCACAAAGTTAATTATTGAAAATGCTTCAACTTTTCATCCTGTTTTCTTATCCTCTAATCTACTAGTCACCCACACCTCTTTAACTTCTAAATAAAACAAATAAAATTTCCATGCGCCTTCATTTTCTCTCTGAAACTCGACTCAAAGCGATGTTTTATGTATACTCCGTCGTTTTGTCTCGATGGCGACGACACATGACACCTGTTTTAATTTATTCCAATGCTAAGATTTATATGAGAATGCAAAAACAGCCTCTTGGAATACTCTTGAATATGTATCAGAAACATTGAATAATTCACATGGTACAGGATTAAATTCAGTTGGTTTCGTGTGCGCTCGGTCGTCATCGGGAGAGGTCGGGAGAGGTCGGCCGAGGTTGGAGCGTTTCGAATGAGCCGAGAGTCCGTGACGTTTGAACGTTTAACAGGTGAAGCGGAATACGATGAAAATGTTTCAGCCAATTTAAGACGGTGGAATCTTCAAGTGTTTCTAGCTATCTATTCTGTAAACTGAGGCCCTACCACGAGCTCTTAACGATATCCATTTGACGACCTGAACTCAACTGTTAAGCGATACAGCTATAATATATAGGATGTATAGCTCCATTATTCTTTTTCGCTTGTTTACCTGACATTTTAATACATCGTGGTAAAGCCTTAGGTCACCGTGAATACTTAAGTGCTTCACTTTTAACTCAGTCCAAGTTTCAAGGATTAAAGAAGACTTCGAGATTCGGCTATTGAGCTGCCGGTATGTGCACGCATCATCTGAAAACTGCAAAGATATCCCACGCCTCTACTTCATAAGCTCGAGATTTTGATCTGACAGGTACTTGTTCTTATTTTTACGGCGAGTCTTGAAAAATTTAGACTCGACCATTGTCCACGGAGCTTCCTAGGCACTCGAAACGATAGTGGAGTTCGAGCTGAAAGCTCTCGGAGTTTTGGATCTGGATCTGTGCTGGGTGGAACGTAGACTTCACCAGTCGAGACCTTTCAAGCTTGATATTGATATTCGCCATCAGATGAGATAGCGGTCAAGCGCGAACCAATCAAGAATATAAAAAAAAATGTGCCTCTTACCATGCGGTGATCACTTCCAGTTTTCACCGCATTGATCACAGAGACATCATTGAATATTTGCTTCTTCGTCGACAGAATGAAATCAATCTCATTTCTAGCTGCACCGTCGGGACTTTGCCGGGTCTCACGTTTTTTGAAGAAGGAGTTCATCATGTAGAGGGCCTCCTTTTCCATAAAACTAGCCATTAGGTGTCCCTAGTGATTCCGTCGTCCAAATCCAAATTGCGCCACTCGCAGCTCGTCACCATCTCGTTTACCCAGTTTCGCGTTAAAGTCCCCCATGACCACGGTGAAGTGAGTCTTATAACCATGTATGGCTCTGGATACATCCTCATACATGGTCTCTACTTCGTCATCGGGGTGTGTGAGGTCGGGGCGTAAACCTGTCTGACCTTCAGTGAATATCTTGATGATATTCTGAGTATAAGGCGCGTCGCCCTGGTCGACACACTCTCGATCTTTACCACATTGTTCAAAGGGACGAAAAACTCGACACCACCCTGGGACTGCTGGTCACCCTTCCGAAAATAGAGCAGGTTACCGGATTCAAGAATTATCTTCGGACTTCAGATAATCCTATAGCCATCCATCATCCATCGTAGCCTGCTCAATTGATCCTCAAGTTCGGTTATCATCTCGTCTTACAGTTGCTGACATCTCCTTGAGGCGCGCATAAAACAGTACGCGCCGTCGATGATTTTTTTTTTTCGGGTGGGAAAATCATCTAATGACATCCCTCGCTCTTGGGCGGAGCGAGAGATAGTGTCAGACTTTTACTGACTAAAAACCCACTCCTGTTCATTCTTTGCCATTTTTTCCAGGGCCCCGGGGGTCACTTTCGCATCACCCATGGCCCCAGTAGGCCTCAACCCTGCTGGGCCCCTTTTTTTTTTTTCGGTGGGAAAATCATGTTATGACATCCCCCGCTCTTGGGCGAGGCGGGAGATAGTGTCAGACTTTTACTGACTAAAAACCCACTCCTGTTCCTTCATTGCCTTTCGTACCCCCTGCTGGCTGGGCCCCTACGGTTGCTGACATCTCCTTGAGGCAAGCCCGCGCCTACGGTGGCCGGAAATCGGGATCGGAATCCCGGCGGCGGTTGGGGCGTAAGGACCGTTGCCTCACGCGATCGGCCGCCTCCTTTGCTAGCATTACTATTACTCAATACTCAATACCTACTTTATTGCATTACCGCCTGCCACTCCTCCTCGCTCCGGACCATGGCCTGTACTGTTGGTGTGGAAAGCGAAAATGAAAGGCTTTTTATTCTCTTTAGACTATTATTGATTACTATTTAGCACTTTCCTTATTGTTTTACATATAAAATCTATATCGACGTTCCTTGATGTTTCCTATCTTATTCCATTTCAACATCAATCTAACTAAACTTTTTTGTAACGTAAACCTTAAAAGTCTAACATGCCAGTTTTGCAAGTTAGTAATTATTAGTGGAACCTACACGGTTGCCACATGAGCTACGCCCCTACGAATAGAAATGCTGAGGATCGCAAAGCAATTCTATTCCAATAAAACTTTTAAGGTTTAAGTATAACCTGCCTATTACCTAACACAGATGTCCCTACCTATGGAGGAAAGTAATTTACATGGTAGTGATCGTCTCTTTATGAGCGAACCTAAGACATGACGAACGATAAGCAAAATTCGAAATCTATTTACAAAACTATTATGCGCTAACTTGGCGCTCTCCATTCGACGTTGTCATGCTTAGACCCCACTGCGGCAAAACCTCGAATAAAAGCCACGGTGCTGCACCCTAATTGTCATATTAATTGACATCTATCCAGAAGGGATCTAACATGATATAAACTACTACTCTTACGGTTATGACTTTAACGTCATCGGACGCTCATCGTGTCAGAGAAGAAAAAGACAGCACTGTGCAAGTTCCTATCATCGCTATAAATTGAATATGTTCCAGTGACAAAACCTTTAAAAAAATTCATGTAGTCTAATATAATCTATCAGTCCATATTGACTGAACTGTGGGACTTCAATCATCAGCTAAACTAATGGTGTCAACTAGACACCCTTTGCGAAGGCTATGCCTTATCTGCAAAGTCGGTATTTGATACGCCACTCCCCCTCATTAGGAAGGACCACAGTTTCCCAAAATATATTTAACTGCTGCAAGCTAAAACGTCACCTGGATCATATTTACCTAATCGAATAATAAAAAAACACAGACGAAAAGAAAAAACTATTGAACGCACAGTTTTCTTGTCTTCTTTCTTCGGTGACGGCGCGTGGCGCCTCTCTTTGAAAACAAACATGAAACAAAAAGAAATAATGATTAATTACTCATGCCCTGCTGATCTTACAAAAATAATGCAGTGACATGATAATAAAAACAAAAACCAAAATATTTACAAAATTCTCAAAATGAATCGTTTTCTTATTTTATAATTACTAAAAATAAAGTTTAATTTCTTTTTATAAAATTTCCAAAACTTAAATTTCACTAAAAAGGATTGTTTTAAAAAGTTATTATCTTAACAAAATTTAAAATTTAATGAATAAGGTTTTATTTTATTTGGATGAAGTTGACGGATGGACTTTCTTCTAATTAAACTCCTTTTTACCATACATTTTTTTTTCTTAATTTGGGGTCTATGATTCAACTTGGCATGGACGAACTTCCTTGGTGCCAAACCTTTTTCTGGTTCGATATTTGTTATAAAAAATAAACTCAAAATTAAAATTATTTGATTTTGTTGTTACCAACAGAGAATGGACTTCATCCCTTGAACTCGGGACCATATCTTCCACTTAACTCTGGAAAAAATTCTGTCCAGTTTCGTTATTATTAATTTCATAATTAATTTCCAAATTGTGATCATTGTCAATGTGATCTTTGTTCGTTTGTTCATCTTGATCACATTGCGATTCTAAAAAAACGAATCTTGGTTTCCTGGAAATAAATTTGGAGAACAAATGATTGGAATGGACACACCCGAGTTTTTGACTTCATCCGTACACTCCAATCTCATCTCGTCATCGACTAAGCTGCTTTCATTACAGCTCTGGTCATCAATTTCATCACTTTGGTCATCATGGTCATCATTCTGCTCATCAGTATGTGGTTCGTCCATCATCATGTTAGAATATAAAACAGCATTATCATCTTTATTTAAAACATTTGATTTAAATAAAGATGATAATAAAGATGATAATTGATGGTCCGCCTTCTCCAAGCAAATCTGCGGTTTCATCCTCAGTATTAAATGCTACTAATGTTGCAGTCGCTGCACGTTGTGCACTATTAAAACATTTTCAGGGGAACTCATCCCTGATTAATTTACATAGCGTCGCGAAGTCCATATCGTCACTATACGTATATTTGTAGAAGTGGTTTGCCGCTAATGCAAATAGCCTCCTAAAATGAGAGCATAATCACTCCCCCACCCTTCGTTTGACCTGGTGGTCTGCCTAAAATCGGGGATAAATTCCTCGAAGCATACTTCGTCTATGCCTGAGAACATCATCTCTCCTTTTATACAAATTACTATTCTACTAATATATAAAATCACTCAGCTTTCATATATCTCCAGGCGTATATTCCTCGCCTGCTGTGCTAGCTCACTCGTAGTATTTATTCGCTTTGGCTGCGAGAGATACTCAAGAGACGTACTTTTTTCGAACTTTCAGACCCCTATGTCTGAAAATATAAAATTTCGCAACAACGGCCCTCCACCATTTGTTGGTGTGGAAAGCGCAAATGAAAGGCTCTTTATTCTCTTTAGACTATTAGTGATTGCTATTTAGCACTTTCCTTATTGTTTTACATATAAAATCTATATCGACGTTCCTTGACGTCTCCTATCTTATTCCATTTCAACATCAATCTAACTAAACTTTTTTGTAACGTAAACCTTAAAAGTCTAACATGCCAGTTTTGCAAGTTAGTAATTATTAGTGGAACCTACACGGTTGCCACAGTACCAAGGCCCGGCGCGAGAGATCGCTGCCGCCGATCGCCCACGAAGACACGGCGGTGCTCTGCCCAAGCGGGGCACATCTCTACCGTATGCTCCACCGTGTCCTCCGGGCGGTCCACACAATAGTGGCACCCGGGCGTCTCTTCTGCACGAATCCGGGGCAGGAACCTCCCGAACTTATCATGTCCGGTGAGGACCAGCGTCATGCGGTAGGTAAGGACGCCGTGAGGTCTTTCCAGCCACTCCTCAAAGAGGGAACTTATCGCCATAATTATGGCGTGCCCAGCACTGGGTTGCGACAGTCGCTATCGCCATTTCACCATGAGATCCCGCCGGAAGTCTTTCCGCCATGCCGCGACTTGGCGCGGCAGCGCCGTCGACGACTTGGGCTCGGTCCAGACAGTTACCGGACCGTCGGACGGCGAGCTACCCATTGCTCGCTGTCTGCAAGCCGGCGTCTACGGGGACCGGAAATCCGGATCGGGATCCTGACGGCTGGGGAGTGAGGGCTTTTTATTGTTTTTTTTATTTGTAATATTGTTGGCCACACGGGATTGTCCATGAGAAATCCCGGGAAGATCCATATTAATATCAACATTTCGATGCAAGTACAAAAATAACTCTACCTAATTCCGACCTCTGATTATAAAGCTGATTATGTTTTTTTTATTATTTTTAATACACTTAATCGAAAACCCGCTCATATTCCTACCGTTTTTAGGCACGCAATTTACTGTTTTTCACACTAGTGCGGATAAGTGTGCGTGCTCGCCCCGCCATAATTTTGTTATATTTATCGTATCATGTTGGCGCGGCGCGACCTCACCCCCCCGTTTATTTATGTCTTCGTAAATATATTTAAAAACTTCGTTTGATACACGTGAAGTCACTGTAGTCCACGGCTCCATAACACCGGAATGCCGTCTCGGTCGCAATGACAAACTTTCTCCACTTGTATCAAAATATACTACATATATGCAAAGTGATGAACAATAAAAGTGTTTTCTTTTAAGATGGTGAGTGTACCAAACGGTATACCTAAGTCAAATAAGCGATATTCATGTTAATATCGGCTTCAAGTCGATATGTTTGGTGGCAGTTGATGAGTTACGAAGCCAAATACAAACACGACTTATGAAAGTTATTTATTTCTGGGATCCTGGTCCCACTCAAGAGTTGTTTCATTTTAATAATTCTTGTATCTTTTCTCATGTGTGTGTGTAGGATTTCAATTCCCTGCCGGAGTCTGTGTTGCCTGATAGCTACAACCTGGGGTGTTTTAAGTCAAGAGTGAATAGGTTACTTTTAGGCAAGCGTGCTCTATCGTCGACTACATGTCGCTTTCTATCAGGTGTGATAATGGTCAAGCGTGAGCCTATCAATATTGAATAAAGTTGGTCAAATTAGGTTAATCTTAGTTTTCAGGAAACTGAATTGACTATGAATGAATTCTGAATAAAAATATTTTACGAATATCAAAGTTAATTTAGGCAATTTTTCATTTGTATTTTAATCATTAAGCCTTCAAATTAGCTGCAAAGTGCCTCACGATGGCAGCGCGGCTGCAGCGCTGCCATCGCGCTGCTTTGTTATTCCATGTAAATAACAAAGTAGCGTGCAGCTCGACTGCAGCGTGGGTGTAGTGTACTGATGCGGCCGGAATCTGGTACCAGGGCGAGCGATGTCAGGGCACTCGCCTTCTGACTACGGGGACCCATCCTTTCGTGGCCACTTGTTGGCATGACATGTTGAGCACATGTTGCACTCATTGTTTATTGTATACGTGTGTGCACTGTAGGCAAATAACGGCGCTATTTCCCATAGCGATATTCCATTTCAGTTGCCTGGAGGTAGCCCGGCGGGGGAAATCTGGTTATGTACTCATCTACACTATAATATATAATTATAATATAATATAAGTATAATTAGCCGTCACATGTCTTCGAATTTTTGGTTCCAGGACATGCCGGTTTCCTCACGATGTCTTCCTTCACCGTTTTGAGAGCAGTGGTGATGAAATAAATTACACAAAGTAATGCGCCTGGCTGGGTTTGAACCCGCGACCTACAACTCGTAAGTCGGGGCCGTTACCACTCGGCCACCACTGCTCTCTAATATAATATATTATTATAATAATATTCTATAGGGGTAAAGTTTGTTTTTTTGTTTGTAGGAGGTAATATCTGAAAGTACTGGTCCGATTGCTAAAATTTTTTCACCGATAGAAAGCTGCTTTATTTCCGAGTGACATAGGCTATATTTTATGTACGCGAGCGAACCTCCGGGCAAAAGCTAGTTTGATATATACATATACTATAAATGCACCCTCTGCCTAAACTTTCGGGGGAATGAATGTTATGAAAAACCGCTTTTTTTTCTGCGGTCGTAATTGAAAAGGGCACAACATAAAACAATTATGTTTTTTTTTAAATATATATTCGGAATCAGATTTTTTTTCTGATTCCGAATATGTATAAATTAACGCAATTTTGAAAAAAAAATGATGTTATGCCCTTTTTAATTACGACGACAGTATTTTTCTTCGTTTTCTTAACTGATAGAATCGAATCTTACAAGAGGGTTTAGACGTATGCGGAAAGGGGTGTAAAGTGCTGCAAACCTCCATTGTAAAGCAAGGATCCTTCGACCAGACGGTGTTGTGTCTGGTCCGGGCAGCTGTCCGCTAGTTGATTTCGGATTGTTGTACATGTTCTAATCACGCGGAAAACTCTGGTACTGCGATGTAGGATTTATTATTTATTTATTTCATACCTTATGCACATAAATGTACAGAGGTGGACTTAATGTCTTAGGCATTTTCTACCAGTCAACCTTTGGGTGATGCAGAGAAGAATAATGGTAGGCGCAATAAAAGAGAGAAAAGAAGGTGAATATGAAAAAGATATACAAACGAATCGCAGATACAATACATTATACATAGATGTCCCTAATAGATTTTTTTTTCAAAGGTTTTTGTGACAGAAAAAAACATAGTCTACATTCCTTTAAAAATTACATTCCCGCAACCAATAAATTCATTCAACCCTTACATATACTCCGTATACACAAACATTAGTCGTTACAAATATCGACATATCGACGAAACACATCTCTAGTCCCGACTACTGATATCTTTAGTAATAGAGAGCATCATTTGTCTTGTAAAAAACGAATGGTTCGGGACGTCGTATCACAGACCTAAGATGATATTTATGAGAAAGAATGAATTTGTTCTAAAGCACCGCGCACACCGGCGGACACGACTTCCTTTTTATTTGCCGGGTAAGTTACGAGCTAATGTGGCACTTTTTACAGGTCACCTGGTGTATTTAGTGCATCTTAGGATTTTTCCTATTTGAAAAACTGTCTAAATGAGAGAAATAAGCGTACAATATTCTTTTGTACAAAATTGGTTGGGTTTTGTCCATTCTATGTTATTCCCTGTTCAAAGGCATAGTAAAAAGAAGAAAAAAACATAGAAGGTATCTAATTTAAGGATTGTCTCTTTGGCACAGAGGTTATCAGATCGGTAGTTGAGTGAGGAATCCCAACTCAGGCATCGTAATTGGAAATTCTCAGCAGCTGCATTACATGAGAACTAATGAAGTTATCGATAACTAAGAACTTTTTTTACACTTCCCATGGGATTACAATTTAGGTGTCTTCAACTTCTAGAGTGAATAATAAACTCTACAAGTGCGCTTCACCATCAACGATTGCATTGCATCACTGCTAACCACCAGGTGGGATAGCCGTCAAGCACTAGTGTATATAATTTATATAAAGGTCAAAATTCATTCATAGGCTAGTGAAGGCTCCCATAGAAAGCCACAATTAATGAAGTCGCATTGACAAATTGTCACATTGTTTTTGCTCTGGTGCAACCGCGTCGTCACGTCGCGCCTGATTGCTGGAGCCTTTAGTTGGAAAGTCATCCACTTCTGCCGCTCTAGGGCGGAGCGAGAGAGCGTGGCAGACTTTTACTGACCAAAACCATACCTATATTCCTTCAGTTTCCCTCTGCGTTCCAGGAACACGGGTTTCCCTCTGCGTTCCAGGAACACGGGTTTCCCTTTTGGAAGATCCCATGGCCCCAGTAGGCTTCGGTCCTACTGGGGCCCTACGGTTTTGCTGACATTTCTATAAGGTGCGCGTGAAACACTACTTGGATTGGATCATTGCTTGTCGTTCGCAAGTCCACGCCTACGGTGGCTAGAAATCGGGGTTGGGGTCCTAGCGGCTGGGGTGTGAGGACGTTTGTTCCTCCACGCGTACGGCTGTTTTCTTCGCTTGCATTACTGCTTCGCAGAAGGAGGTTACGGTCAGTGTCAAGTTATGTATTGATTAATATATGATAGGCGGCCGTTACACGTGTTTGTTAAGGGTATTATAACCTTTAAAATCAACGTGGTACAGGGAAGAGTAAAGGGCCAACGTTCTCACGGTCGATCACCTACCAGATGGACAGACCTCATTAAATCATCTTCGAAGTGTTCCCTCATTGAATGTACACGCAGTTCCACGAGCAGAGAGAAAGAGATGGAGAAGTCTCACAAAAGCCGCAACCAACCTACCAGACGATCCATCACCATGGCCACTCCGCCAGGAGTGTACGACTGAGAAGAAGAATTGCCGCTTCCTGTTTATTTAAAATATTATAATACTAATCAACTTATTCCCCTCTTCACAGTTACTTAGTTTACCTTAATCACTGTAAACAGAAATTACATTAGTATTCCGGGTTAACAACGCTCGATTTAAATTCCCGGTATTTAATCGCAACATCCCTTTGACACGCGCCGGTGACCGCTTCACAGAATTTCTCTACGTAAATGGCACGTGGATAGTACAGTTAACGTCAAAATTATGTGTACACTTTAAAAAAAAAACAAACGATCTTCGAATGGCTTGTTCTTTTTCATTCAAATATTGCAGCGGTGTCAATTTTTAATTTTGGTTTATGAAATACTTTAGGTTTAGTCCCTGACTTGGAGGCATGTGTTTAATGTGTCCATAATTGCGGAAACAATGTATCCATTGATGAAAATTTCTTCATTTTTTTTTAATGAAATTTTATTTCATGCAACATTCATTAAAACCAGGCCCCCTAGCCAAGTTACAATCGTATCGTTCGCGCTGAACGCCTCGAGTAGGCCACGCCACCGATTCCTTTGTTCTGACGTTATCTCGACGCTCAGTCACGTGGTCTCTCGCCGCATTCAACGGTGGTGGAGCGATTTTATAACAGGTGCATACGAAAAATAAAGAAAACCACAGGTACGAAAGTATACTTAAGTATATAGTTAAAATATACATTATTTATGTATTAAGTATAAAATATACCTGCCAAATCTATCTATCTATAGAAGAAACTGACTGACTGACATCTGGAACTACTGGGACCAAGAGCGTGAAACTTTGCACAAGGCTTCCTTTTATGACATAGGCGAGCACTAAGAGGAAGGATTTTCCAAAATTCACTCCCTAAAGGGATGAAACGGAGGTCCAAAGTTTGTATGGAGAAACTTACTTTTACGCGGAGGAGGCCGCTGGCAGAAGCTAGTATATTGGAAATTGTATAACCCTGCAACTTCCGCTATGCACACTGAATGGTGGTCGTTTTGTGTACATTTTTTGTCTTTGTCTGTACATACTCATAATATAAACAAACCGTGTGGTAAATTCTCTTTGTTATTGTGGGAAGCTGCCGCTCACTTAGGAATGAATTCGTTAAAGGGGCTTGTAAAGGAAAAAGAAGGTGTTTTCGCCCACATTGATATCTGGATGACAAAACTAATAGATATAATTTAGTTCTTCATTTGGTGGTATAACTCAATCAGGGATGAAGATATCCGCATGAGAACCGAGATTAGCGACATAGCCCGAAGAATCGCCAAACTAAAGTGGCAGTGGGCAGGGCACATTGCTTGCTTGATTGTCAATGGAGCCGAAAGGTTCTAGAGTTGCGACCGTGTACTGGAAGACAGCAAGACAGAAGGCCGATGATCTGGTGAAAGTCGCGGGAATCTGATGAATACGAGACGCACAGGAGCGGTGGTTGTGGCAAGACTTGGGGACCTATGTCCAAAAATGGAGTGACACCAATGTAATACCACTGCGCCATTATTCGTGTGGGTGGGTGGTTGCTGGGGTTGTGTGAGTGAAACAGGAAAGTCAAACAGTGATAGTCGTTAGATTAGCCTACCCCTACACAAATAAATAACTTGGGAAATGATGATGACCGCGATTTCATTATAAATGTCTTTCAGCGGAGATAAAGCAATTTAATATTATTCAGAAATTCTATGTTTGACGTCAGAGATTCTCGTCAGTTTATTAATGAAAATAAACGCTCCGGCCATTGTTGTTTTAATTTGAGTTATTAGCGGAAACGAATAAGTTGATCAATTTCCGAGTACTTGTGTCAAAAGAAAACTTTTTCTTTGACATTAAGAACAGGAAATATGTTTTAATGAACTGGAACGTTTCCGGACATATCTATACAAATGAATTAATTTAGAACAAAGCTATGTCAAAATTAAATTAAAAAAATATTTAAAAGTGAGTTAATTTAAAATTATTAATTATTAAAAATAACATTTTTAGGGTTCTGTACCTCAAAAGGAAAAAATGGAACCCTTATAGGATCCCTTTATTGTCTGTCTGTCTAGACTCTTTATCTTGGGAACGCATGGAGTTCTCAAGTGAAATTAAAACTATATACTCAAATTGGCGGTCCCTTGAAGCTGTGAAAAAATCAAACATCTAAGTTATCGAAAAAAAAAGATACAGCCGTTTATGTCCCAAAAAACGTATACCTATTTCGACAGACACTCTCAAGGGAATCAAAATTCATAGGGTGATCCAGAATCTTGAAATTTGGCATAAAGCATGGTCTTATATTAATAGATCTGAAAACAGTAAATTTGTTATTAGGTATGTCACCAAAATAAAACTTTTTTTGCGATATTTTTTGGAATTGACCTATTTACATAGGTAAGTTTGTACGGAACTCTCAGTGCGGGAGCCCGACTCGCACTTGCCCAGTTTTTTCATAGTTGATAGTGTGAGGACGAAACTCTAGTGGAATGCTTCTAGTTCAAATTATTAGGTTTGTATTGCTAGATGTACCTACTATATATTAACATTTATAAAAATATTTTATACGTTAACTTATTTGACATCTCTAATCAATCTTGTTTCGTATATGAACATCTATCTATAACTATCCTGCGAGTTTGCAAGTTAGCAGTATATGTGTGGTCTCTATGGACGCCACAATAGCCTCGCTCTTGACCACTACTACCTGATGGAAAGCGACGATGTGGTTGAAGATGGAGCATGCTTGCCTAGAAGTAACCTATTCAATCTTGACTTAAAGACCCCCAGGTTTTAGTTATCAGGAAACACGAACTCCGACAGGGAATTCCACTCCATAGCTGTACGCACAATGAATATGTTTCCAAAAAGTTTTAATTATGCGTATTGGTGGGTCATCCACCATGTACCGGTGGCCCATCGCCGTACGCCTGGTGGTCCATCGATGGAACGGGTTTGGCACCTTCACAGGTACTTTTGGATTGTCAAGGTCGGTCAATCAAAAACGATGAAGCTAGTTGCACGTTCCAAAGCGGAGATAACTATGGAGATGAACCAGAACCTCCACGGATACTTGTTTATATCAACAAATAGTTCCAAAGTTATGGGTACCTGATGAATATTGAAATCACACTAATATTATAGAGGCGAAAGTTTAGTAGGTAGCATAGTCGGCCTTTTAATGTTCCCACTGTTGGGACTCAGGCCTCCTCTCTAGGGGAGGGAATGGGCCGTAATCCACCACGCGGGCCCAGTGCGGATTGGTGGATGTCACATGTCTTCGAATTTTTCGTTCTAGGACATGCCGGTTTCCTCACGATGTTTTCCTTCACCGTTAGTAGGTATGTATGTTTTATTTTAAATCGGCTCGAATTCAACCGGGCAACTGCGAGTCGGACTCGCGTACTGAGGGTTCCGTACAAACTTACCTATGAAAACAGTTCAATTCCAGAATTGAATTATTTTTTTTGACAACTACAAAACAGTTTTCAGATTTTTTCCTATACTTACCTTTATGACCTTGCTTCACCTTTCCTTGGTTCCGTCTTTTCCTTTTGAGGTAGGGAAACTTAAAAAGGAGAAACTTTCTTCAAACTGCTTCTAGATAGTAACATAATATGATAATTATTATGAAATGCTGTGTGATTTGATGGACATTACAACATTGAAATTGCAATTGAATGGCAGTTACTAGAAAACATTAAGATCTCGATACTGAGAATCAATTTCAATATGCAGATATGGGCTTTCAATCCGGAGAGTACAGGATCACTTCTGCAATCACTCAGGATTGTAGCAGACGTTTGTATTTGTTTTGTTGCAAGCGAATATACGATGCGTGTTGACAATGTTTTGGTTTCTACAGACAGCTCGAGTTAAAAGCGTTTTGAATTAGTTGAGCCAGGCATTCCTTTTTATTGTTGCCAGTGACTTAATCCACCTGAAAGTCAACGATAATCCTCGGGTAAACACTACCGGAATAAACAGTACCTACCCCAAGTCTTTATCTAAGTAAGTTACTGATCTTTTTTTTTGTTTTTATGCGGAGTGACATTAATTAATACCTACGGATAAAATCGGCCTGTGTTGTATTTGAGTTCCAAGGCTAAGGTAACTCTTTCGAACAATTCCGCAACCCTGGCAGTCCTAACGGGCGTCGTCAATGTAGCTGGCAGCTCTTTGGAGCACAACGCGCCGTCGTCGACCTGGGTTTGGCCTTTATTGGACGATAAGTTAGCTATTGTTCGCCGTCTGCAAGCCTGCGTCTATATAGTGACCGGAAATCGCCCTGCAACTTCTCATGCCAAGAGCGTCTCCTACGGCGGTCGTCGCGTGAGCATGTCTTCTTCCTCACGCTTGCCGCCACCTTCTGTGCTTGCATACCTGATTTTTGTCTAAATTCGTTAAATTTTTGAGAATTGATAGTTTGACATTGACTTTTAATACTTTAAAATTTACAGTCGGAGGTTTATCCCCCAATTTTTGACTTAAGCATTTGACGTTGAGTATTTCTCCAATTCCACTTTAGCCCGAAATCTTGTCAAAATTCGGCATTTATATAAGGTTATTAACTCAAAATACTCAATTCAGAAACCCACCCGAAGTACCATTAACTAACATAAATTATAAGTATAAAAAGGTAGGATTAATGATTTGTTTAGTTTTTGCAATTAAAACATTGCAATTTATAAAGGGCAAATTGTGGTAAATCCGGCTTCAGTCGTCACCTACATTGTATCCTCACCTTAACGTGACAGTTAACGACGCTGTGTGTTTAGGCAGATTCATGCGCTGTCCCGCGACCTGGTGTTATCTTAACGACCCATTTGTCGCACATCGGCGCATGCAGACCTTCTTTGTTTTTTTTTTACTATTAGTGGAAATCCTTCTAAAGGTGTCTGAAATTTTGGAGTAAGACTAGGGACGATGAGATTTTTAACTTACTAAACCCACCCCTGCGATCACTATCAGCACATGGAAGGTACTCCGAAACCACCTCTCTGCAACGCCTGTTAGGACACAACTCTGAGAAGACTGTAAAGGGTCTCCCTTGAGCCTCACGGTGCACGGCAGCACATGGTCACAGTGTTATTTGAAATCTGTCGGTGGACGTTCAGAGTCCCCACTCTGAGCGTCTGCATTCATTGACGGGGTTTTGGCAAATAAGGCGCGGTTGAAGTGTGTCTCTAAGAACAGCAACAATTGTTGAACTCCGAAGTCGGACCACCAGACGTACGGCGATGCCCCACCGATACCTGGTGGACATCCCACCCATACGCACGAAACGTTTTTGGAACACATTAATCGAGCGCACAGCTAAGGAGCGGAATTCCCTACCGGAGCTTGTATTTCCTGATAGCTACAACCTGGGGATCTTTAAGTAAAGAGTGAATAGGTTACTTCTTGACAAGCGTGCTCCATCGTCGACAACATCGTCGCTTTCCATCAGGTGAGATAGTGGTCAAGCACGAGCCTATAAGTAGTAAAAAAAAGTCTTCAGACGCTGCGTCCCTTATTGAAGTCTGCTGTTGTGGATTCCGTTTAATAAACCCACACAACCCTAAGAACTACTTAGTTTAAATATCCCATTATAGGTACTTGTACAACAATAGTTTTAGTATATGCGAAACCCGAAACACGTGTCTAGTATTTTTATCTAAAGAATCTATTTACAAAGTTTCATTATTTACAATTAAACCTGTCGTATAAAATGACGAAAAAAAAATTGACGTGTAAAAATGTTTTTTAAACCTATTTGCAAAATAAATATCATTTATTATTTACTTGGTTGTCCGCACAAATACATGGTCACCGGGCCATCCAAGCGACTGAGGGTTTGCTTTACTGCCGCACCCAGCTGTGCGCTGGCGCCTAATGTCCGCTATGACCTGCCGTGGTCTGTGTTGTACTTAGTGTCGATGGTGTCCAACTTGTGACTTTTTTCAAATATTTTTGAGAAAAAATATATCATGGTGTAAAAATTATTGGAATCGATTCAGTTACTGATTCTGAACAAACTATGTTCAGGTTTCTCATATACTAAAAATATTTTTTTATACAAAACTCAAACTTCCTCGTTGACTCAACGTGGACTTTGGTCTATTCATAACACTGATGTAAAAATCCACTATAATTGAAAGATGTATCAACTAGTGTATCAAGTGCGTTTATCTTGTCAATAAAAAAACATTACCCTATTTCTGGGGCAGTCAGATAAACCCTCTGTATCTAAACATGACATATCATACGTATCGGACTATTTCGATACTTTATGACGGTTTCTGTTTAACTGTGGTACGGATTCAAGGGGTAATGTTTTCGATTTGGTTTTTATTGAGACATTTCTTTAAGGCGAACACATACTTACATAACATAAAGACTGCAACCACTGAAGGTTCAGTACAAAATCCTCACGTTTAGCTAGAACGCAAAATCCTCATGTTTAGCTAGAACGCAAAATCCTCACGTTTAGCTAGAACGCAAAATCCTCATGTTTAGCTAGAACGCAAAATCCTCACGTTTAGCTAGAACGCAAAATCCTCACGTTTAGCTAGAACGCAAAATCCTCACGTTTAGCTAGAACGCAAAATCCTCACGTTTAGCTAGAACGCAAAATCCTCACGTTTAGCTAGAACGCAAAATCCTCACGTTTAGCTAGAACGCAAAATCCTCATGTTTAGCTAGAACGCAAAATCCTCACGTTTAGCTAGAACGCAAAATCCTCACGTTTAGCTAGAACGCAAAATCCTCACGTTTAGCTAGAACGCAAAATCCTCACGTTTAGCTAGAACGCAAAATCCTCACGTTTAGCTAGAACGCAAAATCCTCATGTTTAGCTAGAACGCAAAATCCTCATGTTTAGCTAGAACGCAAAATCCTCACGTTTAGCTAGAACGCAAAATCCTCATGTTTAGCTAGAACGCAAAATCCTCATGTTTAGCTAGAACGCAAAATCCTCATGTTTAGCTAGAACGCAAAATCCTCACGTTTAGCTAAGAGTAGAACGCAAAATCCTCACGTTTAGCTAAGAGTAGAACGCAAAATCCTCACGTTTAGCTAGAACGCAAAATCCTCATGTTTAGCTAGAACGCAAAATCCTCACGTTTAGCTAGAACGCAAAATCCTCATGTTTAGCTAGAACGCAAAATCCTCACGTTTAGCTAAGAGTAGAACGCAAAATCCTCACGTTTAGCTAAGAGTAGAACGCAAAATCCTCACGTTTAGCTAGAACGCAAAATCCTCATGTTTAGCTAGAACGCAAAATCCTCACGTTTAGCTAAGAGTAGAACGCAAAATCCTCATGTTTAGCTAGAACGCAAAATCCTCACGTTTAGCTAGAACGCAAAATCCTCACGTTTAGCTAAGAGTAGAACGCAAAATCCTCACGTTTAGCTAGAACGCAAAATCCTCATGTTTAGCTAGAACGCAAAATCCTCATGTTTAGCTAGAACGCAAAATCCTCACGTTTAGCTAGAACGCAAAATCCTCACGTTTAGCTAGAACGCAAAATCCTCATGTTTAGCTAGAACGCAAAATCCTCACGTTTAGCTAAGAGTAGAACGCAAAATCCTCACGTTTAGCTAGAACGCAAAATCCTCACGTTTAGCTAGAACGCAAAATCCTCATGTTTAGCTAGAACGCAAAATCCTCACGTTTAGCTAAGAGTAGAACGCAAAATCCTCATGTTTAGCTAGAACGCAAAATCCTCACGTTTAGCTAGAACGCAAAATCCTCACGTTTAGCTAAGAGTAGAACGCAAAATCCTCACGTTTAGCTAGAACGCAAAATCCTCATGTTTAGCTAGAACGCAAAATCCTCACGTTTAGCTAAGAGTAGAACGCAAAATCCTCACGTTTAGCTAGAACGCAAAATCCTCATGTTTAGCTAGAACGCAAAATCCTCATGTTTAGCTAGAACGCAAAATCCTCACGTTTAGCTAGAACGCAAAATCCTCACGTTTAGCTAGAACGCAAAATCCTCATGTTTAGCTAGAACGCAAAATCCTCACGTTTAGCTAAGAGTAGAACGCAAAATCCTCACGTTTAGCTAGAACGCAAAATCCTCACGTTTAGCTAGAACGCAAAATCCTCATGTTTAGCTAGAACGCAAAATCCTCACGTTTAGCTAAGAGTAGAACGCAAAATCCTCATGTTTAGCTAGAACGCAAAATCCTCACGTTTAGCTAGAACGCAAAATCCTCACGTTTAGCTAAGAGTAGAACGCAAAATCCTCACGTTTAGCTAGAACGCAAAATCCTCACGTTTAGCTAGAACGCAAAATCCTCATGTTTAGCTAGAACGCAAAATCCTCATGTTTAGCTAGAACGCAAAATCCTCACGTTTAGCTAAGAGTAGAACGCAAAATCCTCACGTTTAGCTAGAACGCAAAATCCTCATGTTTAGCTAGAACGCAAAATCCTCACATTTAGCTAGAACGCAAAATTCTCATGTTTAGCTAGAACGCAAAATCCTCACATTTAGCTAGAACGCAAAATCCTCATGTTTAGCTAGAACGCAAAATCCTCACGTTTAGCTAGAACGCAAAATCCTCACGTTTAGCTAGAACGCAAAATCCTCACGTTTAGCTAGAACGCAAAATCCTCATGTTTAGCTAGAACGCAAAATCCTCACGTTTAGCTAGAACGCAAAATCCTCACGTTTAGCTAGAACGCAAAATCCTCATGTTTAGCTAGAACGCAAAATCCTCATGTTTAGCTAGAACGCAAAATCCTCACGTTTAGCTAGAACGCAAAAGCCAACTGAATTAGTATTATTCGAGTGGATTTTAGTCTGTAAAAGTCTGCCACTCCCAAATCATCAAAAAAAGGTCAGGTAATGTCGTACTGGGTTTTTTAATTAGTATTATTTCAGTATTGGTTCACAGTTTGGAGTTTATGTAGGTAAAGAAAGGGAAACCCGTGGTCCTAGAAAGCAAAGGCCAACTGAAGGAACATAGGTGTGGTTTTACAGGCGCAATAGTTTAACACGCTTTCCTGCTCCGCTCTAGGGCGAGAGAAGCCATTAGATGATTCCCTACCTTAAAAAAAACCGTCAGTCTGGTTTTAGGTACACCTAATTTCTCCCCCTGACGTCTCATCGGATTGTGAGAGTAAAAGAATATCAAGTGGTATCTCTTGCTTACTTGGCTAGTCCTCATCGATATTAGCCGCTGTGGCCAGAATTCGAATAGGCTCGCTAATATTTCCTGTGACCTTGGCGAAATACAAATATACGATTACACACCGTTCTTTGCCTAATCTATGTATTTTGGTAGTATACGTATTTTCATAATGATGGTTTTCTTTCTGTAGTAGGAAATCCTCAGATGACTTCATCTGTAGTGGCAACTATGACGCCACTTAAGAACTAAAATTCAAAATCCTGCATCGTAGTGATAGTTCTTTTCGTGATAAGAACATGTTTAACATATACATATATATACATATATATATATATATGTTTATTTATAATTTATTGCATGCTAACTTGACTGTACCTTTTTTTTTTCAATTCTTTAAAAATTTAACTTTTTGACATTTATTTTTTTTTGTTTGACATTTGACTAATATTTTTTTTTTTTTTGTTGTGTAGTCAGGGCTATATATAATGTAATGGATCAAAGTGGTCTGAAATAAAGGTTTATTATTATTATTATCTCTTTATTTATCTCAGCCCTTTAAGGTCCTGGACCTTTGGAAGGCGTACGAGGAGCCGAAACCAACTCGCAGAGGCCCTTTTAGACGCTTTTAATGGAAAGTGGTACGAACCGGTGATTATCCCTGTACGCACTATGCTAGTGCATCCAAGGACAACCCCCGGTGGGAAACTATTGCGACATATGGAAAACTAAGATATAAGGCTATGGTTTTTGGAGTCTTAAGTGGACTGGTTACCAGGAACTATGTTAAGACTATGGCCCCTGCCTAAACAATGTTATTAATATCCATCGACAAAAGGCAGGGGGTGACTTGCACACTCAATAAATGGGCCCCCATAAACGGTCGCTAGCACAAAGTGACGTAGCAACAAGAGGGCAACATATCCTGAGGTGCTTATTATTATTATTATTATATATAACAGTCCGAGATCAACTGTTTGGCAGTTGCCCGGACCAAACATAACTAAACAAAACGACCATCTAGTTAGAGGATCC
Organism: Mythimna impura; assembly: GCA_905147345.3. Taxonomy (NCBI): domain Eukaryota; kingdom Metazoa; phylum Arthropoda; class Insecta; order Lepidoptera; family Noctuidae; genus Mythimna; species Mythimna impura. The sequence continues at coordinate 21,013,037 of LR990367.1, read as the reverse complement.
TCCCTTTTTTACCGATAAGTAGGATTTTGAAACTAAAATTCAAAAAACCCTGCATAACGGTATCAAAGTTCTTCGCGCATTTAGAACTTATACAAAACATGGACAGGCCTGTTAGTCTCGTGGTCAGTGGCCCTAACTGCTATGCCGAGGGTTGTGGGTTTGATTTCCACCCAGTACAAATATTTGTGTTATGAGCACGATCATTTGTTCTGTGTCTAGGTGTTATTTATCTATAATATTTATGTATGTATTTAGAAACATAATTAAGCTCTGCTTAGTTTGGGACTTGATGACGTTGTGTGAAAATTGTGGAAAATTAAAAAAAAAAACTTTCCCAAATCAACCTTATGGCCGTTACTCGGACCAGGCACAACACCCGTCTGGTCAGAGAATCCTTCCTTTTCAACGGAGGTATGTGGGAATTTACACCCTGTTCCATATACCTCTAAGCTTCTCCCGCTCTATGTGGAGCGAGAGGGAGTATCACAATTTTTCTGACTAAAACCCACCCGTGTTCTTTCAGTTGCCCTTTGCGTTCCGGCGGTGGCTCTTTCGAAAAATCTCTTAGTCCTGATAATGATGGTTTGAAATAGTTTTAAAACAGTTCAAATATTATTTAAATACTAATAAAACTATTGTCCTTCATTTCCACGCGGTGCATGTGGTGCCACCTATCGGCACTAGTTCCAAACTGCACTGAGTAAAGTTCGTCCAATACAGAACTGTACTGCAGACGGCACTAACCCGAGCTGCGAGCTAAACGGTTATGATATCCAAACTTACACGCAAAAACAAACCGCACTGGGATTAAATAAGTTTCGGGATGTTTACTGTTTTAGTGGACTAGCTTTTTGTCACTACTTCGCTAGGAAATTATTGTACCTATGTTTTCTGATTTTGAAGTTTTGGGCTGGTGGATTGTGAATGAGTTATCACGGCTCTGGGACGTAAAAGGCAATTAAAGAAACACAGGTGGGTTTAAAGCAGTAAACTGATAGTCCCTTTCGTTCCATCCAGAGCGGTAGAAGTTTTAAAAAACCAGCACAAGAAAATTTATGGACTACTACATTCTTCACACAAACTTTCGAAGTAGGTTTCTCCACACAAACTTTGGACCTCCGTTTCATTCCCATAATTATGGCTATGTTTCACGGGGACACCATGGCGGCGCAACTGGTCGCGCCGCCATGGTGTCCGTAAGCTAACAAACTAGACAGCATACAGACACCAGAATCGCTACACTACACTGAGACAGTATCAAAATGGACCTTAACTGAGCGCGTCCGAGTTGGTCGCGCCGCCAAATTGGTTGCGCAACCAAACGGACACCAGGTGTGTAACTCTTTAAAGAGCTGTATACATTTTGTTGGTAGCGGAGACTGGTCGCGCCGCCATGGTGTCCAGGTGAAATATAGCCTTTAGTTTTAAAATGTTCTCTTAGTGCTCACCTACGTCATAAAAGGAAATCTTGTGCAAAATTTTACGCTTCTAGTCTCAGTAGTTTCGGCTTTGCGTTGATACATTTGTATATTTATTCATTTTATTTATTAAATTATAACACCTAATTACAGACGCGTGCAAGGCGATGTTATTACTAGAACTTAATACATGTACATAGTTATGATATTGTTATTTAATTATGATTATAAATTATGTATTAAGTCCAGACCTTTCTCAATAATAATTTGAGCTGCTTCTATAAACGGCAGTATATGCCAGTCACTCAGTCTCTCCTTTTATTTATGAACTATTAACATCACTAATATGTATTTACCGTCAAAAGATTCAGCCAGGACTTCACTGTTTACAAGTGTATTGTATTACCTTTAAGGCAGCTAGCAATCGTTTACACAGAAATCCTGCCCCCCTAGCCAAGTTACAACCGTTTCGTGTCGAATTCCGTTCTCCAATCGGTAATTAACGCCTCGGTGTTAGCAATTGTAGAAAACGATAAGTTGGTAGCCATGTTGACGCGCCTGAACCGGCCACTCGTTCTACAATAACAAAGGATGTAGCGTTGAACATTGTAGAATCGGTAACAATTCATTCTATCATTTTGAACGATGTGAACTTGACTACGAATTTTCTATTCGTTTGTTCTGACCACGTGACTTAACGTTGAGATGATGTCATTCCCATACATTTGATTAGTTTTCGACTAGCGTTAACGATTGCAGATTATCAACTTGGCTAGGGGTGCTGATGCAGCAAAAATCACAAGGGTGTTTAGAAATACTTCTTTGGGTATTTGAGTACTACCGGTGAACATGAGACTTACTATTGGACAAAACTTGGAAAACAAGTAACAATCAGAATTAGAGTCTCTAGAAACAGCGACGGTATCTAATATAAAAAAATGGAATTGGCCGTTTGACATTTTGATGTCGTAGTCCAATCTTCAATACGCATAAAACGTTTTGGGAACAAATAATTGTTAGTCTGTGTTTCCTGATATCTTGAACCTGAGAGTTTTTAAATCAAAATTATGTTACGTTACTTCGAAGTAAGAAAGTGTGCTCCATCGTCGACCACATGCACTCTAACCACCAGGTTAGATGGAGGTTAAGGGCGATACTATTAGTAATAAAAAAAATATTTTGGATATCAGCAACAATCATTTTCACCAATAGAAAGTTCCGTTGTCCTGAGTTTTGCACAGACCAGGAGAGTCTGCCTTTTTTGAACTAATAACATAAAATTAAGCTTATTCAAAGTCGTTCAATATCCTTATTTCAGAAATCTGGATGGCAGGTTCTCAAGAATTTCATGAAAGAAAAAATTAATAATATTTTCAGTTTTCGTGATCTCAAAGTGTAATCTAGATCCTTTCAGTTCGCAGCTGCGCTGGATAGGACCGGCGCTTTTTCATCTAGTTTTACCTTCAGATTTTCTTTTCAAAATGAAATAACCAATACTTTTCTCCCTTCTTGCTACTATTGCTTCAATCAATCTGCCTTTCCTTTTTATTTGGAGTCGGCTTCCAGTCTTCCTAGATGCATCAGAGTACCAACATTTTAAATGGAACGACTGTTTATGGGTTAAAGCGATATCTTTTGGCAAGACTGGTGTCAGATTTTCTGGTTTAGTGTAAAGAGAGTGTAATGTCCCAAAGACCTCCGTTGAAAAGGGAGGATCCTCTGACTAGACGGGTGTTGTTTCTGGTCAGGGCAACTGCCCGATAGAGATCGAACTGTTGTATATGTTCTAATCATGCGGAGAACTCTGATGCAAGATAGTTCCTATGTGGCGATATAGATGTCGCTACATTAGTTTCTGACCACCCGTGACGACTGTCAAAAATCTACAAATGACAGCCGATACAAAAAGCTAAGAGGGCCCTTTCCCACTATTCTATCATCAACGTCGAGCATAGTTTAAAAGTTTGTTACTTCATCCAACGCGATGTTTGATGAAGAGGCAACACGAATAAAGATAACGCCTGAAAACTCTGTTGACATTCGGTAATTCCGTGATTTACTCAAATATTTCATAAAGCTTCTTTGAAATACGTGTTTTTTTAAAACCCTTAAAAGTTTTTGAGAAAAATATTCATCATTCAGAATCTCGATGAAATGTGCAAGGTTTCTATGGATGTACTTTTATATATTTTTAATATTATATGAGTACAATAGAGAGGGCCAAAGCTCATGCAAAATAAAAACCTCGATAATATCCACAAAATTAGATATATGTGTATCCCAAAAATTTGGAGAAAGATGTGTCATAACATCAAAATCACGTAAGAGCAGTTGCATGAAAATGTACCTCTGGTTGGCCGCTCTTAACGTGCTTTTCTAGGCACAGAGGTATCTTGAGAGGTATTGGACGGTCATCTCACCCATCTATAAAGCAACCTCGTTAAGTATTGCTTAACCTAAAAGATCGGAACGTGCGAGTGTTGTTACTTAGCAACGAGCTAACATCATCAGTTTCACTAAACCACTTAGCTCACCCTTAACCTTTTGAGTGCGTAATTAGAGACACAATAGAAAGACAATGGCGTGTGAACGCCGGCGTTAATGCGGGGATCAACAGCTTAAATGCACTCCCATAAAGAAGGAACTTAATATAATAAATTATAGGAAACACTACACCCCTCGTTAGAAGTGCGCCTAATACCTCAATCTTTTGTGTCTACTCCCCTATGACAAGTAGCTATTTAAGAAAGCTTTTCCAAAATATATTGAGCTGCTGTGTTTCTTTCACGTATGGTTCATCTGATCTGAACATTCGAGGGAGTTTCATGTTATTTAGTTTGGTAGGAATAAAACTGTAGACAAAATTGTGCTAGCTGTTAGCTTGAAATCTGAGTTACTGTCAAATCATGACGTAAGTTTTAAGATTAGCGTGTGACAGTAACACTGAGTTTTTTATGTAAACAAGTCTTTTTAACCGACTTCAAAAAAAAGGAGGAGGTTATCAATTCGGTTGTATTTTTTTTTTTTTTATGTTTGTTACCTCAGAACTCCGTCGTTTATGGACCGATTTGTAAATATTTTTTTTACCTTTATAGGATATGCTTCCAGATTGGTCCCATTTTTTTCAAAATCCAGTTCTGATGATGGAATCCATGAGGAATCGAGGGAACTCCTCAAAAATTATAGGCAACCCTATGGTAATTTTAGTATTTTCATCAAGAACTTAAGCATTTACAGTCAAAAAGTAACATTTGATGAAGTGGAACTGATGAAGAAGACCAGAAATGGTCAACGGAACTTCATACTCAAATAGATATCACAATGAAGATAGTTAACCGACTATGACAATACAAATAAATTAATGATTCTGAATAGTTACGTTGAAAATGGTATCATCGAAGTGATCTGATGATGATGATGGAGCCGGAAGGTAGGCACTGGAACTCCGTAATTAATCAATGTAACCTAGCCGTGTTTGGACTTATTAGAATTGTCATGAGATGCACTTTGGCTATAAGGTACTGTCGAACTGATCTGATGATGGAGCCGGAAGGTAGGCACAGGAACTCCGTAATTAATCAATGTATCCTAGCCGTGTTTGGGCTTATTAGAATTGTCGTGAGATGCTCTTTGGCTATAAGGTACTATCGAACTGATCTGATGATGGAGCCGGAAGGTAGGCACAGAAACTCCGTAATTAATCAATGTATCCTAGCCGTGTTTGGGCTTATTAGAATTGTCGTGAGATGCTCTTTGGCTATAAGGTACTATCGAACTGATCTGATGATGGAGCCGGAAGGAGGAAGGTAGACACAGGAACTTTATAATAAAACAATGTAACCTAGCAGTATTTGGGTTAATTGGAATTGTCATGAGAAATAGGCACTCTGTTTATAAGTGTATCGTAACTAAAAAGTGTGAAATAAAAACTTTTTAGAAAAAAAAAAATAACCGACTTCACTAAAAAAAAAAAAACACTAAAAGGATCAAAATAACTTTAATTTCGGAAGTCGGTGTTAAATAAGAAACAAACAATACCGAGAAACACCGACATCCGAAATTAAAGTTATTTTGATCCTTTTAGTGTTTTTTTTTTTTAGTGAAGTCGGTTATTTTTTTTTTTCTAAAAAGTTTTTACTAACATAAAAATATTTCCCATGATTCTTGATTCTATGATTATCTTTTTTCTATACCTAGTCCTGTTTTTTATAGATCCGTAACCAAAGGGTAAAACGAGACCCCAATAATAAAATAAAAAAATGAAAAATAGTATAATCACAGAAATACATATTCAACACTATAAATATTACCTCTGCCAACAAACTGCTTTGCAGTTTGTTGGCAGATGTAGCTCCTTAAGACCCCGCTGTCTGTCTGTCTATCACCAGGCTGTATCTCATGAACCGTGATAGTATTTTTTTTTCTTTTGATTTTTTTTTTTTCTATTACGTTAACAAACATGTAAACTCACATAGGTGCAAAAGACAGCCAGACTCGGATTAACTATCGGAAGAATATCTTAATTTTTTTTTTAGTTTTTTTTTTTTAGTTGGTATAAACTAGTGCTTGCCCACGATCCCACCTCATGGTAGGATTCCGCAACCGTTCTCCGAAGACCGTTTCGTCATTGGACTGTTCGTCGACAGGACGATTCATTTATTTTCGTTTCCCCAGCAGAATCTTTCACCTATGGACGTTTCGCCGACAGGAACTTTCATCTTCGACACTTTCGCCGATAGGCCTTTTCAGCTACCGAATGTTTGACCGACACGACAATAAGCCCCGGGCTAACTTACTCTTTTAACTACAGACCTTTTCATCTACGGAGAATTCGCCGTCAATCTTAAGACAAGCGATATTACAAAAAATACACATTTCTACAGATTACTGAATATGCGTTTTATTTTTGGGGTTCAATCTTCTAACGACTTTTTTCGCACTAGGGCGGAGCGAGAGGGCGTGTTCTTTTACTGACTAAAACACACCTATGTCCCTTCAATTGGCCTTTGAGTTTTAGGACCATGGGTTTACCTTTCAGAAGTCGACCCATGGCCCCAGTACGTTTCGGCCCTGCTGACCACCCGGAGAACACGGTAGAGCATACAGTGGACGTGTACCCCGCTTGGGCAGAGCACTGCCGTCTCCTCGTAGGGCCGATCAGAGGCAGCGGCCTACTACGCCGAGCCCCGGGAACAGGCCATGGTCCTCCGTTCAATCCGAGGGAGATTAGACAGTGGACGCCTCCTTCTATGAACTAGTAATCTAGCAAAGGAGACATTCGCACGCTTGAAGGAACGGACATCCTCACGCCCCCGCCGCTGAGACCCCGACTACCAGCCACCGTAGGCACGGTCTTCCGGACGATGACCAATGTTTAGCCTGACGTCCAACCGTCTTGTTACCGTCTGGATTGAGCGCGATTGCACGCACGCCCCAAAGAGATGTCAGCAAAACCGCATGGGCCCAACAGGGCCAAAGCCTACTGGGGCCATGGGTCGACCTCTGAAAAGGAAACCCGTGGTCCTAGAACGCATAGGGTAACTGAATGGACATAGGTGTGGTGATTTTAGCCAGTAAAAGTCTGACACGCCTTCGCGCTTCGCCCTAGAGCAGGAAAAGTCGTTAGTAGGTTGAACCTTAAAAATGAAACGCATATTATGTTTTAAGACACTAGTAATCTGTAGAAATGTGTATTTTTTGTAATATCGTTTGTCTTAAGATTGACGGCGAATTCTCCGTAGATGAAAAGGTCTGTAGTTAAAAGAGTAAGTTAGCCCGGGGCTTATCGTCGTGTCGGTCAAACATTCGGTAGCTGAAAAGGCCTGTCGGCGAAAGTGTCGAAGATGAAAGTTCCTGTCGGCGAAACGTCCATAGGTGAAAGATTCTGCTGGGGAAACGGAAATAAATGAATCGTCCTGTCGACGAACAGTCCAATGACGAATCGGTCTTCGGAGAACGGTTGCGGAATCTCATGGTAGGCCGTGACGCAATCTTTAAGCAGTGACGCAATATATATATACGTTTATTACTTCTACACGCTCGAACGGCTGAACGAATTTCGTTGAAACTTGGTGTACGGGTAGACCTGGTCCCCGAAATAGCTTACAGGATTATTTTCATCCTGGCAGTATGTTCCCTAGGAATAGTTTTGCGCGAGAAAAACTGCTGCCAGCACCTACTATTATAATAATAATTCGAGATTATTATTATTAGTCATTGTGCGTACAGCTAAGGAGTGGAATTGCTTGCCGGAATCTGTTTTTCCTGATGACTACAACCCGGGAATCTTTAAGTCAAGAGTGAATAGGTTACTTCCAGGTAAGCGCGCTCCATCGTCGACCGCATCGTCGCTTTCCATCAGGTGAGATAGCGGTCAGGCGTGAACCTAACATGAATAAAATAAAAAAAAATAGATTTTATTTGCTAACTACGCGTATAACACAAAAATCTCCGTTCAAGCAGCCCAGCTTATCAGCTCGCTTGTGTATGACACACAGCGAATCCTTTCTCCTCGAGTGCACTAGAGGCCGAGTGAGTACCAGAGTGGGTACTAACGTAAGGTCAACAGTGTATCGAGTTCCCTTCCGGAGGACGCTCAGAGTGGGGGTTTACGTACCTACCTATTCTTCTTATAATAAACAGGGTGAATTTTTCAAGTGAACATGAATCCAAAATCTGAAACTATGAAGAAAGAATAGCGAAAAATACAAGACCCTTGAAATCTTCATTCTGTATATCAGTTTTTTTTTTTAAGACTAAAGTTTCTCCGCGGCCCCTGGAACGCAAAAGGGCAATTGAAGTAATTCAGGTGGGGTGTAGTCAGTAAATGTCTGACACTCCCTCTCACTCTACCCAAAGTGATACCTGGGAAAACTTATTTAAAGGTTTCCCACAAAAAAGGGAAGTGTAATGCTGGGAGTAGGTAGAAGTTACATCGGAACTTCCCAGCATAAGTTTCTGGGTTCGATTAACAGGTTGGGTGAAGTGGCATTGGAATTTTCATTAGATTTTTTTCTGCCACTATATTGTTTAAAAAAAAAAAAACACAATAAAATTGAAATCTCCTCATTGGGCACGCCATAATAATGGCGGTAAGTCCCTCTATGAGGAGTCGCTGGAAACCCAACACGACATCCTCACCGTCCTCATGAAGCAAGTCCTCGCTAGATATAATAAGTTCGGGAGGTTCCTGCAACTGATTCAGGCGGAGAAAACGCTCTAGTGTCACCATTGTACGAACCAACCCGGAGGACACGGTGTAGCATACGGTGTGCCCCGCCTGGGCGACCTCAAAGCAAAAAACAAGATGTTTGTATATTTAAAAAAAAAATGAAAATAGTCACTCATTCATTCACTGACTAAACACGAAACCTCGAAAACTGCTTGACCTAAAAAACTGAAATTTACATATACACAGTCGGGGGACCACTCGGTACAATACTTCCTTAACCTATAAGAAGTTCACCAATTCACCTTTTCTTGGGCAGTGGTGTAACAATATGCATTTAAATAACAAAGCCCCATCCATCTATTAGTAGTTTTGGAGAAAATCGGAAAAAAATACGTGTTGAACACAGAACTTCCGTTTTTGGAGTCGGTTAATAGCAAAAGTAACAAAAAGTAATACAACTGATAAACTTCAGGAAATTGTCATCTTCCGGGTATTTTATGGGACTCTCAGTCTAACCTGCCTTCCACAACCCAGTTACTGGGTAACACAATACCCCTACAGTCACACACTAAGCTGTTTCAAATCCTTCCTGCTCAGTCTCAACTTAACCACAGCCATTTAATCACAACTCGTATGTTTTATGCAAGGGTTGGACCGAATGTTTGATCAAACGGAATTGTTCCCCGGAGTGTTGGCGCAAATATTGGCCAGACGATTATCGTCCAATTATTTGTGTCGTGCAAACACAAGCGTGTTGGATAAAGTGGAGAACTTGGATTTATACTTCGTGATATGATTTATTGTCTCTATAGATATGACGTCATTTGAAGTTTACAAAGCAAAAAAAAATAGCTGCGATTTTGGTTGTCAGAAGAATGATTGCAATAGATACAGGAATAATTGTGTTATTTCAAATCACATAAACTGCTATAAAGGCGAAAGTTTGTGAGTGTTTGTGTGTGTATATTTGTCACTTCTTCACGCTTGAACGGCTGAACGGATTTTCATGAAACTTGGTACACGGACAGGCCATGTCCTAGAATAGCACATAGGGGACATCCTGGGAGTATGTGCCCTTTGGATATTTTTTTACTATCGCGCGGGTGAAGCTGCTGGCAGAAGAGAGTAACACGTAAGTTGAAAAGTTAGATACCTTATTTAAAATGACATAACCAACAGTTAAATGGCACGAGTCTTTTGGTATCTACTGTACACAAATCTAGGTTGAAATTGACAAATTCCTAAAAAAAATACTAAAATCTACCCGACCTGGAGATTACACCCAGAACCTCATACTCACCAGACCTACTGGCCTGGGTACGCCACAATTATGGCAGTAAGTCCCCTCTTTGTGGAGTGGCTGGAAATAACACAGCGTCCTTACCTTCCGCATGACGCAGGTCCTCACCGAACATAGTCAGTTCAGGAGATTTCTGCACCGGATTCGTGCGGGAGAAACGCCCGGGTGTCACCATTGTGTAAACCGCCCGGGGGACACGGTGGAGCATACGGTAGATGTGTGCCCCGCCTGGGCAGAGCACCGCCGTGTCCTCGTGTGGGCGATCGGCGGCAGCGATCACTCGCGCCGGGCCTTGGTTCAGGTCATGCAGTCCGGAGCGAGGAGGAGTGGCAGGTGGCCGCTTCCTGTTGCGAAGCAGTAATGCTGGCAAAGGAGGCAGCCGCACGGCTCGGATACTGGCCCTCGCGCCCCAGCCACCGGGATTCCGATCCCGATTTCCGGGCACCGTAGGCACGGGCTTGCGGACGGCGAGCAATGGGTAGCTCGCCGTCCGATCGTCCGGTAACCGTCCGGATCGAGCCCAAGTCGTCGATGGCACGCAATATTCCACGCGCGCCTTAAGGAGATGTCAGCAACTGTAGGGGCCCAGCAGGGTCGAAGCCTACTGGGACCATGGGTGATTCGAAAGATAACCCCGGGGCCTTGGAATGAAGGCAAAGAAGGAACAGGAGTGGGTTTTTGGTCAGTAAAAGTCTGACACTTCCTTTCGCTCCACCCAAGGGTGGGAGATGTCATTGGATGATTTTCCCACCTAAAAAAAAGGGCTGCTAGCATTTTAGAAATTGTAGCCCTGGAACGTAAAGTCAACTGTAGGAACACAGGCACTGCGACCCTAGAATGCGTAGGACAGCTGAAGGAGCACAGGTGAGTTGTAGTCAGAGTCACACACCCACACACACACACCTCCCACACACACACCCACAGCGACACCGACACACACACACACACACACACACACTGCCTCTTGCTCCACCTACAGCGGGAAAAGTTTTTTGATGATTTCACATCAAGAAATGTCAATGAAAGGATTTTATGCTCAGCAGTAGCGCTTGTTACCACTACACCAATGAGGCAGACATTCTTATCATACTAATCCCACAAGATGGCGCTGGAGATCCACATTCCATACAAAAACCAAAGCTTTTCATCTCACACATTGCTATCAACTCTACGTACTATAACACTGTATTCTTATCACTACACCTAAATGCGACCTTTCCAATTTTACGCAAAGAAATGACATTTTGTAACCAACCAATAACAAACTTTATTTTAAAGTTGGTAGAGTTGATTTCGGATTGCGAGTGGCCGGTGCTTGGAGATTTGAGGGGATTTCATGAAGGCAAGCGGAAATCGGGAGACTCGTCCTAAAGACACTTCTTAAAGCGACGGAGTGCGTGCCAGTGACGGCGGGAAACGAACTCGCCAACACAGCCACATAGACAAACTAGGCGGGGGCATTGCCATACCCCCACATTGAATAATATTTACAGTTTCATCGCAGAATATCATCGCAGGTCTATCTAGACCACAGAACAGAGAAAACAGGTGAAGAGTTGGGGATTCAACTCGTGTGGAGAACATAATTATGTCTTTAAAGCTCAGTTTTTAATCATGCAGATGTTTCTATCTGTTATTTATTCATTTAACTTTGCTTCAGGTATGTTACCCATAAAGTTAGTACTCCTTAACCTGTTAGTATAATCAATGCTATGTTATTATAATCGACAACATTTATTTGCTTTGATTTTGGTTTCAAAACATTTTATCATCTTTGTTTTTTTTATTTTAATGGAGTATTATCATTTTTTAACTATCCCAATATTGTTACCGTTAAATAAGGTAAGAGTGAAACTATCTCAACAAAAGTATTTTAATTACAGAAGTATTGGGGCTGCCTCAATAAAACGTGTTACTGCAATATTTGAGATAATCAACATTTTATTATTATTAATTTTCTTTACACTCTGGTGTGCCCTAAGAGCCAGAGGTACAGTCCTCAAAATTATTATTATTTATTATTGTTATATCTAGTCTATATTGTCCCACTGCTGGGCAAAAGCCTTTCTCCATTCCTTCCATCGTTCTCGGCTCTGAGCCTCTTCTTGCCAATTCCTAAGGAAGACATTCATCCGCCACTTCCTTCATGGTTTGCCGCGACACCATCGTGTCCTCACAATACCTGGGTATTTACATATCCTTCAGATTTCGAATATTATATATCCATAATGTTAAATAAAGTTATATTTTTGCAACCTCATTCGCAGCACAGTGGCTCGAGAGCGCTCGTCGCGGCATCCATCACATGACCATCACGCGGCCGCTAATGGCGCCATCAGACGTAAATGATCTACTACTGTGTTTTCTACACTACATCAGTGTAGGTATCTATCCTTACTTAATACTATTAATATTGAAGTAGCTCTATCTGTTTTTACATTTTCACGCCTTAACTGCTGCACCAATTTTGATGAATTTTGGGACAGAGATAGGCCAGACCATGAAGAAAGCTTCATGGTCTGATCTAGCTCTAGGATAAGGGTTATTTTTATCGTGGGTGTAGGTCCCTCATATAACAAATGAGAACATCGTGAGGAAATCGGCATGTCATAGTCCTAGAACACGAAAATTCAAAGATAATAATAATAATAATATAATATATCCCACAACTATCACACAACGCCGTCTAGTCCCAAGCTAAGCAGAGCTTGTGTTATGGGACTAGACACCTGATAAACATACTTATATATTTCTAAATACATACATATATAGATAAATTACACCCAGACACAGAACAAATGATCGTGCTCATCACACAAACATTTGTCCTGGGTGGGAATCGAACCCACGACCTCCGGCGTAGCAGTCAGGGCCACTAACCACTAGACCAACAGGCCAGTCAAAGCAAGCAAGATATGTGTCATCTGCCAACCCATAGTGGCCTTTGTGGTGAATTACTGCCCATTCTCTCTCCTAAAGAGGAGGTGACTTCCAACAGTGGGAACATTATAGGATTTAACTAGCTGTTGCCCGCGACTTCGTCTGCGTTAAGTTTGTAAAAACGTACAATCATTCTGAGCTTGCTATTCATTCTGAAAGCAACGCAATTATTTATTGTACTTTAACATAAAACGGTTAAAAGTAAAAACGCAAATTACCTTCAGGAAACATGTTATGTACTCGTCCAGATCCAAATGTATGAATGTCAATGAATAGAAAGAGTATGTAAGGGTCGTAGCAGTTGGCATTTCTGCCTACCCCAAAAGAAAAGAAATTAGTTTATGTATGTTTCTGGTTTATGTTCTGGTGAAACAACATTGTATGATTTTAACCCCTCGCCACAGTGAGCACGTCACAATCGCAGCGGTAATGCCTGTCTTTGAAGAGTGTCTACAGAGGCGTCACGGCATCCTCTCTTTGTGCAGGACTCACCGGATGTGGGTGTTTTGGGAGATATCTGTATCGAATTCAACGGGAAGAAACACTCGGGTATCAACATTGTGCGGATCGCCTGGAGAATACGATGGAGCATACGGTGGAAGTCGGTCCCGCTTTGTCGGAGCGCCAGCACCGCTGTGTCCTCATGGAGGCGATTGGTGGAGAAAATGTCAACCAGTAGCCTCCTTCAGTGAAGCACTACGATCGAAGAAGGTGGCTGAAACTATGAGGGATAGGACATTCTGACTCCTTAACTGTCGCTGCAAGTGATGCTCCGGGTGTTGAAAGCCGCAGGGCGATTACCAGCAAACCGGGATTGCGGTGGTGCCGTCCGGCCGTCTGGTCAAAGCAATCCTGAATCGACGGCGCGTTGTATTCTACACCGGACTCAAAGAGATGTCAGCAAATGGATAGGGCCCTCTAGGGCCGATGTCTGCGAGATTGTTCGAAAGAGTTACCTCCCGTAAAATTTTCGCCTCAATAATTTTTCACTGAAGAGTTTAAGCCGTTTGACAGCTTTGGTAGAGGCAAATGAAGGAGCATAATCGGGACACCGACCTTCAGCTGAATAAAGTGCACTGATAGTGCAAAGCCAAAAAGCCAGTGAATCCAAAAACTACCATCATCATCAACTATCTTCCTCCACAACAGTACTTATGAAGAATTTGCGAGAGCATGCTTGGATTGATTGTTGCAGCTTGATCATTTTGGGCATAAAAATTACTTGTTCATTTACCTAGGATTTTTTGGTGTGTATTTAACTGACGTCCCCGTTGAATGAATTTCGGCGAAATCTTGAGCGCGTGTATCCCCGCCCAATCAAACTCGCATATTGATGGCCAAACCGAGAGGTCACTGTCACCGATTGCCTCTATGAGGACACGGCGGTTCACCCAAATGTGATAGACCTCCACCGCATGTTACACCGGGTTCCTCCGGGCGAATCGCAAAATGGTAATATCAGGATACTTCCAACCGAATCCGGAACAGAAACCGCTCAAAACACCCTCAACAGTCCTGAGCTTATGTATCCATAAAACAATGAAATTACGGTAAACAAATGTAGCAGCCGATTAGTGTTATCCCTGAGACTGGCCTCCCTCAGAGGGTTATTCCAGTGTTGGTCACCACTCACTGCAAGGAGGTAACGTCCAGATGTCGACGTAAGGCTACCAGGAATCTGAGATACATCAGTGATCAGGAACGTAAACCACTTTCGACCCCGTTTTATATGGAGCAGAAACTGCAAACAATAAATCACGCCATTATTAGGCCGCAAGGTGCCATCCCGGAGGACATATTGGAGCATACAGAGGTGTGTCCCGCAAGGGCGGATCACCGCCGTGTCCTCGTGGAGTCAATCGGCGTCAGTCACCTCTCGCGCCGGGGCCTGATTTGGGCTATAGTCCAGAGCGAGGAGGAATGGTAGGCGGTCGCCTCCTTCTGCAAAGCCGCAATGCTAGCGAAGGTGAAGGCCGCACGCGTGAGGCAACGAACGTCCTCACGCCGAGCCAAGATTCCGACCCCGACGACCAGCTACGGTAGACGCAAGCTTGCAGACATCGAACAATGGGTAGCTAGCCGTCCGGCCGTCCGGTAATTAACCGAACCGAGCCCAGTCGTCAACAGCAAGTAGTGATCCACGCGCTCCTCAAAGAGATGTTTCAAAGCGCAACTGAAGGGCACAAGTGTGGTTTTAGTCAGTAAAAGTTTGACACGCCCTCTCGCTCCAACCAGAGAAGTCATTGGATGATTTCCACTCTTAAAAAAAGAAAAAAAAAGTACCATCATTATCATTATCATTATCATGACATAGGCCTTCCCAAGTGTCGCCATAATGACTGGTCCTGTGTGTCTCGCATCCATCGGATTCCCGCGACCCTCACCAGGTCATCGGTCTACCTGGGGGCCTTCCAACACAAGGTGCCATGCAACCCCTTCCGAAAATTTGGCCGTGTTATTTTAAAATCAATAATTAAATACATATACTTGTTTTTTTTTATCGCCTTTTTTGGTTGGTATCCCTTGAATAATCATGGTCAATTATCTTGTTACAATCATGGAAAAAAAAGCAGTAGGATTGTTAAAAATGCCTCCGTCTAACACCAGTTTAACCATAACTATTTTCCTCCAATTTTGAACAATAGAACTGTCTGCAAACGTGGGCGATGGTCACTTTTTCCGCCATTCAGAAAATTACGTAAAATACACAATGCCATCTATCAAATATGAAGTTCAACTGTCATTGTCATCATTATTTCTACTTTGAGTCTTTAGATGGCGTTGCGAGTATTTGAATTGCGTTTGGTTGCTTTTACAATATATTTAGAAGATATCGAGTAGAAATGTCAATTTTATTTTGAAAAAATGGTAAAAGTTATTTTATTACAAAAAAGAAGATAAAATAATGACAAAAATTTTAACTGTAGCTGGGGATTGAAGTCGCGGCAAATGTCGTTCAACACCGACGTTTTGGATTATTGCTCACCCCCCATAGCAAATAGCGTGATAATTTATAGCCTAACAGATGCACTGACCTATAAGGATTATGTATGCAAAATTTGAACAGGATCGGTTCTGTAGTTTTTGCGCCAATTAATACCATCGCAAAATAATTTTACTGTTTTATTATTATTATTTTTTTTTTTATTCATATAAACCAGTGCTTGACTGCGATCCCACCTGATGGTAAGCAGCGATGCAATCATTGATGGTGAGGTGCACTAGTTTATTAAGAGCCTATTCACTCTAGCCTTGAAGACACCTAAATTATAGTTGGACGGGAAGACCGCAGCAGGCAAATTGTTCCAGTCCTTCGATGTACGCGGTATAAACGACGAAGCGAAACGCTTAGTCCGGACCGTTGAAGTTTCAACAACGTAAGGGTGGATACTCTGTGATTTTATTATTGTATTCCTTTTCTTTTTCTTTACCATTAAGCTGCACCTACCATGTTTTGTTTCTGCACCACCCTAAGGTCGACTGGTAGAAAATGCCTAAGGCATTAAGTCCGCCTTTGTACAGTATTTATTACTAGTGCATTAAGTTTTAATAAATAAAAATAAATAAATAAATACTCGCCGTATGTCGGGTTGTCCGATGGTAGAAAGGAGATGGCGGAATGAAGTCATGCAATTCCCGCGCACACTCTCCAAAATGCAACCTGTAAAATACCGATAGGCTGGCTACCCTGCGCCTGTGCTCGAGGCTTTGTAGATTGGACTTAACCAAATCTGGATCCCCAATTAGCCTCTTCGCACGCCTTTCCACTGAGTCCAAAGCTGCTAGATGGCATTTTGCAGCACCAGCCCATATGTGACTGCAGTACTCCACACACGATCGGACCTGTGCTTTGTATAACATTAGAAGCTGTCCCGGTGTGAAGTACCGTCGGACCTTTGCAAGAACACCTAGTTTTCTAGCAGCTACCCTTAGCTTTGGACTCAATGAACCGCCCAAAATTGAGGTCTGAAGAAATTTCAACTCCCAAGAGCTGAAGGCGGTCGGTGCACTCCAGAGATACATTCTGAAAAGCAGGAGCCAAGGCGAACGGACTCCTTTTGGCGGTGAACAGACATGCTTGTGTTTTGGCGGCGTTGAATCCTACCAGATTGGTTTCGCGCCACATGGAGACTGCCTGAAGTGAGACATTCGTACGCTCTACCATAGCCTCTCGTTCGGACCGGATTAGCTCCTTACTAGCCCGAGCACCTGGCAGGTATCTCTCTACAACTGTGCTATCATCTGCATACCCATAGATACCGGGCATCAGCAGATCGTTAATATGCAGCAGGAAAAGAGTTGCAGAGAGAACTGACCCCTGAGGAACTCCGGCATTGGTCGTCATGGGCTCTGATGAGCATCCATCGACAACAACTCGGAGAGACCGTTCACTCAGGAAGTCTTTTACCCAGTTAATCAGACCAGGGGAAATGCCGTACGCTGGAAGCTTACTCAAAAGGCTGGCATGCCATACGCTGTCGAAGGCCTTCGAGACGTCTAAGGAGACAGCAATCGCTTCTCCATTCTTCTCAAGGGCCTCGCCCCACATGTGAGTGGTATACACTAGTAGGTCCCCAGTAGACCGATTGTGGCGAAACCCGTACTGTCGGTCACTGAGGAGATCGTTACCTTCCAGGTATGCCATGAGGCGCGAGTTCAATACACGCTCCATAATCTTGCAGAGTATGGAGGTTATTGAAATCGGCCGATAGTTGGCAGGATCGGCACGACTGCCCTTTTTGGGCACGGGTTGCACGTTGGCAAGCTTCCAGGACTTGGGCACTATACCAGTCCTAAATGAGAGGCGATACAAGCGCGTCAATACAGGAGACAACTCGGGCGCACATGCCTTGAGAACTATTGCTGGTATACCATCTGGTCCACTAGCTTTATTCACGTCTAGACGACACAGTGCTCTCAAAACTTCTTTGTTTCTTATGCGAACCTCGGGCATTGAGGTGTTGCAGTGAGGTAGAGTTGGTGGAGTAGCACTGCTAGTGTCAAGACGAGAGTTATGGGCGAAAAGAGATGCAAAGAGACCTGCTTTCTCTCTCGCCGTGTGAGTCAGTGTTCCATCAGGCTTAACCAGCGGAGGCAATGTGGGCCTACAGAAGTTCGCTTCGATCGATTTGGCAAGGGACCAGAACGCTCTGCTACCGGACGGCTGTGCAGAGAGCTTTGTGCCAATATGGGTAATGCGGTCGAACCGAACCTTCTTTAGTGCCTTTTTGTAGGACTTGGCAGCATGGTTGAAAGCTCTCTTCTTTGAGCTCAGATCCGGAGCTTTGCGGTCACGAGCGTCAACCCAGGCGAGAAACGCCGAATGCTTACGCTCTTCAGCTTGAACGCAATCGGCGTTGAACCATGGGCGAGCTGAGCCTCCGATGGGTACGTCTCTATAAGGGATGAAAAACTCCATAGCTCGACGTATCACATCGGATATAGCATCCGCACAGCTCGACGGACTTTTAGAAGAGAAGCAGACCGGCTGCCAAGGATAAGACGCAAAGAAGTGCCGCATCTCATCCCATTCTGCTGACCTGTAACGCCATATTCTCCGTTCACCGCGTGAGCCGCAGTCAGGTGGACATCCGGAGGACACGGTGGAGCACACGGTGGAGGTGTGTCCCGCTTGGGAAGAGCAACGCCGTGTCCTCGTGGGGGCGATCGGCGGCGGCGATCTCTCGCGCCGGGCCTTGGTACAGGCCATGGTCCGGAGCGAGGAGGAGTGGCAGGCGGTCGCCTCCTTCTGCGAAGCAGTAATGCTGGCAAAGGAGGCGGCCGATCGCGTGAGGCAACGGCAACGGTCCTCACGCCCCAGCCGCCGCCGGGATTCCGATCCTGATTTCCGGCCACCGTAGGCGCGGGCTTGCGGAAGGCGGGCAATGGGTGGCCCGCCGTCCGACCGTCCGGTAACCATCCGGACCGAGTCCAAGTCGTCGACGGCGCGTATTGTTCCGCGCGCGCCTCAGGGAGATGTCAGCAAATCGTAGGGGCCCAGCAGGGTCGAAGCCTACTGGGGCCATGGGTAGTGTGAAAACGAAACCGGGGCCCTGGGACGAAGGCAATGAAGGAACAGGAGTGGGTTTTTAGTCAGTAAAAGTCTGACACTATCTCTCGCTCCGCCCAAGAGCGAGATTTGTCATAAGATGATTTTCCCACCTAAAAAAAAAAAAAAAAAAAAGTCAGGTGGGGAGAAGCACGAAACAGACTTCACCAGACAGTGATCTGAAGTTACAAGTGGTGAGGAAACTGTTACAATACATCTGTCCGGATCGGTGGTCATCAGAAGGTCTAAACAATTGGCAGTATGACCAACTACATCAGGCACCCTAGTCGCTTGCTTAACCAGCTGGGAAAGGCCCATCGATACTGCAAAGTTTCGCGCTTCTCTCCCAGCGTGGTCGGTCTTCTGGTATGGGAAAAGCCAGTCTCGGTGGCAGGCGTTAAAGTCCCCCAGAGCGACGAGCTGCGCATCAGGGTGTCGATGCAGAGCCTTATCGACGGCCTCACTGAGGTGGTCGAACAGCCGCGTCGTCTCCTGATCACCGCTGTGCGATCGGTAGACACAGGCATAAACAATTTTGTCCATACCAGTGTCCACCAACAGCCATAACGTAGAGATACTTGGGTCTTCAAGGTGACGGAGACGCTGGCAGCAGATGTCATTACGGACGTACACAAAGACCCCGGCACGCTGCAGGAAATGATGCTCCAGTGAGTATCCCGGGTAGTTGAGGTACGCCGTATCTAACGGACATCTAATTTGGGTCTCCGTCAAGAAAAGCAAGTGTGGCTTGTCAGTCTCAAGATGGTGGTGGACCGCATCGATATTGGAGTGCAGCCCTCTAATATTAGAAAGGTGCACTTGAAATGAGAGGACGTGCATCCGCTGTTGACACTTGCCTTTCTTTTTACCTTTCATGTTTTGTGTGTGGAGTGAATAGGAGAGATGGAAGATGGCAGTTGAGCGAGGTGATGCAATGTTAAACCCAACAACACAATCAGAGTTGCTGTGCCAATGGAGGGTTGATCTGGAGACGGCGGGGACGCCCGAACCCCCCCAGGGATCGCCATCGGGTCCTCTCGCCCGGTCGCCAACCGGCACGATGGGGCCACCCTGGGATTTTTCGCAGTTGGCGGGGCAGCCTTTCGTGTGTGGCTGGCACACTACTTGGGCCCCCAACTACCTACGGTCGGCCAGCGGAGCACCGTGCTTCGGATCCCGCTACCCTCCACGATCATACGTCCGACACAACAATAGCTGGTGCATCATACCCGGTATACATCACAACACAACTGCTCAGACCCATCTTCCACCATACGGCTTCACCAGACATCACGCCGGAACACGACGAATCTTTTTTTTTTTTTTTTTTTAATTGATATAAACTAGTGCTTGACTGCGATTCCACCTGATGGTAAGTGGTAATGCAATCGTTGATGGTGAGGCGCACTAATTTATTGAGAGCCTATTCACTCTAGCCTTGAAGAGACCCAAATTATAATCGGACGGGAAAAACGCAGCAGGCAAATTATTCCAGTCCCTCGATGTACGCGGTATAAACGACGAGGCAAAACGCTTGGTCCGGACCGTAGAGGTTTCAACAACGTAAGGGTGGATACTCGCCGTTCGTCGGCTTGTCCGATGGTAGAAATGAGATGGCGGAATCAAGTCATGCAATTCCTGCGCACACTCTCCAAAATGAATTCTGTAAAACACCGAAAGGCTGGCTACCCTACGCCTGTGCTCAAGACTTTGTAGATTGGAATTAACCAGATCTGGATCACCAATTAGCCTCTTTGCACGCCTTTCCACCGAGTCCAAAGCTGCCAGGTGGCATTTTGCAGCACCAGCCCATATGTGGCTGCAGTACTCTACACACGAACGGACCTGTGCTTTGTATAACATTAAAAGCTGCCCTGGTGTGAAGTACCGCCGGACCTTTGCAAGTACGCCGAGTTTCCTAGCAGCTACCTTGGCTTTGGACTCAATGAACCGTCCAAAGTTAAGGTCTGAAGAAATTTCAACTCCCAAGAGCTGAAGGCGGTCGGTGTACTCCAGGGATACATTCTGAAAAACAGGAGCCAAGGTGAACGGGCTCCTTTTAGCGGTGAATAGACACGCTTGTGTTTTGGCGGCGTTGAATCCCACCAGATTGGCTTCACTCCACTTGGAGACTGCCTGAAGTGAGACATTCGCACGCTCTACCATAGCCTCTCTTTCGGACCGGATTAGCTCCTTACTAGCTCGAGCACCTGGCAGGTATCTCTCTACAACTGTGCTATCATCTGCATACCCATAGATACCGGGCATCAGCAGATCGTTGATATGCAGCAGGAAGAGAGTTGCAGAGAGAACAGACCCCTGAGGAACTCCGGCATTAGTCGTCATGGGCTCTGATGAGCATCCATCGATAACAACTCGGAGAGAACGTTCACTCAGGAAGTCTTTTACCCAGTTAATCAGACCAGGGGAAACGCCGTACGCTGAAAGCTTACTCAATAGACTAGCGTGCCATACCCTGTCGAAGGCCTTCGAGACGTCTAGGGAAACAGCAATCGCTTCCACATTCTTCTCGAGGGTTTCGCCCCACAAGTGGGTGGCATAAACTAGTAGGTCCCCAGTAGATCGATTGTGGCGAAACCCGTACTGTCGATCACTGAGTAGATCGTTACCTTCCAGGTATGCCAAGAGGCGCGAGTTCAATACACGCTCCATAATCTTGCAGAGTATGGAGGTTATTGAAATCGGCCGATAGTTGGTAGGATCGGTACGACTGCCCTTTTTGGGCACGGGTTGCACGTTGGCAAGCTTCCAGGACTTGGGCACTATACCAGTCCCAAATGAGAGGCGATACAAACGCGTCAATACAGGAGACAACTCGGGTGCACAAGCCTTGAGAACAATCGCTGGTATACCATCTGGTCCACTAGCTTTATTCACGTCAAGACGACACAGTGCTCTCAGAACCTCTTTGTTCCTTATGCGGACCTCGGGCATCGAAGTATCGCAGTGAGGTACAGTCGGTGGAGTAGCACTACCAGTGTCAAGACGAGAATTATGGGCGAAGAGAGATGCAAAGAGACCCGCTTTCTCTCTCGCTGTATGAGCCAGTGTTCCATCAGGTTTAACCAGCGGAGGCAATGAGGGCCGACAGAAGTTCGCTTCGACCGACTTGGCAAGGGACCAGAATGCTTTGCTACCGGACGGCTGCGCAGAGAGCTTTGTACCAATATGGTTAATGCGGTCGAAGCGAGCCTTCCTTAGTGCCTTTTTGTAGGACTTGGCAGCATGGTTGAAGGCTCTCTTCTTTGAACTCAGATCCGGAGCTTTGTGGTCACGAGCGTCAACCCAGGCGAGAAACGCCGAATGCTTACGTTGTTCAGCTTGAACGCAATCGGCGTTGAACCATGGGTGAGCTGAGCCACCGATGGGTACGTCGCGATAGGGGATGAAATACTCCATAGCTTGACGTATCACATCGGATATAGCATCTGCACAGCTCGACGGATTTTTAGAAGAGAAGCAGACCTGCTGCCAAGGATAAGATGCAAAGAAGTGCCGCATCTCATCCCAATCTGCTGACTTGTAACGCCACATTCGCCGTTCACCGCATGAGTCGCAGTCAGGTGGGGAGAAGGACGATACAGACTTCACCAGACAGTGATCTGAAGTTCCTAGTGGTGAGGAAACTGTTACGATACATTTGTCCGGATCGGTGGTCAGTAAAAGGTCCAGACAATTGGCAGTATGACCAACTACATCAGGCACCCTTGTCGCTTGCTTTACCAACTGGGAGAGGCCCATTGATACTGCAAAGTTTCGCGCTTCTCTCCCAGCGTGGTCGGTCCTCTGGTACGGGAAAAGCCAGTCTTTGTGAACGGCGTTAAAGTCCCCCAGAGCGACAAACTGCGCATCAGGGTGCCGATGCAGAGCCTTATCGGCGGCCTCACTGAGGTGGCTAAACAGTTGAGTCGTCCCCTGGTCACCGCTGTGCGATCGGTAGACACAAGTATAGACAATTTTGTCCACACCGGTGTCCACCAACAACCACAACGTTGAGAAATTAGGGTCCTCAAGGTGACGGAGACGCTGACAACAGATGTCATTGCGGACGTACACACAGACCCCGGCACGCTGCAGGAAATGGTGCTCCAATGAGTATCCCGGGTAGTCGAGATACGCCGCATCTGACGGACATCTGATCTGCGTCTCCGTCAGGAAAAGTAAGTGGGGCTTGTCAGTCTCAAGGTGATGGTGGACCGCATTGACATTGGAGTGCAGTCCTCGAATGTTAGAGAGGTGCACTTGGAATAAGAGGACGTGCATCCGCTGTACACACTGAATCGCTTGGCGGCATGGCTTTGTCTGGTGGGTGGTAACTTTTAAGCCGGCAGCCGATGCTATGGCCTACCACCGTATTTACTGCTCGTTTAGCACTACCCAGGGAACACGTGTAGGGTGATCAGAACTAAGTAAATCCTACGGACGCAAGCAGTTCATCCCCCTAAATTATATGTATAGATATGCTAATTATGTACGTTACTTAGGGATGATTTTCGACTGTAACGTGGGTGAAATCGCTGGCAGAAGCTAGCATTTATTTATGTTTAGTTTTAATAATTCTCATGTAAGTGATTTTATGCAATTCTTATGAGAATAAACGATCTCAAACCTCAGTTAATAAGTTTTGAGAGCAGAGTGATATAAGATAATAACAAGGGTTATAAACAAAGATACATCGCCAACAGCAACAGACTCAAGGACTTTTGACTACACCAGATGACTTGAGACTGACAGTGAATGAATCTGACAGCCTCTCATTAAAAACCAATACACTAGATGACCCGAGACTTGTTATCAGAAAGGCTAGTAGAGTCTGGGCAGATTCGCAATGAGACTATAGTGATACAACACAGAAAGAACTTCAAAGAGACACATTATTATTTTAGGTAGTATAACTGATAATGATTCGTTACTGAGACCTGAAGAAACTGTGAGACTGTTGGTGATATACACAATAGCCTTCGGGCAGTTACACCCCAGACCCAGCATACAACTGGTCTGAGGATCCTCTCTTTTCAATGATCCACTTCCTTTATGGGTCTTATCGCCATGTTCTGCATGCTCTAACACAAGAATCTGAAATCCTCCAAATCCAGTGTACAAAAGTATGCCCGAATATCCCGCTGTCACTACACCCCTACCCGTGTCCCCGACAAGGCCACCCGCGGGTCTAGCGTGAATAAATTTAATGTATTAACTCACCGCACATCGTTTATTAGAGCCGCCTACAAGGAGACATGCCGTTGTATGAGGTGATGTGTGTACGTGTTGTGTAGTTATGTGCGCCTGGTATTCACACAACTCATTCGGGTTAGGGATTTGGCAAATTAGAAAGATCAATAGAGAAGTGCGTGTGAATCAATAGAGAAGTAATAACAGTTGTACGGGTTGGTCTTAAAGGTTGAGCAACGTTTGCCGAGGTCAGTCTATGGATGGGTGATAACAGCTTCGGTTGAGAGCTAGGGAAAAGTTTTTTAGCACTATCTACTCGGAGAGGTACTACTGTATGAGGTGACGTATGCACGTGTTGTGTAGCTATGTGAGCCTGGTGAATGGATTATGGGTTTGGCAAATTGGATGGATCAATGTATGTTCTTGTGGATAGGTAATGCAGCAATGTTTTGCAATTAATTGCGCTCTTGTTTATTGTGGGTTCATTTTTCCATAAATGTTTTACATAATTATCTATCTATTATTGAGTTCTACAAGTCATTTGTAAGCCTTTCCACCGCTCATTACCCCATATATTTTTTAGATATTTTACTTCTTCATAATTCTGGTGCCCTGGTTGTTTGTGAGTGTACTCATGATTCCAGTCTTGACCCAGGGTCGACGGTGCGTTGTGTTTTACACCTCAAAGATATTTCAGCAAATTCGCATCAGGGCCGATGCCTGCCAGGGCCACGGGATTGTTTAAAAGAGTTACCTTGGCCCTGGACCGCAAAGAGCATCTGAAGGAACACAGGTGGTTTTTATTTAGTAAAGCTGAAGACAGATTATTTATACCGTTGTGTATGAGGCAGCTATGTGTGCCTGGTGAGTAAGGTACGAGATTGGCTGGTCTGCGGTGTTCTTTTAGTTTCTTAGGCTTATATTCTAAGTCAAAGTGAAGGACTTCCAGCAAAAAATCCGTTTTCATGTCAAAAATAGCAAGTAATAAAAACTGTTAATTTTATTGATTCGAGTGGAGGTAATGACCTAAAATATTAGCGGTTGTAAGCGTCGTATACTCAGGAGATATACCGCAGCTGTATGAGATGATGTGTGATCGTTGTGCGCAGTTATGTGCGCCTGGTGAATTTTAGAGTGATTGGGGTTGCAGCCCCCGGTAACGGACTTTACAAATGAAAGAGATTGATTCAGTAGAGCATTAAATTAAATATTGGTCAAACTCTAACCTGTAAACCTATTCTCGCGGGGCTCGTAAGAATGTGTTCAATTATTTGGTTAGAATAAGGGCTTTTTTCGTATTTTTGTTTGTGAGCTAGCTCGATGTGTGAATGTGCCCGCTTCGCTACCTTGTCTTATGACTAGGCTCGCTTCGCTTGCTCGGCTCGAAGACTAGGTTCATTTGTTTTTGGAATCAAAGTAGGACTTACTCGTTGTTATTTCCAAATTCTCAAGTATACGGATTAAAACAACTAATCCATAACAAACAAAAACCGTTAGTTTAAGATTCTTATGAGTTGCAGCAGAGGAAAATTTCATTAAAAAAAAATTACTCAATAGCCTAAAACACATAAAGCCGGTTCCTCCTCAATAAGGCTTTTAACCTGCACGGAGACAAGTAATTGAGTGAAATATATAAGTTTGTGATCTTAGAATAGTTCTCAAAACAAAACTTGGGCAGGTAAATGAATTGCTTCAAACTTAGGACAGACTTTTAGACGTGGACTCAGGTCAAGACAGAACTGCAGTTAAAGTGTCCAAGTTTCAGTGATCACGACAGCGCCATCTAATAGACTAGTTAGAGCAATTAACTGACTGCGAGGTGAGATATTTAGATCAATTGGTAATGGATTGTTTGACTGCAGAGTTGCTACAAATGGTTCTTTAAAATTTTACGGATGTAAGTATTCTTGGGCCTAGTTATGGGGGAATTATAAAACGAGCGAATAAATAAAAACTTAGCGACTGTTGATGAGATACTGTTATAATAACTTGAACGGTATGAATTTGAGTAGGTAAGCGAAAAATTAACTTAACTAACGACAAATATTGATTAATAATAAAATTCAGACCGAGCATACTACAAATGGGTTGTGATTTCAGATATTTAAAATTCTAGCCATTTGACTAAATTACTAAGTAAGCGACTAAATTACTAAGTGAGCGACTAGAAATAAAATTGAGGTTATACATAACGAACTACTAAAAAGTTTACTTTAAGAAATGTTTTCAATATTGTCTAATTATCTAGTCGCAGGCAGATTTATCATTTTGAACTGGGTAAAATAGGTTAGGTTAGGTTAGAACTGTGACCAACCGCGCGTGAGCCGAGCGAGCGAAGCGAGCGGTGCCAAGGCAGCGGCCGGCGAACGCTACGTCCAAGTCGCTCGCAGA
Organism: Mythimna impura; assembly: GCA_905147345.3. Lineage (NCBI taxonomy): Eukaryota > Metazoa > Arthropoda > Insecta > Lepidoptera > Noctuidae > Mythimna > Mythimna impura. The sequence continues at coordinate 20,986,575 of LR990367.1, read as the reverse complement.
TTTTTTTTTTACCATTTTCTAATTATCCGGGTTTTCGCAATATCCGAATTATCAAATTAGCTTGTGACATACATAATACATAAATATCGATATTTATGACATTCGATACTCTGTACTTCGATATTTAGGACATTCGAAACACTTCATTTAAGATAATATGACGCTCAGTATCTATAAATAAAAGTTTCTGTTCTATTGATTTCTCGTCACTCGCAGTCAGTCGCTCACTTACTGCGAGTAATACTATAACCTAAATTAATTATTTTTGTCACTGAAAACTTTAATTTACAGTCACTCGTTTAAATACTACCCCTAGTTATGTATGCCTTGGTATCACTCAGGGTCCTAGAGTCCTAGACCTTTGGAAGGTATTTGGGGGGCCGAAGCTAACTCGCCAAGGCCCCTTAGGCAATTTTCATGGAACGTGGTACTGTGATATCAAAGGAGTGCGCATGAGTTTTCCTTATTAACTTGCGAACTGACAAGATAACGTGTATAGATAGGTGCTCGAAGAAAAGAGATTGTTTTCTAAAGTGAGATAAGTCAGGACGACTGTCTGCCGCGAGACGAATAAAATAACTTAATAAATAAAAGCATAAAGTGCTAACAATGCACCAATAATAATAGAACGCACAAAAGTCTTTTATTGACCGCCACCTCTGACAGTGCCTGCCTACAATTATCCCTGTACGCACTTATTACTATTATATATGAATACCTACCTATAAACATATATCCAACCCAGTAATCAAACCTCATACACAAGCTCACCTTTTGACTACTAACTTGTCTTAATCCCTTCACAATCTCACCAGCGGTCATCTGACTCTTGCCAAAGAACCTTTCCAACTTAATCGACTGCTGAAGGGTCTCCACACGCATCGAGTTCCCGTCAATATTTTGCCACGTCTCCGTCGCGCTCGTCTTGAGCCATCGATTAGTTCCTAAACAAATATACTGAGTGTTGAAGGCGACCCTTTGGACTCAAGGAAGAGGATGAAAAGCAGGTCCATTCACAACTAAACTGAAGTAGACTATTGTTATGTAACTATAGCATCTGACAGACGAATTGATCTCAAGGAGATGACTTCATGAAGGAATCAACTTCCAACCTGAGAATGATGAAAATGGCTACCCTCAGGAGTTCTGTAATCATAGGAGATGCCAAAGAGATTTAAAGAGATACAATAGAGCGGCTATCAGAAGAAAATGTCTTAGAAAAACTGTTATTCTATGCCTCAGTGACGCCATCTGGCTTTGAACAGCAAACACGCGAATTAAAGTCAAAATTTATATAAATTCAACTATCACTCTGTAGGTGGCCGGGGGCCTTACCATGATATGTTAAAATGTCATTCGTACGAGCGAAAAAGAGTGATGGAGCTATATACCCTATATAGCTCCATCCCTTTAACAGTTCGGTTTAGGTCGTATAATGGATCACGTTATGAGCTCGTGGTACAGGCTCAGTGTGTGATAAAGGAAGGTTAAGCTTTTCACAAATAGATGGCGTTATCACAAAATCAGAAAATGTTCTGGAACTATGTATAATAATTATTTAATTCTAATTAATTACCGCGTAAATACCAAAAATATTTACGAAAAGAAAACGAAGTTAGGTCCAGTCATTTTACCATAACAAGATTTGCAATAGAGTAATGCGCAGCTCAGCATATTATCTCAGAAAATGATTTTCTTTTAGTGCATAAAGCGGATACAAACACGTCTTGACGTGTAGGGGTGTCATACAAGGCAGAACGACTTATGACCACTAGGTATTACGCGATTTTGTTCGCTATGTCCTGTCTATTGGTAATATATATTTAATGTCTTTGGGAGATACTTCATCGAATAGTGTTCGACGCACGCCTCAAGGAGATGTCAGCAAAATCGTCGGGGCCCTGCAGGGTCGAAGTTTACTGGGGCCATGGGTCCGCTTCTGAAAGGAAAATCCGTGGTCCTGGAATGCAAGATAAATAAGGAATATAAGAGTAGGTTTTAGTCAGTAAAAGTCTGACACGCCCTCGCGCCCCACCCTAGAATGGGAGAAGCCATTGGATGATTTCCCAGCTAAAAAAATCACCTATGATTATTTGGGTTCGTTTCCCGGATCAGACTAAAAGTCTAGTTTTTCAATTAGAAATTACTTTGTAGCTACCCGAAGTTTGGAAGTTAGTGAGGAATGTCTCCGTGCTTTGGAAAGCAAGTAAAGTCGTTGGTACTGCGCCTGAGCTCTCTCTGGTCATGTTGAATTGTCGTCCCGTCAGAATATGAGATTATAAAAAAAAATCTCACATCCTTGGGCACTATAATATCTCCTGCGTTCATGCCTATTCTTCTCCGTTGGGGTTGGCCGCCACTAAATGGATTGGTGATGTGTTGGCAGCTTCAGCAGTTGCCAGTTATAGATTTATGAAAATCCTTTCAGGCATGGCTCATAGAAACTAGTAAATTCTTCATACACCAACCACAGCTATGTTAAAAGGTAATTTTGGTTCTTCTCGTGAGAGCCCTTTCTCAAGAGTAAACTGGCTTTAATCTGCAAATAGAAATGATAAGTTTGCCTCACAAAAGTAAGCTTAATATTCGACACTATCCGCCATCTTACCCTTGCTTGAGTTCTATTGACCTTCTGCACGTTCACTTGTTCCACGCTCTATAAGTTTTAAGTCCTTCGTCCTTTGGGCGCCGTGAGTGTTTGTCTTAGTCCAGTTTTTTGTTTATTTCGAACATTATTAGATCGAAAGTGCGTTGTTTCGTTCGAGTATCGAAATTAAATGGTCCCGTGTGAGTGGACTTTGTTTTTTTTTTGTTTTATACGAAGTTACTTCAAGAGTTAGGAACGTGGGCTTATTTGAAGTCGTGGGCCTGTTGAAAGTATATTTGCAGACTTTTTGTGAGTAATAATAATTGGTAATTTATTTTTTCTGAGAATTTTAGTAGGTGCCCTTTAGAATTTCTATATTTTTAATGAAAACTTTATATTTTCTCTTTGGTAAGTAGGTAAAAAAGAATGAGGATTGTTATTCCAGACCGATGTTGCTAGCAAAAAATTAATCACCAACCTTCAATCTTTCCTAATGTGGTGATCACCCACCTCCTTCCTAAAGTAGTGATCACCCACCTCCTTACTAATGTTGTGATCACCCATCTCCTTTTTGATGTGGTAATCACCAACCTCCTTAATGTGGTGATTATCATACTTTCGGCTCTTTGTGCTGCTGCCCAAATCAAGAGGTATACTCGGTGGTCCAAGTGAGTAGCAATTTCAAATACAAAAGACGAATTCATACAGATTATTTACGAAGCTGCTGTATATTATGTAGCTGCTAACTGCTACCCGCGTGATAATAGAAAGTTATCCCTAAAGATTCAAAGATTCAAAGATTCAAAAGATTCAAAGATTCAAAAGCATTTATTTCAAATAAACCATTTACAGGCACTTTTGAAATGTCAAGAAGTCAGTCAGTCAGAAAAAAAAAAGATGCTAATTGCACATTCCAAAGCGTAGATCTCTATGGAGAAGAATGTGCAAGAAACTCCATGGACACTCTTTTCAATCATGTTTTGCAATTACAAATATCTCTGTTACATGTTTCTTGTCGCTATCATGTGAGAACAATGTCAATAATGTAAAAATAAAAACTAAATATAGATATTAAAATAGCAACTGGCAGCTAAGAGATGACCAGTCTTAACTGACAGCGCCCGTTCACGGACCTGACGCGAATATTAGCACCACTCAGCTCAACCATTTTGAAGGGAACCGAATGATCCAACACACGCGCCACCATCAGTGAGACATTTGAGTGAGCATGACAAACTCTCAACTGCCATGCTCATTTATGTCAAACAAATCCAATAGTAACCTAAAAACCATAAAATAGCTCCACAAAGAACGTATCCCGGGTTAAAAAGTATCCTGTGTGCTATACTAGATCATGATTTACGAATGTACCAAGTTTCTTCGAATCTGTTCGAGCGTTCGAGCGTGAAGAAGTAACAAGCATACACACACACTCACAAACTTTTGCTTTTATAATATTAAGAACCTTTTCCACTCGCCTATCGTCAACATCGAGAATTGTTTAAAAGCTTGTTGCTTCATCTAACGCAATCCAACGCGATGTTTGATGAAGAGGCAATGCAAAAAAAGAGAGAGAAAGCCTGAAAACTCGAATAATTCACAAAACTTGTTCCAGGAAGTACGGGTTTTTTTTTTAAACCCTTAAAAGTTTTTGAAAAAAATTGTCGTCATTCACGATATATACTAAATTTGCAAGGCTTCTATTGTTATACTTTTTGACTTTTTTAATTCTTGAGTACCTAAATTATGAAGTGTCAAAGTTCATGCAAAATAGCAGATTTTCAGAGGTCTTTACTGGATTAGTTTTACACAAATTTATAAATTGATTTCAATAGAAGCCTGGATAATATCCACAAGATACTGTGTTTCCAAAACATTTTATCAAAAATGTGTAATAACGTCATAATCGCGTAAGAGCGATAGTATGAAAAACAGTGAAAATGTATGTCGAGTTGCATCCCCATAAGTGTGATTAGAATGTAAAACAAACCACAAATACAAGTATTCCAACTAATCCACGTAAACACAAACCCGGCAAACACTTATTCATAGAATTAATTAATTATCTCACCCGAGTCGAGACTCCACAAAGATTCAATATAAACCTACACGCGACTCCGATATAATCGACTGCTACAAAACAATTGTCCCATTCGATAACCGACAAGCAATTATTGTCTGTTACATTTTCCTCAGCACGTTCTATCTTTCTCACTCTTGTGTAGATGGTGTTAGTGGGAACGAGAGAAGAGATGTAGTGTCGCGCTGCCGATTGTTTGATTTCCGTAGCTCTGCCGCCACGCACTACCTGTGTCAGTAAACGGGTTAACTAGGGTGGGGATACAGTGATTGGGAAAAGTATCGATTACAAAAATCAATTTTACTTTTTTTTCCTTTGCCCAATTTGAAACAGTTCTTGTTATATATCTTTATGTTCAACGTAAAGCTTGAGTTTAATCATCATAATGTAAATACTTGAATAACAAAGAATCGCATAGAGATCGATAGCTTAATTTCAGAGCTATACACAGGCTTATGATATTATAATTGAAATATTATCAGAAACAATCGCGGAATTCGAAACAGTTCTCAGTGCAAAAGTTCATGTTTTATTTCTAGTAAGTTAAAGTTCTACGAGTTGCAAATATTTTAGTTTATCGCTGAGATATTCAGTCTTTCCGTGATCTCACTTAGTTTTAGTTTATTTGAAAAACAAACTATTATTTCGAGCGAATAAGACGTAAATTATAATAATATTTTAAGCATATGCGTTTAAATGAACACATTCTGCTTTAAATTTAGTTATATGAAATCAAAGCAACAAAAAAGATTTACTATATATCAATCAAAGACCTAGTTGATTCGTGGTATGCAAGTTGTTTAAATAAAAAAATGTACATGAAGATAACTTGTTTATGTTTTAAATTTAAAATATTTCAATTAATTTTAACCTACATGGGCACTTATAAATCGGTTGTTTCTTGTTAAGAATAATCGACAAGAAATTTCATGTTTACTATTTTTAAAAGCAACAATAATTGTTTCTTATATTTCGATATTATGGTATTGTGTAAAAATGCTATAAAGTATACATATAGTTGGTTCAACCGTCATTAAATTGTCGTAAAGCTATCGATACCTCCCCATCTCTACTTGACGACACTCATAGCCTCTGAGCACGACGCTTATATTCCGATTCTGTGCTCGGCACATCTCTATTGATTCTATCGACATCGACATCGTACGTACACATGGCACATGCCGATGGGCTAACAATCAACTGTGCTTCAAGCACGTTTTAAAAGTATTGGAGTAAGATTTTTTTTTTTTTTGGTTGGGAAAATCATCTAATGAAATTCCCCGCCCTTGGGCGGCGCGAGAGGGCGTGTCAGACTTTTACTGACTATAAACCCACTCCTGTTCCTTCTTTGCCATTATTCCAGGGCCCCGGGGATCCGGGGATCTCTTTCGCATCACCTATGGCCCCAGTAGGCTTCGACCCTGCTGGGCCCCTACGATTTGCTGACATCTCCTTGAGGCGCGCGTGGAATACTACGCGCCGTCGACGACTTGGGCTCGGTCCGGACGGTTACCAGACGACCGGACGGCGTGCTACCCATTGTTCGCCGTCTGCAAGCCTGCGCCTGCGGTGGGGAGTAAGAGGGTGAAATATTTATAATAAATCAAACCAATGCAATTGAGTTCTAGTATTCTATAATACGAAGCAACTGCCAAGGAATGGAATTCCTTGCCGGAGTCTGTGTTTCCAGATAGCTACAACTAAGGGGTCTTTAAGTCAAGAGTGAATAGGCTACTTCTAGGCAAGCGTGCTCCATCGTCGACCACATCATCGCTTACCATCAGGTGAGATGGTGGTCAAACGCGAGCCTATCATTAATAAAAAAAAAAATCTGACCTTCACAACCCAGTAACTGGGTAACACGATACTTCTAGTCACGACTGCTGTCAAATTCTATGGTTGGTGACTGGGGTAACGCCTGTCAAAGGACTTCAAATAACAGCCAGCATAGACCAGAAAATGTCTGGCCTATATGTGTTTTGAGCCTTATAGTTGTAGCGACATCTATGGCGTCACATAAGAACTAATCCTGAAACGCGCAATTAAAGTTCTCCGCGCGATTAGAACATATAGAACAGCCCGAAATCATCTATGGGGCAGTTGCCCACCAGACATAACACCCGTCTGGTCGAAGGATCCTCCCTTTTCAAAGGAGGTTTGCGGAACTTTACACTCTGTTCCGCCTACCTCCAAAAGGTGCCAAAACATATGGAAATGGTACTTTTCACTGTTGAAGGTCTTAAAATCTGATAACCTTTGAGTATGTGAATTATCGATGTAGCAACGTCTCATGTCTGTTATTAATAGTAAACTTTACACCTAAATATTTCTCAATTTTTTCGGTGATTTTACTTGGAAAATCTCAATTTAAAGAAAGAAAGAAAATAAGTTAATTGTGTGTCAACACAACCAATTTGAAGGTAGAACCAAAAGTAAAAATAAAATCATCTTGATCCTTAGATAACATACCTTTTACAGACTGATATAATACAGAGCAAATTAAATACAATTTATCACTACATAGTATAAAACAAAGTCGCTTTTCGTGTCTGTCTGTCCCTATATATGCTTAGATCTTTAAAACTGCGCAACGGATTTTGATACGGTTTTTATTAATAGATAGAATGATTCAAGAGGAAGGTTTATGTATATAATGCATGCATAATAAAGAAGAGAAACACTGATAATTTTAGATGTTTCTAATGTGATGTCGTAAATAAACAAATTTTTTTGTGCTTACATTGCAAACGCTGGCTGAACTCTACGAGATATATTAAAATAGTGTACTACAGTATTGTTCACCTTAAAAAGGTCTACAAAAAAGTCCGCGATGGTATATGTCCATCTCTTAGGGATAACCCACGTTAACCATTTTTTATCCTTTACTTTTTACGAAAAATAATGGCTTATTTACGAAACAATTTTAAGCAATACAGCATTAATCTTTATCCAATTAAGTACCTTAAATAAAATGTGCATTTAATATAGATCAATATAGCCCTTTGCAGCGTGTAATTTAAATGAATCTTTTCGAGGATATTACAGATTTAAAATGCAGGGAAATAGCGGTTGCGGTAAATAACTTGATTCTACGTTTGTTACCTCAGAACTCTGTCGTTTATGGACCGACTTGCAACATTTTTTTCCCCCTAATAGGATATGCTTTCAGATTGGTCCTATTTTTTTCAAAATCCAGTTCTGATGATGGGATCCATAAGGAATCGAGGGAACTCCTCAAATATTCTAGGCAACTATATAATGATTTTAGTATTTTCATCGAGAACTTAAGCATTAACAGTCAAAAAGTAACATTTGATGAAGTGGAACTGATGAAAAAGACCAGAAATGGCCAACGGAACTTCACCCCTACAGAGATATCACAATGAAGATAGTTAAGTAACTATGACAATGAATATAAATAAATGGTTCTGAATAGTTATGTTGAAAATGGTAGCATCAAAGTGATCCGATGATGATGATGGAGCTGGAAGATAGGCACTGTAACTCCGTAATTAATTAATGTAACCTAGCCGTGTTTGGGCTTATTAGAATTGTCATCAGATGAACTTTGGCTATAAGGTACTATCGAACTGACCTGATAATGGGGCTGGGAAGAGGATAGGGACTTCATAATAAAATAATGTATCCTAGCAGTGTTTGGGTTAAATCGAATTGTCATGAGAAAGAGGTACTCTGGCTATAAATGTATCACAACTAAAAAGTGTGAAATAAAAATTTTTTTACAAAAAAAAATAACCAACTTCACCACAAAAAACAAAACACTAAAACGATCAAAATAACTTTAATTTCGGAAGTCAGTGTTAAGAAGCAGACAATACCAGAAACACTGACTTCCAAAATTAAAGTTATTTTGATCGTTTTAGTGTTTTGTTTTTAGGGTTCCGTACCTAAAAAGGAAAAACGGAACCCTTATAGGATCACTTTGTTGTTAGTCGGTCTGTCTGTCAAGACCCTTTATCTCGGAAACGCATAAAGGTATCGAGTTGAAATTAAAATCATATACTCAGGTATGCGGTCCCTTGAAGCTGTGAAAAAATCAAACTTCTGAGCTAACGAAAAAAAAAGATACAGACGTTTATGTCGCAAAAAACGTATATTTCGACACTCTCAAGGGAATCAAAATTCATAGAGTACTTCCCGTTGACCTAGAATCCTGAAATTTGGCATGAAGCAAGGTCTAATAGCACTAATATAAGAAAAAATTTGAAAACTGTAAATTTGTAGTTACGTCACAAAAAAAAAAAATTGCGTTTCGGAAAAATCTTCGTAAATCAATTTTGGAATTGAACTGTTTTCATAGCACCCTCAGTGCGTGCCACTTGCCCACTTTTTATAATGAAGTCGGTTATCCTGTTATTTTATTCAAAAACCTGAATCCATCTAAACTTTGCAATGGCACGTGTTTGCTGGTAAAATCACTAAAAACTGTCATAATAGAGTGCACAATACTCACTGGATGGGGTACCGGAGATGTGTGCCCATGGAGTTTCTTGCACATTCTTCTTCATAATGTTTTTTTTTAGGTGGGAAAATCATCTAATGACAAATCACACAAATCTTGGGCGGAGGGAGATAGTTTCAGACTTTTACTGACTAAAAACCTACTCCTGTTCCTTCTTTGCCTTCGTCCCAGGGCCCCGGGTTTCACTTTCAAACTACCCGTGGACCCAGTAGGCTTCGACCCTGCCGGGCTCCTCCGATTTGCTGACATCTCCCTGAGGCGCGCGTGGAACAATACGCGCGGTCGACGACTTGGTCCCGGTCCGGACGGTTATCGGACGGTCGCTGTCTGGAAGCCCGCGCCTACGGTGGCCGAAAATCCGCGCGGCGGTTGGGGCGTGAGGACCGTTGCCTCACGCGATCGGCCGCCTCCTTTGCCAGCATTATGCTTCGCAGAAGGAGGCGACTGCCTGCCACTCCTCGCTCCGGACCATGGCCTGTACCAAGACCCGGCGCGAGAGATCGCCACCGCCGATCGCCCCCACGAGGACACGGCGTTGACACCTCCACCGTGCGCTCCATCGTGTCCTCCGGGCGGTCCCCACAGCGACAAGTAAAGATATCTTTTGCAATGACCAATTATAAATCGTAGGGTCAAACTTTCAACGTTGCAACGTTATTGATCGTTGAGTGTTTTTCACATGGTCAATGATATGTCGCTCTTTCAAGAGTAACCTCAAAAGAAAACATGTTTGTATTATCTAATGACAAAAAAAAAGCTGTGAACATTGTTCATAAAGACATTCTGTAGTATAATTAGTACTGGTGACCCGCCCCGGCTTCGCACGGGTGCAATGCTGATCAAAACCGCATCAAAATCCGTTGCGTAGTTTTAAAGATCTTCTTCTTCTTAGTCGGTACACTTTTGCCAGTGTGGTCGTGGTCATCACTGTAAATCACGATGAGTGATCATCTTGGTAACACGGCGCAATTCATCGCGGACTGCAGCTTTCCGAGTACATTCATAAACCGAGCACTTAGTTGCGCCTTGATCTGGTCTGTCCATCTCATTAGTGATCTACCACGTGGCCTGATGCCCTCAACTTTGCCCTGCTGCACTACGAGACGCTCTATGGAGTCATTACCACGACGAGATGGCCGAAGAAGTTCAAAATGCGCGACTGCACTGTGGGTGATAGGCGCTGCCTGATCTAAGCGTACATAGGGACAAACAGCGGGAAGCAACTTTGTTTTATACTATGAAGTGATCAGCATTGCACCCGTGCGAAGCCGGGGCGGGTCGCTAATTGTTAATAAATAAGACTTATGACTATGTTAGTAACACTTCATACTGCACTTGTTCACTTTGAACTGTTCTGTGGCACTTGTCCGCGGAAGCGACGGAACACCACGCCCTGCGGCCAAGTCTTTGTTCAACATGGGCAGAAAAGTGTTCGGGACTCGCACCACGAACGCCTTGAAATTGACGTTACGGTGCGACTCCAGCAGCTGTACCCTCAGTGCGTGCTTCGTCGTCGTGATATAGCTATTTAGAAGGCGAGTAAAGCGAGTCGAGGCTGATGTAAGGCTGCCGATTATTGGGTTTGCACATTAATACATAGGATTCACAAAACGGTGAAGGAAAACATCGTGAGGAAACCGGCATATCCTAGAACCAAAAATTCGAAGACATGTGACATCCATCAATCCGCACTGGGCCCGCGTGGTGGATTACGGCCCATTCCCTCTCCTAAAGAGGAGACCTGAGTCCCAGCAGTGGGAACATTATAAGGATGTTTACAGGCAGGAAGGCAGGCAGGGCCGATGCCCGCTAGAACCGCGGGGAATTTCTGAAAAGGAAACTCGTAGTCCTAGAACGCAAAGGGCAACTGAAGGACACAGGTGTGATTTTAGTTAGTAAAAATCTGACACGCCCTTCCGCTCCACCCAGGCGGGAGAAGTCATTGGTCAATCCCACCTTGAAAAAAGGCAAGCATGCTCCATGGTCGACCACATCGTCGCTTTCCATCAGTGAGATGGTGGTCAAACGCGAGCCTATCATTAATAAAAAAAAAAAAAAAAAAAAGTGAGATTTATTTATTTACAAAATTATATTATAACACCTTTATAGACGCGTCCAAGGCGATGTTATAACGAACCCTTAAAACTTTATTAAATTAATTATGATTATAAATTATTATCAGTCCAGACCTTTCTCAATAAGTAATTGAGCCGCCTTTGCAAATTTCGGTAGGTTTTGGCTAAATATATCCTCTGATAGCGATATCTCATTAACAATACGTATGGCTGGTGACAAGGGGGCAAACTTTAGGAGGTTAGTCCTAGCAGACGCAGATATAGTGGTAATGCTCGAGCCTGATAACAATAAAAAAATCCTTTTTGCAGTGTCATGTGTAATAATAATAATGCGTATTTAAATAAAACGCGTGTTATGTAAGCTGCGGGTGCCATAATCGTGTGTTCGAATCCCACTCTGTGCAATATTTATCGAAGCAGTACCTCTTATCCCGAGTACATTCCGCTGCAATGAATATCTTAAGAGGAACACTCGTCATAAACACATAAAAAGAAACATGCATGTTTTGCAAGCGCATTACCTACATACATATGAGTTAGTTTGACAAAGTTGCATCGAGTGGCGTCCTCAATACGTTTGATGTTCGAGTGGAACCTTGTACAGGTGCGCGAGGAGTACCGAGTCTTATCGGGACGTGTAACTTGTAACTTTGTTGTGTGCTACGGTTTGCGAAGAGTTTTATTTTAGAGTTCCGTCATGTAATGGGAAAAAACGTTAAAAAATGTTTATGTAAATTATGCTGGGAAGGAAATGGATATTAGCGTCTGAAAACAAATCCTGTAATCACCAGTCTCTCTTTAGTATTGGATTCTTAAAATCCCACTAAACCGATTTCGTACTAAGCTCAAATGGCTCTGTCTTCGCCTTTACCAGATAGCTTAAATACTTTCTTTGCTTTATAATGTTTATTTATTTATTTATTTAAACTTCATGTACAGTAGTGGTACATAGGCGGACTTAATGCAACAAGGCATTCTCTACCAGAAAATAATGTTCAGAATACTTTAATACTTTTTTTAGCTAAAAGAGGGTTCCGGAGTGGTCTAATAAAAGACCACTCTAGAATCTAAGTCACTGTCGAAATAGAAGCAATTTGCGGTGGCTTTTTCAGGTACTCACCGAAGCAACCGTGCTTGGTCAGCATTTGAGTGAGTCTGTAGGAGGTGAGCTTCTGTCTTTCTAGCCAGGCGTCGAAGTGGACGCAGGACGGTTTTGACAAAATTGGTAATAAATGAAAGTAGTTTGTAAAAATATAGACAATCATCACAAAACTGGTTATTACAGATTCACCATCTATTTTTATAAAATGCATCATCCTGTATTACAAGATGTCAATAGAACTTTGACAGCACCTCTATTTCGTAGCAATAAGAGTGGTTTTCCCATTCAAGTACTATTAAACTTCAGTGCAGTTGAATAATATAGCACAAGAGTGCATTGGTAGAGAATTATTACATTAACAGACAAAGCAATAGCACATTGATTTCAATTAGTGGAACAATGAGCATTATGTTGTCGCGAGATAATGACAAGCGACGGTCAGCGATCAATCGCTGATAATATAATCGTATTGTGTTTATGATCATCTCGGTGTAGGGAGTCAGATTAATTTCTACTTATCTATAATAAATATATGTCTATATATATAATTATGTCGTAGCCAGATCTTAGAATTGATCATTTCATGATATGGCCAACTAAAACCGGCCAGATCGCTCGTTAGGCGGTATTTTTTTTAATATTTTACCATTCCATCAAAAAAGTGTTTAGAAAAGAAACGCACGACGACTTTCGACGTTAAAAAAGCATCATGAGAAAAATCGGTTTCCTTTTAATGTATTCTTCAGGGCCTCCAACAAAGAACATACACAATACAAGAAGGTGTGTGTGACGGGGTACACCATTCATCTAGTTGATGAAATGAAGAGTTATGTCAGGTAAGGTCAGATCAGGTGCAGAAAGCACTGGTTTATATCAAATAAAAAAAAGAAACATCAGAATAAAAGCTAAAATGACAAAATAAAAAAAAAACATAATAAATATAAATTATTCCTGCTTATTTATTTATTGGCACACCAACAGCATTACATACATGATTTTTTGTGAAAAATAATATTAAAATTTAGTATCTGGTATGCATGTCTATTATAGGTATGCACAGCTTACACCATGATAGGTATGACATTAATTGTTATTTTAAGAGATAAAAAAATTATTACCACAAAAATTAAACATACAAATGGAAAAAAAAACATACAATTATAAAAATAAAAAAAAAAAACAGAAAGCAGAAAAAAAAATTATTAATCATTACAAAAAAAAGAGCTTATCAAAAAAACATAATTATGACAAGCTGGGTAGAATAATGATAATATGCTTCAAGTTATTTTAAACTAGCAACATTATGTAAGGGGGAAACTTTTACAGCGTCAATGTTATTTTACTCGAGTATTTGCAGACAGTTATGAATTGGCAAAATTTTGTTGATTTGAGTAGAATCCTTAAAAATATAGCAAAAAAACATTGGAAACGATTTTTCATTTTGTCTAAAAATACAAAAATTAATTCGATACAGTGCGTTGATAGTTTTTCATGCAGCATAACCATAATCAGCCTTATAATGTTCCCACTCAGTCCACCACGGACTCAAGCCTTCTCTCTAGGAGAGGGAATGGGCCTCAATCCACCACGCGGACCCAGTGCGGATTAGTGGAGGTCGCATGTGTTCGAATATTTGGTTATAGAACATGCCAGTTTCCTCACAATGTTTTCCTTTACCGTTTTGAGAGACTGCTCTTAAATGACTGGTGATGAAATAAATTACACAAAGTAATGCGCCTGGGTGGGTTTGAACCTGCGATCTACAATTCATAAGTCGGAGCAGTTACCACTGGGTGGTGGCCTAGTGGTATTACTGTACTCCTATTTTTCATATAATATGTACGGAACCACTTCTGTAACATTCGTATCGCCGCCAGCTGGTGATTACTTAGACTAACTTGTTGCCCGCACCGCAGCCCGCCATGTTTGTGCACAAGTACTTCTTACGCCACTTCTTGCACTTACATGCACTCGGCTAAGTCAGTCGGGACGATTGGAAGATATGTAGAGTAACGACTTCTTATTTTTGCTTTAATATTTTATCTGTAACTATGATTAAGTAATGTGGTTGTAAGTTCCAATCCAAGCAGGTATTTTACCTTGTGTAAATAATTTCAAGACAATTGCTGTCAAAACCGCAAAGAAAATGCAATGTGCATTATTAGATTGATTGTAATATTTTATTTGCATTACACTCGATTGTTAGACTCACATTTCATCTGTAATTTTAACAATTCCAGTAACAAAGGGGCGAGTCTGTTGGGCTGTGAAGTTTGTCCAAAGCTGCGGGATAGTTTTGATAGTTAAGAGTCAGCGCGGTCTAGAATGCAAATGCAAGAGAAGGAACACAGGTCGGTTTCAGTTAGTTAAAGTCTTGGGCACGTCATAATCATTGCGGTAAGTCTCCTCTTTGAGGAGTGGCTGGAGAGGCGTCATGACGTCCTCACCTTCCGCATGACGCAGGTTGTCATCGGACATGGTAAGTTCGGGAGATCCCTACAAAGGATTCAGGCGGGAGAAACGCCCGGGTGTCACCATTGTGTGGATAGCCTGGAGGATAGGGTGGAGCAATATACGTTGGAGGTGCATGTCGGCGTATGATCGCCATAGGTGTCGACGTCACACAAAATACACAGTCACAATAATATAGATTGGCAGGAAGTGATAATAAAGAAATACCTTACTCCAGTTCAAGGTGTTTATTCCATGGGCGGCGAAAGAGTGCCTTTCTAATCACATTACATCGGTTTATTATACACAGAAATTGACAAGCATAAAAATTCACTATGAAGGTAGAAAAATATTTAAAATAAATAAACGAAACGGAAATTGTCACAATAAATTCTTAATTAAATAAAACCGGATGCTCTGATATTTTAAAGAAATAAAAAGGAAGTGGTCAGGTTAAATCCTCACAAGCTTAACCGGATGCTACAATATTTTTAAGAATTAGAAAGGAAGTCGTCATTTAATTTGACATAAATTGAACAGGATGTTGCAATATCTAAAGTAATTCGAAAGGAAGTTATCAATTGAAATCCTTGTATAAATTCAACAGGATGTCGTAATATTTTAAATAATCGAAAGGGAAGTTATCAAATTAAATCCTTAAATACATTCAACAGGATGTTGCAATATTAAAATAAATAAACAGGAAGTGATCAAATTAAACACTTATCAAATAATGGTTTTGCGCCCATACGGCCATTCTGATCTCAGCGCGCTCTCTGCGCTGTACATGAATTTACATGAATTCAGATCACTCACATTAGGTTTAATCTTCATTATAGAGCATCCGATATTCAGAAATAAGAAACGTTTACTTCAAACCGATCAATTACAAGCACCCTTGAACTGTCAAAATGTCGGTCAGTCAAAAAACAAGTGAATCTAAATCGCACGTTCCAAAGCGTAGATCTCTATGGAGAAGAACGTGCAAGAAACTCCATGGACACTCTTTTAAATCATATTATGAGTTACATAAATCTTGGTTACAACTTTGTCGCTTCTAATATGTGAGCACAATGTAGATAAGTAATAATAATTAAAAAAACGAATAAAAAAATAGAAATTAAACTAAGCCAAAGGCAGCTAAGAGATGACTAGTCTCAACTGACGGCACCCGTTCACGAGCATGATGCGTGCCCCACTCAGCTCAACCATTTTGAAGATAACTGAATGACCCAATAACGCGTGCCACCATCAGCGAGACATTTGAGTGAACATGACAAACTCTCAACTGCACTGCTCATAAAGTCAAACAGTTGTAACTTAATAAAAATGCTTCATTGTACTTCACATTGACAAAACTTGAAAAAAGTTCTTCTACATTATACAATCATTTTACATAAAATCGGCGTCACCCATATCGGGTTAGCCATAAAATTACACAGGATCAAACATTTTATCGGCGTCACCCATATAGGGTTAGCCCAAAATCAAACAGTATCAAACATTTTATTGGCGTCACCCACATAGGGTTAGCCCAAAATCAAACAGTAACAAACATTTTATCAGCGTCACCCACATAGGGTTAGCCAAAAATTACACAGTATCAAACATCTTATTGGCGTCACCCACATAGGGTTAGCCCAAAATCAAACAGTAGCAAACATTTTATCGGCGTCACCCACATAGGGTTAGCCCAAAAACAAACAGTAAGAAACATTTTATCGGCGTCACCCACATAAGGTTAGCCCAAAATTACAGTATCAAACATTTGGTGTGAATTGGCTGATTGGCATTACACGGCATCACTCGCCTTCTAGCCCTAATTCGGCATCACCCGCCTAGGATCTAGCCATACCAAATGGCATCACCCGCCTTGGATATAGCCCCCTAACTAGCATCACCCGCCTTGGATCTAGCCATACCTCATGGCATCACCCGCATTGGATCAGCTCTAGACAGGGAAAAAGGATACGCATGGTGGCCAGCCAGCGTAATAGGTGGGAAAGGGACTAATTAATCTAATAAATTTAAGATCGCGCTTAAAGAATGGTTAATGGTTTGAATATATTCGAATAAGAAATCAATATAATTTATTTCATAGCAATAAGCCAATTCACATTTAAAAAAACCTATCTACGGCATCACCCGCCTTGGATCTAGCCATATTCCTTCATGGCATCACCCGCATAGGATATAGCCCCCCTAACAGCATCACCCGCCTTGGATCTAGCCATCTCTTATGGCATCACCCGCATAGGATCAGCTCTAGACAGGGAAAAAGGATACGCTGATGATCAGTCAACGTAATAGGGGGTGGGGGTGGGTGGGGGGGGGTTAGGTTGACTGGTAGAGAATGCCTAAGGCATTAAGTCCGCCTTTGTACCTTGTTGTTGCATGAAGATTAAATAAATAAATAAATAAATAAAGGGACTAGTTAATGCGATAAATCTAATTCACAAATTCTCCGCCCATACGGTCGGTTCATTATCATCAAAAACTCAAAATCATGAACAGCGATTTTTCGGAACATCTTAAATAATAACTTTAACCATGCTTTACTTTATAGCGCCATTTGGCAATACTTGTAAAATTTCAATAGAAACTTCTAGATCTTTGATCCAATTTTGCCATTGTCTTTCATGCCGATACATTAAGACATCCTTTTTCAAAAGATCTCATTCCATCTTTGTTCGTATCAAATCCTTACTTGTCTCGAAATTATCGCTCGTCCATCCTTAATTTACATGAAAGCTTAAAACACAGTGGCAACACGTTAAAGCAACACAAACATGGAAAACTCACGTACTTTTTGACGTAAAATAAGTATAGTCAACTGAAAATCTCTAATTGCCACTGTTTATGAAGCTCTTCAAATGTCAACCTGACAGTTTGCCCGACCAGCATCGTTAGCTATTTATTAGATGTGTGGATTGTGATAATCAATACCCGGGAGGATCGTTTTTTTATTAAATCTGACTAGTTTGGTCTGATTATAACTATATAGTTATCAACACCAATTCAAACGATTACCGTTCACTTGTAAGGTTTACCGTTACTTTTTCTAATATTATTTCGTTTAGAAGGCTATATATTTAACTAATATTGAAGATGTGACGCAATCATGTTTAAGAGTTTTTTATTTTCGATTTGAATTTTATCAAAGCGCAACGCAATTACCAATCCTATCAACAAAACTAAGTTGCTCAATTGTGTCCAGCTCTTGTTTTACGAGATGCCAGCCGTTATGATTAATCGTAGAATTACTTTTGGAACAAGATATCAACTTATTGCAACAGGAAATCCTCATTATGAATTTAACAGGGACTTGCACTTTACCAGCGACTTCATTCGCGAGAAAACCTTAACAACCCTTAAACCGTATTTTGAGGGTAGTCTTAAAGAACTAATAATTACAGTCTTTACTATTAACTTTGATTAGAATTTGTGCTAAGTTTTAAGTTTATTAACCCAAAGAGCAAGATTCACCCACACAACCTTTGACATCTCCCAAATCGTTTTATGGGATAGTTTTGAAAAACGAATAACGAAACCTTTTTAGCTAAGATTCCTCCTTAGTACGACGCAAGGCAGAGGAGGATCAACGGTGTACTCTGTTCCTGTTTGAAAGAACTATACAAGAAGTGGCCCAAATGTTATGTGTTTCACAATTGGATTTTTAAAAAAATAGCTTCAGAAAAATAGAGGTTTTGAACGTTTGCAAATTAATATTGATTTTAGATTCGATTCAATTGCTCTAACAATTGATCCAACAATTGATCCAACCCCAACAATCAACCCAACAATCCATCCAGTCGATCCTACAACCCAACAATGTTTGAATCGAACTATCAAACCCAGTACTTACAAAAACAAATTTACACAGGATTGAAATCAATTCAATTTTGACAGATGTTTTTACAAAAAACTCTAAATTTCACTTTCAGGTGGTTGATTTCAATCTTTCGTTATTTCGTTTATGGAAACAAGAATTCTTTCTAGCAATATTTAAAATCGACTAATTTGCGGTTTTTCGGAGCCGTCTCCGTGAAAACTTTGCGGAAATACTACGTTCAGAAGCATTGAAAACGAATGGAACACTGACCCGACGAGTCAGGACTAAGAATGTCATTTTCAAATGACAGTTACAAAAAACGACAATGACAGCCATTAAAATCGACAATGACAGCTACTAAAAACGACAATGACAGCTACTAAAAACGACAATGACAGCCATTAAAACCGACAATGACAGCTACTAAAAACGACAATGACAGCTACTAAAAACGACAATGACAGCTACTAAAATCGACAATGACAGCTACTAAAATCGACAATGACAGCTACTAAAAACGACAATGACAGCTACTAAAACCGACAATGACAGCTACTAAAATCGACAATGACAGCTACTAAAATCGACAATGACAGCTACTAAAATCGACAATGACGGCTACTAAAAACGACAATGACAGCTACTAAAAACGACAACAATACCTACTATAAACGAAGGTTTTTTGGTTTAAATAATTTATGTTTGTACCGTTAGTTTTTGATTGGTCACGTTTGCGGAAAGTTTTGAAAATGGAGACTAGTGTGGGCAAAGAGTGAGGAGTGTTAAACTACAATACACATTTCATAAAATCAGGATAAATACCAGTGACAAGAGAATCAATTACCTCACCAGCTGTTGCTTCTAGCTGCACTCACTTGAAGAGCGTCCATACCTTGGTTGCGTAAACCGCGTGGCTGCTCGCCTGCTCCAACGTGCAGTCGCGCCACCACTGGACGTCGTCAGCATACCGGAACTCTTCGCCAAACGTCTGAATCAGGTCCTGCTTGACTTGCTCCCATGTGGTATATTGCAGAGACCACGTGTTAGCCCAGGTCTTCGGTCTTCCTTTCAGTATGCCAATAGTTGTAATGATTTCGTCAACATTGGCACACCAGTCCTTGATGTGAGCGCCCACCTCGGAATCCAATGGCAGTAGGTAGGAATTGCCATAATCCCGAGAAGGCACAAGGGTAGCGGACAGTGCTGCAGTCACGGCACTTGACCCGGAATCCAGAGGACTTCAGTAGGAGCGGGCTGGATCCCACCGCTGCTGTCGGCGTATGATCGCCATAGGTGTCGACGTCACACAAAATACACAGTCACAATAATATAGATTGGCAGGAAGTGATAATAAAGAAATACCTTACTCCAGTTCAAGGTGTTTATTCCATGGGCGGCGAAAGAGTGCCTTTCTAATCACATTACATCGGTTTTTTATACACAGAAATTGACAAGCATAAAAATTCACTATGAAGGTAGAAAAATATTTAAAATAAATAAACGAAACGGAAATTGTCACAATAAATTCTTAATTAAATAAAACCGGATGCTCTGATATTTTAAAGAAATAAAAAGGAAGTGGTCAGGTTAAATCCTCACAAGCTTAACCGGATGCTACAATATTTTTAAGAATTAGAAAGGAAGTCGTCATTTAATTTGACATAAATTGAACAGGATGTTGCAATATCTAAAGTAATTCGAAAGGAAGTTATCAATTGAAATCCTTGTATAAATTCAACAGGATGTCGTAATATTTTAAATAATCGAAAGGGAAGTTATCAAATTAAATCCTTAAATACATTCAACAGGATGTTGCAATATTAAAATAAATAAACAGGAAGTGATCAAATTAAACACTTATCAAATAATGGTTTTGCGCCCATATGCACCACCGTTTTCTCGTGGAGGTGATCGGTGGCGGCGATCTCTCGCGCCAGGCCCTGGTTCGAAGCGAGGCGTCTAGACCAAGCCCAAGTCGTCGACAGCACGTAGTGATCCATGCGCTCCACAAAGCGATGTCAGCAAACCGTAGCGGCCCAGCTGGGCCAATGCCCGTTTAGGGCCGCGGTAATTTTCTGAAAAGGGATCTCGTGCTCCTAGAACACAAAGGGCAACTGAAGGACACATGCGTGTCTGAATCTGTTTGAATATAACTACATCTTGTGTCTGTCCTAGTGTCCCTGTTAGGAGTTGCTAAGTAAGGCCTGCCACTCAAAACTATTCATACAGGGTGTATGAAGTTATTGTTGTTTCACGAATCAATGTGTGAAGGCGACTGTTATGAACTATCGGTACAGCCGCCATCGATAAGGTTTTCAGGTAGTGGTTTCATGGCGTAGAATTAAGATAACAATTTACTTCATAATCACTTTTATTTCACAGTAGATATCATTAAGTATTTACAAATTTATGTGTATCGTAATCAAAGGGAACCAGCGATTTTGTTAGGAGCGCCTGAACCACCCGGCAGATTGCCCAAGACTGCATCATAACGTTCTCTTCAATTTAAATAGTAACCGTCGCCCCTCCATACGATTGTGCTTGCGTGACTTGTCAACAACGTCACAGCCTTCTCCCACACCACTATTGAGGAATCAATTGAGTGTCTTCTTTTCGTAAACTATCATAATCCACTGTTGTTATTTATGAAGCAACTTATCAACTACGATCCTCGTTTTGTTCTTGTTCATTTGTGCATTGAAAGGTTTAAAACAAAGAAAGTGTTTTAAGATAATATCAATCTGCCCGCCTTTTCCCATCTATACTTTTGCGTGCGTAAAAAATTAAATGAATAAATAACACGATTCTCCTTGGCAATACTGTCAAGGACTTAAATCGGTTAAGGTGCTCACACATTCTCGGCGAGATTTGTTATTTTTTTTATTATATATTATTGAATGGCTGGCGTTTGACCACTATCTCACCAAATGGTAATCGATGATATAGTCGACGATGGAGTACGCTTGCCCAGAAATAACCTATTCACTCTTAAAGACCCCTTGGTTGTAGATATCAGAAAACAAAGGTACCAGTCAGGAATTCCAATTTTAACTGTATGCACAATAATAATCGATTCTATTAGATGTCTTTTTCTCATGCAAAATGCTGTAAAACTACTTTAAAATCGCCGAGAAATCTTTTCATTTAGAAACACCCTGTAGGGATATCTAGGCAGACAACCTTGTAAACATACTCCAGGTATATTTTACTCGGTCCAGTTTCGTTATCGGCCACCCGTCACCCGTCACTCGTCACAACCCTTCACAAGATGGCGTCGCCGCCTCTTTATGACGACGCGAAACTTGTCGCCCGACGACTAGTTAGGTCTTGTCATGTCGCTCGAGGTGACAGCTACAAGAAATATGCTGAAAGTAACAATACTGTTTGAAAATATGAGATATAATGCATGAATTAAGATAAATCATAGTTGAAAAACGTATGAGTATCTTCAGTCTCTAAATAGTAAGAAACAATGTCGCTGTCTGCCTTTGTCTATTTCTATTCTTACTTCTTTTAAATCAGTCACAATTTTGACACGGTCAGTGAAATTCAAAACATGTAATAAATAAATAAATAAATATTATAATAGCCAACATTATAATGTTACCGCTGGGACACAGTATCGCCCAGCTTAAGTATATTTTCAGATCTATGCTACGTTTTTTGTAGCTGTCACATCGCAGCAGATAAACAGACCCATCGGCTACGCTGTAGCAACAGCTTCGACTATTGCTACGCCGTAGCAACAGCTTCGACTATTGCTACGCCGTAGCAACAGCTTCGACTATTGCTATGCGTAGCAATATGCTACGACTTCATAGCTATTGCATCATAGCATAATTATAAAATAATTATAGCATAATCAGCCTTTTAATATTCCCCCTGCTGGGACTCAAGCCTCCTCTTTCTAGGAGAGGGAATGAGCCGTAATCCACCACGCGGGCCCAGTGCGGAGTGGTGAATGTCACATGTCTTCGAATTTTTGGTTCTAGGACATGCCGGTTTCCTCACGATGTTTTCCTTCACTGTTTTGAGAGCAGTGGTAATTAAATAAATTACACAAACTAATGCGCCTGGCTGGGTTTAAACTCGCGACCTACAACTCGTAAGTCGAGGGGGCCGTTACCACTCCGCCACCACTGTTCTTACGTTTTCGTAGCTGTCGGATCGTAGCAGATAAGCAGACCCATCGGCTACGCCGTAGCAACAGCTTCGACTGTTGCTACGTGTAGCAATATGCTACGACTTTGCAGCTGTCGCATCGTAGCAGATAAGCAGACCCATCGGCTACGCCGTAGCAACAGCTTCGACTGTTGCTACGTGTAGCAATATGCTACGACTTCGCAGCTGTTGCATCATAGTAGACCGACATAGTATTGTTAGGGGCTATAAATTTTAGTATATCGAAAACGGAAAGGTCACCAAACTTGTAACGACACGGGGTTATTGTCAACACATTTTGTGGTGGAACATCGCCAAATAACTTATCATGCTCTGGGTAGAGAGAGGGAGTTTTACTGACTAAAACTCGACGGTGTTCTTTTAGTTGCCCTGTCACGGTAACTCTTGCGAACAATACCGTAGAGTTTTGGCAAGTAATATCATGTCCCAGTAACTGGATTGTGGGAGTTTATGTGACCCCACAAATTATATTATGTGAAATTACTGTGTTCAGCTGTACCCAGTTAAACTGAAAACCAATCCCAACTGGACCATATTTTTTTATTATAAAGTTAATTTGATGGAAGATCACAGATAAATCTTAATTTAATCTTACACTGAAGCATATTTGCTTGTCTGACGTGAACTATTCAGAGTTTGTCCCACGGGCGAAGTCGCTCGCATGCAATTGACGCCTCGTAACGATACCACACACTGATACCGATCCCACACGACTCGAGACCGAGCAGTCGAGACTATTGTATCTCGATACATCGTGATTGACGGATTACAAGCCGGCTGGCGCATAATTATGTACGCTCTGCCTGCAATGAAGCGAGATATCATACAGAAATTGATGCTTTGAACTGTTCATCCGTTTATAGATATAAACACACGCTTACAATATCTTACTGCCCCACAAATATGTGTGTGTACGTGTAATGAATATTCTTTAAGCTTCAGATACATTAGGGGACCAAATGTCTCCCATCATGACGCGCAACGCTATCAAATTGTCCAACATGTTCCGCGTCACGTAAATGCGTTGTAAAATGTTGGGGGCAAGGTGCAGGTCCCTGGGCAACGTTGCACCGTCACATATGTATGTTAGGGAAAAGGTTATTGCGTAAAAGTGTCCCCAAACACTAATAGATTTGAAACAGATGTCATTCGAAGCGTATAGTTGAATAGAGTTTTTTTTTTATTTAGGTGACATGTCTCAAAAGTATGGGATTTAGGTTTTATAAAACATTATATTTTAACATAACCTAATCAAGTGTTTTAGACCTTAAATATACTCATAACATAGTACTGTTATACATTTTTGAATGCAACTCATCGAGTCCTGTACGATTCTATAAAATATTTGCTAAAGGGCATTGCGTATAACTGTCCGCAAAAATGACACCTATTTCAAATCTATTGGGTACCCAGCAGATTTGAAACAGTTGTCATTCGAAACGTCTTGTTAAATAAAGTTTATTTTATTATGGCGACATACCTCAAAAGTATGGGGTTTAGGTTATATAAATGATAAATGATATTTATTTTGTAAGTAGGTTTAAAAAACACTTTTACACGTCAATTTTTTTTTCGTCATTTTTAAACTAGATGAGGCCGGTGTTTCCTAGCTGACTACCCTGAGAAGAAACACCGAAACAAACTCAGGGGTCAAAGTCTCCTTTAAAGTCCATACAGTAAATATGTTATGGTCAAATCACATGAGAACCATGCAGATTTGTCTGAAATGGTCTTTTGAAGAAAAAACCATACAGATTTGAGTGGACCTGTCCAGTCAGTGCAAGCATTTGTCAGTATTCGTAAAGCTCAACTCAGGACTACTAAGGAGCTCAACGACTTGACGAACAATACCAAGGAAAGGACATTTGGGTAGGCCGCAGAAAATACTCAAATTGCTAGACATACATTAAAATTACTGAAAAGGAAAAAAAAAAACAATCAACATAGTCCTCACGTTCACAATAATAAAAGGAAAAATATAGTTTACAAAATGTAATACTTTAGCAAAGTAAACATTTTTGTCAAAAATTAATAGAAAAAAAAAGTCAAATTGCAAAATAAAAATAATCTACAATATCGAATTGTAATAAATAATAAAAAACACAATTAAAAATAAAAACAAAAGAAAAAATAATAATAATAAGACAACAGTTGCAGTGCGTACTGGAGCAGGTCAATCCCAAGCCTTTTGGTCATCAACATAGTCCTTTATAGTGTAAAAAGCCTTTTGGCAAAGTTTTCGCTTTACAAATAATTTGAATTTATTAAGGCTTAGTTGTTGAATATGACTAGGAAGTTTATTATAGAAGTGTATACATTGGCATCTAAATGAGCCCCCTATTTTTTTCAGCCTGGTTGTGGGAACCACAAATTTGTGTTTGTTCCTAGTATTAAAATTATGAACATCACTGTATTTTTTAAATAAAATATGTTTTTTTCAACCTAACCTAACTTAACCTAACCAGGAATAACCTAAACTAAGTTGTGCGCACATAATAGTACATGGGCTTACGAAGAAACCTTAATTTTATTGCATCAGCATAAATGCTTGATCATATTGTAATAGATGACTAATAGTAAATGTCTTTGTATGGAAAAATATACACATTAATTTCTACAATAATTTTTTTTTACAAATTAGATAAATACCCCCCATTTTTTAACAACCAAATCAGCTGTTTTGTCTTTTTTGTATAGGAATGAACAAACTGCCATGCATTCTGTCTGTTGGAGGCTGGGGACGGTAGCCATACAAAATCCGGCATCCTCCGATACATAAGAGGACAAAATGTCCCCCAACATGAAGCGCAAAGCTATTAAATTGTCCAATAACATGTCTCGCGTCACGTAAATGCTTTGTAAAATGTTGGGGCAAGTTGTGAGCGTTGTGCGCAATAATAAATCATTTATTTTTACCAGTAAACAACAAAGATTTTTTTTTTATAAATATAACATAAGGTTTGCTGGGAGAAAACTCATTGCTGAGTTAAGCTCGCCTTTGTACATAAACTGTCTGTATGTCAATATATTATGTTATGTTTTTGTGTACAATAAAGAATTAAGAATTAAGAATTAAGAACATTCTTGCAACTATCACACAACGCCATCCCGTCCCAAACTAAGCAGAGCTTAATGTGCTATGAGTACTAGAACACTGATAAACATACTTGTCTTATCTGATTCTAAATAAATACATACTATAAATAAATTACACCAAGACGCAGAACAAATGATCGTGCTCATTATTACAATGATGAAGGAATCGAACCCACGACCTCTGGCATAGCAGTCAAGGTCACTAACCAATCAGTAGCATAGCGTTACTACGGGAAAAGGGGCGACCACAGAAACGACGCGGTGACGGCGCACGAGGTGAAGTTGCGAAAGTCCAGTGCACTGCGCCTGCGACAGTGGTGTGAAACGCTGTCGCTGGGCACGCGATGTCACGTTTTAGAGCGAGATGTGACGTGATATGGAGCAGGCAACGCGCGCTTGAACCGTTTACGCCGTGCACGCAGCGTGTAATGTATAGGAGCCGATGATACCGCATTCGATGCCAAAAATACCCTTGAAATAGTGTAGCCCAGACAAAAATTCACCTTTTCTTGAATTTCCCGAGAATACAGGACAGGTATACTGTCTAAAACGCTGGTGTTTACCTCTTCCTGCAGAGGTAGAGATGATACCAATCATTTTGTCAGTTATGTTTGACTATAATGAACTCGGGAACCCACGCCCAGTAATCGCACTTGTAAGTCAAACAGACAACACATTTTTTTTTATTGTTTTTCCCAAATAGAAAAATGTAGGTACGTTAACCTCGTAATTAAAATATAGATGTAGCGCCACATAGGAACTAAAAAGTCCAAAATCCTGCATCGCGGTATTAAAGTTTTCCGCGCAATTAGAACATATGCAACAGATCGAAATCAATCGATATCCTCCAGATAGATCGGATCTGGAGGTTTTTTTTTTTCCACAACTATCATACAACGCCGTCTAGTCTCAAGCTAAGCAGAGCTTGTGTTATGAGTACTAGACAACTGATAAACCTACTTATATATTTCTAAATACATACATATTATAGATAAATTACACCCAGACACAGAACAAATGATTGTGCTCAACACACAAACATTTGTCCTGGGTGGGAATCGAACCCACAACCCCCGGCATAGCAGTCAGGGCCACTAACCACTAGACCAACAGGTCAGTCAAAAGGTTCTCCCATTTCAACAGAATTTTGGAGGATTTTACACTCTGTCACCTCCTCAGATACCTCTAAATAATAAAATATTTGAAATTCATAATTTCTGAAAGTTAAAACAATTTTAAATCTAATCGAATCCACAAGCAAAGCAATGCAGTTTAGTAATATAGCATGACATTCTTGATCATTACTTGAAAATAATAAAATGCACAAGCTAAGGAAAGCTCACCAGCTGCACATTTCTCACGTTGCTAACAGGAAAAACCACTTATCACGTAGAACTTACCTCAGGGGATCTATTTTAGTAACATTTCCTTTAAAATTATACTATTGCAAATGAGTATCGGCGTCTCCTTTTATTTATAAGGAGTGACAGAGATCGATAAGTGTTCTTATAAAATCTTTGATGAAGGAATAAATCATAAGGCAATTGTTTTTTTTTTTTTTCTATGAAAAAATAAGTAGTCAAAGAAGTGTTTTCTTTAGTCGTTGAAATAATATTGTAATTACGCTTTTGCTTTTTATTTTTGGACTAACAAGAATGCATGCATTTTTCTGCTTACAACAAGAATTCAGACTTCATTTTTCTGTAAGAAAATAAAACTTGTATTTATTTATTTGATGTAATTTGAATTAATGTCAGCAGGAACCATAAATTTTCTATTTTAACAAAAATGATATTGCAAATACATCTAAAATTAACGTTGGTAAATATAACTTAATGAAAACATACATACATAAATTTACACCTTTCCTATGGGGGTAAGCAGTAACAACAAAACACTACCGGCTACGATGGTTGCATATTCTTTTTCCTTCAATTTGGAACTATATAAAACTAAGCATATGCTTTATAAGCAAATTTCTTAACACATCTAATAAGTTACACAAAGTAAAGTAACTGTTTGGTTTCAAACCAACTCGTAAGTTTAGCTTCGTTCTATCTTTTATTGTCACCGGGTAATTTCAGAATCCATTAGTTTACAATAAATCTCGTTTATAAAAACACTTTTTGCTCACAAAGGTTCAAAAAGTATCTGACTTTGTTAGGTTGTATCGTGATCAATGTGATCTCTTTACAAAATATTGAGAATTCTATACATTGCAAGATTTACCTTACGGAATTGCTATTATCTACGTAGCCTACTAGCTTGGGTCGGCTTCCAGTCTCACCGAATGCGTCTGAATACCTTTGTTTTACTTGAAGTGACTATCTATCAGACCTCCACAACCCAGTTATTGGCCAACACGATACTCCTTGGATAGACCGATCGTCAGACTTTCTGACGTCTGTAACGAGTGTCAGAAAACTACGAATGATAACCGGGACCAACAGCTTTACGTGCTTTTCCGAGACACGGAGTGTCAGTAATATCCTAGGTAAACTTATCATTCATCATCATTTCAGATGAAAGACGTCCACTGTTGGACATAGGCCTCTCCCAAATGTCGCCATAATGACCGGTCCTGTGCGCCTCGCATCCATCGGATTCCCGTGACCCTCACCAGGTCATCGGTCCACCTTGTGGGAGGCCTTCCGACGTTGCGTCTTCGGGTACGTGGTCGCCATTCCAGAACCTTTCGTCCCCATCGGCCATCTGTTCTGCGAGCAATGTGCCCTGCCCATTGCCACTTTAGTTTAGCGATTCTTCGTGCTATGTCGGTAACCTTGGTTCTCCTGCGGATATCCTTATTCCTGATTCGATCACGCAAGGAAACTCCGAGCATAGCCCTTTCCATTGCCCTTTGGGTGACTTTAAGTCTTCTGATGAGGCCCATTGTAAGCGACCACGTTTCGGAGCCATATGTCATCACTGGCAACACGCACTGGTCATAGACTTTCGTCTTGAGACACTGTGGTATATTGGACGAGAAGACACCGCGCAGCTTCCCGAACGCTGCCCAGCCGAGTCGGATTCGATGATTGACCTCTTTCTCGAAGTTATACCTAACCAACTGGACCGTCTGTCCCAGATAAATGTGCTCGTCCACAACTTCGAGTGTAGAGTCTCCGATCTTGATAGGAGTGGGTGCTACATGGATGTTTACCATGACTTTGGTTTTGTCCATGGTCATTTTAAGTCCCACTCTTTCGGAACCTTTACTGAGGTCACCGACCATTGTAATGAGCTCCTCCGTAATCTCAGCCATGACTGTAGTCGTCGGCAAATCGAAGGTGAGTGATGTACTCGCCATTGACGTTTATGCCTAGCCCTCTCCTCCAGAACCTTGAAGACATCCTCCATTGCGGCCGTGAACAGTTTCACAGTTTCGGAGGCATGACGTCTCCTTGCCTCACACCCCGCTGCAAGGGGATAGATTTTGAGGTCCGGTCCTGAAGTCGGATTGACATGGTGGCGTTTTTGTATTAAACACTTCAGCACTTCGATGTACCGACTCTGCCGTAATTCCGTCCTCATCCGACGCCTTGTTGTTCTTCGACTGCTTCAGAGCCATCCTAATCTCGTACAGGCTATTACAACGACGTAATGTCTAGGAAATTTTCGGTATAGAGACGAGTCAATCTGGCTCTTGGGTCGTTTGCTAGATTTGCAGTGGGTTCGGAGATTGACGTCTATAACTGTCCATAAAAAGCCTCGATCTCTCTCAGGAGCTCCGATTTGGCGGATATGACTCTGCCATCGTCGATCTTCAGTTTCGTGAGCTGGCTCTGCCCAATAGACAGATCTCGTGCAAATACTTTAGAGCCCTTATTCAGCTCCTTATTCGGATCCTTAATCTCTAGGTAAACTTAGAAATGTATAAATTAAATATGAATTGCACTTTTACAACTTAAATGCTGAACTTATTTGGATGAATCTTGGCGCACCGTCTTCATCATTTCAGCCGATAGACCCCCCTTATCCTGCTCGGGTGTTAATTATATAAATCCCTCACTGCGTTTGGGATTAAAACTTAGCAACCTTCGTTTCATTTAGAATTCAACATGCCACTCGCGACTTAAAGACGCTGCTTTATTTCCTAGTCACATTATCTACTATTATCTCGAGAATATAATATTCAATTGGTATTAGTTAGTTAATATTCCTAATTATGATGAAATCGAGCGCCCCACTAAACTGCGTATAAAACACATCACATCCCCGGCTGAGCCGACAAGAGGATTACGTTGGATTAATTAATCTGTAATGATTGACAAGTAATAATGTAACATTGTCGTGAACAGGGTGCTGCGAATCTATGTTGTTTGATTAAACAATGGTGTTCACGGTGCCTGCATAGATTCGTAATTAAATTATCACTTTTTCTATAATTTTGGAGTAAGTAGTACTAGTGTACTTGCAATGTTGCGCTGTGAAAAAGACGGATGAAAAAAGATTAGATGAGATAGATTTGATAGATGTTTGAAAGTGGCGCCAGTAACTGAAAAGTTGAAGGGGAATCGTTTACTTGGCATGGTCATGTAAAGAGGTGGGATGAAACGCATGGTACTAAAACAGTTATGAGTATACATGTGGATGGGTGGAGAGGGAGAGGGAGGCCAAGGAAAAAATGGACGGATTGTGGAAGATTGATATGAAAGAAAAGGAAGAACGGAAGAAAAAAACGTGTTGCGCCGACACGGGCAGGAAGAAGATGATAATGATGATGAGTACTAGTGTACTTAATCTGGTCATAAATACTTTTACAATTAATAAAGAACATAATTTCTCAGACTTCAGAATCTTCTTTTCTTCTTTCTACTACCTTTTTTTTAAAAAAAAAATAACGTTGCCTTAAACTAGGAAAAAAATATTGTTATTATTAAGCCATTTAATATTCCTTGACAATTCCAATTTAAATTAATTATTGTTATCACAAATTTTCTTACCTTATAGCCAAAGTCCATCTCATGACAATTCTAATAAGTCCAAACACGGCTAGGATATATTGATTAATTTCGGAGTTCCAGTGCCTACCTTCCGGCTCCATCATCATCATCAAATCACTTCGATTATACCACATTCATTTATTTATTTACTTTTTGACTCTAAATGCTTAAGTTCTCGATGAAAATACCAGAATAACTATATAGTTGCTTATAATATTTGAGGAGTTCCCTCGATTCCTCATCCAATCATCAGAACTGGATTTTGAAAAAAAAAATGGGACCAATCTGGAAGCATATCCTATAAGGAAAAAATAATTTTGCAAATCAGTCCACAAAAGACGGAGTTCTGAGGTAAAAAACATTTAAAAAAAAATATGATAAAAAAAAACATCATCATCATCATCATCATTTCAGCCGAAAGACGTCCACTGCTGGACATAAGCCTCCCCCAAGTGTCGCCACAATGAACGGTCCTGTGCGTCTCGCATCCATCGGACTCCCGCAACCGTTACCAAGTCATCGGTCCACCATGTAGGAGGCCTTCCAACGCTACGTCTTCCGGTACGTAGTCGCCATTCCAGAACCTTTCGGCCCCAACGGCCATCTGTTCTGCGAGCAATGTGCCCTGCCCATTGCCACTTTAGTTTAGCGATTCTTCGTGCTATGTCGGTAACCTTGGTTCTCCTGCGGATATCCTTATTCCTGATTCGATCACGCAAGGAAACTCCGAGCATAGCCCTTTCCATTGCCCTTTGGGTGACTTTAAGTCTTCTGATGAGGCCCATTGTAAGCGACCACGTTTCGGAGCCATATGTCATCACTGGCAACACGCTCTGGTCATAGACTTTCGTCTTGAGACACTGTGGTATATTGGACGAGAAGATACCGCTCAGCTTCCCGAACGCTGCCCAGCCGAGTCGGATTCGACGATTGATCTCTTTCTCGAAGTTAGACCTTCCCAACTGGACCGTCTGTCCCAGGTAAACGTAGTCGTCTACAACTTCGAGTGTAGAGTCCCCGATCTTGATAGGAGTGGGTGCTACATGGCTGTTTACCATGACTTTGGTTGTGTCCATGTTCATTTTAAGTCCCACTCTTTCGGAAGCTCTACTGAGGTCACCAAGCATTGTACTGAGCTCTTCCGTAGTCTCAGCCATGACTACTATGTCGTCGGCAAACCGAAGGTGAGTGATGTACTCGCCATTGACATTAATGCCTAGCCCTCTCCATTCCAAAACCTTGAAGACATCCTCCATTGCTGCCGTGAACAGTTTCGGAGAAATAACGTCTCCCTGCCTCACGCCCCGCTGCAAGAGGATAGGTTTCGAGGTCTGGTCTTGTAGTCGGACTGACATAGTGACGTTTTTGTACAAACACTTCAGCACTTCGATATACCGATAGTCAATTTGGCACCGTTGGAGAGACTGCAGTACAGCCCAAGTTTCAATCGAATCAAAGGCTTTCTCGTAGTCCACAAACGCTAAGCAGAGAGGCTGATTATACTCCTCAGTCTTCTGTATAACCTGCCGCAGCGTATGTATGTGGTCCACGGTGCTGAAGCCTTTTCAAAATCCGGCTTGTTCGGGAGGCTGGAAGTCGTCGAACCTGCGCGCGAGACGATTCGTGATGACTCTGGAAAACAGCTTGTAGACATGGCTAAGAAGCGAGATGGGCCTGTAATTCTTAAGCAGGGCATTATCACCCTTCTTAAAGAAGAGTACCACAACGCCCCTGCTCCACGCCTGTGGCGTTTTTCCCTCGAGTATGACGGAATCAAATAGCTTCTGAATGGCCTTAAGGACCGGTTTTCCACCCGCCTTCAGGAGTTCGGCCGTAATTCCGTCCTCACCCGACGCCTTGTTGTTTTTCAGCTGCTTCAGAGCCATCCTAATCTCGTACAGGCTGACGTCCGGGATATCTTCGGTATAGTGTCGCGTCAATCTAGCTCTTGGGTCGTTTACTAGATTTGCAGCGGGTTTAGCGATAGACGTGTATAACTCCCAGAAGCTCCGATTTGGCGGATATGACTCTGCCATCGTCGGTCTTCAGTTTCGTGAGCTGGCTTTGCCCAATAGACAGATCTCGTGCAAATACTTTAGAACCCTTATTCCGCTCAATCGCATCCTTAATCCTTGCGGTATTAAAGTGGCGAAGGTCGCGTTTCAGGGACTTTGAGATTTGTCTATTGAGCTGCCGGTATATGCACGCATCGTCTGAAGACTGCAGAATCATCTCACGCCTCTTCTTCATTAGCTCGAGGGTCGGCTCAGAGAGCCTCTTGTTCTTATTTGTACGGTGAGTCTTGAAAAACTTAGACCCGACCGTATGGACAGTTTCCACGAACCCATCGTTATATTCATCCACGGAGCGTCCTAGGCACTCGAAACGATTGTGGAGTTCGAGCTGAAAGCTCTCGGGGTTTTGGATCTGGATCTGTGCTGGACGGAGCGTAGACTTCATCAGTCGAGACCTTTCAAGCTAAAAGTTAATATTTAATGTGGCTTTTACCACGCGGTGATCACTTCCAGTTTTCACCGCGTTGATCACAGAGACATCATCGAATATTTGCTTTTTTGTCGACAGGATGAAGTCAATCTCATTTCTAGTTGCACCGTCAGGACTTTGCCAGGTCCACCTTCTATGCTCACGCTTTTTGAAGAAGGAATTCATCATATAGAGGCCCTCCCTCTCCATAAAGCTAGCCAGTAGGTGTCCCCGGTGATTCCGACGTCCAAATCCAAATTGCCCCACTCGCAGCTCGTCACCATCTCGTTTGCCCAGTTTCGCGTTAAAGTCCCCCATGGCCACGGTGAAGTGAGTCTTAGAACCATGCATGGCTCTTGATATATCCTCATACATGGATTCTACTTCGTCGTCGGGATTTGTCGAGGTCGGGGCGTAGACCTGTATGACCTTCAGCGAATATCTTGATGATATTCTGAGTATAAGGTACGCCACCCTGGTCGACACACTCTCGATCTTCACCACATTGTTCACAAGGGACTTGTGGACGATAAACCCGACACCACTCTGGCACTGCTGGTCACCCTCCCGGAAATAGAGCAGGTTACCGGATTTGAGAATTATCGTATCCTCCCCCTGTCTTCGGACTTCAGACAATCCCACAATACTCCATCGCAACCTGCTCAATTCCTCCTCAAGTTCGGTGATCTTCTCGTCAGTCCTCAGTGTACGCGTGTTAAAAGTTGCCAGGTCCAGTCGTTTTATAGATGGGTAGCCAGATCTCATCCGGAGATTCTTCGCACCCCTTGCCTCGTCGTGGCCTTGACCGTTACCGGAGTCAAGGGTAGATGGCCTGCCGGGCACTAGGGGCCATTTTTTCATTTTGCTTTTCATTTTGGGGGGGGGGGGGGTTGCCATAATCGCCACGCTTGGCAGACGGGTTGGCGATCGCAGTTTGGTTCTTGTAATGCACAGAGGATGCTGCAGAAGAAAAAATACAACCGAATTGATAACCTTCTTTTTTTTGAAGTCGGTTAATAAATAGAAATTAATTATTGATTATAACTTTTTCTTTGATTGGTTTTGTCATCAAGTACCTCTAATCGAGTAAAAGCCTCCGCCAGTTTACTCCACAGCTTCCTGTCATTGGCTTTTGAAACCCAGTTTTCACCTGCAGTCCTTCTGATTTCATCAAGCCATCTTTCAGGCGGTCTGCCTCTTTTTCTCTTGCCGCTATGGCCAGCCCAGTGCATTACTTTGTTAGACAGTCTTTCCTTGTTCATACGGGTATGTGACCTGTCCACTTCCATTTTAGTTTTTTGCAGTGGGGCATCTGATACATTAGTTCGTTTCCTTATATCTATGTTCCTTTGTATATCTATGCGTTTTAGTTGGTTCAGTATGCTCCGCTCCATTGCTCTTTGGCAAGTTTGAATTTTTCTTTTGGTTTTTCCGTTATAGATCCAAGTTTGGCACGCGGATGATAGGCAGGGCAGTAGGCAGGAATCTAGAATAACTGACTTTAGATTGGTAGGTAGGCTTGACTTTAACATTTCTTTGAAGCTCCAAAACTTGTTCCACAGGTCAAGTTTACAAGTCTGTTTAATTCTTCAATGTGTCTAGATTTCTTGAAGAAAATTTGTTTGTCCAGATAAATATATTCCTGCACATAATCTAAAGGGAAATCATCAACTTTAATAGGTTGTTCTATGCTGTTGGTCATAACCTTGATTTTGGCGGTGTTTAGTTCTAAGCCGATGTTATGACTAATAATGTTAAGATTGTTTAGCATTAATTGTAGCTATGTTGGTGATTCCGAAAATAATACGTTGTCATCAGCAAATCTAAGATTGTTGAGATATTTCCCATATGTAAGAACTCCCTGTCTTGTCTATTTTAATTAATAATCTGGGTGACAGTGGATCATCCTGTCTCACACCTCTGCATATTTTTATTTCAGGACCTTTTCTGTCTACTCTGACTCTACTTACACTATTATTATAGATATCTTTTATCAATTCTATTGTTCCGTTTGGTACATTACAGTCCTGTAAAGCCTTACGTATGTTTTCATGCAAGATTGAATCAAATGCTTTGGCATAATCAATGAAGATCAAATAGAGTGGAGTTTGTTATTCTTCATATTTTTCAATTACTGGTTCTAGGGTGTGGTTATGGTCTGTTGAGAATCCTTTTTTAAATCCTGCTTGATATACTGGCTGTTAATTTTTAGTGTACAGTTCAAGACGGTTTTAAAGACATGAGGCAAATAGTTTATATATTTGATTGTGGGCTTATAGGGCGGTAATTCCCAATGTCAGCTGGGTCACCTTTTTTGTATAATATTATGATATCATACTATGCCTATTCACTTGGTATTTTTTTACTGTCCAGTATTTTGTTAAAGAATTTAGTTACATAAGTAACTTATTGATAATCAGCTGTTTTTAATTCTGCATTTGTTATGCCGTCTGGTCTATTGCTTTTATCTGTCTTAAGGTTTTGGATTTTCGAGAGTATTCCTAGTGTGTAAATCTCTCTAGTGATACAGGCTCTTGTTGATCATGAACAGTGGAAATGGGAGTGTTATAATTTAGTAGATGTGTTTATTGCATATATAGGGCCCGGTAGAAGTCTGTTGCTACATTTATAATTTCTAATCTTGCAAATGTTTTGGTAGAATTTTTGTTTAGACATGGGATCCATTCCTTCGCAGTGTTAAGTTCCTTGAAGCCTTTTATCAGACTTCTTGCAGTATTTAGGTGCTTTTTTATTACTTGTAATCTATGTTCTTCATATTCCTTTTTGATTTGATTATGAGTATTTTTATATAATTTTGATAATTCTTATTTTTCTTTTAATGTGAGAGGTTTCAGTTAACTTCTTAACATCATGGCTTTAGTAGTTTCTGAGATAGAATACTTTTTCTATTTTTTTATAAAGTTGAGGCTTTCTAGGATTGCTGTTTTTAATTTCGAGGTATCGACGTCATCTTCTTCACATATATTGTATTTTCTAAGTTATATTTTAGAGCTTCTAGACAAATGGTTCGATTTTGTTCATTATAGATTTTTGTTGACGAGTTGTTAAATGTGGCTCTGCTTTTTTTTTATTTTTGTTAGATGTATAGTGGTCCTAACAAGTCTGTGGTTGCTAGAGTAGATGATCCGTTTGATAATATCTATATTAGTAAAATATTAACCCATGTTTGTTAAAATGCTATTTGACTCATTTTCTTTTTCGGAGTAAGCCAGGTCCATAAGTTATCTGTTTTCTTTTTAAATATTCTTTTAATAATTATAAAATTGTTTTCTAGAGGAAACTGAAGTAGTCTTCCGCCACTCTTATCTCTTATATCATTGTAGTATAGACCAACAATGTGTTTTTCACTTTGCAGACGTTGACCGATGCGTGCATTAAAATCGCCCATTAGTATGAAATTTTTATTATGGATTTCTTTAATTTCTAGCAACTTATCACAAAAGCTATCTATGTCATGGTCACTTGGGCACACTACAATTATGGCGGTAAGTCCCCTCTTTGAGGAGTGGCCGGAGGGGCATCACGGCGTCCTCACCTTCCGCTTGACACAGGTACTCACCGGACATGGCAAGTTCGGGAGGTTCCTACAACGGATTCAGGCGGAAGCAACGTCCGGGTGTCATTATTGTGTGGACCACCCGGAGGATACGGTGGAGCATACGGTGGAGGTGTGCTCCTCCGCCCGCTTGGGCGGAGCACCGCCGTGTCCTCGTGGAGGGAATTGGTGGCAGCGACCTTCCGCGTCGGGTTCTGGTTCAGGCTATGGTCCGGAGCGAGGAGGAATGGCAGGCGGTCGCCTCCTTCTGCGAAGCAGTAATGCTAGCAAAGGAGGACGCTGCATGCGTGAGGGAACGAAGGTCCTCACGCCCTAGCCGCCATAATTCCGACCCCGACTATCAGCCACGGTAGACGCGGGCTTGCGGACGTCGAGCACTGGGTAGCTCGCCGTCCGGCTGTTCGGTAATTAACCGGACCGAACTCAGTCGTCAATAGCGCGTAGTGTTTCTCGCGATCCTCAAAGAGATGTCAGCAAACCGTAGGGGCCCAGCTGGGCCGATGCCCGCTATCTAAGACCGCGGAGAATTTCTGAAAGGGAAACCCGTAGTCCTAGAACGCAAAGGGTAATTGAAGGATACAGGTGTGGTTTTAGTCAGTAAAAGTCTGACACGCCCTTCCACTCCAACCAGAGCGCGAGAAGTCATTTGGATGATTCCCACCTTAAAAAAAATGTCAGGGTCACTAGCATCTCTGGTTGGTGCGTATGCTTGGACAATAGAGAGTGATATATTGTCAAATTTATGATTTAGGATGCATATTCTTTCCGTTACACCAATAGAGCTCTCTATATTTGCTTTCAAGTTCCTTTTTATAAGAAAACCAACTCGTCTTTTAATACCGCATAGCCTGTTCTTCTTAGCTCAGCAAGTCCCACAACATCATAATTAATGTTAGACAGTGAGAGTGATCTAGTATTTAGTGTGCAAATGTGGAGTGTTTGAATAGGATGGTTTTGGTCTTTTACCCCCACGGTAACCAACCGGCTTGGGGTGCGGTGAAGTTCATTGTTTGTATTGTTAGTATTATTGTTTCGGTTATTGGGGGCGCTTACTTGCTTTTAATTTTTCTGATATAGAAGCAGATCCATCACGTGTAGCACATAATTTAACATATTTGGTCTGATTGCTTGTTTTGTGGTTGTAATGGTTCTGATGGTTTAAATGTCCATATTTTTATTAGTGTTTTTTTTTGTGTTATTTTGTTTGGGAATTCACTCTGCAACCTTTTCCTTTTATGATCTGATGAGATTTTTTGGTTATGATCGTTAGGGCTTTTTACTATCAATTTATCGTATTTTATGAATGCGATATTCACTTTTTTTCTTTCTTCCTCTACTTTTGGTTGCAGTGGCTTACGTATTTCAAGGGCTTCTTTAGGATAATTCTCTTTAGCATAAATGTTGGTAAGGCCACTGTTTTTATTTAACCACATTGTTTTTCCACATTGTAATAAGATTTATAATAACCGGTCGACTTTTTTTGACTGCGCTCCTATACGGTAAATATAGCTTATTTCTTGGCTATCTATATGGGTTTCGGATTCCAAGATTATTTCTTAATTCTTTATTGCACACAAGACATACATAATACAAGGTGAGACATACAGTTTATGTACAAAGGCGAGCTTAACTCAACAATGAGTTCTCTTCCAGCAAACCCTTGAGTTACAGAGAGAGAACACATTCGAGGGTAGGATCCAGTGCACAATATAAACCTTACATAACTAAATCTAATATATAATTATATATATAATTATTATACAAGTCTAATATATAATTATAATATAAATACTATTACATACTAATATATACATATTAATATTATGTCAATAATGAAAGGAAGTGCTCTTTAAGTTTCCTCTTGAAGACATCCAGAGAAGGGCTGTCGCGAAGGGAGTGTGGCAGAGAGTTCCAGAGACGCACTGCAGTTACAGAAAAGGAACCGCCATAGCGGCTGGAAGTGTGACGCGGCGTACGAAGGAGAAGAGAAGAGGTAGTGCGACAGAGTTTACCCCTAGGGACGACATACTCAAAGCGTTCTCGAAGGTATTGAGGAGCTTTAGGATTATGCAGGATAGTGTAGAGAAGAGATAGTATATGTGTATCTCGCCGACGCCGAATCGGCAGCCACCCCAATCTGGTCCGAAACTCCGACACGTGGTCGTATTTACGGAGGCCAAAAATAAAGCGGATGCACAAATTCTGCAGTCGTTCAAGTTTGTTTAGAAGTACCTCCGAAGCATCTAGATAACAGACATCCGCATAATCAATGAGCGGTAGAAGAAGAGATTGAGCAAGATTAACCTTAGTGTGAAATGGTAGGAATTTTTGGAGACGTTTAAGAGACTGAAAAGAGTAAAAAACCCTCCTACTCACATCAGCAACATGAACCTCCCAAGAGAGGTTAGTGTCCATATGCACGCCAAGGTTTTTAGCGCTTTTGGAGTAAAATATGGGCACAGAATCATACACTACTGTCGGGAGCGACTGGTGATCCAATAAGTTGAGCATGTATCTACCACCAACAATGAGCGCTTGGGATTTAGCTGGGTTTACTAAAAGTCCAAAGGATTTAGCCCACTTGTGAATGTTTTCAAGGTCATTGTTGATGGCAGCCACAGCTTCAGCGAGTTCGTCTACTTTACAATGACGATATAACTGCAAGTCGTCTGCATAGAGATGATAATTCGAAGTTAGGACCTTAGTGAGAGCATTTATAAAAATTGAGAAGAGAAGAGGAGAGAGTTTTGAGAGTATTTCCTTTATATAGTCCACAAGTTCCACTTCGCTTTTGCTCTTTTCTTCGGTTCCAAAAAAGATAAGATTAAACTTTCGCTTCATTTTCTTCATAACGTTTAGTTTTGGCTCTAATTGGTTCATTTTAATTTTTAGATTTTAGTTTCCCTCAATAATTGGTGCTATTTTTGTTTCTAATGCTTCCATTACATTCTTAGATACGGCGGTAGTTATTATTAACGTTTGTTGCTGCAGCTTTTCATCGAGTTTTGATAGCAATAGATGCATGTTTAAATCTAATTTGTTTGACATAACAAGCACTTTTTAGGTTATGTCGCCGAGTTAATTTTTTAAGTAGGTAATTGTTATCACTTTTACAACTTTTCACTGTGATTAATATTGTTTTATTGTTAGTAACACAGTATTCACACGGTTTTTAGAGCATAACCGGCTAGTTTCTTCAAAAAATGTCTTGGTCATTCACCACTTCATCTGAGCTTATTATGTATTTCAATTTTATATTGAGTTTTTGGGTTTTTTTTTAGCTGATAATACTTGAAGTTAGAGTTTACACTGATCGGCACTGTTTTTACGAAAAATTGATCAATATTTTGACGTAATTGCACTTTTAAAACTTTAAAATCGATGAGCATTAAGAACAATATTTGCATCGTGCAGGAAAAAAAAAGAAAGAAAAAAAAATATTTGGTGGAAAAGACGCAATCTTAGGACCAATTTAACTGACAGATTAGGAATTACTCCTGTGTAGTGGATACGTTCACAAACATGTTAACCCACATGCACAAGACACACAAATTCTAACACGGAATCTGTCATTTTTATATGAATATACATTGTGTTTTCTCATTGTGTTTTCTGTGTTAGAAAATTCTTTATTTACTTTCTTATATTGTTATGTTATGAGTACAGTATACTGTCTAGACATGCAGAAGACACCTAAATTATAGTTGGACGGGAAGATCGCAGCAGGCAAATTGTTCCAGTCCTTCGATGTACGCGGTATAAACGACGAAGCGAAACGCTTAGTCCGGACCGTTGAAGTTTCAACAACGTAAGGGTGGATACTCGCCGTACGTCGGGTTGTCCGATAGTAGAAAGGAGATGGCGGAATCAAGTCATGCAATTCTCGCGCACACTCTCCAAAATGCAACCTGTAAAATACCGATAGGCTGGCTACCCTGCGCCTGTGCTCGAGGCTTTGTAGATTGGACTTAACCAAATCTGGATCCCCAATTAGCCTCTTCGCACGCCTTTCCACTGAGTCCAAAGCTGCTAGATGGCATTTTGCAGCACCAGCCCATATGTGACTGCAGTACTCCACACACGATCGGACCTGTGCTTTGTATAACATTAGAAGCTGTCCCGGTGTGAAGTACCGTCGGACCTTTGCAAGAACGCCTAGTTTTCTAGCAGCTACCTTGGCTTTGGACTCAATGAACCGCCCAAAATTGAGGTCTGAGGAAATTTCAACTCCCAAGAGCTGAAGGCGGTCGGTGCACTCCAGGGATACATTCCGAAAAGCAGGAGCCAAGGTGAACGGGCTCCTTTTGGCGGTGAACAGACACGCTTGTGTTTTGGCGGCGTTGAATTCTACTAGATTGGTTTCGCCCCACTTGGAGACTGCCTGAAGTGAGACATTCGTACGCTCTACCATAGCCTCTCGTTCGGACCGGATTAGTTCCTTACTAGCCCGAGCACCTGGAAGGTATCTCTCTACAACTGTGCTATCATCTGCATACCCATAGATACCGGGCATCAGCAGATCGTTAATATGCAGCAGGAAAAGAGTTGCAGAGAGAACTGACCCCTGAGGAACTCCGGCATTAGTGGTCATGGGCTCTGATGAGCATCCATCGACAACAACTCGGAGAGACCGTTCACTCAGGAAGTCTTTTACCCAGTTAATCAGCCCAGGGGAAATACCGTACGCTGGAAGCTTACTCAGAAGGCTGGCATGCCATACCCTGTCGAAGGCCTTCGAGACGTCTAAGGAGACAGCAATCGCTTCTCCATTCTTCTCGAGGGCCTCGCCCCACATGTGAGTGGTATACACTAGTAGGTCCCCAGTAGACCGATTGTGGCGAAACCCGTACTGTCGGTCACTGAGGAGATCGTTACCTTCCAGGTATGCCATGAGGCGCGAGTTCAACACACGCTCCATAATCTTGCAGAGTATGGAGGTTATTGAAATCAACCGATAGTTGGCAGGATCGGCACGACTGCCCTTTTTGGGCACGGGTTGCACGTTGGCAAGCTTCCAGGACTTGGGCACTATACCAGTCCTAAATGAGAGGCGGTACAAGCGCGTCAATACAGGAGACAAC
Organism: Mythimna impura; assembly: GCA_905147345.3. Taxonomy (NCBI): domain Eukaryota; kingdom Metazoa; phylum Arthropoda; class Insecta; order Lepidoptera; family Noctuidae; genus Mythimna; species Mythimna impura. The sequence continues at coordinate 20,944,599 of LR990367.1, read as the reverse complement.
TCGGGCGCACATGCCTTGAGAACTATTGCTGGTACACCATCTGGTCCACTAGCTTTATTCACGTCTAGGCGACACAGTGCTCTCAATACTTCTTTATTTCTTATGCGAACCTCAGGCATCGAGGTGTTGCAGTGAGGTAGAGTCGGTGGAGTAGCACTGCTAGTATCAAGACGAGAATTATGGGCGAAGAGAGATGCAAAGAGACCTGCTTTCTCTCTCGCCGAGTGAGCCAGTGTTCCATCAGGCTTAACCAGCGGAGGCAATGTGGGCCTACAGAAGTTCGCTTCGACCGATTTGGCAAGGGACCAGAACGCTCTGCTACCGGACGGCTGTGCAGAGAGCTTTGTGCCAATATGAGTAATGCGGTCGAACCGAGCCTTCTTTAGTGCCTTTTTGTAGGACTTGGCAGCATGGTTGAAAGCTCTCTTCTTTGAGCTCAGATCCGGAGCTTTGCGGTCACGAGCGTCAACCCAGGCGAGAAACGCCGAATGCTTACGCTCTTCAGCTTGAACGCAATCGGCGTTGAACCATGGGTGAGCTGAGCCTCTAACGGGTACGTCTCTATAAGGGATGAAAAAGTCCATAGCTTGACGTATCACATCGGATATAGCATCCGCACAGCTCGACGGACTCTCAGAAGAGAAGCAGACCTGCTGCCAAGGATAAGATGCAAAGAAATGCCGCATCTCATCCCAATCTGCTGACCTGTAACGCCACATTCGCCGTTTACCGCGTGAGTCGCAGTCAGGTGGCGAGAAGGACGAAACAGACTTCACCAGACAGTGATCTGAAGTTCCAAGTGGTGAGGAAACTGTTACGATACATCTGTCCGGATCGGTGGTCAGCAGAAGGTCCAGACAATTGGCAGTATGACCAACTACATCAGGCACCCTAGTCGCTTGCTTGACCAGCTGGGAAAGGCCCATCGATATTGCAAAGTTTCGCGCTTCTCTCCCAGCGTGGTCGGTCCTCTGGTATGGGAACAGCCAGTCTTGGTGGCAGGCGTTAAAGTCCCCCAGAGCGACGAGCTGCGCATCAGGGTGCCGTTGCAGAGCCTTATCGGCAGCCTCACTGAGGTGGTCGAACAACCGAGTCGCCTCCTGATCACCGCTGTGCGAACGGTAGACACAGGCATAAACAATTTTGTCCGTACCAGTGTCCACCAACAGCCACAGCGTAGATAAATTAGGGTCTTCAAGGTGACGGAGACGCTGGCAGCAGATGTCATTACGGACGTACACACAGACCCCGGCACGCTGCAGGAAATGATGCTCCAGTGAGTATCCCGGGTAGTTGAGGTACGCCGTATCTGACGGACATCTAATTTGGGTCTCCGTCAAGAAAAGCAAGTGTGGCTTGTCAGTCTCAAGATGGTGGTGGACCGCAACGAGATTGGAGTGCAGCCCTCTAATATTTGAGAACTGCACTTGAAATGAGAGGACGTGCATCCGCTGTTGACACAACTTGCCTTTCTTTTTAACTTTCATGGTTTTTGTGGAGTGAATAGGAGAGATGGAAGATGGCGGTTGAGCGAGGTGATGCGATGTTGAACCCAACAACACAACCAGAGTTGCTGTGCCAATGGAGGGTTGATCTGGAGACTGCGGGGACGCCCGAACCCCCCCAGGGATCGCCATCGGGTCCTCTCGCCCGGTCGCCAACCGGCACGATGGGGCCACCCTGGGATTTTTCGCAGTTGGCGGGGCAGCCTTTCGTGTGTGGCTGGCACACTACTTGGGCCCCCATCTACCTACGGTATTTTGCTATGGGGACGGGCTGTCTTACGGTATTTTGCTATGGGGACGGGCTGCAGACATAGAGTCTATTTTTATTCTGCAGAAAAGAGCTATCAGAGCCATATAATTATAATCTTCGCAGACACGATTCTCTTAGGGAACTATTTAAGGAAATAAACATCCTGACGGTCCCTTGTCAATACATTTATGAAAACATTATGCATGTTCGGAAAAATATTCATCTTTTTACTAAGATAAGTGACAGGCACAATTTTAATACTAGGAATAGGAACAAATTAGATCAACCTCGATTCAGATTGGCTAAAGTACATACTCGTAGTTCTTTTATGGGGTATTGTGTAAAATTTTATAATAAAATACCAGTTGAGATTCTACAACTAAATGAGTCCAAATTTAAAGCATGCATTACTATATAGACAAGCGTATTATAAACTGGAAGATTATATCCTTGATAAAAACGCTTGGCTAAATGCCGGTCCTGCTCCACAGACAGCCACTTTTACCTTCAAATTAGTTTTTTTTTAAATATATATATTTATAATTTATTACTGGAAGAGATACTATTCCCCTTTTTGTATTGTTGTTTTCGAAATGTTTTTTATTTTATTTAGTTTGTTTATTTAAATAGAGCTTATGATAATTTATTATCTTTTGTATTTAGAAACAATTGCATTGTATAATGTAGAAGCACTTTTTTTTTCAAGTTTTGTGAATGTGAAGTACCATGGAGCATTTTTATTAGGTTACAATTTGTTTGACATTACGAGCATGGCAGTTGACAGTTTGTCATGCTCACTCAAATGTCTCGCTGATGGTGGCACGTGTTATTGGGTCATTCAGTTCCCTTCAAAATGGTTGAGCTGAGTGGGGCTGATGCACGCGTCATGCTCGTGAACGGGTGTCGTCAGTTGAGACTGGTCATTTCTTAGCTGCCAGTGACTTTTTTCAATTTCTATTTTTCTTAATTAAATTTTTTATTTTTTATTTTAATTATTATTACTTATCTACATTGTGCTCACATATTAGAAGCGACAAGAAATATGTAACCAAGGTTTATGTAACTCATAATATGATTTAAAAGAGTGTCCATGGAGTTTCTTGCTCGTTCTTCTACATAGAGAACGCTTTGGAACGTGCAATTTAGCTTCACTTTTTTTGACTGACCGACATTTTGACAATTCAAAAGTGCCTGTAATTGGTCTATTTGAAATAAACGTTATTGATTTCTGATTTCCAACGGCCATCCGATCTACGAGCAATGTGCCCTGCCCATTGCCACTTTAGTTTGGCGATTCTTCGTGCTATGTCGGTAACCTTGGTTCTCCTGCGGATATCCTCATTCCTGATTCGATCACGCAAGGAAACTCCGAGCATAGCCCTTTCCATTGCCCTTTGGGTGACTTTAAGTCTTCTGATGAGGCCCTTTGTTAGCGACCACGTTTCGGAGACCTATGTCATCACTGGCAACACGCACTGGTCATAGACTTTCGTCTTGAGACACTGTGGTATATTGGACGGGAAGATACCGCGCAGCTTCCCGAACGCTGCCCAGCCGAGTCGGATTCGACAATTGATCACTTTCTCGAAGTTAGACCTTCCCAACTGGACCGTCTGTCCCAGGTAAACGTAGTCGTCTACAACTTCGAGTGTAGAGTCCCCGATCTTGATAGGAGTGGGTGCTACATGGCTGTTTACCATGACTTTGGTTTTGTCCATGTTCATTTTAAGTCCCAGTCTTTCGAAAGCTCTACTGAGGTCACCAAGCATTGTACTGAGCTCCTCCGTAGTCTCAGCCATGACTACTATGTCGTCGGCAAACCGAAGGTGAGTGATGTACTCGCCATTGGCATTAATGCCTAGCCCTCTCCATTCCAAAACCTTGAAGACATCCTCCATTGCTGCCGTGAACAGTTTCGGAGAAATAACGTCTCCCTACCTCACGCCCCGCTGCAAGAGGATAGGTTTCGAGGTATGGTCTTGTAGTCGGACTGACATAGTGGCGTTTTTATACAAACACTTCAGCACTTCGATCTAACGATTGTTAATTTGGCACCGTTGGAGAGACTGCAGTACAGCCCAAGTTTCAATCGAACCAAAGGCTTTCTCGTAGTCCACAAACGCTAAGCAGAGAGTAGCCTCTCTGCTTAGCGTTAAACTGAGGAGTATAATTAGCATTATACTCCTCAGTTTTCTGTATAACCTGCCGCAACGTATGTATGTGGTCCACGGTGCTGAAGCCTTTTCAAAATCCAGCTTGTTCGGGAGGCTGGAAGTCGTCGAACCTGCACGCGAGACGATTCGTGATGACTCTGGAAAACAGCTTGTAGACATGGCTCAGAAGCGAGATGGGCTTGTAATTTTTAAGCAGGGCATTATCACCCTTCTTAAAGAAGAGTACCACCACGCCTCTGCTCCACGCCTGTGGCGTTATTCCCTCGAGTATGACGGAATCAGATAGCTTCTGAAGGGCCTTAAGGACCAGTTTTCCACCTGCCTTCAGGAGTTCGGCCGTAATTCCGTCCTCACCCGACGCCTTGTTGTTTTTCAGCTGCTTCAGAGCCATCCTAATCTTGTACAGGCTGACGTCCGGAATATCTTCGGTATAGTGTCGAGTCAATCTAGCTCTTGGGTCGTTTGTTAGATTTGCAGCAGGTTTAGTGATAGACGTGTATAACTGTCCATAAAAAGCATCGATTTCTATATTACTATATTCGGTATGACTCTGCCATCATCGGTTTTAAGTTTCGTGAGCTGGCTTTGCTCAATAGACAGATCTCGTTCAAACAGCGCGACAGGGTCGCGTTTCTGGGACTTCGAGATTTGTCTATTGAGCTGCCGGTATATGCACGCATCGTCTGAAGACTGCAGTCAGTGCAATCATCTCACGCCTCTTCTTCATTAGCTCGAAGGTCGGACCAGAGAGCCTCTTGTTCTTATTTGTACGGTGAGTCTTGAAAAACTTAGACCCGACCGTATGGACAGTTTCCACGAACCCATCGTTATATTCGTCCACAGAGCTTCCTAGGCACTCGAAACGATTGTGGAGTTCGAGCTGAAAGCTCTCGGGGTTTTGGATCTGGATCTGGGCTGGACGGAGCGTAGACTTCATCAGTCGAGACCTTTCAAGCTTAATGTTAATATTCAATGTGCCTCTTACCATGCGGTGATCACTTCCAGTTTTCACTGCGTTGATCACAGAGACATCATTGAATATTTGCTTTTTCTTCGACAGGATGAAGTCAATCTCAATTCTAGTTGCACCGTCAGGACTTTGCCAGGTCCACCTTCTATGCTCACGCTTTTTGATGAAGGAATTCATCATATAGAGGCCCTCCTTCTCTATAAAGCTAGCCAGTAGATGTCCCTGGTGATTCCGACGTCCAAATCCAAATTGCCCCACTCGTAGCTCGTCACCGTCTCGTTTGCCCAGTTTCGCGTTAAAGTCCTCCATGACCACGGTGAAGTGAGTCTTATAACAATGCATGGCTCTGGATATTGTTATTTTACAATTATGAAATTGTATATATATAATATGTTTTTTATTAATATTTCTACAATTATGACCTTGTTTATTTTTTAAATTTAGAATTTGACATTGACAATTACTTTTAGAAATATATATATATTTTTTACAATTTGTAATATTTAAATTTTTTGTAAATTTTATTATTATGAATATGGGGACTATGTAAATTACTCTTTATTTTTCTCTTTAATTATAAAATTATGTCTGGCAGTTTTGAGTTTTTTTTTGCGGCCTATTCAAATGTCTTTTCTTTGGTATTGTTCGTCAAGTCGTTGAGTTTCTTAGTAGTTCTGAGTTGAGCTACACGAATACTGACAAATGCTTGCACTGACTGGACAGGTCCGCTCAGAACTGTGTGGTTATTTCTTCAAAAGACCATCTCAGACTCCAACCTGCATGGTTCTCATATGATTTGACCATTACACGTTTGCTGTATAGACTTTAAAAGAGATTTTGACCCCTGAGTTTGTTTCGGTGTTTCTTCTCAGGGTATAGTCAGCTAGGAAACACCGACTTCATCTAGTGTAAATTGACAAAAAAAAATTGACGTGTTGTTGTGTGTTGTCGTGTGTTTATAAAAAACCTATTTGCAAAATAAATATTGTTTATCATTTACCATCATTTCATTTGAATAGTCAATTGATGTTTATCAATCTGCCATAATACATATCATCATCACCCTGTCCTTGTCCCGTGTTATTTGGAGTCGGCGCAACACGTTTTTTTCTTCCACTCTGTCCTGTCACCCCGTCATACTATCACTAACTTTCTTAACTTTCTTAACTTTCATATCACTCTTCAGACAATCCATGCATTTTTTCTTTGGCCTCCCTCTTCCCCTCCACCCATCCACATTTAAACTCATAACTCTTGTAGTGACATGCGTTTCACCCCTCCTCTTTACAAGACTATACCTATACCAAGACAAACGATCCCTCTTATCACGGACTTGTAGATTTTACCCTTCAACTTGGGGGGCATCCGTGGGTCACAAGTTGTTCCAGTGACCTGTCGCCATTTCATATATCCTGAATTGATCCGATGTGTTATATCTCGGTCTACCTCGTCATCTCCTTGGATAAGCGACCCCAGGTACCGTACGCTGGAGCAGCACGCCTAGCCAAGTTTTATTTTATTTATTCAGGGATAATAAAAACTTAAGCATAATATTTTTTTTAGTATGTAGTAATTTCTTTATTTATTTACACACATAAATACAAAAGAAGATACATTGTTATAAAGTTTTTCAAAGGTACTGCTTATTTCCAAAAGATATTTCTTCCAGCAGACCTGGAGAGATAGGAAGAAATGTAGACAATAGTGTGTAGAAGTAATAAAAGAAGAGTATGTGAAATCTTAAGTTAAAGTAATAAAGATTCAAAGATTCAGAGCAATTTATTTTAATTACAAATATCTCTGTTACATGTTTCTTGTCGCTATCATGTGAGAACGATGTAAATAAAGTAAAAATAAAAACTAAATATAGATATTAAAATAGCAACTGGCAGTTAAGAGATGACCAGTCTCAACTGACAGCGCCCGTTCACGGACATGACGCGAATATTAGCACCACTCAGCTCAACCATTTTGAAGGGAACCGAATGATCCAACACACGCGCCACCATCAGTGAGACATTTGAGTGAGCATGACAAACTCTCAACTGCCAAGCTCATTTATGTCAAACAAGTCCAATAGTAACCTAAAAACCATAAAATAGCTCCATGGTACTCACATTTACAAACTTTGAAAAAAAATGCTTCTACATTATACATTATATTCTTCTCAAAGAAACCGCAACGACAATGGACCTGGGTGTCACCTGACGGCGTCACTCGCAACGAAATTGACTACATTTTATCATCGGACAGGTATATTATAAAAAACATTAGCGTTATTAATAGATTCAAGTATAGCTCAGACCATAGACCAATCCGCGCAAAATTAAGACTAGATTTTAAAATTCATCGAGCTAAAATGTTTACGAAACAAGTCAAAAAGCTTTCAAAAGAAACACTTGTTAACAACTCCGAACACTCAATTCCCTGCCCTGGAGTTGCATTAGGAGGGCACTCAGGTATCACCGGGTGCCCGACTACCTCTGTCGTGTGATCGAGGCCTACCTGACGGACAGGTTCATCATCTACCCCGGTCACCAGGGAGAGTGGAAACGGCGAGAGATGTCGTGCGGTGTTCCGCAGGGATCGGTACTAGGACCGCCCTTGTGGAACATCGGGTACGACTACGTGTTGCGCGGTGACCTCCCTGACGGGGTCAGCGTGATCTGTTACGCAGACGACACGCTGGTTCTGGCGCAGGGAGAGTCGTACCAGGCGGCGGTCGAACTAGCGACACGCGGGGTTGCGATAGTCGTGGAGAGGATCCAGCAGTTGGGACTCGAGGTGGCACTGCACAAGTCTGAGGCCATGTGCTTTCACGGCCCTCGGAATGCGCCACCACCGGGTTCCCAAATAACGGTAGGAGGAGTTCACATCGGCGTCGGGTCGACGATGAAGTACCTGGGACTCGTCCTCGACAGCCGATGGAATTTCGAGGAGCACTTCCGACGTCTGGCTCCCAAACTGGATCGGACTGGGGCTGCTCTTAAGCGGCTTCTGCCTAACCTAGGGGGTCCAGACGCCTCCTGCCGGAGGCTCTACGCAGGAATCGTTAGGTCCATGGCCCTTTATGGGGCGCCGGTATGGGCGCCGTCGCTGCGAAAGCGACCGGCGGCCAAGCTGAACGCATGCCAGAGGGTCATGGCCATCCGGATGGTGCGGGGATATCGCACGATTTCCCGCGAAGCAGCGAGCCTCCTTGCTGGCCAACCACCGTGGGATTTGCAGGCAAAAGACCTTGCACGCATGCACGATCTGCGCATGGAGATGCAACGCCGGGGCGAAACTCCGCTGCCGCGCCATGTCGCGGCATGGCGGGAAGACTTCCGGCGAGATCTCATGGTGGAATGGCGACAGCGACTGTTGCAACCCAGTGCTGGGCACGCCATAATTATGGCCATAAGTCCCCTCTTTGAGGAGTGGCTGGAAAGACCTCACGGCGTCCTTACCTACCGCATGACGCAGGTCCTCACCGGACATGGTAAGTTCGGGAGGTTCCTGCACCGGATTCGTGCATAAGAGACGCCCGGGTGCCACCATTGTGTGGACCGCCCGGAGGACACGGTGGAGCATACAGTAGAGGTGTGCCCCGCTTGGGCAGAGCACCGCCGTGTCCTCGTGGGGGCGATCGGCGGCAGCGATCTCTCGCGCCGGGCCTTGGTACAGGCCATGGTCCGGAGCGAGGAGGAGTGGCAGGCGGTCGCCTCCTTCTGCGAAGCAGTAATGCTAGCAAAGGAGGCGGCCGATCGCGTGAGGCAAAGGTCCTCACGCCCCAACCGCCGCCGGGATTCCGATCCCGATTTCCGGCCACCGTAGGCGCGGGCTTGCGGACGGCGAGCAATGGGTGGCTCGCCGTCCGATCGTCCGGTGACTGTCCGGACCGAGCCCAGGTCGTCGACGGCGCGTAGTGTTCCACGCGCGCCTCAGGGAGATGTCAGCAACCGTAGGGGCCCAGCAGGGTCGAGGCCTACTGGGGCCATGGGTGATGCGAAAGTGACCCCCGGGGCCCTGGAAAAAAAATGGCAAAGAAGGAACAGGAGTGGGTTTTTAGTCAGTAAAAGTCTGACACTATCTCGCGCTCCGCCCAAGAGCGGGGATGTCATTAGATGATTTTCCCACCCGAAAAAAAAAAAAAAAAAAATAACCAAGAATTATCAAATTATTTTAAAGAACTCAAAATCAACTAAACAGACGCAGAAGAACAATATAATGCTTTAGTTACTGGAATAGTTAGGTCCTGTAAATTAATAAAAAACCAACCCAGAAATAGAAATAAATTAACAGCTCATAGTATTGATTTAATAGAAAAACGATCAAACAAAGAAATAGGAACAACAGAATACAGAACAATAGATAAAGAAGTTAAAAGGAGCATTAGGAGAGATTTGAGAAATTTAAATACACATTTGGTTAAAACAGCATTAGAAAACCATACATCGCTAAGAGTTCTGAAACAAGGAGTCACAAAAGGAAAGTCTTGGATTAACAGTTTGGTAGATAAGGACGGTAAAAAACATTACAATAGAGAAAAAATCATGGAAATAGCGACAAAATTCTATAAATCCCTATACTCCGACCATTCACCATTTGATATTAACACCGAATACAATCCTTCAGATTCCATCCCCCCAATCAACGGTTATGAAGTGCACAAGGCACTCAGCACTATGCGCTACAGTAGAAGTCCGGGAGAAGATGGTATTACTACTGAAGCGCTTAAAATTGGCTCAAACACTTTATTGCCTCACCTTACTAACCTGTTTAACACCATATTGCAGTCAGGAAATGTACCAAAAATGATGTGTCATTCCAACATAGTGCTTTTGCATAAAAAAGGTGACAAAAGTGACATCGGCAATTACCGTCCAATCAGTTTAACATCTCACATATACAAGACCTTTATTAAAGTGATACACAATCGTATAGATGGAAAACTGGATAAACATCAGCCCCCAGAACAAGCCGGATTTCGACCTAGATTTTCAACTACCGACCACCTACAAACATTGAACCAAATTTTAGAAAAATATTCAGAATTTAATAAACCTCTATACCTAGCCTTCGTAGATTATACGAAGGCTTTCGATAGTATAAAACACTCCGAAATATTTAAATCTTTAGAAAACCAGGAACTAGAACAGCAATATATAGACCTTTTGAAAAATATTTACTATAACAGCACCGCAGACATCAAATTAAATTTTACAGGACCTTCATTTAATATACAAAAAGGTGTTAAACAGGGTGACCCGCTCTCTCCGAAATTATTTACAAGCACTCTCGAGGAGATCTTTAGAACACTGGCAATCTCATGGGTGACTAAGGGCATAGAAGTCGGTAGTAAGAGGCTGACAAACCTTCGGTTTGCCGACGACATTATCCTTTTTGCCCCTACTGCTCTAGAACTACAGTCCATGCTTCAAGACCTAAGCACGGCCAGCCTCAGGGTGGGGCTCGCGATGAATCGGTCTAAAACTAAATGTATGACCAACAGCACTAAACGTAGGGTCGAAGTAGATGGGCAGGATATAAACTATGTCGATGAGTATATCTACTTGGGTCAGTTAGTTTCTTTCGAAAACAGGCAGCAGAAGGAAATTGATCGCCGTATCAAAAACGCCTGGAAAAGCTACTGGTCCATGAAGACGCTAATGAAGGGAGATCTACCGATCTCCCTGAAGCGAAAACTCATTGATATGTGTATCCTGCCCGTCCTAACCTACGGTGCCCAGACATGGTCGCTCACCGATTCGCAAAAGTTTCGCCTTGGGGTGTGCCAACGAGCAATGGAGCGCAGCATTCTGGGTGTCAAGAGGGCCGACAGAGTGAGGAACACCACGCTGCGTCAAAAGACGGGAATTATGGACGTCGGAAAAAAGGCTGCCAGGCTAAAATGGGATTGGGCGGGTCACATCAGCCGCATGCACTCTGACCGGTGGGCAAGAGTCTCCACAAAGTGGGTACCTCAAGATGGACGACGCCGCCGAGGTCGACCTGGGAAGAGGTGGCGAGACGACCTAGATGCCTACCGCAAAGACTGGTTCGAGGTGGCCCAAGAAAAGAATACCTGGAAGAAGTTGGGGGAGGCCTTTGCCCAGCAGTGGGACAGTAAAGGCTATTAAAAAAAAAAAAAAACATTATACAATATTAATTACAATAATATTTTACAAATTTTACAAATAATAAAAAAAAACATTTAAGAAAAAATAATAATAGTTTCAAAACTAATCAATTTGTACACCCCGGTGGTAGTGGAGCTGGACCAGCATTGAGCCAAGCATTTTTATCTTGAATATAATCCTCCAACTTATAATATGCTTGCCTGCATAGTGTGTGTTTAATACAAGATTTAAATTTCGTTTCATTGAGTTCTAATTTTTGTGGAGGTATTTTATTATAACATTTCAAATAGTACCCCATGAAAGAAGAGGCAACTTTAGCCAGTCTGAAACCTGGTTGAACTAATTGGTCCCTATTTCTTGTAACATAATTATGTCTATCGCCTCTTTTGCTAAAAAGATGAAGATTTTTTCTAACGTAGGTACATGATGTTTTCATAAATATATTGACAAGGCACCGTCATGATTATTAATATCCCTTAGAGAATCGCACCGGCGGAGATTGTAAATAGCTCTGATGGCTCTTTTCTGTAGTATAAAGATTGAGTCAATGCCTGCAGCTCGTCCCCATAGTAAGATACCGTATGACATGATACTATGAAAGTAACTAAAATAGACTAGTCTAGCGGTATCAACATCCGTAAATTGGCGGATGGCGTAAATATGCAGCTGAGCTGAGCCGTCCTGCAAGAGATGTTAAATGAGGACCCCATTGTAGCCTTGAGTCAAGCGTAATTCCTAGGAAAACCGTTTTATCGACAAATTCTAGTTTTTCATCGTTTAATACTACGTCACAATCACTACTTTTGACATTCGGTAAGGAAAATCTTATGCATTTAGTTTTTTTTTTCCCGTTTAAAACTAGATTATTAGCAGTGAACCAGTTTTGGACCTGCAGTAGTGCTTTATTTTCGTCGTCAAGATTATTAGTCCTTCTATTTATCTTAAAAATCAAAGAAATGTCGTCGGCAAACAACACACCATACACCACACCATATTAAGTTTATTTTGCAACAAATAGGGTAAATCATTAATATAAACTAAAAATAAAAAAGGACCTAAAATTGAACCTTGGGGTGCCCCCATTTTCACATTTAATCCCGACAAATTGACACCGTTTATTTGAACTTGTTGCTGTCTGTCAATCAAATAAGATTTCATCATCATCATCATTTCAGCCGATAGACGTCCACTGCTGGACATAGGCCTCCCCCAAACGTCGCCACAACGAACGATCCTGTGCGTCTCGCATCCATCGGATTCCCGCAACCTTCACCAGGTCATCGGTCCACCTTGTAGGGGGCCTTCCGACACTGCGTCTTCCGGTACGCGGTCGCCACTCCAGAACCTTTCGGCCCCAACGGCCATCCGTAAATAAGATTTTGATAAGCTTAAAGCTGTTTTGCATAGTCCGTAATGCTCAAGTTTCAGGAGTAATGTTTCATGAACCACACAATCAAAAGCCTTAGACAGGTCACAGAAGATGCCTATAGCACCCTGTGCGTCTTCCCACGCATTAAAAATGTGTTTTAATAAGGAAACACCAGCGTCAGTTGTACAACGTCCTTTGGTGAAACCATACTGTTTATCGTGTAAGATGTTATTTGTGTTAAAATGATTAAGCATTTGATTTAACATCACCTTTTCAAATATCTTGCTAAAAACCGGCAACACGGACACCGGCCTATAATTATTAGTGTCTTTACTGTCCCCGGATTTAAAAAGTGGTATCACTTTACTACATTTCTAATCCGGAAAGACTCCTTGATTTATACACAAATTAAGTATTAAGGCTTAGTACGGCACTATAGTCTCAATAAGTGAGGTACAAACTTTGATAGACATACCCCACAAATCTTTTGTCAATTTAACCTTGATTTGTTTAAAAGCTTTTATTACTGTTGAGGGGTTTATATGCTTAATGTTAAATTCAGTCGAACAGGCTGCAACGTTTGCTGTAATAAACCAAAAGTATGCGATGGCGACGAATTTAGGGCTTCAGTAATTTTAATTGGTATACTGGCAAAGAAATTTACAAATTCTTCTGCAACTAGTTTGTTATCGCTAATGATGTGTCTCCAATGTGTAATCAATGTTATGTATTTTGTTCCTGTTGGTTTCATTATTTATAATTTTCCAAACCGTTTTTATTTTATTATCTGCTGATTTAACTTTATTGCTAATGTACAAGGCCTTAGCTGCCTTACAAGTGTTTTTAAACATTTTTGAATATGTAGCAACATACTTATTAAAAGTTTCAGTGTTAATAATAGGCTTAAGGCCATACTGCTCAAAAAGTCTTTCCCTACTTATTCTGATTCCTTTAGTTGCCCAGTCACTAAATCTAAACTTAGGGCAGATACTTTTAGTTTTTTTCTCAAAAGTCTTATTGAACTCAGTTTGGACTATTGAAAAAAAATCGCTATACAAAAAATACCATTGTTAACTTCAAGATTCCAATCACCTAACTTACTAATTAAAGTGCTGTTAAATTTATTTAGTTTACCGGATGTTATTGGTCTGGACTGAATCTGCACTTGTTGTATGGGTAAGTTGGATTCAAAAGTTACCATTAGGCCGCTATGATCAGAAGGCAGATAATTTACAATGGCCTTTTCTAAATAGTTGCAGCAACAAAAAACATTATCGATACATGTAGCAGTAGTTGTCGTAGTTCGAGTAGGTTCTATAAACACATTTGATAAATTAAATGATTTGAAGAGATTTAATAATCTACTACTATCTGAATTATTTTCTAAAATATTAACATTAAAGTCTCCACAGTTTGTTACCAGTTACAAGTTTTGCCATAACATCTTCCATGACAGACTCAAAAATAGAGTAGTTTTGATAATTAGGGGGCCTGTAGACGCACACCATGACATGCCTATCCAGCTATCGTTTCTGAAGGAGCATACTTTGAAGGTGATAAAATAAATTTGGATGAATAGCAAACATTTTGTGTATTATTGATCTTTTCCCGGTACTTTCTTGACAGAGTAGTACATTTGAATTTTCTACTAGCGTTAACGATTGTAGATAAATCAAGTTGACTAAGCCCTCAGATATAGAGATCTGCCATAATACATTACAATATATTTATTTCCCAGACTACTCGAATTGAGGTAGTCTAATACTTCAATTATTTTTTTTTTTTTAAATTGGTATTTAAACCAGTGCCTGACTGCCATCCCACCTGATGGTAAGCAGTGATGCAATCATTGATGGTGAGGCGCACTAGTTTATTAAGAGCCTATTCACTTTAGCCTTGAAGGCACCTAAATTATAGTTGGACGTGTTCCTAAATACTTTATATTTTCTCCCGAATTTATTATTTTTATCAGAAGCGTCTGAAAAAAGAAGAGAAAGTATTGCTATACTTTCTTTTCTTTTTAGAGGTTTTATTTTGGTGAGAAATCATGCCCAAGGGCGGGAGAGGTTATTCATCTTGATGAATGACCTCTCCCGCCTTTGGGCATGATTTTGTCTGACAAAAGTCAGTCTGTTGAAAGTCTGACACGCACTCTCGCTCCACCCAAGGTTGGGGCCTTGGGTGAAGCGAGAGTGCGTGTCAGACTTTTACTGACTAAAACGCGCTCCTGTTCCTTCTTTGCCTTCGTTTTAGGGCCCCGGGGTTCTATCTATCTATTGCAGTCTGGTTTCCGCACTCAGTCCTTATATAGTGGACCATTGTGCGTGGGCCATGGCGGCCTTTACTCCAACTAGCCCACCTCACACAAGACGCTATGAGTGAATTTCGTGCTCCCAAAGGCCCCCGGGTTCTCTTTCGCACAACCCATGGCCCCAGTAGGCTTTGACGCTCTGCTGAGTCCCTACGGTTTTGCTCATATCTCCTTGAGGCGCGCATGAAACACTACGCGCCGTCGATGACTCGGGATGGTTCGGACGGTTACCGGACGGTCAGACGGCGAGCTACCGCCAAGCGCTGCAAGCCCGCGCCGGAGTCTGGAAATCGGGTCCGGAATCCCGGCGGCTGAGGCGTGAGGGCAGTTCCCTCGCGCGGCTGCCTCCTTTGCTAGCATTACTGCTTTGAAGAAGGACGCTACCGTCTGCCACTCCTCCTCACTCCGGACTGGCCTGTACCAAGGCCCAGCGCGAGGCATCGCGACTTGTCTGCCGCGACAAGTCGTGGAGTTTCGCCCCGGCCGTTTACACGCGCAAATCGTGCATGCGTGCAAAGACTGTTGCCTCTAGATTCCATGGTGTTAGGCCAGTAAGGAGGCTCGCCGCTTCGCGGTATCCCTGCACCATCAGGATGGCCATGATCCTGTGGAATGCGTTCAGCTTGGCCGCCGGTTGCTTTCGCAGAGACAGCGCCCGCACGCAAGCGCGCGCTCTATAAAGGAACATGGACCGAACGATACCTACGTATTCTTTTTTGAGTTTAAGAAAGAGTTCTGTTTGACATTTTAAATATAGTTTATTTTGATTTAATTTCAAGTTTTTCGAGAACTTTTCAATTACGTAGACATTTTTAATGCACGATGATACTTTTTATGTCATTTGTTGCACTTTTTCTGGTTACATTTTTGCGGTACTTACGCTAAATAAAATATTATAGTTATTTCAATGGTAAACCGTACTTTTTGATAAAGGCTTTTTTAAATGCGATTCCCTCTTTCACAGATTTTGCAAAAATTACATCATCTGATTCTACTTCCTCTTTTTTAGCGAAAGACCAATGTATAAGTATAGCTCTTTTCATGAACTCAAAGGCATCTTCCTTCTCCAGTCCATTTCTTACAATATTTGACGAATTTCCGGCGTTTGATACTGATAACGGCTCATTTTGCTTGATGTTACTAGTGAGTTCTGTGACATTGAAACTCATTAATTTTTTTAATAATTTTATCAACGCAACGCTCTCTTCTGGGCGCGTTTTATTAAATTTTTGTAAGAATTTCATCGCATCTTCTGCTTTAATCGTTGCAGGTAGTTGTATGACTTTATCATCTTCTAAATTTGCATTTTTCACATTTTCTGTCTTGTTAACTTCACATCTTATTACACATACGATATATGCTGTTAGGATGAACAGTGCACGTTTCATTTTTGTATTATTTTCTATATGCTCAAAACCTTTTATTTCGTCCAACAGTTTTGTGTTGCTCAGTCTCGATACGATGTTTTATTTACTATCGTAAAATTAAATTTATACTTTATTTTTATTTCTGTTGATATTGTTTTACTGTTGTAACATTACTTTATTTAAAAAACGATTGAAATTACGCAATATAGTAGGTATTCGGGAATTTCTGGAAGGAATGTCGTGGTCCTGGAACGCAAAGAGTAAATTAAGGACACAGGAAGGGTATAGTCAATAAAAGTCTGATAAACCCTCGCGTTCCACTCTGAAGCCGAATGGGCACGCCATAATCACGGCGGTAAGTCCCTTCTTTGAGGAGTGGCTGCAGCGGCAACCTGGCGTCCTCACTTTCCACATGACGCAGGTCCTCACCGGACATGTCAAGTTCGGAAGGTTCCTGCATCGGATTCAGGCGAAAGAAACGTCCGGAGGACACGGTGGAGCATACGGTGGAGGTGTGCCCTGCTTGGGCGGAGCACCGCCGTGTCCTCGTTTAGGCAATCGGTGGCAGCGACCTTTCGTGCTGGGCCCTGGTTCGGGCTATGGTCCGGAGCGAGGAGGAATGGCAAGCGGTCGCCTCCTTCTTCGAAGCAGTAATGCTAGCAAAGGAGAAGGCCGCACGCGCAAGGGAATGAACGTCCTCACGCCCCAGCCGCCGAGATTCCGACCCAAACTACCAGCCACGGTAGATGCGGGCGTCAAGCAATGGATAGCTCGCCGTCCGACCGTCTGGTAATAATTAACCTTTCCACACGGCCACTTCATCATATAGAGCAAAGAGAACGCAGTAGTACTCTTGGTCCAGTATCCCATGCACTCTAAAACATTGCAAACTTAACTCCGTCACAGCACCAAATGTAAGGCTTAAGACACACTTTGACCATCACAGCCAAACCAGAAGATTAACGAGTTCTCTCCGAGACACATGCAAAGGGCTTTGGTCTCGTGTGCACAAGACCTTACTGGTTGTGATGTGGCCGTTTGACGGCTCTAGCTATCCACAAAGCTGGTACTTTAGCTTTGTATGGGACTAAGATCGCAGAAATAAGGTAGATATGGCATTCCACCGTAAACATTTGCCAATGCAGGAAGATTGTTCAAAAGAGGCATTGCCGTTCTAAAACGCGGGTGACCATCGGCGGGGTATGATAATTCATCTCGCTTGGATAGAGCGAGAAGGTTATTTGATTGTTTAACACCCAAAAAATAAAAATTAACGATAAACCTATTGAACTAGCCCAAGTGTTTGGTGTTAACATGGCATTAATCATAAGCATAATCAGCCTTTTTAATGTTCCCACTACTGGGACTCAGGCCTCCTATCTAGGAGAGGGAGAGGGCCGTAATCCACCACGCGGGCCCAGTGCGGGTTCGTGAATGTCACATGTCTTCGAACATGGCATTAGATAACTTCATTTATATTCAAAAATATCACATTGGCCGTAATCGTAGACCGCATCCATCCTTTTTCATCAGATAAAAAGGAGAAAGAATAAAAGCACTAGATAGAGTGTCATTGTAAGTAGCATTTCGACTATCGGTCATATTATGAGCGATAGTTGAAAAAATGTAATAGAAATTGGAATGCCAAGAACCCCATAATTATTTCACTAACTCCCTTAGACATCTGTATAAGTAAATATCATATTAATTATAATAAAAAAGTCAAATTGTTATCGTTTTTGAATTTGCACAACAATCAATTCCTTAATTTTTTTATGCTCATTTCGAACATATTAAAGCGACATTATCTTTTGGTGTTTTCTATGATCTCAGTGTTAATTCAATCTTGTTTTCTGGGATTTCAATACTACGAGTAGATGTAGTCACTGTTCCAAATTGTTCCTATATGGGATCAATGGAGATTTGAGCTCAGTGCCTACAAACGATAGATTTGTTCGCTTTACCTTGTCTATTGTTTCAATGTTGGAAATATGGCAGTAACTCTCCATGTTCACCAGTTTCATTTTGTTTCACAACCCGTATAAATCCCGACCGAGTTTCTATTATGGTGACAAATCTTAATGAAAATTAGTCCGGTACGCAGATATAATAGTGTGAATACAAAATGATTTTATTATTTAGTACATTCTTAGAGAAGGAAAATCGGAGGACACCGTGGAGCACACGGTAGAGCACACGAGGTGTGCCCCTCCTGGGCAGAGCACCACCGTGTCCTCGTGAGGGCGATCGGCGGCAGCGATCTCTCACGCCGGGCCTTGGTACAAGCCATGGTCCGGAGCGAGGAGAAGTGGCAGGCGGTCGCCTCCTTCTGCGAAGTAATTATGCTAGCAAAAGAGGCGGCTGCATGCGCGAGGGAACGGCCCTCACGCCCCAGCCGCCGGAGTCCCGATCCCGATATCCGGGCACCGCAGGTGCGAGCTTGCGGACGTCGAACAATGGGTAGCTCGCCGTCCAACCGTCCGGACCGAGCCCAAGTCGTCGACGGCGCGTAGTGTTCCACACGCGCCTCAAGGAGATGTCAGTCAAACCGTAGGGGCTCAGCAGGGTCGAAACCTACGGGGGCCAAGGGTTGTGCGAAAGGGAACCCCGGGGCCCTGGAGCGAAGGCAAAGAAGGAACAGGAGTATGTTTCAGTCAGTAAAAGTCTGACACAAAAGAGCGGGAGATGTCATTGGCTGAATTCTCACCACAAAAAAAAGCTGAATACCCGTGTTGTACATGTAGCGTCTGCCTATCAGACCTCTACAACCCAGATACGGGGCAACACTGTAATTTTTAACTGCACATAGTAATTTATTAAGAAACAAAAGACATAAACGACCTTAACAGTTTCAAATACCTTATAAACCATTTACATTGATAATCAAATCATTAATTTCACCCCTATCCATATCTCACCACAGCCTAGAAACCCACCTTCTCTATTGCAAACAAACAGACAGTACGTTAACACAACTCTGTAAATTGTTAGTTGACTGCGGCATCAGCGTAACACTCGCACCTGTCCTGTGGGTTCGGCTCTGTCACAGAACCGCCCGTTCTAATTGCATTCCGGTAATTGCAGTCCCCCTCGCCCCTGTACCCCGCCGTCGTCATCTTACGTCACTGTGGAGATACTTTACAGAAGTTTGTGGAGGGTGTCACGACAACGTAATTCCTGAAAATGGGTCATACACATTATGAACAACTTTTATAATAATAATATTATTAATCCTTTATTATCTGGCAACTAAGTCCCATAGAGAAAATACACAAATAACCTTACAAAATAATAAACGAATACATATAAAAGATACTATAACTAATTATTTAACTATTAACTATTGCTCACGAAGTGACGGCGTCATGTTCCGCTGCGAAGTCGGTATCCTTCCACGAAATCGTAGATACACGACACCCTTCGACCAAAATTCTTCTTTGAGGAAGATGTCCAAATGATGAGTCGGCACCCGCACCACTAGCGACTTGAAATTAGTGTTATGGCGCGGCTCCAACTGCTCGACTCTCAAAACCAGTTCGTCTTGACTCGTACATACTCCACGATCTCCTCAACCTTCGTGGTGTGATGTAGCTTCGAAACGTACAGCTGCGTCGTGGGTATTGCTGGACGCAGCAGCATGTTGGGTCCTGCCAGCGCGGTACCGCACTAGTTCTGACAAGTAGACTTCTTCCTCCTCTTCTTCTTCTCTACCTTTGTAAAGCCATCCTCATCGCCCTGCTTGCCCCCTTTCGTTTTACCTGCTTGTCACGTCGTTTGCGACACAGCAGGTTTGTTTGCGGCAACAATAGCAGAATAGGCACGTTTAGGGGACGACGTACGAGTACCTACATGCGTCGCCACTTCGACTTTACTTTATTATAGGGCCTCGTCATCATCATCATCATCATCATCATCATCATCATCATTCCAGTCGAAAGACGTTGAACATAGGCCTTTCTCAAGTGTCGCTATCGTTATAACGATCGGTCCTGTGTATCTCGGATATAGGCTCTACCTATCGTCTTAAAGGAAAATTGCATCTACCTTTTTGAGATGGAATCTTATACAATGGCTTCTACCGCTCTAGTAGAGCAGGAGGGTGAGATTTTTACTGAATAAAACCTCACCTGTGTTCTTCAGGTGCCCTTTGCATTTTAGGACCACAGGTTTCCTTTCTAGTCCAAGCGGACATCGGCCCTGGGGAGTCCAGTCCCGCACGCGCGGGATCGGAACCCTTTTCTGCGGGATCGGAAATGCGGGATTACTCATGCGGGAACCCGCATGCTTGCAAGTTTGATTTTTTTTTTGAAGAAAATGGGTTTAGAATACGCGCCGTTCTGATTAGGTATCTATTTATTAGACCTAGTACAGCCTCATTAACAAGTGATATAGCAACTTTCCATGCAACTCGTGACTTTTAATCTGTAGAATTTGTAGGTACCTATGGAAAATAATTTTGTTTTCAATTTTTTATCTTATTTACAGCTAAATAACTTTCGAATTTCTATTTTGTGTTGTGTGAGTCTTAAGGCCCTAACTGCTGAGCAGCGCATGAAACATAACTGACTTTCTGAAGCCTACTCCTCGGTAACAGATAGGTTTATAAAAATATATGTTTATTATAGATTCATGAACAACATTATAAACATATGATTTTTTCTTAAGACTAATATCATCATCATCATCTTAAGACTAATAATTTTGGAAAAAAAAAATTAATAACATGATAATTTTTCGCTTGTTTTCCCTACTCCTTTCAACCGATTTTGATCTTTAGGACTATGTTTACACAAAAATATTGCTGGTTTTTTTTTTTTTTAATTCATATAAACCAGTGCTTGACTGCAATCCCACCTGATGGTAAGCAGCGATGCAATCATTGATGGTGAGGCGCACTAGTTTATTAAGAGCCTATTCACTCTAGCCTTGAAGACACCTAAATTACAGTTGGACGGGAAGACCGCAGCAGGCAAATTGTTCCAGTCCTTCGATGTACGCGGTATAAACGACGAAGCGAAACGCTTAGTCCGGACCGTTGAAGTTTCAACAACATAAGGGTGGATACTCGCCGTACGTCGGGTTATATGCTGGTTATATGTTCTTCAGAATATACACAGCATATTTATGTAAATCAATCAATATTTCGGAAAGAAAATGGATTTAAAAGTCAGCGGGGCTCTATTCGGGCGCAGCTGGCCGTTTCGAATTTGGATGAAATTTTAGAACTGGCACACGGGTAGACTAGGTTCTAAAATAGCACCAATACTTTTTACCCCGGGAGTAACATACTCCCTGGGGATCATTTCCTACTCCCACGCGGGTGAAGCTGCTGGCAGGTGTAGTACAAACGTCAACGTAAGGGGCTCGTGATATTTGTTTGCGATTTCGGTGTTAGTCCTATAGAAAAAACTGTTTGATGTCAAACATCTCTCGCACTTGGGCGGAGCGCAAGGGTGTGTCAGACTTTTATTGACTAAAAACCCAGTCCTGTTCCTTCTTTGCCTTTCATACCAGGGCCGGGTTTTCCTTTTAGAAGCGAACCCATGGACCCAGTAGGCTTCGACCCTGCTGTGCCCCTACGGTTTGCTGACATCTCCTTGGGCGTGCGTGGAACACTACGCGCCGTCGACGACTTGGGCTTGACCCGAACAGTTACCGGACGGTCGAACGAAGAGCTATCGATTGCTCGCCATTGCACATTGCTATCATCATTTCTCTATTAAGACATTTGAAAGAAGCATTTCAAAGTCTCAACACGTACCAGGTTTATGAAAATTAACTTGGAGTTTGTAAAAAATTAACATGAACAATACACACCTCTGCCTCAAAACCAGTAAAAGCAGGCCTCTTCTTGTACCTAAACTCTGTCACGACTCATATCGTACTGCACACACACGGACCCTATTTGTTTAACTGAAAAATACCAAAATGAATCCAAAATGACCTGAACAATTTGGAATGAATACCAATATGATAATAATATACCACAACTTTCACATAACGTTATTTAGACCCAAACTAAGTAGAGCTTGTGTTATGAGTACTAGACAACTGATAAACATACTTATATATTTCTAAATACATTTATATTATAGATAAATTAAACTCAGATACAGAACAAATAATCGTGCTCATCACCTAAACATTTATCTTGCGTTGGGATCGGACCCACGACCTCCGGCATAGCAGTCAGGGCCACTAACCACTAGACCAACAGGCCAGTCAGATTGTTCTGAAATACTTACATAAAATTAAATGTGTAAAACTGTTAGCAGAACTAATATTGACACAATCTACGAGTACTTGTTTAACATTGTAAGCAAACATTTGCGTAAGCCACAATTATTTTTACAGCTAACTTTGAAGAGAATCAATGTGGAATGGATCTCAAGTGGCTCCCTATCCGTCTTCGTAGGAACACTCGGGTATTATGTCTCCTGTACAACATCCTTTTCAACCCTGCATACCCTGGCTACTTGCGTGATCGTTTTTCGTTCACTCGCCCTGCCGATGCGCCATGCAGATCCCACCTTAAATACCATCTCAATTTCCCATCCCATAATACCCATTTCTATTCCAACTCCTTCTCTTTTTATGCGGTACGACTGTGGAACTCACTTCCAGCTAAGATCCGTGACGCTAAAAATGTATCTGTCTTCAAGAAGCTAGTCAAAGAACATTATTTCTCTACCATCTTGTAAAGTTATATTTTATAGATATATTTTTATAATTTAGTTTATATAATGTATCTATTTGTGTGTTTTATATATTTTTATTGATATATATAATTATGTATTATATGATTTACTTTAGATATTATAGTATATTTTTAATTTTCTAACTTATTTGTATACACTGGACTTCTTTGAAGTTAACGAAATCTTAGCTGGTCTAAAATCTTCAAGTGCCCCTGGCTGGGATAACTTAACGACTGGTTTTCTTAAGTATATACGTAGGGAGGTAGTTCCGATTATTACTCATCTTGCTAATTTATGTTTTAGATCAGGCTTATTCCCGGAACCGCTTAAACAATCAATTATTACACCTGTACACAAGGGCGGAAACAGAGACGATGTCAATAATTATAGACCCATATCCGTTTTACCCATCATTTCAAAAATAATAGAGAAGCTTATAAATAATAGACTACTTAAATATTTAAACAAATTTGACCTACTATCACACTCTCAGTATGGATTCCGGCAAGGCTTATCTACTGAGGATGCAGTAACTGCTCTTACAACTCTAGTAGTTGACAGTCTTGACAATGGAAATAAATGTATTACAGTATTCCTAGATCTGAAAAAAGCATTTGACACCGTCTCTGTTCCGATCCTTGTGAACAAATTAGAACAGGAATTCGGCATAAGAGGTATCCCACTAGAACACCTCCGTAACTATCTTTCAAACAGAAAACAGAGAGTAAGAGTTGGTGACTATATTAGTGAAGACGCACAAGTATCATTCGGCGTGCCTCAAGGAAGCGTACTAGGTCCAACATTATTTTTGACCTATATTAATGACCTCTGCAACTTGACCATCAAAAATGCTAAAATTTTCACTTACGCTGATGATACAGCTGTTGTATTTTCTGGGAAATCCTGGAAAGAGGTCAAAGACTATGCTTAGTTGGGTATGGCTATAATAGCCAAATGGTTAAAATGTAATTTACTCACATTGAACACCTCAAAAACCAACTTTATATGTTTTAGTATAAATAACCGTACTCAGCCAGACGAACACTTTGCATTAAAAATTCATCAATGTGACTGTATAAATAATCAAATTTGCAAATGTCCAACAATCGATAAAGTAACTCATACGAAATACTTAGGAGTGGTTGTTGACCAAAGGCTATCTTGGTACCAACATCTCGAACCAGTTACAAACAGAGTCAGAAAGCTTAGCTGGTTATTTAACTCTTTGCGTCATGTTGTCCCAAAATCTTTCCATACTCGCCACAATTCAAAAAGAAACCTTCTGAATGAAATATATATTAGTCTAGTACAGTCAGTTTTGACGTACTGCATCCCTGTTTGGGGAGGGGCTAGTAAATCAAAATTCATAGATGTTGAACGGGCACAACGCGCTCTAATAAAAATTATGTATTTTAAGAAATTGAGATTCCACACTGACGAACTATTTCAGATTAGTGATCTGCTGTCTGTAAGAAAATTATATATAATACAGACTATCTTGAAAATGCACAAAACTTTACCGTTCGACCCTTCCAAATTAACAAAAAGACGAAAGGACAATATTGCACAAATTCCCCAATCACGTACTCGATTTGCTAGGATTCAATTACAAAAACGTTCAGCCCATTTATATAATAAGATAAATAAGGAAATAAACATATATACAAAACAATACTATGAATGCAAAAATTCTTTAATTAATTGGATAAAACTTTTAAACTATGATGAAACAGAAGCACTGTTGACACTTGTATCATGATGCACGGTTGCTTTTACTTGCAATTGAGTGCAATCGTTTAAGTATTATTGGGATAGTGGTGGCTCGCACTCACCTCACATCACTTGTAGGCACACTCATTTTACACACACATAAACCTGCTCACACATTGACTCATATACACAATTACACAAACATTATACTCACACACACACACACACACACACACACACATACACACATACAAATATTGTTTGTTAATATAAATATATAAATATTGAAAGTTGATTGTGAAGGAGCGGAGTCTCCCAATACAGGCATTACTCTGCTTAAAGGGAGGCTCCAATCTCAATTCTGTTTATGATATTTAGCTGAAGAAATAAATGTATTTTGATTTTTTTTGATTTTTTGATTTTTGATTGACTGTGTCTACATCTCTCATCCAACTCTCCTTCCTCAGGTCTGCTGGAAGAAATTTCATTTGAAATAAGCAGTACCTTTGTGCTCTTTTATCTGCTTTTATTCTTTTCATTTTTAAGTTTGTGTGTACATAAATAAATAAATAAATAATGTACGAGTATAATCAAACACATGGACAGATAAAAAGTTGATTCCGACAGTGGTTTTATTTTAGAGCAATAAAGTCGGTGTTCGTAGTTCAGTTGTTAGCACTACGTATATATGACTGTATGAGTTTGGCATTTGATATGAGTTTTCAACTGTATTTCAAACGTTTTAAAAATTCGAGTTGAGAATATAAAACGACGAATTTAGTAATTAAACAGACGGGATTTTAAGTCAATCATTACTCTTCGTAGTTATTTAGTTAGACAATTAAGGACTTTTTAAATGAAGGAGGCAGATGTGAGGCTGCAGGCTCACGGACCGCGAGCAATAGGTAGCTTGCCGTCCGGTCGTCCGATAAGTACCAAACCCGGGTCGACGGTGCGTTGTATTGTAAGCACAATAAAACTAAAAAGATATTCTAAAATATTGAAAAAACGGAACCCTTATATGGATCGCTTTGATGTCAGTCTCTCTGTCTGTCAAGAGCCTTTATCTCAAAAA
The DNA here is from genome assembly GCA_905147345.3 of Mythimna impura. Taxonomy (NCBI): domain Eukaryota; kingdom Metazoa; phylum Arthropoda; class Insecta; order Lepidoptera; family Noctuidae; genus Mythimna; species Mythimna impura. The sequence continues at coordinate 20,919,048 of LR990367.1, read as the reverse complement.
TGCGTGGAGGTATCGAGTTGAAATTAAAACCATACACTCAGGTCTGCGGTCCCTTGAAGCTGTGAAAAAATCAAACTTCTGAGTTAACGAAAAAAAAAGGTACGGCCTTTTATGTCGTTGTCAAAAAACGTACATATATTTCGACACTCTCAAGGGAATAAAAATTCATAGGGTACTTCCCGTTGACCTAGAATACTGAAATTTGCCATGAAGCAAGGTGTCATAGCACAAGCAAGTATAGGAAAAAATCTGAAAACTGTAAATTTGTATTTACGTCATAATAAAAAAATACGATTCGGGAATTGGACTGTTTTGATAAGTTTGTACGGAAACCTCAGTGCGCGAGTCCGCCACGCACTTGCGGAGTTTTTTGAACCTAACCTAACTTGAGCAGCGACTGGAGCCCACGACAGGGAATCTTAGTATAGGATCTGGTGAATTTGTGAAAATTAAGAATAGAGGTTTTTTTTATTTGCGCACTATTGCGTACTTACCTCATTACCTATTTGACTTTGTGAAAATAAACCAAATATTGAATTTTATGTTTTCGGCGCATTCTGTACTTTCTTTCTCTTTTACATTGTATTTATAATCATTGTACTGTCTGTTTCCAATAAATGATTTCCATTTCATTCCAGTCCACCCCATCCTATTCCATTCCATTCCAATCCATTCCATTAGGTATATTTATTACTATTATTATACTAGCTGTCCCCGCGGTTTCGCCCTCGTCTTTGGTTACTATTATCTTTCCGTAGGTCGTAGCTTGATATTATACCTGGATGCGCGTATACTACTAATATTGGAAGTGGACTGTATTTTTCGGATTAGCGTTTCTCAGATAATGTATTTGACAACTTGCAGTAGATGGATTTTATTGGAGCCGTTTAGGATTAGGAAGCAGAGAAAAACAGCTCGTATATGGAAAGGAAATTGCACCAACCTTTTGACCTCCACGTGTCCATATGTCAGACGGCCGGCGTTCTCTGGATTTCGCGACACCTGCTCCAGTGACGAGGAGGTATAACATTCACTGAACACTGCACAGTTCTCAAGCACAAAGCGTTAGCGGTTTTATTGTCTTTAGCGGATAAGTTCTACAATAACTAATTTTTCTTGTAAAATTGCGCGGGACGTCGTCTTAGCGTTGCGAGCGATACCGAGCGAGTCCAACTGCGATCTCTCTCACACAAGGTTGTGCAGGAAAGGGATGCAAAATGGGAAGTGTTGCAAGTTGTCACACAAACAACGCGGTATTTAATTCTATGCGGCTAATTACGGAACTAATTTTTACGCGGCCAAGCGATATAGGCGCAACCAATACCTATAGCCTATAGCCTTAGCCTTCCTTAATATCCAGTGGTTTCTGAAAATAGAACGTTTAAACAAATACACTCTTCAGTTTTATAATATCTATATAAGATTATGAAGCAAAAATTTAGATAATACCTTCCCGACTAATATTTCTGCCTACTTCTACACAGTAATTCACCTAAATTCATCTAGTTATAAGATAAGGCGGTTCTTGTCTCAACAGAGCTGGCGCTACACTAGACTGTTTTACTAGCCGCCAGCACTGGCAGATAGCTACTGGCGCGAGTACTCGTGCTATCGTACTTCAATCTGTCCTAACTAGTGCAATTTGTTAATTAAGATTTACTAAATGAGTTTAAGAGCAGTGGTGGCCCTATGGTAACGGTCCCGATTTACGAATTGTAGGTTGCGGGTTCAAACCCAGCTAGGCGCATTTCTTATTTTATTTTATTTTTATTTTTCACATTTTGTTTAGGTTCTTATAGTCCATCCTAAGTTTGTCTGGTAGATATCGCTGTCAGCGATAAGACTGCCTTTGTACCCATAGATTTATGTTTCTGTGAAATTATTACTATTTAGGTGTACAATAAAGTTTATTGTATTCTGTGGCTCTTTTCCTCTCCTAGAGAGGAGGCCTGAGTCCCAGCAGTGGGAACATTAAAAGGCTGATTATGCTAAAGGGGTTTAGATTGTGTTTATAACACCTTCATCATCATCATCACCATTTCAGCCGAAAGACATCCACTGTTAGACATAGGCCTCCCCCAAGTGTCGCCACAATGAACGGACCTGTGCGTCTCGCATCCGTCGGATTCCCGCAACCTTTACCAGGTCATCGGTCCACCTTGTAGGAGGCCTTTCAACGCTGCGTCTTCTGGTACGCGGAACACTTTAACCAATATTTTAAAGGCGAAATTATTGTTTTTTGTATGATTACTTGTTTGTAGGAGACTCGCTCTGGCAGTATTGATTATATTATGTCGGCCTCTCAGAATGGATGTAGATACGGGTCTCGCGGTACTAAGGAGCTACTCCTCATAGACATGGCCATAAGCCAACAGGTTCGTCGATCTCGTAAGGATCTGTCGACATGTTGGATAGATTATAAGAAGGCTTATGACTCTGTGCCACATACATGGCTCATGAGGGTGTTGGAGTTGTATAAAATAGATGCAACTCTACGCACCTTCCTTGAGTCATGTATGGGGCAATGGAACACAGTTCTTCGCTATTCAGGATGTGGATCGCACTACGATGAGCCTATATGGATTAAACGGGGAATATTCCAGGGCGACAGTCTGAGTCCACTTTGGTTCTGCTTAGCCCTGAATCCTCTAAGTACATTGCTGGAGGATATTATTATTATTTTTATTCATCTCAGCACCCTAAGGTCCTGGACCTTTGGAAGGCGTACGAGGAGCCGAAACCAACTCGCAGAAGCCCTTTTAGACGCTTTTAATGGAAAGTGGTACGAACCGGTGATTATCCCTGTACGCACTATGCTTGTGCATCCAAGGACAACCCCCGGTTGGTGGGAAACTATTGCGACATATGGAAAACTAAGATATAAGGCTATGGTTTTTGGAGTCTTAAGTGGACTGGTTACCAGGAACTATGTTAAGACTATGGCCCCTGCCTAAACAATGTTATTAATATCCATCGACAAAAGGCAGGGGGTGACTTGCACACTCAATAAATGGGCCCCCAAAAACGGCCGCTAGCACGAAGTGACGTAGCAACAAGAGGGCAACATATCCTGAGGTGCTTGAGGAGTGGAGAGGTATACCACGGCTATCAGGACAATCCCGGAAGTACGGTCAAGATCCCTACCAGCACCTTACTGGATTATACATCCTTCTCCCGAGCACGTTTGCTCTTGCGAATCTCCACTCAAGCCAGCCAATAAAGGCAAGAGAGAGGTGGGAGCTCAGTTCCTCGTCAGTGTTCACTACGGCCGGCCAATAAAGGCAAGCCGGAGATGAAGAACAAGAATTCTCCCGGGAGATCGGGTCCGTGGGGTCGCTAATGCCCAACAGTTCGCCACAAAACTGCGCTGCGGATTGTATCTCTCTTAGTCTGGCCCCTCACCCTAGGCATATTACGGCAAAGCAAACTTTACCGATACAGACCTAGGGTATATTGGAGCACGCAAGCCCCACCACGACATCAACGTAGAGATACTTATTATTATTTTTATACATTTATTTATCTCAGCACCCTAAGGTCCTGGACCTTTGGAAGGCGTACGAGGAGCCGAAACCAACTCGCAGAGGCCCTTTTAGACGCTTTTAATGGAAAGTGGTACGAACCGGTGATTATCCCTGTACGCACTATGCTAGTGCATCCAAGGACAACCCCCGGTTGGTGGGAAACTATTATTATTATTATTATTATAAGCTTTATTTTTATATCCCTTACATGAACTAATATTTTATGTATGTGTACTTATTTGTTTGTTAGTGATGTTAGTTTGCGTACTTAAAATAAGATTAGTATTGTTAGATGTAAGGGCCGCCTATTGCGGTGAAAGCCTCCTCCAAACTGTGCCAGGTGTCTCTATCTTTTGCCAGTCTCAGCCATATGTTTCCGGCTATTTGTACAATATCATCACTCCATCTTTTGAATGGCAGTATTGATAGGACTACTAAAATTCTTTCATAGATCAGATATACAGCTGTAGGGGATCATACAGTAGTGGTACATATACGGACTTAATACAACAAGGCATTCTCTGCCTGTCAACCCTTGGGTTAAAAGACACAACACTGTAGTGTTGTGAAGCGACTATCCGCCAAATAAAGACTGACCAGTGTCAGAGGACAAAAAGCAATGCACGCAAAAAAATCCCTACTCTGCAGTATATCAATTTAATATACCATCAACCGGTCAACTTCAAAATTTCAAATTATCAATTTTTCAACAATACTTAACCATAGACAACATTACGTTTAGCTGTCAGTTGCGTTTAATTAATTAGTTATTCCATGTCAGTTGCGTTTTGTTATACCACGTTTTAGGTCACGTTCCACGGGAACGGGATAAAAAAGTCTGTCCTATGTCCGTCTCCTTCTTTCTACCTTCTAAGCTGTAGGTTCTAAGCTACCTCCCCACCAATTTTCAGCCAAATCGGTTCAGCCCTTTTTGAGTTATAAATAATGTAACTAACACGACTTTCTTTTATATATGTACCTATGTAGATTTTTGGATAAAAAAATACCGATTAAAAAAAACACTAACATCGATTCAGTAGCCGATTTTAAACCTACAACTTTCAGGATGTATACGTTTATCATGTTATATATATTGTATATTATGTGTGATGTAAGTATATATTTTTTAGCTTAGTAAATCAAGCTCATAGTTGAGTTTTATGTGGTTGCCATCAAAAGGGTTAGGTTAGGTTAGGGTTACTACAAAGCCTTAAACCTTTTTTTTCTAATTCATATTGCTGTATGAGTGTGTGACGTGGAAGGTAATAAAGGACATCTCGCATCAACTCCAGGTCGTTATCAACCGCTGTCTTCGCCGTATTCTCGGTATTTAGTGGCCCGTGAAACTCTCCAATGTACATCTGTGTGAACGCTGCGATTGACCAACAGAGCAAACTCCTCAAGTGGAACTGAATCTGCCACACGCTCTGAAGGGAAGGTAAGCCCTAGACTGGAATCCTCAAGGAAAGCGTAAACGTGGTCGCCCTAAGCAGACTTGGCGGCGAACGGTCATTGCAGAGACAAAGAACATTGGAAAGAGCTGGAGCGAAATGAAGCGCGAAGCTCAAGACCTAGTGGGATGGAGGCGCATTATGGATGCCCTCTGCTCCATCTAGGGGACACAAGAACTGAAGTTCAAGTAAGTCATATAAATAATTGCAAAGCCGCACTTAGCAGATCTTCAAAAGTTAACGAACACCGTCAACAATGAGTGGCTCACTGTAGCCCGTCTGTCGCACCTCGCCTCGCCTCGCCTCGCCATGTTTTACCGTGTCTCGGCCGTGCTAGCGTTCAATTGTTTCCGAGGCATTTACATCTCAAGAGTTGCTTCTTCACGTCTGGACGATTTTGAAGCACAAATGAGAATGTTTTAAGTTTATTAAAGGAACCTTAACTGTGAAGTAATCAAGTTGCCGTAAATACAGTTTCGTTACTTTATAGTTTGGTTCGTTCACAAAATGTGCTTTACTACTTTATATACTCTTGTCATAATGTGAACAAAAATACACCCCGCGTCCGAATTGCAATTGTTTGGGAGCCAGACGTCGGAAATGCTCCTCGAAATCCCATCGGCTGTCGAGAACGAGTCCCAGGTACTTCATCGTCGACCCGACGCCGATGTGGACTCCTCCTACCGTTAGTTGGGAACCCCGTGGTGGCCTCGGACTTGTGCAATGCCACCTCGAGTCCCAACTCCTGGATCCTGCCCACGACTGTCGCAACCCCGCGTGTCGCTAGTTCGACCGCCGCCTGGTACGACTCTCCCCGCGCCAGGACCAGCGTGTCGTCTGCGTAGCAGACCACGCTGACCCCGTCAGGGAGGTCGCCGCGCAGCACGTAGTCGTATCCGATGTTCCACAAGGGCGGCCCTAGTACCGATCCCTGCGGAACACCGCACGACATCTCTCGACGTTCCCACTCTCCCTGGTGACCAGGGTAGATGAGGTACCTGTCCGACAGGTACGCCTCGACCACACGACAGAGGTAGTCGGGCGTCCGGTGATACCGGAGTGCCCTCCTAATGCTACTCCAAGGCAGGGAGTTCAAGGCGTTGGCGATGTCCAGAGACACCGCCACGACACACCTGCCCTGGGCCACTGCATCCCCCGTCGTGAGAGCTCGCACGCGCATGATGGCGTCCACCGTGGAGCGCCTCCTGCGAAAACCGAACTGGCCGTCCGCTAGATCCGGCCCCACCCGTGTTAAGTGCGCGACGAGGCGGTCTGCAATTACTCTTTCAAAGAGCTTGCCCACCTCGTCGAGCAACACAATGGGCCGGTACGCGGACGGAGAGTCCGCAGGGCGTCCCGGCTTCGCGATGAGGACCAGTTTCCCCGTCTTCCAGCGAAGTGGGAACTGGCCCCTCTCCATGCATGCGCTGAAGAGCCCTCTTAGTCGAGGCCCGAGAGCCTCCATGGCCAGGACCCAGGCCTTCCCAGGCAAACCGTCGGGTCCTGGGGCGGTATTTTTGGCACTCAGCCTCCGTACCGCCACTCTCAACTCTACCTCGGTCACCTCTGGAGCATTTTCGTCATCGTCGCCATCGTGGTCCACGTCGGATACCGCTGGTGGCGGAGCCATGGGCGGGGGAGAGTGTTCCCCTCGCACGGGGAACAGAGTGCTCACCACACCCTCCACAAGCTGGGGCCGGAGACTCTGCGTCAGCGGGGGAGCCCAGGGGCGGATTTTGTCCCGCACCACCTTATAGGGGCGTCCCCATGGGTCCCCATTCAGAGTCCCCAGCCACACGTTGCGGGCCTCGAGTTTGGCCCGCCTTATCTCCGCTCGGAGGGTGCGCTTTGCCTCTCTGTATCCCTCGTACAGCTCCGCCTCTCTGGCCTCCGCATCCGGAGGACGGATGCGGCGCCTGCGGTACCTGGCATACCGGCGTCGCGCGGCATTGCACGCATTGCGCAGTGCCGCAATCTCCGGCGACCACCAGTATACCTGGCGCTGAGCACGTCCTGGATGGACTCGGGGCATTGCCGCGTCGCAGATTTGCGACATGGCCTCCCGGAACCACTCTGCCTCGACGTCGATGTCGACAGGCCTGTCCGGTGCTTGCACCCAGGCCTGTACCGTCGCGGCTTCCAGGAGGAGCAGATGGACCGCCATCTGCCTCAGCGCCCAACGCGGACCACAAGGGTTCCGTCGGACCGGCGCGGTCGAGGTTTGGGCGGAGACGTCAAACCGGATGTACCGGTGGTCTGAGTACGTCTCCACCTCCTCCATAACGCGCCAGTCGACGACACGTGGTGACAGAGCGGGGCTGGCAAACGAGATGTCCACCACTGAGTCACCCCGCATCCGCACACACGTGGGGACAGAACCCCGGTTTAGGACGACCAGGCCTGTCTCCAGAGCCCAGTCCTCCACCATCCGACCCCGCTGGTTCGTGAACCGGGAACCCCAAGCCAAGTTCTTGGCATTGAAGTCCCCGCACACGACCACAGGGAGGGAACCAAACCCAGCGACGACGGCTTTCAGCTCCATTAGGGAGATGTGAAGATCGCCGAGAGATCTGTTCGGGGACAGGTAGACTCCTACCACTGCTATGTCCCCGAACCGTGCTGCCACGCAACCCCGCCCCCTCGTGACGGCCTCGAGGGTCGGGGTACCGGCGGCGGCCGACGAAATTAGGGTCACCGAGCCGTCAAGGTCCCGCACCCAGTCTCCCCTGGGCAGGACATAGTACGGCTCGGAGACCACGGCGATATTGATCGACCACTGCGCCATGCTCTGGAGCAACAGATCCTGAGCGGAGGCGCAGTGGTTGATGTTCGCCTGGAGGAGACGTAATGGAGTAATTATTGACAGTCCATTACAGTCTCCTCCCGTGCCCCCCGTGAGGGCCCTGCCGCGTTAGGTGCGGCGGCGACAGCGGCAGCAGCCAAGGAGGCGGCTGCGGTGGTGAGTACGTCCGGGTGGATGGGCCTCCGTACCTTGCCCTTGGCCTTGGCGGGGGGGTCGCAGGACCTGCCCCCAGCCCGGTGGTCGGCCGGCTTGCCTGCCGCCGCACATGCGTAGCAGTGCGGCGTTGCACGGCATTCGACGGCCTTGTGACCAGCCTGACCGCACTGGTAGCAGCGGTCACTGCGGTCCACCTCCGCGGCGCAATGGGCCCCCACGTGGTGCCCCACGTGGCAGCGGTAGCACCGCAGAGGTCTGGGCTCCAACAGTTTTAACTGTGCGGAGACCCAGCCAACCAAGAGCCTTCGGCCTTCGCCCGTGATGGCTTTGGCCGCCGACACGGGGCAGCTAACCGTAACGGCTCGCATGCCCGTGCTGTCAGCACGGATGGTGCCCGCCCGCACTTGATCGGCCTGGCACCCTCCCGTCCTGACGACGGCGGCCACCACCTCATCCACCCTAACGGAGTCATCCAGGCCCATGATGCGCATGTCTATGCACTTTGTGGGCCTGGACACTCTGACCTCCTCGACGTCCAGGGACGCCCTGATCCTTGCGGCCAGGGCGTCTGCGGCAGAGCCGCTGTCCGCACCAGGGACCTCCAATATTCGGGCCCCGGTTGCGGTGCGCCTCATTCGGAAGCCTTCAGAGGCTCCGAACTCGTCGAGGTGATCTACCACCGCCTGCTTCGCCTTCGCCATGACCATGTCATAGTTCACGCCCCTCTTTTCCGCAGCTGGCTGTAGTGTAATCACTACAGCTGCGGAATTCGGGGCGCGAAGTCTGGCTGCCATGGCCCGCTTCTTGCGCCGCTGTCGCCGCTCGCGCTTTTTCGCCGCTCTAGCCGCCTTGCCCGCCTTCCTGCTGGCGCCGACAACCGTCCATTCGGCACCAGCCGAGGGTTCTTCGGGCAGGCGTGGCCTAGTCGCCGCCACTGCACGAGGTCCCGACGGTTTAGCGGCAGGCATCACTCTGCCTTTTGGGGAAGGAGTAGGCTTCCCCTGCCGTTGCTGCTGCTTGGCCGCCGGGACCGGCCTCGCAGGCTCCGACACCACGGCTTCACGCCCAGTTTGCCCCAACTGGCCCGCCTTGGGCGCAGCAGCCGTGGCCGCGGCGGCGGCGGCGTAGGAGACCGTCCTTTTCTGGCCGGAGGCCGCAAGCGGGGGGCGCAGCACAATGCCCTCCAGGACAGCGAACTGCCGCTGGACCTGCTCCTGGAACTGCTGCTGCTGCTCCTGCTGCTGCTGCCGGAAGGCAGCCAGCTCTTGCCGCAGCAGGGTCAGAACCGCACTCTCCGGCTTTTGCAGGGGCTGCGACTGGCTTTGCCCTTGCATGCATCCCCCGTTTGTCGCCACCTCGGGGCCAGTTTCACGGAGACCGGCCAGGTCCGCCTCGAGCCGTTCAATCCTCTTGTTGAGGGATTTCTTGAACGGCTCCAGGACGATCCCCAGTGCCTCGGTTATTGAGGTCATGGCCTGGGTTATGGATCGCCTCTTGGCGGCCTTCTCCCTCTTCTTGGCCACGCCTGCTATGGCAGCTGCCACGATCTCCGTGAACTTGGTCAGCGCCTCCTTCATGCCTTCTGGCTCACTGCCAGAAGGCTCCGGCTCCGAGGGGCTGGCCGGGGCACTGCTTGCCCCGGGGTGGCGCCCCTCCCTGGCAATCTTTAGGGACCGCTGGTTCACCTCCTCGGCGGTGGGCTTCCTCCCTTTTCTCGCCATTCGGCCCGCACCTCGTCCAGCAGTGGAGATTTTGCGAGCCGAAGCTCCACGCCCATCGTCGGAGGATGTCCTCCGGCCGTCCCTGGACATGGGGCGCTTGAGGAATGAGTTCCTCTTCTTTCTAGAGGTGGCCTCATCCACCTCCATTCTCTCCGAGTTGAGCGAAGACGCGGCATCGGAGTCCGACGCCGTGTCTTCACTCACCTCCCTGAGGCCGAAGCGCCTGCCGGCCTTTGTAGTACCCACCGGTGCAGTGGAAGTGCTGGGAACGGGTCCCAGGGACTCCACGCTACCGGTGGGTGAGCCACCCTGGCTCCTAGCGTCCACGGAGGACGGTAACAGGTCCCTAGGGGACCTGACGCGCTCTTTTTTCTTTGGGGGGGGCCCCCCAGAATACGAGGGGCAGCCCGAGCTCTGCTCGGGGAGGGATTCTCCTCCTGCGGTGCAGGCGGTACCCTCCTGGGGTAATAATTTCTTTAGAGTCGCGTCCATTATGTGCTGAACTCAGCTTTGCCTTTTTTTGTGGGGTGGGGTCCCCAATAACCACGTTCGCCATCTTGGTCACGTCTGATAAGCAGACGCGTACGCGAACCCACTCTCAAATAAAACCACTGTCCAAAAACACCAACAGCTGTTGGTGCCGATGCTTCTGGACAGTGCACCCTCCGTGGCGGTCCATCTGGACTCCGCCTGTGTGTGTTCCTCTTGGTCTGGTCTCTCACTTGAGGCCTTCCGGCATGAGTAGCTCTACCGGCATAGCCCTCAAGATCACAGAGACACGCAAGCCCCACCACGACGACAACGTGGGAACACGGTTGGTGGGGTGACAATGAGGGTAACCGTTTTTAGTTTTAGTAACAATACAAAAATAAAAATAAACATACAGTGAAGTGGGTATCTGGGGCAAGATGTGCAGAGAATGGTATAGCAAGGAGTAAAGTACCTGACTATTCTCTCTACGTAGTGCCTCAGACTAGGGGAGTAAGCAACCACTGTTTTCAGGATATTAATGCCACTGACCCGCGTTCTGTCCACCAGTCACTTTCAAAAATATGAAATATACCTACTTCTTAAAACTTGGTATTACATGGATGCGGAATTTGAATAGCATAGGTACCTTTTTTTTTCAAAAAAAAAGAATGAACGAGCTTCTAAAAGATAAAACTCTTTTATAGCGCTGGTTGGTAGAACCGTATCTTAATCTAGCATAATTATTAGGTTACTGCGAATTTTTTGCGACAATCCTAAAAAAATGCCCATTAAATCGTGTTAAAAGCTCAAACGCAGAAACATTTGTTTTTGCAAAGACCTCGTTCTACACTGACGCCTGTAGCGGTGGATTAAAACGCGATAGTCTTCAGTAAATGAAAATAGTTTTGACTTAGTTTTCTAAGCAAAAGTTCGCTCAGTGCATTCTTTCCTCTATCAATTCACATATACTTTTTGAAGGTATATGTGAATTGATAGAATTTGAAAACTGACGAGAGTATTTAATAATTGTTTTGAATATTCGAATAAATATTTCGATAATTATTTTCTAAATCGTATATTCATTAAACCCCGCGCGAACGCCGGCGTTCGCTCGGTCATTGTCTTTCTATTGTGTCTCTAATTACGCTACTCAATAAGTTAAAAACAATACTATATTTCTAAGTCTAGAATATTTGATACATTTGATGCAATTTATCTAGTAAATAGATTGTGTGTCTGATTATGATTTAAAATAGACAAGTTCCAAGTCCGTATAATCATACCGGTTAAAATACTTATATAATAAAAAAAAACTATTATAATAAACCTTTTTTACAACTACCCGCACCGCTACTTATTCTACTCAATTCTAGATGGCGTTGCACTGATGACGCGTATTTCTGAATCGTACAACATTTTAATTTAAGACAAAAAACATTACTCTACTCTAGGATTTACTCTTGTATCGTGAGTTCGTTCACAACCCGAACCCGCGACCCGCAGCGTAGCAGTCAATTGCTCGACCACTGCGACAACTAGTCATCAGAAAACATCTCACAGCTAAATAAATCGATATAACTAATCATTCTATACATTTTAGATCCTGTCTCCTCAGTCTTCATTCACCAAAGGCCCATTAACGAGTCAAATTATAAAATGGACAAAACGTCTAGTTTATTAAATAAAGCTTTGTGTCAATCTTGCTTAGAGTCGCCATTAACTTCGGACTCGGCAGTCAGTCAACAAATTAATATCGACGATGATTTATATGTTTCGGTGCAGACGAACAACTTTTTGTTTGCATTATTGACACTAAAAGTTGCTTGTGAGTTTTCTCTAAGTTATTGAGAAGATATAGTTTCAATATAATATTTAGTTACTTGGAAGCGGTTGCAATATAGCCTTAATAAAGCTACAATGAAATTCAAGTGAACTTATAGTTTATATTGGTTAAGGCAAATATAGGTTTAGTTTCTGATATTGAAAATACTTTATGTACACAATACCTACGTATATGGTTGGACTTAACGCTACCAAACATTTTCTAATCGTCAACCTTTGCACTAAATGGATAACATTGTAATAGGTGTACAAAAATAAATAAAACCATGTTGGTTTACAATAGCTCCTATGCTATAAAATATACTAATAATACTTACCTAACTACTTAGTGGTTCTTACTGACCGAATTGAAATCCAAATTATGTTAAATCTTAATCTTTAAAACTTCTAACTCACAGAACACCTACAAAGTGTTAATCAATTTATTCATAGCCCATTAATCGATCTTCAAAACGTATTTATTATTAAAACAACAGCATTATGCAAACGAGTCGCCCGTATGCTCACCCGGCCGCCGCCGCCGGCTCACTCAACCCGTTCGCGTCGATCACCGCAACCTCGCCGTCGATGTAATTCGATTAGCAACGTCTTCATCGACGGCGATAGACGCAAGATTGGGTTTTGTTGTTGATGTTACTTGTTGGGCCATAAAATGACGCTAAACATCACTCTTGAATTCCACATGTTAGTAAACACTTATGACCTGTCAAATGTCAATTACCTACATCTACGCTTGGCTAGGTACTGGAAAACGCAGCATTGGAAGGCCTCCCATAAGGTAGACCGATGACTTGGTGAGAGCCGCTGGAATCCGAAGGATGCGAGCTAAGCCTATGTCTAACAGTGGACGTCTTTCGGCTGAAATTAAAATGATGATGATAACGATGGCTAGTTAAGCATGCTGCGCACTGTATAACGTGATTTATGTTGGATATACAAACTTATTTGTGTTCTGTATACTATGAGTTTTAAATTTGATAGGTTGTTTGGAATATCTTTTTTATCTTTGATTTTTGTACACCGTGACATGTCTTATCAACGTAAAATATTTATAATACACCGTGTATTTTCTCCAACTAAAATCTGGTTTATCTTCTGTTTCCATAACTCTCCTACAATTTATAGTATCTCCTGAATTCTTAGCTAATCTCCCTTAAGATTAACCACCGTGGTTGAAATTAGGTTAGGACGATTATTATATTAATTTTTAATTATTTCACAATAAAAAGAATTGTCTTGGAAAGCACATGATCCCGGTTGTCATTCGTAGATCTTTGACAATCGTTACAGGTAGTTAGACGCCAGAAAGTATGAATATCAGTCTAACCAATGAGTATCATGTTGCCGAGTAATTGTAGAGGTCTGATAGGCAGTTGCTCCAAGTAAAACACGGGTAATCAGCCGCATTCGGTTAGACTGAAAGCAGACCTCTAACTAGTTGGGAAAATACTAGGCGGATGATGAATGCGATTTGAAATCTGAGACTTAATCCACTGACTAAATCGACAAGCTGTGTATATACACACACAGGATGTTTGCTGTGCCTCAGTTTCGCACAGTTGCATGAGCTCAGTCTCCTATACCTCGCACTCTAGCTGCACTCAATGATCTCTTGAATTATAATCCAACAAACAATCTATTTGCCGACGAATGGAAGATAATTCCACAGGCACGTCTGGAGTACTGTGAGAGGGAACAAGCTAATCAACACTTCTTCAAGTACTGCTGAGCGTGCACGTCTGCTGACTGTGGGGGAATGGGAGTCGGGTGGGCTGTACTGGCGCTGCCGCTGCGGCTGCTGAGACCCTTAAACGGCGCAAATATTGTAACCTTATAGGTAATTAACTGTAATTACCAATAAGGTTACAGTATTTGCGCCGTTTTGAGTCGAAACGCTTGGGTCATAGGGTCCGAATGCGCGTCTCCTTTTTAAGGATATTTCACGCCGACTGATCGACACTTTGCGTGACCATAGGGCTGGCTCGTTCTTCGCCCAAAGAATTAGCATTGCCATTCAACATCTCTGTTTCCTGATAGCTACAACCCGGGAATCTTTAAGTCGAGAGTAAATAGGTTACTTCTAGGTAAGTGCGCTCCATCGTCGACCGCATCGTCGCTTTCCTTCAGGTGAGATAGTGGTCAAGCGCGAACCTATCAAGAATAAAAAAAAAAACATGGTAATTCTGCCAGCCTCCTGGGCACATTTCCGGATGACAGCGATGTGGAGGAGTATTTCGACGCCTGAGTATACTTTGTGTTTTTGTATTATATTTATGTAAATACATATTTCGGTTTTAATAGAATAGAATAGAATTTATTTTAATTCGGACACAAAAAGATCCATAAAGTGTTAGTAACTTAATAAATAACTTAAATTATCTAGTGTTAGTACCCATTACCCTTTGTACAATAAATTTTATAATCGGAGAGCTATAGCTCTCCGCTACAGTTCTCAGGATGCTGTTGCGACTATCTCTCACTCTCCTAAGCAGCGAAGCGCTTTTCTTTCGTACAATCGCGTGGAACCCGTCGGTACGAGCCTGCGCAAACATATCCGACGCACTGCAGTAGCGAGGCAGTCCCAACAACATCCTGAAGGCATTATTATATTGGACGCGCAGGACATCCAGCGATCTTTTGGTGTAATTGACCCATAGATTACCCGTGTACAGAATCTGGCAGTAGGCCTTAAAAAGAGTAATTTTAACTTGGTCGGTACACCGAGCAAATCTACGGACCAACATGTTGCACCGGACGGCTAGTGCCCTGCGCTCCCTTTCAATGTCTACATCGTCTTTAAGGTCGTCGGATAGACAATGTCCCAAGTATTTGAAAGAGGATACTCTTTTAATTGCAGACTTGTTTATAAGAAGCTCGGGTCCTTCTTCTCGATCTTTGCCAACGACCTTAAAGACCATGTATTCACACTTATTTACATTATAAGTTAAACCATGTGTGGCAGCATAGGCTTCACAAGTCTTAAGCAGTTTCCCTACTGCCCCCGCAGACGGACCCAGCAGCACCATATCATCCGCATAGCTGATGTTGTTAATGCTAACACCACCAACACTGCATCCGACACGCATGCTGCTAAGTCCCGCTATGAGGTCATCCACGTAGAGGTTGAAGAGCCTAGGAGATGTCAGACCTCCTTGTCTCACCCCACACTCCAAACTATACGGCTCAGAGAGCGTACCTTAATAAAGTTTAGTTAATATTTAAGTTTTTTTATGTAAGAAAGTGTTTACAATTTGCAAAATAAATAACTAAAACACAAGAAGATGGTTTACTATTTATAATTTTTTGTTTAGTTTTTATAATGGTTGCCTAGCATAGTATAGCATATTCGGCCTTGTAATGTTCTCACTGTTGAGACTGAGGTCTCCTCTCTAGGAGAGGGAATGGGCCGTAATCCACCACGCGGGCCCAGTGCGGGTTGGTGGATGTCACATGTCCTAGAACCAAAAGTGCCGGCAGTGGTGATGAAATAAATTACACAACGTAATGCGTCTGGCTGGGTTTGAACCCACGACCTACAACTTACGAGTAAGTCGGGGCCGTTACCACTGGGCCACCACTGCTCCAATGGTTGTCTAACTGTTGTAATTAAGTAAATTACTACAATAAATACTTGTACTTAAATATGAAGAGTTTTAATGATAGTTGTACTTCTGAGCTAAAATTCCAAAACATTTATTATTTATTCATGTGATAAGAGATAGTGATCAAACGCGAGCATGATTGACTATTGTCTACCAAAGAGGACCTTTACTCAAAGTCACCTATTCGCTGTTCTACTCGCTGCTTTAGGGTCCACAAATGTCCATTACAAAGGCAAAGTGTATCCGCGGGTGAAAATTAAAGATTTGCTAACGACGCGATCTTGGATTTGCATATTTCAATAGAACAGACTTGTTCAGGTTTGTTTCGTGTTTGGCGGATGCTTTAATCATCTTAATTATCAAACGATTTTGAACCTTATGTAATTGTAATTGGAATATTATTGTAATTTTGATCTGTTCTGTAAATGAAGTAAAACTATAATATTTATCAGCATGATATCAGTCTACTAACTATATAATTGATAGTTTGAAATTTATTTTTAGGGTTCCGTACCTCAAAAGAAAAAAACGGAAACGGATAACTTTGTTGTCTGTCCGTCCGTCGGTCTGTCTGTCAAGACCTTTTATCTCAAGAACGCGAGGAGGTATTGAGTTGAAATTAAAACCATATACTTAAATTTGCGGTTTCTTGAAGCTGTGAAAAAATCAAATTTCTTAGTTAATGAAAAAAAAATTAACGAAATCAAAACTCATAGGGTACTTCCCGTTGACTCAAAATCCTGAAATTTTGCATAAAGCGAGGTCTTAAAGCACAGGTATAGGAATAAATCTGAAAACTGTAAATGTTTTGTTGTGGTACAACAAAAAAAAAATTCATCATCATCATCATCATCATTTCAGCCGAAAGACGTCCACTGCTGGACATAGGCCTCCCCCAAGCGTCGCCACAGCGAACGGTCCTGTGCGTCTCGCATCCATCGGACTCCCGCAACTGTTACCAAGTCATTGGTCCACCTTGTAGGAGGCCTTCCAACGCTACGTCTTCCGGTACGTGGTCGCCATTCCAGAACCTTTCGGCCCCAACGGCCATCTGTTCTGCGAGCAATGTGCCCTGCCCATTGCCACTTTAGTTTGGCGATTCTTCGTGCTATGTCGGCAACCTTGGTTCTCCTGCGGATATCCTCATTCCTGATTCGATCACGCAAGGAAACTCCAAGCATAGCCCTCTCCATTGCCCTTTGGGTGACTTTAAGCCTTCTAATGAGGCCCATTGTAAGCGACCACGTTTCGGAGCCATATGTCATCACTGGCAACACGCACTGGTCATAGACTTTCGTCTTGAGACACTGTGATATATTGGACGAGAAGATACCGCGCAGCTTCCCGAACGCTGCCCAGCCGAGTCGGATTCGACGATTGATCTCTTTCTCGAAGTTAGACCTTCCCAACTGGACCGTCTGTCCCAGGTAAACGTAGTCGTCTACAACTTCGAGTGTAGAGTCCCCCGACCTTGATAGGAGTGGGTGCTACATGGCTGTTTACCATGACTTTGGTTTTGTCCATGTTCATTTTAAGTCCCACTCTTTCGGAAGCTCTACTGAGGTCACCAAGCATTGTACTGAGCTCCTCCGTAGTCTCAGCCATGACTACTATGTCGTCGGCAAACCGAAGGTGAGTGATGTACTCGCCATTGACATTAATGCCTAGCCCTCTCCATTCCAAAACCTTGAAGACATCCTCCATTGCTGCCGTGAACAGTTTCGGAGAAATAACGTCTCCCTGCCTCACACCCCGCTGCAAGAGGATAGGTTTCGAGGTCTGGTCTTGTAGTCGGACTGACATAGTGGCGTTTTTGTACAAACACTTCAGCACTTCGATATACCAATAGTCAATTTGGCACCGTTGGAGAGACTGCAGTACAGCCCAAGTTTCAATCGAATCAAAGGCTTTCTCGTAGTCCACAAACGCTAAGCAGAGAGGCTGATTATACTCCTCAGTCTTCTGTATAACCTGCCGCAGCGTATGTATGTGGTCCACGGTGCTGAAGCCTTTTCGAAATCCGGCTTGTTCGGGAGGCTGGAAGTCGTCGAACCTGCGCGCGAGACGATTCGTGATGACTCTGGAAAACAGCTTGTAGACATGGCTCAGAAGCGAGATGGGCCTATAATTCCTAAGCAGGGCATTATCGCCCTTCTTAAAGAAGAGTACCACCACGCCTCTGCTCCACGCCTGTGGCGTTTTTCCCTCGAGTATGACGGAATCAAATAGCTTCTGAAGGGCCTTAAGGACCGGTTTTCCACCCGCCTTCAGGAGTTCGGCCGTAATTCCGTCCTCACCCGACGCCTTGTTGTTTTTCAGCTGCTTCAGAGCCATCCTAATCTCGTACAGGCTGACGTGAAAAAAAAAATTGCTATTCGGAAAAATCTTCGAGACTCCATTCGGGAATTGAACTGTTTACATAGGTAAGTTTGTACGGAACCCACAGGGCGAGAGTCCGACTCGCACTTGCCTAGTTTTTTTATACACAGTCAAAAAGGAAATACATATTAATTGTAAATCAAAATCAGCGGCAATAAAACCAACTGCGAAATTGAAATACGTTACGAAAGTCAGTAAAATATCGTACCGAGAACTACATAAAATTATTTAAAGAAATAAATGTACTGAGCTACGTCGACACGAGTATAATCATAACACTCAAGAAATATGATTCATACGAAAATGAAAACTAGTTCGTTGATTGTATTTCTTTACATCATCTGTACGACAAAGTGTGCTAATATAACTATAGGAGCTGAAATAGAAGAGAACGAAAAACAGCAAATACAAGACTTAGAAAAACAGAAAACAGAAATTTACAACCAACTTAATGAGGCCGTCAAAGATACCATAAAAACATTAAAAAAAAGTAACGACTCCGATGCTAGACAAGGCGTTACTTATATGCAGGAGTTGATAGCACTTATAGACAACTTTAACAGTACAGAACTTGCAAAAGCTAATATAGTATGCAACAGAAATGAATGCACAAATGAAACAATCATTTTAAAAACTCCCAACAACTTAAATATTTCTGTAGATGGAAGAAGAAGTCATATGAAAAACACTGGCCACGACCATATCAAAAAAGAAATTGCAAATTCAGGAGTATTTAAAAAAAGTGATGACATAGAGAAAATACGAAACGAAAAAGTACAAAATCTGCTCGTACTTCAAGGGAAGTTGGACAAATGGTTGAAAATAAGAGAAGCGGAAAAGCAAAAAATAAAACAGTATAAGATAAGACAGATCTCTCATAGACATCAAATATTGACTGAAGAATGTCCAAACTTTGGCGAAAAGAGAAAAAAAGGGAAAAAGGGTGGAGGAAAATCTAGTAGGTTTCCTTGTTGTAGAAAGTGCTGCAAAGCATCTTATATGGGCTGCTTATAGTGAGGATAACATCGAATCAAGGAGGAGTGTTTAATGAAGCAATGAATATCTACTTTGTTTTTCTTTACTAAACTCGTTAAAAAATAAAAGGCCTGTTTTGACATTTGAGAAAGTAATAATGTAACTTGGAACGAAACCGAAAGAAACAATAAAATAATGATTAATTACATAAACTGTTTTGAAATTATAACCCTAGCTCCTTTGGCTTTGCCGTAGTTGGGTAAAAATACATTTTTTTTGGCGCGTTAAATAATATGATGGAATATATTGCGAGTATTATTTTTGCGTATTTATGTATTCGTTTTGACAGATGTCAAAACGGGCCTTTTATTTTTAGACAACTATAGTTGTGGCCACAGTATCGCCCACGCGTACTTTGTAATGTGTACCTTAACTATTTTATTTTCAATATTGTTATAGAGGATATATATATATATGGGAGCAGTGGTGGCCGAGCAGTAACGGCCCCGACTTACGAGTTGTAGGTCGCGGGGTCAAACCCAGCCAGGCGCATTACTTTGTGTAATTTATTTCATCACCACTGCTCTCAAAACGGTGAAGGAAAACATCGTGAGGAAACCGGCATGTCCTAGAACCAAAAATTCGAAGACATGTGACATTCACCAATCCGCACTGGGCCCGCGTGGTGGATTACGGCCCATTCCCTCTCCTAGAGAGAGGAGGTCTGAGTCCCAGCAGTGGGAACATTAAAAGGCTGATTATTGTTATAGAGGCGGACAGAATATCTTACTTATTTTATTTACCAGAACGGGTCGTGCGGTAGAATTTAAAAAATACATTTTTGCTCTTTCAGTAAGTATTTGATTGCAAAGGCTCTGGATCTGTACTTGGAATTACTTCTCCTTCCACCTTAAGAAACTTTAACCTGCCTAACCAATCATAGTTATAAAAAGACCTTTCCTAAGTTCACCAACTTAGGAAAGGTCTTTTTTTCTTCATCGTCATTTTCTCTCCATTATCCTTCAGCGTATAATAAAGACGCCGTTCCCGGCCGATTTATGTGTCTTCAAGGCTAGATTGAATAGGCTCTTAACACACTAGTGCGATTCACCATCAATGGTTACATCACTGCTTACCATCAGGTGGTATCACAGTCACAAACACTAGTTTATATCATTAAATAAATAGATAATAAAAGAAAGTGTGGCAGAAGTAAGTAACCACATACTGCCGTAAAGAGCTGTCAGCAAAATTATTGGTACCTGCTAAGGTCAACGCCTGCCAGGGTTATGGGATTGTTCGAAAAAGCTACCGTAGTCTTGGAATGTAAAGGAAAATATTAGACATGACTGAAGGTGTGGTTTAGTCAATAAAAGTGTGACTAGTGTGACTAGGGCCTAGTCACATAATCCACTATTATATTATGGAGTGACTGCCTGTCTGACATACTCTTGAAAGACTAGATGTTAAGTTTTCGTAACTCTGTGAACAATGATAGATCTTCTCAAAAGATATCTCCCGCTATGCTTGAAACGCAAAATTATTATTATTCTCCCTATTCTTACGTACGGAGCACAGATCTGGTCTTTTGGGCACGCCATAATTATGGCAATAAGTCCCCTCTTTGAGGAGTGGCTGGAAAGACCTCACGGCGTCTTTACCTACCGCATGACACAGGTCCTCACCGGACATGGTAAGTTCGGGAGGTTCCTGCACCGAATTCGTGCAGAAGAGACGCCCGGGTGCCACCATTGTGTGGACCGCCCGGAGGACACGGTGGAGCATACGGTAGAGGTGTGCCCCGCTTGGGCAGAGCACCGCCGTGTCCTCGTGGAGGCGATCGGCGGCAGCGATCTCTCGCGCCGGGCCTTGGTACAGGCCATGGTGCGGAGCGAGGAGGAGTGGCAGGCGGTTGCCTCCTTCTGCGAAGCAGTAATGCTAGCAAAGGAGGCGGCCGATCGCGTGAGGCAACGGTCCTCACGCCCCAACCGCCGCCGGGATTCCGATCCCGATTTCCGGCCACCGTAGGCGCGGGCTTGCGGACGGCGAGCAATGGGTGGCTCGCCGTCCGATCGTCCGGTGACTGTCCGGACCGAGCCCAAGTCGTCGACGGCGCGAAGTGTTCCACGCGCGCCTCAAGGAGATGTCAGCAACCGTAGGGGCCCAGCAGGGTCGAGGCCTACTGGGGCCATGGGTGATGCGAAAGTGACCCGCGGGGCCCTGGAAAAAATGGCAAAGAAGGAACAGGAGTGGGTTTTTAGTCAGTAAAAGTCTGACACTATCTCTCGCTCCGCCCAAGAGCGGGGGATGTCATTAGATGATTTTCCCACCCGAAAAAAAAAAAAAGGCTTTCGTCTTTGGCACTTCAGCAGAGGTCCAGGCTTGAAGTTTGTCAGTGAGTCATGAAGCGTAGTATTCTGGGGGTTCGACCGCGGAACGAACACAGCTAAAACTAAGATAAAAGATGTTACTCAAAAAGCTGTTACTCTAAAGTGGGATTGCGCTGGACATGTCTGCCGCATGTCAAATGAGCTGTGGGCTAAAACAGCCACTTAATGGTTCTCATTAAATGCAAGACGACATTGCGGCAGTCCAAGGTGAAGGTGGAGAGACGTGTGTGGAAAGGGAGAAGGAGGCCTTCGCCCAACAGTGGGACATAATGGGCTAACTGTCTCTCTCAGATCTACAAAGTTTATCGACTAGCTTAGGATATTTTCATTGCGCATCGCCACCAACATGCTTTCTAAGGTACATAGATACTAATGTATACTTTACATGTCTTTAAGTTTGTAATCACACGCTAACACACACAAATACTTATGTACATGTAATAACTAAGCAGCCACATGAATGCGACCACAGACTATCCACCGCGGCTTACACGACATTAACAAGCTCGTGTTTCAGATTAGCCAGCAGTCAAACAGTGATTAGGCTGCATGCTTTGTTGCGGTTAGCGAGGGTCATTGGCGATGACGTCACGTTGACGGCAGTTAGGACTAGCAGAGCTTTCTGTTTCAACTATATTTTTTTGATATGGTAGCGTTAATTTTTCTATAAAATAATAAGTATAAAGATGTAAGGGTTTTTTTATTATTAGTGTTGAAAGGACTAAGGGAATTTTAATACTAAAACAAGTAAAATGAAAACACTTGTAATTAGTCATGTCAACTAAAACCTAAAATTAAATCGTCAAAACATTTCTCCGCATTGCTGTCGACTGGAAGTGTGCCCAAAGGAATGGCGGTATTGCAACGTTGTATGGCAACGCTTAATCTCTGATCGAGGTAAAAACAAGCCCTTGTATTACGCGAAGTGTCAACTAGGCGCTTGAATAATTCTTTAAATAGCGTCTGAGCACTCGGACCCTAGAGCCCAAAAGTTTCAACCCTAAACGGCTCGAAAATATATCTACCGTTGAGGTTGTTATATTTCCACCGAAATGGTGTAACACAACGCCGCTGTCTTTTTCTTAGCTTACTTCTTCTAAATAACGCAACAGTTTTGGAAGCAATTTTTACTATTACAAGAGTCGATAAACAAAGAAGGTTTGTGTATAAGATTTCGTTCGCTAGCTAAGTATAGGAGTAAGCTAAATTCCCTTTATTTCATTGTATAATGCGTCTCGATGCGCTTCGTCGCGCTCCGTCAGGTGTGAATCGTACTCCAGGGAATACAAACAGAAGAAAGACCCCAGAAACCACTAACTGTGCAGTGAATTACAGCTCTGTTTTCCCATTAGGTTATAAATGGTCGTATAATAGCTTAACGGGAGCTTGTCCAAGGCTCGTATGCCTCGGTGGTCAAACGGTCACAAGGGTGACTGTTGATGATGATCCTGGGATCGAGAGGTTTTTTCTCTTTTGTATGAAACTTAAACATAACTTTCGATGTGTATAATATATTATATGTACTAAAGCGAGCTCAAATTTTACTTGCGTTTAAAAAAATGATGAAGGAGCATTATGCCTTTCTCTCTAATATTTCTTCTCCTTTCGCAATTTAATATTGGATATCTATTAGTATATTATTTAGAGAGGAGGCCTGAGTCCCAGCAGTGGGAACATTATAAGGCTGGTTATGCTATGCCATGCTATATTATTTAGTATTTTGCTATGTATTAGCACCAGCCTTTAATCTAGACTTGTCAGGAGCCTCGCTACGGCTGCTTCGTCGAGTATTTTTATTCAGGTAAATAGGATTGTATGAGAAGTTATGGTAAATAGCCATTACTGCACCTTGATTCTGCACTACACACGTTGAAGGACCATGAGTGGCGGATCATTGTAGAATAGGATCGGGCGAGACCTATCTATCTTTCTGTTAATAGTAAGAGTTATGCTAAAGACTAACTAAACATTCGAGGACTGCACTCCAATATCTATGCGGTCCACCATCACCTTGAGACTGACAAGCCCCACTTACTTTTCCTGACGGAGACGCAGATCAGATGTCCGTCAGATGCGGCGTATCTCGACTACCCGGGATACTCATTGGAGCACCATTTCCTGCAGCGTGCCGGGGTCTGTGTGTACGTCCGCAATGACATCTGTTGTCAGCGTCTCCGTCACCTTGAGGACCCTAATTTCTCAACGTTGTGGTTGTTGGTGGACACCGGTGTGGACAAAATTGTCTATACTTGTGTCTACCGATCGCACAGCGGTGACCAGGAGACGACTCAACTGTTTGGCCACCTCAGTGAGGCCGCCGATAAGGCTCTGCATCGGCACCCTGATGCGCAGTTTGTCGCTCTGGGGGACTTTAACGCCGTCAACAAAGACTGGCTTTTCCCGTACCAGAGGACCGACCACGCTGGGAGAGAAGCGCGAAACTTTGCAGTATCGATGGGCCTCTCCCAGTTGGTAAAGCAAGCGACAAGGGTGCCTGATGTAGTTGGTCATACTGCCAATTGTCTGGACCTTTTACTGACCACCGATCCGGACAGATGTATCGTAACAGTTTCCTCACCACTAGGAACTTCAGATCACTGTCTGGTGAAGTCTGTATCGTCCTTCTCCCCACCTGACTGCGACTCACGCGGTGAACGGCGAATGTGGCGTTACAAGTCAGCAGATTGGGATGAGATGCGGCACTTCTTTGCATCTTATCCTTGGCAGCAGGTCTGCTTCTCTTCTAAAAATCCGTCGAGCTGTGCAGATGCTATATCCGATGTGATACGTCAAGCTATGGAGTATTTCATTCCCTATCGCGACGTACCCATCGGTGGCTCAGCTCACCCATGGTTCAACGCCGATTGCGTTCAAGCTGAACAACGTAAGCATTCGGCGTTTCTCGCCTGGGTTGACGCTCGTGACCACAAAGCTCCGGATCTGAGTTCAAAGAAGAGAGCCTTCAACCATGCTGCCAAGTCCTACAAAAAGGCACTAAGGAAGGCTCGCTTCGACCGCATTAACCATATTGGTACAAAGCTCTCTGCGCAGCCGTCCGGTAGCAGAGCATTCTGGTCCCTTGCCAAGTCGGTCGAAGCGAACTTCTGTCGGCCCTCATTGCCTCCGCTGGTTAAACCTGATGGAACACTGGCTCATACAGCGAGAGAGAAAGCGGGTCTCTTTGCATCTCTCTTCGCCCATAATTCTCATCTTGACACTGGTAGTGCTACTCCACCGACTCTACCTCACTGCGATACTTCGATGCCCGAGGTCCGCATAAGGAACAAAGAGGTTCTGAGAGCACTGTGTCGTCTTGACGTGAATAAAGCTAGTGGACCAGATGGTATACCAGCGATTGTTCTCAAGGCTTGTGCACCCGAGTTGTCTCCTGTACTGACGCGTTTGTATCGCCTCTCATTTGGGACTGGTATAGTGCCCAAGTCCTGGAAGCTTGCCAACGTGCAACCCGTGCCCAAAAAGGGCAGTCGTACCGATCCTACCAACTATCGGCCGATTTCAATAACCTCCATACTCTGCAAGATTATGGAGCGTGTATTGAACTCGCGCCTCTTGGCATACCTGGAAGGTAACGATCTCCTCAGTGATCGACAGTACGGGTTTCGCCACAATCGATCTACTGGGGACCTTCTAGTTTATGCCACCCACTTGTGGGGCGAGACCCTCGAGAAGAATGGGGAAGCGATTGCTGTTTCCTTGGACGTCTCGAAGACCTTCGACAGGGTATGGCACGCTAGTCTATTGAGTAAGCTTTCAGCGTACGGCGTTTCCCCTGGTCTGATTAACTGGGTAAAAGACTTCCTGAGTGAACGTTCTCTCCGAGTTGTTATCGATGGATGCTCATCAGAGCCCATGACGACTAATGCCGGAGTTCCTCAGGGGTCTGTTCTCTCTGCAACTCTCTTCCTGCTGCATATCAACGATCTGCTGATGCCCGGTATCTATGGGTATGCAGATGATAGCACAGTTGTAGTGAGATACCTGCCAGGTGCTCGAGCTAGTAGGGAGCTAATCCGGTCCGAAAGAGAGGCTATGGTAGAGCGTGCGAATGTCTCACTTCAGGCAGTCTCCAAGTGGGGTGAAGCCAATCTGGTGGGATTCAACGCCGCCAAAACACAAGCGTGTCTATTCACCGCTAAAAGGAGCCCGTTTACCTTGGCTCCTGTTTTTCAGAATGTATCCCTGGAGTACACCGACCGCCTTCAGCTCTTGGGAGTTGAAATTTCTTCAGACCTTAACTTTGGGCGGTTCATTGAGTCCAAAGCCAAGGTAGCTGCTAGGAAACTCGGCGTACTTGCAAAGGTCCGGCGGTACTTCACACCAGGGCAGCTTTTAATGTTATACAAAGCACAGGTCCGTTCGTGTGTGGAGTACTGCAGCCACATATGGGCTGGTGCTGCAAAATGCCACCTGGCAGCTTTGGACTCGGTGGAAAGGCGTGCAAAGAGGCTAATTGGTGATCCAGATCTGGTTAATTCCAATCTACAAAGTCTTGAGCACAGGCGTAGGGTAGCCAGCCTTTCGGTGTTTTACAGAATTCATTTTGGAGAGTGTGCGCAGGAATTGCATGACTTGATTCCACCATCTCATTTCTACCATCGGACAAGCCGACGAACGGCGAGTATCCACCCTTACGTTGTTGAAACCTCTACGGTCCGGACCAAGCGTTTTGCCTCGTCGTTTATACCGCGTACATCGAGGGACTGGAATAATTTGCCTGCTGCGATTTTCCCGTCCGATTATAATTTGGGTCTCTTCAAGGCTAGAGTGAATAGGCTCTCAATAAATTAGTGCGCCTCACCATCAACGATTGCATTACCACTTACCATCAGGTGGAATCGCAGTCAAGCACTAGTTTATAACAATTAAAAAAAAAAAAAAAAAAAAAAAGACTGATAACTGAAAAAAAAATGGAAGTGAGACCGTGATGGTCCAGAAGAAGGCCATCGAGCAAGATCTTAAGAGAGCCGATCCCGGTCGCAGAAGAAGGCGTGAGGGAGACAACCGCATCGTCGGCGTCGCCAAAATGCCACCTTGTTAGACAGGTGCTGGGAGTCCAGAGTCGCGAGCACTCAGACTGGGGAATCTGTCCACCAACCGAGTGATACAAGGAAGGGCGGAGGCACAGTGATCACATGCTGTCATGTATAACGAGGCTCAAGGGATACCATCAGTATTCCTAGAGATATTGTGTCTGACTAAGCATCGCACAGAGGACGATCCAGAGTGCTCTTTAAGAGGTCACGGAGTCCCTTCCATGCGTTGATGCTGCTGATGGTGATAACCGGGGTGGTTTTAGTGAGGTAAAAATCCCACACTTCCCAGTCTTTTCTATAAGTCTAAGTTCCCTTGAGAGTGTCGAAATATACGTTTTTTGCGACATAAACGGCCGTATCATAGAAGTTGATTTTTTCACAGTTTCAAGGGACCGCAGCATTATATTTCTATGGACCGCAGACTATATGGTTTTAATTTCAACTCGATACCTCCACGTGTTCCCGAGATAAAGGGCCTTGACAGACAGACAGACAGACGGACAGCAAAGTGATCCTATAAGGGTTCCGTTTTTTCCTTTTGATGTACGGAATCCTAAAAAAAATGATAGCAAAAAAAAGGTTGAAGCAGTTTTTTTTTTGGTCATATTAATTATGTTCATCCCCAATTATAGGACTCCATATTGTAATACTTGTATTGTCTACAGTGAATACAGGCTTGATGATGAGGAACAAAAGCAAAATATTCTGATAATCCTGTCAATCCTGATTTCGTTTTCATGTGTCGTCAAATGATATGATATTATTATCTGCATACCGTACCCCAATGTGAACCGCTCCGTAGGAATCGTTGAATTGACGCCAGATATTGTGTGACCACTTTTAGGGTTCCTCAGGGAAACGTAAAGTAGAGCTGCTATAAAAAAAACTTTGTATCAACTTATTAACACTGAAAATGTATTAACTTTCAAGATTATAATATCTCTTCGATGAGATTGACGAGCTGTGAGTAGAAGGTAGTGTTTTCTTTATGTATATACAGAAATCATTCTTTTTCCAAGCTATATGGAAACAGTCAAACAATATTCTACAATTAATTGACACACCTACAGCATCCCCCTATTAATCATCATTATCATCATCTACACCCAGGCTTTGCACACTGCTGAGCATAGGCCAATTTTTTCTTGTGACCATGCGAGCTCGCACGACGCTTCGCAAGAACTTGCAAACTGATTCGCATCGCACATTATAAATGATCACCTGAGCCGTTGCTTTGCCGCACGAAATCTCATCATAGCAATTCGCATCGCAAATTGTATCGCATCGCATCGCAGTTTTGTGTAGGAGCCCTAACGTTCTAAAGCAGCTACGGAACCACCACCCAGAATATCACTCGAGCCGCAACGCTTTTTTGTTTAATAAAAACATCATACTCTTATCTATTTAAGGGTGGATTTCCCTCAATACGAACATCCCGTGTTATCTGGACGGGTTTCAGGTTTTTTTCACACAAACGGACATATCGACACCGAGTAGCGATATCATTTGTACGTGAAGCCCGTCCGGAGTTTGTGGCAGAGAGATACAGTCAGACGAGATACGCCTGCTTGAGGTCGGAAAGGATTTTTTGTTTGAGGTCTGACTTTTGTTCGTGTGATAAGAAAGAGTGTGTTTGTGGAATTCTGAAGAGATCAAATATTTCTTTGAAGAAATGCTACATAGATATAAAAGCCTAGTTAATGCTTGCGGCTTTACTCGCTTGGTAGTCAGAAATTGTCTTATTACTAGCTGTGCCAGCGACTTACACGCGTGATAGTAGAAAATTATCTCAAGGAAACCTACTTCTAAGATAAAAATAAATATTTTAATTCCGTTAATAGTACGTTATCACATTAATATTACATAGCCGAAAGTTTGTGTGTTTGTTACTCCTTCATTCTAAAACGGTTGAACAGATTTAGATAAAATTTAGTACACGGGTAGATCATGACCATATTTGAAGGATAGAGTGTATACAATAAAATTACTACCAAACAATTGTACGTCTTTATAATGTTTAGATGTTTGGCATGGCTTAGGATGGGTGGAACACAATAATAACACTGAGATTTATGAAATGCATGACGGACAAAACGTCATATGTGCTTTTAATTGACTTGTAGAATCGAATCGTAAGGTATGTTGCGGAAAACACTAAGAATTTATTACAACAGCGGCCGACATGAGAATCAAATTCCGGACTCGACTCTCAGTAGTCGTTCTTGCATATAACAGACCAACGAGGTTACTACAAATACTGAAATTTTATTTAGCCTTAGTAACCCATAAACCCACACAAATTGATAAGCACGATACGAATGCCGGGTCCAACCGACTCAGCTGATAAGCTGGCCCACTGCCTACCTCTATTTGTATTGTTGGACAGCGGAAGATCGGATTGTATCGGAAATCTTCGGGTGCGCTCGGGTGACTTTGGGGTGTTTGATGTTTCGTTCAAAATTACTGAATTTATTTTAAGTGAGATGGAAAATACTTTTCACGATTAAGAGAAAATTAAAGTATTAGATTTTCTCGACGGTTTCGGTTATATTTTTGTAAAAAAGTTGGTACTTTTTTCAAGATGAAAGGTGCCCTATGTTCTCTAAATCTTTTTTTAGGTGGGAAATTATGACTTGGGGCCAGAGGGCGTGTCAGACTTGTGTTTAGTCGTTGTACATTCAAATTATCATACGCGCACACGCTTAGAGTATGTCTGTGTTACGTTCGGCTAAGTCAAATAAGTAATAAGGAAGTACTTTTACGTGGGAAATCATTAAATGACTTCTGCCGCTCTGCATGCAGCGAGAGGAAGTGTCAGATAGATTTACTGATTAAAACCCATAGTATTCCTTTAGTTGCCCTTTGTGAGGCCTCACTATGGCCGCTCAAAAGAGTCACTCTCTTTCGAACAAACGCCCTTAACTCTGGCAGGCATCGGTCGCAACACGTCGTCGACCTATTTGTTGATCCTGACCGCAAACCAACGCCAACTTAACCAACGTTAGATAAAGTATTATCCTCTTTTTACACTGATTACGACTTGACATCACGGGGAAGAAGCGGAACTAACTGATCATAAAAACAATTCAGGACGACGCGACAGTCTATACCAACCGCCCCTCAAATGATTGATATACATCGACATTATGAAGAGTCACAACTACTTTTAATTTGGCTGCTTTGTATTACGCGAGTGCTCGGACTATCCGACAATCTTTGCGCTGTGCTGGGTTAAATTACAGATACCATGCTTAAATGGAACTCTAACCTCACCGCAAAATGGCTCGGCTTAACTTTACGCGGACATATCCCTATTTTGATTGGTCGAATTTTACCGTTGACAAAACTTTTAAGATTATCTTTATGGCGGTAAAATCGCACTCATTATGATAAAGCTCATGACGTGCTTTTC
Organism: Mythimna impura; assembly: GCA_905147345.3. Lineage (NCBI taxonomy): Eukaryota > Metazoa > Arthropoda > Insecta > Lepidoptera > Noctuidae > Mythimna > Mythimna impura. The sequence goes on along the minus strand of LR990367.1, from coordinate 20,889,268 downwards.
GATTTTTTGTTTGATCGGCTGGATATAGTTTTTTGTTTTTTTCAAAAAGGGTTTCTATATATCTTAAGTAGGTACCTAAATAATAATTAGCCAGCCGATTTTTATGTTGGGTGTAGGAGTTTCTAACACTTTGACGTCTGTCAATGATCGTGTTTTCGAAAGTTTTCAGAAGACTCTATTTGTAACGAATGGTCACCCATCTTCGAACCGACCTCGGTTAGTGTTGCTTACCCTTGAAGACCAGCCCTTTTCATTACTTAGCGACGATTTTCTGTGTGGTTCAATTACAATAACAAATTACGTGTTACGAAACCAGGCCATTGTCCCATCCTATTAGGCACAAACTACTTAGCCTAGATTTATTTTAGCCCAGATAAGGGAAGACCACTATACGTCTTGGCTGTCCTTCGTCTCTTTGTGAAATTAAATGGATCTGATCCCTTTCAGGTAGCTTTAGTAGAAGCTGTTTCAAACTGTACTAATTCTAGATCCGCACTCGTTTATTATTATTTATGTGGATAATAATTTGTTGTGACTTCTTTTTGTCTGATTGACTGACAATCAAACAATCTTTGTACTATAAAACACTAACTTTTGCTCGCGTCTTTGCTTTCTTGACATACACAGGTGGCCTGAAAAGTTTCCGACCTAACACAGATACCAGAAATTTAGTTTACAATAAAACAAATAACAGCGTTTCGTAACAATCAAATATTGATTGTCTGAAGGGCCAACGATGGCCAGTGACTTCTGGAAGCCCAGTATCTCGAAGTCATTAATGTCATTTGATTAGCAGGTAAGAGAAAAAAAAGAAAAAAAAAAGAAAAAAAAAGAGATAAAGAAAAAAAAGAAAAAAAGAAAACAGAAAGAGAAGAAAAAGGGAAGTTAGTGATAGTATGACGAGTGACAGGGTAGAATGGAAGAAAAAAACGTGTTGCGCCGACCCCAAATAACACGGGACAAGGGCAGGAAGATGATGATGATAATGATGATTAGCAGGTAAGAGACACACGTAGAGGCCAGAAACTTTTCAGACCACCTCGTATTCAATTCAATATAAAATATTTTATTTCACAGTCCTATATGGGCGTCAGAAGCTAGTGCACGGTTCGAATTGGTTGCTTCCTATGGACAAGAAATAAAACGGTTACTCTTTTAAAACTTGATTGGTTTTTACGATGTTTCATCATCAACTACTACTTAAAGTGCATTACTTCGTGTTTTTGTTAACAAATGTCTGGCCAAGCCTTCGGAGGCGTGATAGATAAATAAATGGAACATTTATTTTTTGATGGTGTCTTTATGTGCTTTTGTTTTACTTTTCCTTCACTGGGTAAAGTAATGTTTGTGCTTCCTGACATTTCATCTATCATAATTTCAGCTGAAAGACGTTCACTGCTGGACATAGACGTCTCTTAAGTGTCGCCACAATGACCAGTCCTTAGCGTTTTGCATTCATCGGATTTCTGCGATCCTCACTAAGTCGTCGATCCACCTTGTGGGTCGCCACACCAGAACCTTTCGGCCCCAAGTAATACCGGTAATATTGGTTCTCCTGCGGATATCTTTATTATATGCCTATGTACCTAATTTGGAAGAATATTCAGACGCAATGATAAACTCCAAAACACTTTTGTGACCCGACCTTTCGGATCAGGTGGCCAGTACTGGCCATAAAAGTTGTTGACTACTAGTAGACCACTGAAGTAATTAGCATAATAATAATAGCATAATCAGCCTTTTAATGTTCCCACTGCTGGGACTCAGGCCTCCTCTCTAGGAGAGGGAATGGGCCGTAATCTACCACGCGGGCCCAGTGCGGGTTGGTGGATGTCACATGTCTTCGAATGTTTGATTCTAGGACATGCCGGTTTCCTCACGATGTTTTCCTTCACCGTTTTGAGAGCAGTGGTGATGAAATAAATTACACAAAGTAATGCGCCTGGCTGGGTTTGAACCCGCGACCTACAACTCGTAAGTCGTAGTTACCACTAGGCCACCACTGCTCCCCTACTGAAGTAATTCCATGGTCATTATTTTTGTATTTTCTAAACATCAAAAATCGTTTCATTTTTCAGGATCGTCTCAAGTGGCTTTCTTAATTTTTCTCTGCCTGTCCTTTTGGAGGAAATATCAAATCTTGGCATTATACAATGACTAGCTGCCGCCAGAGGCTCCGCCCGCGTGGCCGTGGTAGTACAAAATTATCCCATGGGAACATACCTTTTTTTATTATTATTATTGATAGGCTCGCGTTTGTCCACTATCTCACCTGATGGTAAGCGATTGTGTGGCCGACGATGGAGCACGCATACATACTTTCAGGATATAAAGTATTCTGTGTACTATTCCAGGATATGGTCTACCAAAATCTGCTCAGCCGTTCGACCGTGGAGAAGTAACAAACAGACATCATCATCATTTCAGACGAAAGACGTCCACTGTTAGACATAGGCCTCCCCCAAGCGTCGCCACAACGACCGGTCCTGTGCGTCTCGCATCCATCGGATTCCCGCGACGCTCACCAGGTCATTGGTACACCTTGTGGGAGGCCTTCCAACGCATTTCGAGGCGTTCCAACAAACATACATACTCACAAACTTTCATCTTAATAATATTAGTGCGATTCCTTCTGCCCAGTTCTCGTGCTATACATATAGTTCTTGCACATTTGTATCGTGATTGTATCCCTGGTTCTTCAATAACAGTTGATAATACTACATTACCCTACGATTGCGAAGATCAAAAGGGTGAATACAAAGAATATCGTTCGTCGCATGTGATTTAAATATTCATCCTCGAGTGATGGCCGGACAAAGGAGCCGCTGTTCCTATTGTGACTTTATTACAAAAGGTTTTCATACGGATCTGATTTGATTTACATTTATTGATAACATGTTTTTTCTTTTGGGTCAAAATCATGAAATTACTCGTGCTATTCTGGTTGGTGCGAGACGGAGTGGCAGATTTTTCCCACAGTGTTCCTTCAGATGTCCTCCGTGAGGGGGTCCTTTACATTTCAGGGCTTGTTTTTTTGAGGTGGGAAATCATCCAATGACTGATATACGCTCTAGGGTGGAGCAAGAGCGTGTATCAGTCTTTTACTGACTAAAACCACTCCTCTTTCTTTTTTGCCTTGCGTTCAGGACCAAGGTTACTGACATAGCCTGAAGAATCACCAAACTTAAGTTGTAGTGGGCAAGGCATATTGCTCGCAGAACATATAGTCGAAGGGGTTAAAAGGTTTGGAGTGATGACCACGTACTGGAAGACAAAGCGTTGGAAGGTTTTCCGTAAAGTATACTGACGACCGCGAGGGTCGCGGGAATCTGATGCATGCGAGACGCACAGGATCGGTCGTTGTGGTGACTCTTGGGGGAGGCCTATGTCCAGCAATGGACGTCTTTCGGCTGAAATGATGATGCCGATGATCATTTTTGGTCGACGTAAAACCTTATCAGGCACATTAGACAGTACGGTTTGTTTTGGTCAACCGCTAAGTACCCCACTATGAACAGCTGTCTATAAAACTTATGATTACACATTATTGTGAGCTCTGTGATATGACATAGGATCCGATACGTCGTATGACACAAATCAGCATGCGATAATATTTCCTTTGAAGATTGTAACTTGTTATTTTACCAGTCGGCAATTTCAGAATAGTTATGATTTAAGCATGAAAAGTTCTAAATTAAAGATATCGTGGGCGATAATTGTATGTGAGCACCTGGATTCGATTCCTGAGAATGGCAATGTTGTAATGGGCTTTTCTCTGAATTATAGCGTTCGTAAAATATGGACTACAAAGCTGTGCTCTGCCAAGGAAAATAAGTGATAATTATGCTTAGTTATCACTTATTATTCTTTTATCACAAATTTTGGCGACTTAACCCAGCTTCGCTCGAGTGTCTTAAATCTTTGAAATTCTCGACTTTTCTCTACTTTACATTCTGTCTATTGGTGAAAATACATCATACATAATTATGAAGATCTGTTTAGTAGTTTTTGAGTTTATCGTGAGCATACAGACGCGGTGGGGGATTTAGTTTTCTAATTTTATGTAAGGACAAGGATTTTGACAGCATAGCTATTCGAACTTATTTTAGTTCATATAGGACTAAATACTTATTTGTGTATAGGTATATTATATAATTGTATTATATCTACGATTCTTTTGTATATCTTTTTTATATTCACCTGTTTTCGCTCTCTTTTATTGCACCTACTACTATTTTTCTTTGCTTCACCCAAAGGTTGATTGGTAGAAAATGCATAAGACATTATGTCCGTCTCTGTACTTTTATATGCATAAAGTATTAAATTATAATAATAATATGTGGTGGTTATGTGGTGTGTATGGTGTGGTGGTGTAGTGGTGTGTGTGTGTGTATAATATGTGGACACTTGTAAAACGTCAGAAGCTACTTCACGGTTCCAATTGAGAGTGGAAACTCTCAATTGGATCGCACTGCGTGTTGCGGGTTCGATATCCGGACCAAAATTTGTATGTTCTAAAAACTTACGCACGAAAATGTTTAAAAAAAAACCTAATAAAAGCTAATCTCTATATTAGTACCGAATTTGGTACTATAGTTAAACTATTGTGGCGGACTAATTTTACAACCATAGATAGTCAAAAAACTAGTGATAAACTTAATTTTATAATAAAGTTTTATTTAGTCATAGTTTAAACCTAGTAATAACCCCGGAACTAAATTTAGAACGCGTTTTGGAATAAGGCGGTATAAGTAAGTTAGTCCGATCACTAATTTATTTTAAGTCTTATTTTATTTTAAAGTCGTATTTTACTACTTATATGCGGCTGTCGATCGAAATAAAACAAATAAACAACATGAACCAAACAAAAGCACACCTTATTTATTATTTATAAACTAAATTACCTGACAAAGCCACAAAAGTATTCTGAATCAATTTTATCAATATTACTAACCATATCAACAAACCTCTCGAAATATTTTGAATCAATCAGGAGGCCCTACAGACTCCCTTCATTACAATATACAATACAAAAAAGCTAGCCAGGTTCGAGCCGGATTTACTCATTCGTGGTTCCGTACCGCTAACACATCCTACACATGCTAATGTTGTTGTTAGCCTATTATGTCCCACTGCCAGGCAAAAGCCTCCCTCTCTCTTTTCCACACACACGTCTGTCCTCAACTATTGCGGGTCAATCCTTCCGGTAGTTATCATATCTCTCCACCTTCAACTTGTTCTGCCGCGATGTCGCCTTGCGTTTAATGGGACCCAATAAGTGGCTTTTCTAGCCCAATACCTACCATATTTTCATGACTTCAATTTTGTAGTTAATTAAAATAATGAGACTGTATGTTTAATTGAATAAAAACACTTAACTGATTAATACTATATATACACTGAAGGTAGGTGGAAAACCGGTCCTAAAGGCCCTTCAGAGGTTGTTCGATTCCGTCATACTTGAGGGAAAGACGCCACAGGCATGGAGCAGAGGTATGGTGGCACTTTTCTTTAAGAAGGGTGACAATGCCCTGCTTAAGAATTACAGGCCCATCTCACTTCTGAGCCATGTCTACAAGTTGTTTTCCAGAGTCATCACGAATCGTCTCGCGCCCAGGTTCGACGACTTCCAGCCTCCCGAACAAGCCGGTTTCCGAAAAGGTTTCAGCACCGTAGACCACATACATACGCTTCGGCAGGTTATACAGAAGACCGAAGACTATAACCTGCCTCTATGCTTAGCGTTCGTGGACTACGAGAAAGCTTTTGATTCGATCGAGACTTGGGCTGTACTGCAGTCTCTCCAACGGTGCCAGATTGACTATCGGTACATCGAAGTGCTGAAGTGTTTGTACGAAAACGCCACAATGTCAGTCCGACTTCAGGACCGGACCTCGAAACCTATCCTTCTGCAGCGGGGCGTGAGGCAGGGAGATGTCATCTCTCCGAAACTGTTCACGGCTGCAATGGAGGATGTCTTCAAGGTTCTGGACTGGAATGGACTAGGCATTAATGTCAATGGCGAGTACATCACTCACCTTCGGTTTGCCGACGATATAGTAGTCATGGCTGAAACTACGGAAGAGCTCAGTACAATGCTCGATGACCTTAGTAGAGCTTCCGAAAGAGTGGGTCTTAAAATGAACATGGTCAAAACCAAAGTCATGGTAAATAACCATGTAGCACCCACTCCGATCAAGATCGGAGACTCTGCACTCGAAGTTGTAGACGATTACGTTTACCTGGGACAGACAATCCAGTTGGGTAGTCTAACTTTGAGAAAGAGGTCAATCGTCGAATCCGACTGGGCTGGGCAGCGTTCGGGAAGCTGCGCGGTATCTTCTCGTCCAACATACCACAGTGTCTCAAGACGAAAGTCTATGACCAGTGCGTGTTGCCAGTGATGACATATGGCTCTGAAACATGGTCGCTTACAATGGGCCTCATCAGAAGGGCAAAAGTACACCCAAAGGGCAATGGAAAGGGCATGCTCGGAGTTTCCTTGCGTGATCGCATAAAGAATGAAGATATCCGCAGGAAAACCAAGGTCGCCGACATAGCCCGAAGAATCGCTAAACTAAAGTGGCAGTGGGCAGGGCACATTGCTCGTAGAACGGATGGTCGATGGGGCTGAAAGGTTCTAGAGTGGCGACCGCGCACCGGAAAACGCAGCGTTGGAAGGCCTCCCACAAGGTGGACCGACGACCTGGTGAGGGTCGCGGGAGTGTGGTGGATGCGAGAAGCACGGGATCGGTCGTTGTGGCGGCGCTTGGGGGAGGCCTATGTCCAACAGTGGACGTCTTTCGGCTGAAATGATGATGATACACTAAAGGCAAAAACTACTAGCTAAAATATGGCGTCTTAAAACTCCTCCGCATCGCTGTTGACTGGAAGTGTGCCCAAAAGGCTGGAGGCATTGCCACGTTGTATGGCAATGCTTAATCTCTGACCGAGGTAAAAGCCAGTCCTTGGGCCACGCGAAGTGTCAACTAAGCGTTTTGATAATTCTTTAAAAAGTATGAAAATTATTAATTAGAATTAGACAACGATGGATGCTTGTATGAAGATAGAAAGTGTTTTTTTTTTTAAGCTTTACTTGATTACTCCTGTACTGTGGATCACTTCTCGCGTTTACAAACATGTAAACTTACATACACAAGATATCCAAACACAGAACCACTATAAGTAGGTACGCCATACAAATATTTGTTCTGTCCGAAAATAGATTAAGCGTAATTAAATGTAAATGTCTTGAGAAATAATTTCCTAAAGAGTCCAGTCCGTTGGCAGCCCTTCACTACGGATCCCTAAAAACATAACAATATCTACCAAAAAGGGAGAGAAATCACTGAAAAATCTGTCCTGCAAAATAGGCAAACAAAAACTAATTTCCTTATTTATTGCCAGGGGTTGAGAGGTGTGAAAGGGGGTGTAACGGGGGTGTAAGGGGTCTAAGGGGGTGAAGCAAAATATTTGATTGTTCGATCGTTTTATTGTCAATTGACAATCGACGGAAGTGAGGAAATTGAGTAATAGCTTGAACAACGCTTTGTTTGTGGTGGCTGCGAAAAGTTGGGACTTGAGCCAATTTTTTCAGATTATGTTTTCTTGAAACATGATTTCCGTTCTAAAATGTCGATACTAACCTCTAACTAATAACAACCCAAACCTGATATAAGTAATCCAATTTAGTTTACCTTTGATTACAGTGAGTGGATTTCAGGAAGGCATGATGCGCAAAAGATATGGGAACGATGCAAGTTTTTCCGAAAAAACACAACTGTGAACTACATTAGTATAAGATACACTGAAAAAAAAATTGCACCACTTCGATTTGGTCCTGTATAGTGAATGCTTTTACAAATATGTAAACTCACAATACTTACATTCACAAAACACCCAAATCCAAAACAGCATATGTAGGCCATACAAATATTTGTTCCGTGCGGAAATCGAACCCGCGACACGCAGCATAACAGCCAAACGCATAGCCATGTCCTAGAACCAAAAATTCGAAGACATGTGACATTCACCAATCCGCACTGGGCCCGCGTGGTGGATTACGGCCCATTCCCTCTCCTAGAGAGAAGAGGCCTGAGTCCCTGCAGTGGGAACATTAAAAGGCTGAATATGCTATGCTATGCTATATGTGTAGCGACATCTATGGCGTCACAAAAGAACTAATCCTGCATCGCGCTATCAAAGTTCTCCGCGCGATTAGAACATATAGAACAGCCCGAAATCATCTATCGGGCAGTAGCCCGCCAGACATAACATCCCGTCTGGTTGGAGGATCCTCCCTTTTCAACGAAGGTTTGCGGGACTTTACACTCTGTTCCGCTTACCTCCAAAATGGTGACCCTCGACAATGAACGTCAGCGCAGCCTTCGTGCAGCTACTACTTCGTGACGTCATCATCACTTCCTCAAGCTTTCGAGCAGCGAGCCATACAATCAGCACCTACGGCGTTAAAAGGGTATCCTGACCACCAGCACGCCTACCTGGTCATACCTGGTCATCACCCTCAGCCTCATCAGCGACCTTGGCGAAGTACACTGCACCTTCGGCCAGTCACACGAAGAGCAATGAAGAACCTCTCCTGGTCGACGCCTGCAATCAAGCCCTACGTCGCACAGCACCGCTCCGACTCACTGGAGCCAGCAGCACTACTCCGACTCACTAGAGCCTGCAGCATCATCCCGACTCACTGGGACATCATCACCCCGACTCACTGGGGCATCATCCCGACTCACTGGGACAGCACCACCCCGACTCACTGGGGCATCATCCCGATTCACTGGGACAGCACCACCCCGACTCACTGGGGCATCACCGCAGACAGTTCCGACTCACCGAGAACTATGCGGCATTCGGTTCCGACCCACTGGAACCAACCTACCACGCATCAAGAAGCATCAAGAACCATCGATCTCCGATCTCCGGAGGGGAGTGATGTAGCGACATCTATGGCGTCACATAAGAACTAATCCTGCATCGCGCTATCAAAGTTCTCCGCGCGATTGGAACATATAGAACAGCCCGAAATCATCTATCGGGCAATAGCCCACCAGACATAACACCCGTCTGGTTGGAGGATCCTCCCTTTTCAACGGAGGTATGTGGGGCTTTACTCTCTGTTCCACATACCTCTAAATATGCATAGCCATTGCGCCAAAACATGCCGTCAATTGTATGTTATACTTTTATAACAGTCATACTTGGTTCCTCTCTTAATTGGCAAGTTCATCGTAGAGATCATACAAAACCATCAGTAGTTCTCAACGAACTTTGCAATGTTCACTGTGATGAACATTGATCTTTTAAAAAATTGTAACTGAAACTTTTTTTTCTCTTTTCCTGATCTGTTTTTTTTTTCATTATGGAAAGATTTCAATATCTGCTAAATAAAGGGGTAAGAGAATTAAATTACAAATTTTCTTGAGACATTCAAAAGTTCCTGCCCAGAATTTGTCCCAAGTCCATAGCCTGCTTATAAATCTTAAGACCTAGTCCGCACTCGTTCGCGAGACAACTAAGGAAATGAGACGCTGAGTAAGAACGCGTCTGTTCTGCCTATCTGAATGTCTGACCTTCGTCTGACTTTGACAGGAGAGAATTGAAACTACTGTCATTGTGGTTTTCATTCGTATAGTGGACTTTATATTGGCATTAAAAAGATAGCTAGGCTCGCGCGCTCGTTGGCCTCCTGATAAGCGAAGATTTTTTCAATAAGTACCTACACTTAATCGAAAACCTACTCTTATCCCACCGCTTTTAGGCACGCAATTGACTGTTTTTCGCATTAGTGCGGAAAAGCGCGAGTGCGCGAGTGTGATTTATTGTATTAGGCTTCCCATCCGTGCGACCCCCACGAGTCGCGCGTCAACTCTCGTTTATTCATATTTTTGTAAGTGTATTGAAAAAATGTACATGTGATGTGATGACATTTATTTATACGAGTATAATCTTAAGTAAAAATGAAAACGTTGACATCCTTGTGAATTAATTTTATTGTAAATTGTCACAATTTTAATGTATTGTTAAGAAAATTAAAGGCTTTTTATTTTTTATTATTTATAAGTGTATTGAAAAACGTCGTTTAATATACGTGGAAATTTGTCACTGCAGCTCACGGCTCCATAACACCCTCGCCAAGGCTCAGGTGAATGCCGCCTCGGTCACAATGAGAAACTTCCTTCATTTGTATCAAAATTTACTATTTACGCATAGTAGCTGTTGCCGGTTCAGTACAACTAAGGTTTTTTACAAATTAATACTTTGTCAGCGATAATGGTCATCAAGTGCATATACCTTTTTATTATTCGTGCTCGCGCTTGTCCACTACTTCACCTGATGGTTATCGATAATGTGGTCAACGATGGAGCACGCTTGCCTAGAACTAACCTATTCACTCTTGACTTAAAGACCTCCAGGTAGGGAATTCCATTCCTTAGTTGTACGTACAATGAATATGTTCCCAAAACGTTTTGTGCGTATGTCCGCCATGTACCGGTGTATGTGGTTGGCCAAGTGACATTTCCATACGTTTTTGGTAATCGTAATCGGAATGTTACTCCTAGCTACCCTTGAGTAGTGAAAAAAATACAATCCAAATACTCTTTGTCTTTTATAATTCAATATGACAAACAATACAAAAACAACGGAGTATAAACTAAACAAAAAGAGCAACAAATAACCGCGCCCCGTTAATAACGAAACATTAAAATCGAACAAAAAAGTGTTGTTTTCACAAATAAATATGACTTTGTATTCACAAAGCGTGGACCTACATCCTTAGCTAGAGCCATTGAACAGGGAAATATACAGAAGATACACTCTGTATTATTTAGGGCAGTATATGTATTTTCTTTCTTTCTTTATGTATACATGTGGATGGGTGGAAAGGGAGAGGGAGGCTAAAGAAAAGATGGATGGATTGTGTGAGAACAGTGATATGAAAGAAAAGGAAGTTAGTGATAGCATGACGGTTGACAGGATAGAATGGAAAAAAAAAACGTATTGCGCCGACCCCAAATAAGATGGGACAAGGGCAGGAAGATGATGATGATGATGATATGTATTTTCTTTCTTTTTTCTCGAAAGGGTCTCGTTTGATTACAATAACACCTCAATCATTACAATCTAGTCTACTTGCTCCCGTTTTAACTATAGATTAAGCTGTTGTTCCCCGCATTAACGCCGGCGTTCACGCGCCATTATCTTACTATTGTGTCTCTAATTACGCACTCAAAAGGTTAAGGCGAGGTTTCACTAATTTTGAACCTTTTTGAACCTCTGGAAATCCACAAATATAAAAGAGAACACTGTTAATATTATTCTATTAAAATTTACTACAATGACCAACCGCTGGGTAAAAATCAAAACATAATATAAATGAGTTGGCTCGATAAAAAAAAATCAATTTTCTGACCCTAACTTACGATTTCAAACGTGTATATCTACGAGATCACGTCACGGAAATCTTTGAAAGTGTTAAATAATAAAGCTTGTTTTCTAGCCCTGCGTTCAAAAATGAGGTTAGAGTTAACTCTAATGACGTCATCAGGTTAGATACTCTACGCTCGCATTTATGAACGCGAACGTAGAGTTCAACTGTCAATGCCAAGCAACTGTCATTCCTGCCGCTTACACCAACCTAGCTCGGAGTTAGAGTTAGTTGGGTTAACTCTAGGGTTTTTTTTTTTTTTTTTATAGGTGGGAAAATCATCTTATGACAAATCCCGCTCTTAGGCGGAGCGGGAGATAGTGTCAGACTTTTACTGACTAAAAACCCACTCCTGTTCCTTCGTTGCCTTCGTCCCAGGGCCACGGTTTCGTTTTCACAGTACCCATGGCCCCAGTAGGCTTCGACCCTGCTGGGCCCCTACGATTTGCTGACATCTCCCTGAGGCGCGCGCGGAACAATACGCGCCGTCGACGACTTGGGCTCGGTCCGGATGGTTACCGGACGGTCGGACGGCGAGCCACCCATTGCCCGCCGTCCGCAAGCCCGCGCCTACGGTGGCCGGAAATCGGGATCGGAATCCCGGCGGCGGTTGGGGCGTGAGGACCGTTGCCGTTGCCTCACGCGATCGGCCGCCTCTTTTGCTAGCATTACTGCTTCGCAGAAGGAGGCGACCGCCTGCCACTCCTCCTCGCTCCGGACCATGGCTTGTACCAAGGCCCGGCGCGAGAGATCGCCGCCGCCGATCGCCCCCACGAGGACACGGCGTTGCTCTTCCCAAGCGGGGCACACTTCCACCGTATGCTCCACCGTGTCCTCCGGGCGGTCCACACAGTGGCGACACCCGGGCGTCGCTTCCGCACGAATCCGGTGCAGGAACTTCCCGAACTTCCCGTGTTCGGTGAGAACCTGCGTCATGCGGAAGGTGAGGACGCCGTGAGGTCTTTCCAACCACGCCTCAAAGAAGGGACTTACCGCCATAATTGTGGCGTGCCCATTAACTCTAGGGTAGCTACTCGAGTTATAAAAGAACGACTTGGGTTGCAACTTGAAGCATTTTTGAACGGTTAGAGTAAGGACCCTACCCTACTCTGGTTATTTTTGAACGCAGGGTAGAAGGGTCTGACAAAACAAAAGTTTTGAATAGTTAGACATACGCATCCATCAGAAGGACGTCCGTAGGGTGCTACGTAACCTTGACGTGAACAAAGCCAGCGGTCCCGACGGGATACCGGCAATTGTTTTAAAAATTTGTGCGCCTGAACTGTCTCCGATCTTGACACGCCTATTTTGTCTTTCATTTGAGGCTGGAAAAGTGCCGATGTCTTGGAAGCAAGCTAACGTGCAACCCGTGCCCAAGAAGGGTAGTCGGGCTGACCCTGCTAATTACAGACCAGCTATCTCGGTAACATCCATTCTCTGCAAGAGTATGGAACGAGTGATCAATAATAAGCTCCTGGCATACCTAGAAGCTAATGACATCCTCAGTGATCGTCAATACGGCTTTCGCCAAAATCGGTCAACTGGGGATCTTCTAGCGTATGCCATTCACATCTGGAGCGAGGCCATCGAGAAGCATGGGGAAGCACTTGCAGTCTCCCTTGATATCTCGAAGGCCTTTGACAGGGTCTGGCATGATAGCCTTATTACTAAGCTTCCTTCCTTCGGTCTGCCCACTGGTCTGTGTGACTGGATCGCAGACTTCTTGAGGGGGCGATCCATCCGAGTGGTTATTGATGGCTGCTCGTCCGGTCAAATGGAAATTAATGCCGGGGTCCCTCAGGGGTCGGTGCTCTCGGTAACACTGTTCTTGTTGCACAAAAACGACCTTCTTAAACCCGGTACCTTTGGGTATGCAGACGATAGCACTATTGCTGAGAGATACGTGTCCGGTGCACGTGCTAGTGGGTTACAGATCCAGTCTTTCCGAGAGGCTATGGTTGAACGCTTGAACTTCTCCTTGAAGGCAGTATCCGATTGGGGCGATGCCAATCTGGTCAAGTTCAATGCTGCTAAAAGCCAGGCGTGTCTTTTTTCCGCCAAACGGAGCCAATTCCACCCGGCTCCATCATTCCGGGGTGTAACCGTGCCGATAACCGACGGCCTTGAGCTTCTTGGGGTAACATTGTCGTCTACCCTCAATTTCGGCTCTTACATCGAGGCTAAAGCTCAACAGGCTGCCAAAAAATTGGGGATCTTAGCTAAGGTGAGACGGTACTTCACGACGGAACAGCTGCTCAAACTTTATCAAGCTCAAGTTCGATCGTGTATGGAATACTGCTCTCATCTTTGGGATGGGTCTGCCAAATACCAGCTTGATGCTCTGGAGTCGATTGAGAAGCGAGCCAAGAGGATCATCGGTGATGATGCACTTGTCGAATCAAAACTCCAAAGCCTTGAGCACCGACGCCGAGTTGCTAGCCTGTCGGTTTTCTATCGATTACACTACGGGGAGTGTGCGTTGGAATTGCACAATTTAATTCCATCAAGTCCATTCCATCATCGTACCACTAGACGTACGGCGTTGCGCCATCAGTACATGGTGGACATCCCACCCATACGTACAAAGCGTTTTGGGAACACATTCATAATGCGTACAGCTAAGGAGTGGAATTCCCTGCCGGAGTCTGTGTTTCCTAATAGCTACAACCTAGGGGTCTTTAAGTCAAGAGTGAATAGGTTACTTCTAGGCAAGCGTGCTCCATCGTCGGCCACATCATCGCTTACCATCAGGTGAGATAGTGGTCAAACGCGAGCCTATCAATAATAAAAAAAAAGTTACTATTTTATTTTTATAAAAATAAAAAGCCCCGAAGGCGACACGAGAACCGGGCCAGTACCTATAAAATACTTTGTGACTACAACGGGCTCTTAATGTCCTCTTCAAAGGTCTTCAAAATCGCACAAGCACTAGAGAAGTACCTACGTACGGTCTTACGTATAAAACAGCAAAAACTTACCTCATTTACAACAGACCTTCTGCGCCATACCTGTTCTATGCCGCCACCCTTTGTCCTACATGGGCACCAGAGGTTTGATTTAATGGCACCCGCGGCAATAAACAAATTTATTAAGTGAATATCCCCAAATGGCATTCGGAATTGGATTTTTTTAAACAAACACGCGAAGGTAAATCGAAAATGTCGTTGGCAGGTATTTTCTAATGTTCTCGTATGGGAAATTTAAAAGGATAACCAGATATGAAAACAAACGTGAAAGGCAAAATATTGCTTTGAAAATAGCTGTGGGTTGTAGTCTTTGTTTATCTGTTGTGAGTTCGGTATTATTTGTGTTCGGCTGCGGGATGTTTTCAAAGAGTTACCGCGGCTCTGGAAAGCTAAGAGCGACTGAAAGAACACGAGTGAGGTTTAGTCAATTCGATACTCCTTCTCGTTCCATCCAGTGGAAGTGGAGTGGCGCAAGCTATATATGTATGATGTTTACAAACTTAAAAAAAAAAAAAAATATTTTTTTATGCGGAATTATCATCTGTGTGATTAGTGTTGTCTATCTGCATCTGTATCTGAGTTTTCCATATAGGTAGAATAGGCTTACTCGCTTTCACAGTGTGCGTTGTCATGCATGCGCAAGGAATGTGAGTGACCAATAAAAGCTGTCCGACGCTACAGCAGACATTTAACGTTTTTAATGTCAGCTGTGGCGTCAGACAGCGCAGCTCTTGGAAAACGGCTTGGCGTAGGCTAGGAAAATAGTTTTTTTTTTTTTAATTATTGATATGGTCGCGCTTGACCACTATATCACCTGATGGTAAGTGATGATGTGGTCGACGAAGGAGTACGTTTGCCTATCCCCAGATCCCTAGATTGTTGCTAACAAGAAACATAAGCTCTGGCAGGAAGTGTGTCAAAGAGACAGGGCATGCATAAAATGTGTGCGGCTTCAAGACACTACTTTTAGAGTCTGCCACGCATTCATGTCACTTATCTTTTGCAAATCTTTTATGAGAAGAATCACATCGTTTTACTTTTTTTTTAATTGACTTAAACTAGTGCTTAACTGCGATCCCACCTGATGGTAAGCAGTGATGCAATCGTTGATGGTGAGGCGCACTAGTTTATTAAGAGCTTACTCACTCTAGCCTTGAAGACACCCAAATTATAATCGGGTGGAAAGACCTCAGCAGGCAATTATTGTTCCAGTCCTTCGATATACGCGGTATAAACGACAAGGCGAAACGCTTAGTCCGGACCGTACAGGTTTCAACAACGTAAGGGTGGATACTCGCCGTACGTTGGACGTCGGGTCTTCCGCTATTGTTATAGCCTTCACGTCTTTGTGGTCTTGTTTCCTCACTTAGTCCTTGGTGGACCATTGTACGTTATAGCCTACCACATAATACCTTACCTCTCGACATACGACACGTTTGGCGCAGTGGTTGAGCGATAGGCTGCTGCAGTGAGGGTCACGGGTTTAACTCCCACACTGATCAAATATTTGTATGGACCACAGTAAATTGTTACGGGTCTGGGTGTCTTGTGTATGTGAGATTACATGTTTGGGGCCACTTAAACGATACAGGACAGATAACTCGTAGTATGGAGCAACGTTTTCACATTCGGAGACAGTCTCTGCGTTTCTTTGCATTTGTCTGTGTTTCCTGATAGCTACAACCTAGGGGTCTTTAAGTCAAGAGTGATTGGGTTACTTCTAGGCAAGCGTGCTCCATCGTCGCTTACTGTCAGGTGAGATAGTGGTCAAAAGCAAGCCTGCTATATATAATAAAAAAATACACACATAATAATTAAATTGGCAACCAAGACATGAAAACCAATAGGTAACGGTAAGCGCTGATTGGAGCAGCATTAGATTGGATCCCAAATTGTTATTCGTGCCTGTGGTTAACGCCAATCTAGATAATTCGAGGGTATTCCCACCATTAGCCAGATTGTGTGCAGTTTCATTGGTATTGGATTACAAAGGGATGAGGTTTGCTAGACGAGAATAGGTTTGAGGGAGGAAGCTAGATGGGGTTGTTAGCAAGAGTTACCGTTGCCCTGGAACGCAAAGGGTAACGGAAAGAACAAGGGAGGGTTTTAGTAAATAAAAGTCTGAAATTCCTCACTCCACCCAAGACGGAAGCAGATATTTAATGATTTATCACTTTCAAAAAAAAAACACGCGAGGGAAATTAGACACTGGACTGCCAGCTCTGTTTTTCTCTGAGGTTGCCTGAAATACCGTCTGATTATAATTTATGTAGGTATCTTCAAGGCTAGAGTGATAGATAGGCTCGCATTTGACCTTTGTCTCACCTGAAGCTATGATGTGGTCGACGATGGAGCACGCTTGCCTAGAAGAAACCTATTCACTCTTGATTTAAGTCAAGAGTGAATAGGTTAGGTGGGTCCTAGAAGGACCTCTAGGTTGTAGCTATCAGGAAACACAACTTTTGTTAAAATATACACCATTTTGTTACATCACATTAGTTTTCCAAAAATCAGTTCTTGGTATTTATCCTAACCTAGTTTAATATGCAGTATATTGAAGATAAAGGCACTCACCCACCGTAGCGCTCCCTGGCCGCGCCGCGTCCACAAAACGCAGCGCGACCAATTTGCGACCGTGACGGATGGCGACCAATTAAATTGTTGGACACTCGGTGTTACTCGGCCAGGAAGTTGTGGATATTTGTGTGAGCTTTTTGTTTTTCTGTTAGATAGTCTGTTTTTTGTAAGATAAAATGAACATTTTTTATATAGTTATAAATATCTTCTCTAAGGCTATCTCAAGAAAAGTGTTTAGACTTTTTTTTAAAGTAGAAGACATAATATATCTACGATTCGGACTAGAAAAAACTTAGTAGATCAGCAGGCGCAGCCAAGTTACGACCTTTTAGTTTCGATTCTCTTTCTGCGATCGCCTCGAGTCGGCCACTCCTCCTATTCCTTTGTTCTGACCACGTCACTGAGCGTTGAGATGACGTCAGAACAAAGGAATCGGAAGCGTGGCCGACTCAAGGCGGGCATTCGGGGGGCTGAATTGAGGGTACAAATAGCATTACGTTTTACAAAATGAAAATAAAACCTGTAAATACAAATTATTGTTAGAACATTACTAACGTTAGGGCATACAAAATGTTACACCAGCTTCATCATCATCTTTCTGCCCTTGTCCCGTGTTATTTGGGGTCGGCGCAATATGTTTCACATTTCCCACACTGCCTTTTCTTTAATATCACTCCTAATACAATCCATCCATATTTTCTTTGGCCTCCCTCTCCATCCATCCACTTATCATACAATTCAATTTCTATCTTTTTAATTAGTTTTTATTCTTATTTATCTACATTGTGCTCACATATTAGAAGCGACATGAAATATGTAACCAAGATTTATGTAACAATAATATGATTTTAAAAGAGTGTCCATGGAGTTTCTTGCACGTTCTTCTCCATAGAGATCTACGCTTTGGAACGTGCAATTTAGCTTCACTTTTCTTTTTTTGACTGACTGACATTTTGACAATTCAAAAGTGCCTGTAATTGGTCTATTTGAAATAAACGATTCTGATTCTGATTCTGATACTTATAACTATTTTAATATACCTATTTTTCAAGTTATCCATTCTCGTCACACCACACACCAGCTTGAAATTATTAAATTAATTCTACAATTTTGGTACCGTGTATCATCTGTAGGCGCGACTCGCGAGACAAAAGCCAATCGAGTGTCGTCAAGTAATTGACGGGCCACTGCTCTATCGCTTTCCTTGTCTAACACGAACCAACACCACATGTATGAGCGAGATAGGTATAGAGGAAGATCGAAAAAACGAACCAAATTGTTAATACGAAGCGTCGCACTTTGAATGTTAAATAATTAATTAATGCTTAAATAGACATTTTGTATCGTTTATTTTTTATTGAGAGTAAATGAAATTACAAGCATGGTTCCTGGTAATTAATGATACTATCCTGTTTCTTATAACTTCCTTAGTTATTTTGGCTTTCACTATAACTACATAAGTCTTCGCTATAGGGAAGAATATCATAGAAAGTTGGAAAAAAAGAAAAAAAAAACAAGTAACAAAGTAGTTTAAAGGAAGAGGAGGAGGAGGAGGACGAGGTGAGGGGAGTGGAGGGATATAAAGGAAGTGTTTAGGAGGTTTGGTTTGAAAGTAGTTTTTTTTAGATTTGAAGTTTTCTAAAAATAACTCAAATCTCTACGGAACGTATTATCCTTTCTTGTATTTACAGACTACGAGCTAAGCTAGCATAACTTTTTTTGAGGTGGGAAATCATCACAAAACTCCCTCATTCCGAGTGAAGCGAGAGGGAGTGTCAGACTTTTGCTGCTTAAATCCCACCTTTTAGTGTGTTGCCTTTTAAGGTAGCCACACACGCTAGGGTATACCAGACAGGTTTACCTGCACAGTTATACCTGTCAGGTAAGCTTGTGTGGAAACCTGCACAGTTGTGCAACATATACGCTCCGGTTTACCTGTATAACTCAACTGTACAGGCCAACCTGTCAGGTATACCCTAGCTGCTAGGGTATACCTGACAGGTTGGCCTGTACTGTGGCTAGGGCCTAGCATGTATGGCTACTTTTACGTTCCAGGACGGCGGTGATTCTTTCAAACCATTTCTCAGCCCTAACTCGCATTTTATTATTTTTTTCATACCACAGTGAATCCATAGTGTTAGTAAAAAACTTAAAATTAATGTTAGTATCTTTAAAAATATAATAATTATGATGCCCTGCAATCGAACCTCACACTATCCACGCAGTATTGCCGAGGTTTTGTTTTTAATTATATTGGTTTGCAGATAGCAAACAATGTAGGCATATTTATGCGACTTAAGCTGAAATAGTTGCGCTAGGGCAACGGGATATTTCTGAAAAGGACGACGTTGTCCTGGAACGCAAGGGACAACTGAATGACACAAGTGGTTTTAGTCAGTAAAAGCCTATGACACGATTTGTTGCTTCACCCAAGAGCAGGAGAGGTCATTGGATGAGTTCCTACCTTAAAAGAAAAAAGACCTCAATAAAACAGTTGAAATAGCTTAGCTCCTGGTCGGCAACAACATTTGACATCACTGTACTGTTCCTCAAAATTGAGTGAATACTAAACAAACTATAGGCCATTTTTAACAACACATAACATAGTTATAAGTCTTATTTACTAACAATAAATTGACTAATTACCATTTGTTGACTAATTATAATGTAACATTCTGTACTTGACTTGTAAGAATCCCTTACCAATAAATTACTACGACTATGACTATTTAATTTACTTTATACAGGATGGCAAAATAAGTCGGGCCCTGGAGGGAAACTACCTTAAATCCTTAAGTTGGCTCATTTTACTAAAAGCAGACCTTCCTTTATTTTTAAAAAGAAACAAAACTGCATTCAAAGATTTTCTAAAACTCGCTTGCCTCGCCCGGGACTCGAGACAACTAAAATAAAATACAAAACAAGCACTTGTCATATTATTATACTAATCGATAGGATTATTGTTCAGGATAAAATTTCTCTAACAAACAATTGGTCTTACTCTCGTCTGTCGCACAAGATATCCATGAAGAATACCTATTTAGTATACAAGTTCTATAATGAACATCTAGTACTTACTGTTCACTTTCAACAAGTAAAAGACATGTAACAGTTCTCTTATCTCTCCAACATTCAAAGACTTCGTATGAAGTACAGTAAGTTTGTCTTTAAGACATGTATCTATGGGCCAAGATGCCTGAAAATAAGCGATTTATTATTATTTTTGGGGGATGAACTGCTTGCGTCCGTAGGATTTACTTAGTTATGAACACCATACACGTGTCCCCTGGGTAGTGCAAAACGAGCAGTAAAGACGGTGGTAGGCCATAGCATCGGCTGCCGGCTTAAAGGTTACCACCCATCAGACAAAGCCATGCCGCCAAGCGATCCGTCGTGTTCCGGCGTGATGTCTGGTGAAGCCGTATGGTGGAAGATGGGTCTGAGCAGTTGTGTTGTGACGTATACCGGGTATGATGCGCCAGCTGTTGTTGTGTCGGACGTTTGATCGTGGAGGGTAGCGGGATCCGAAGCACGGTGCTCCGCTGGCCGACCGTAGGTAGATGGGGGCCCAAGTAGTGTGCCAGCCACACACGAAAGGCTGCCCCGCCAACTGAGAAAAATCCCAGGGTGGCCCCATCGTGCCGGTTGGCGACCGGGCGAGAGGACCCGATGGCGATCCCTGGGGGGATTCGGGCGTCCCCGCAGTCTCCAGATCAACCCTCCATTGGCACAGCAACTCTGGTTGTGTTGTTGGGTTCAACATCGCATCACCTCGCTCAACCGCCATCTTCCATCTCTCCTATTCACTCCACAAAAACCATGAAAGTTAAAAAGAAAGGCAAGTTGTGTCAACAGCGGATGCACGTCCTCTCATTTCAAGTGCAGTTCTCAAATATTACAGGGCTGCACTCCAATCTCGTTGCGGTCCACCACCATCTTGAGACTGACAAGCCACACTTGCTTTTCTTGACGGAGACCCAAATTAGATGTCCGTCAGATACGGCGTACCTCAACTACCCGGGATACTCACTGGAGCATCATTTCCTGCAGCGTGCCGGGGTCTGTGTGTACGTCCGTAATGACATCTGCTGCCAGCGTCTCCGTCACCTTGAAGACCCTAATTTATCTACGCTGTGGCTGTTGGTGGACACTGGTACGGACAAAATTGTTTATGCCTGTGTCTACCGTTCGCACAGCGGTGATCAGGAGACGACTCGGTTGTTCGACCACCTCAGTGAGGCTGCCGATAAGGCTCTGCAACGGCACCCTGATGCGCAGCTCGTCGCTCTGGGGGACTTTAACGCCTGCCACCAAGACTGGCTGTTCCCATACCAGAGGACCGACCACGCTGGGAGAGAAGCGCGAAACTTTGCAATATCGATGGGCCTTTCCCAGCTGGTCAAGCAAGCGACTAGGGTGCCTGATGTAGTTGGTCATACTGCCAATTGTCTGGACCTTCTGCTGACCACCGATCCGGACAGATGTATCGTAACAGTTTCCTCACCACTTGGAACTTCAGATCACTGTCTGGTGAAGTCTGTTTCGTCCTTCTCCCCACCTGACTGCGACTCACGCGGTAAACGGCGAATGTGGCGTTACAGGTCAGCAGATTGGGATGAGATGCGGCATTTCTTTGCATCTTATCCTTGGCAGCAGGTCTGCTTCTCTTCTGAGAGTCCGTCGAGCTGTGCGGATGCTATATCCGATGTGATACGTCAAGCTATGGAGTTTTTCATCCCTTATAGAGACGTACCCGTTGGAGGCTCAGCTCACCCATGGTTCAACGCCGATTGCGTTCAAGCTGAAGAGCGTAAGCATTCGGCGTTTCTCGCTTGGGTTGACGCTCGTGACCGCAAAGCTCCGGATCTGAGCTCAAAGAAGAGAGCTTTCAACCATGCTGCCAAGTCCTACAAAAAGGCACTAAAGAAGGCTCGGTTCGACCGCATTACTCATATTGGCACAAAGCTCTCTGCACAGCCGTCCGGTAGCAGAGCGTTCTGGTCTCTTGCCAAATCGGTCGAGGCGAACTTCTGTAGGCCCACATTGCCTCCGCTGGTTAAGCCTGATGGAACACTGGCTCACTCGGCGAGAGAGAAAGCAGGTCTCTTTGCATCTCTCTTCGCCCATAATTCTCGTCTTGATACTAGCAGTGCTACTCCACCGACTCTACCTCACTGCAACACCTCGATGCCTGAGGTTCGCATAAGAAATAAAGAAGTATTGAGAGCACTGTGTCGCCTAGACGTGAATAAAGCTAGTGGACCAGATGGTGTACCAGCAATAGTTCTCAAGGCATGTGCGCCCGAGTTGTCTCCTGTATTGACGCGCTTGTACCGCCTCTCATTTAGGACTGGTATAGTGCCCAAGTCCTGGAAGCTTGCCAACGTGCAACCCGTGCCCAAAAAGGGCAGTCGTGCTGATCCTGCCAACTATCGGCCGATTTCAATAACCTCCATACTCTGCAAGATTATGGAGCGTGTGTTGAACTCGCGTCTCATGGCATACCTGGAAGGTAACGATCTCCTCAGTGACCGACAGTACGGGTTTCGCCACAATCGGTCTACTGGGGACCTACTGGTGTATACCACTCACATGTGGGGCGAGGCCCTCGAGAAGAATGGAGAAGCGATTGCTGTCTCCTTAGACGTCTCGAAGGCCTTCGACAGGGTATGGCATGCCAGCCTTCTGAGTAAGCTTCCAGCGTACGGTATTTCCCCTGGTCTGATTAACTGGGTAAAAGACTTCCTGAGTGAACGGTCTCTCCGAGTTGTTGTCGATGGATGCTCATCAGAGCCCATGACCACTAATGCCGGAGTTCCTCAGGGGT
The DNA here is from genome assembly GCA_905147345.3 of Mythimna impura. NCBI lineage: Eukaryota > Metazoa > Arthropoda > Insecta > Lepidoptera > Noctuidae > Mythimna > Mythimna impura. Next base: position 20,866,452 of record LR990367.1, on the reverse strand, counting down.
CAGTTCTCTCTGCAACTCTTTTCCTGCTACATATAAACGATCTGCTGATGCCCGGTATCTATGGGTATGCAGATGATAGCACAGTTGTAGAGAGATACCTTCCAGGTGCTCGGGCTAGTAAGGAACTAATCCGGTCCGAACGAGAGGCTATGGTAGAGCGTACGAATGTCTCACTTCAGGCAGTCTCCAAGTGGGGCGAAACCAATCTAGTAGAATTCAACGCCGCCAAAACACAAGCGTGTCTGTTCACCGCCAAAAGGAGCCCGTTCACCTTGGCTCCTGCTTTTCGGAATGTATCCCTGGAGTGCACCGACCGCCTTCAGCTCTTGGGAGTTGAAATTTCCTCAGACCTCAATTTTGGGCGGTTCATTGAGTCCAAAGCCAAGGTAGCTGCTAGAAAACTAGGCGTTCTTGCAAAGGTCCGACGGTACTTCACACCGGGACAGCTTCTAATGTTATACAAAGCACAGGTCCGATCGTGTGTAGAGTACTGCAGTCACATATGGGCTGGTGCTGCAAAATGCCATCTAGCAGCTTTGGACTCAGTGGAAAGGCGTGCGAAGAGGCTAATTGGGGATCCAGATTTGGTTAAGTCCAATCTACAAAGCCTCGAGCACAGGCGCAGGGTAGCCAGCCTATCGGTATTTTACAGGTTGCATTTTGGAGAGTGTGCGCGGGAATTGCATGACTTGATTCCGCCATCTCCTTTCTACCATCGGACAACCCGACGTACGGCGAGTATCCACCCTTACGTTGTTGAAACTTCAACGGTCCGGACTAAGCGTTTCGCTTCGTCGTTTATACCGCGTACATCGAAGGACTGGAACAATTTGCCTGCTGCGATCTTCCCGTCCAACTATAATTTAGGTGTCTTCAAGGCTAGAGTGAATAGGCTCTTGATAAACTAGTGCGCCTCACCATCAATGATTGCATCACTGCTTACCATCAGGTGGGATCGCAGTCAAGCGCTGGTTTATACCAATTAAAAAAAAAAAAAAAAAAAATCTTATAATGTAAGCCAATTTTAATCGATGCTACATTCGGCGACAAAAGTCTATCAACACTACCAACATATTTTACATGTCAAAAAAGTAGATTTTGAAAACTGACAATCAATTTTAATTAATAATTATACTATTATTCGAAGGTATTGACATAATTTAAAAACAAACTAAAGCCAATCAAGCTAATCAAAGCCCAGTGAACTAATTATAAAATCAGCTGCAATTGAACTCGACCAAACATTTGACAATCCAAACACAGACTAATCCATTCTATGTATTATTATTGCAAATTATTGACACAGTACAAAACTAAACATTTATTGTGAAAATGTAACAAACAATATTATCTATTCCATTTGTATGGTCGCCAGTACACACTCTAGGGTTGCCAGCTCTAAAATATTTTTTTATTATCTATCAACAAATTTTTGCCTTACTTTATACTTACGTAAGGTGCACTAAAATAAATATATAGAATAGAATAGAATAGAATAGAATAGAATAGAATAGAATAAAACTTTATTGTACACCAAAATAGTAACAAAACTTATAAACTAACTTAATCTATGGGTACAATGGCGGTCTTATCGCTAACAGCGATATCTACCAGACAACCTTAGGATGGACTGTAAGAACTTGACATAAAAAGGGGGTAGACTGCGGTGTACTGCAAATAATAATATATGTCAAAAGAAATCCATTAAAACATTGGAAATTACAAAAATGATTTAATATAAAAAAAAATTAAGAAATCCAAATAAGTCAATTTTTAAGAGGTTCCTATACAGGTGGCGACATCAAATAAATAAATAAATATCTTGTGAATAGTTTGGAACTTTTTAATCATTTGAGTATTCGGGATTTTTAATACAAGTATTTTTTTTTTTAAGTGCTATTTGAGTTCAATCGTATAATTAAAAAACGTGACGATGATGTGACCACCGTTAACCGTGTGGTTAGCGCAGTGGTTGACTGATCGGTTACCGCACTGCATATTGCAGATCCGATTCCCGCACGGAACAAAGATTTTTATGGCCTACAGATATTCCGCGTCTGAGTATCGAGTGTATAATTGAATTACATGTTTGTAAACGTACTTACAATACACGAGTAAATCCTAGGGTGGGGCAAGGTTTAAAAAAATACTCGAGTAACAGAATCGACCGCCACTGTACCCATCGCTTTAAGTTTGTGTATAATATAAATTGTGTTACTGTTTTGGTGTACAATAATATTTATTCTATTCTAAAATACATTTTTGTAACAGCAAGTACTTAGTTACACCTGATTAGCAATGATTTATTTGATTTGTTTAAGTACAGATAGTGTTGTCAACCCTGACGCACACGGACGCGAGTGTGTGAAGCGGGCCGTGGCGGTCGCGCGGTCACGCGGGCGTGTGGCCGCGCGGGCGCGCATACAAATTATATTAGCAATGAAGTGCTGGGATTTGAAACAGAGATACACGAAATTACACGTTATCACGAATTTCACAAGATATTTGACGGTTTTAAATAGATTTAAAGATGGAGAATCAATTTGTTTTTGTTACTTCCTACATATTTCGATCTGCTCCATTAAACCGAATGCTGGTTATATAACTAACAGGGTGATTAATTTCTACGAATTCCGTCATTGACATTCTTTGATAGCAAAAATTAGAACAACATTGTTTGCAATTATTTTCTCTTCCTTTTTTATAATGGATGTGAGAACATGGTAACGAACATAGGAGTGGGTTATAGTGTGGCTTATTAGGTCAATATTTTTATTTTTATTTTACTTTCTACCCTTATCTCAAATTACTTGGGGTCGGAGTATCACGTCTTTTTCTTTCATTCTATCCTGTCAACCGTCACGCTACTGACTCCCTTTTCTTTGATACCACTCCTCACATAATCCATCCATCTTTTTTTTTGCCTCCCTCTCCCTCTCCATCTATCTTCAAGTATATTCATAACTCTTTTAGTAACATGCCCTTCATCCCTCCTCTTCACATGACTATACGAAAATAAACAACTCCTATTCAACTTGTATCTATCTACATTAATATTATAAAGAGGTAAAGTTTTTTTTTTGTTTTTATGTTTTTTTTTTTTGTTTGTTGGAGGTAAGCTCTGGTCCTATTGCAAAAAATTTTTCACCGATATAAAGCTGCTTTATTCCTGAGTGACAGGCTGTATTTAATGTATACGGGCGCAGCCACGTGCAAAAGCTATCAGTAAATAAAACAATAAATATTTGTAACATACGTCGAGAAGTTATTTGACGAAAATTCATTACTTATATTACTATAACATATTTTCAATAGCACTTTTGCTGCATAACAAAATGCCTCTCTAAGTTTCAATAGCAATTGCAATCAATCAGTGAAAGGCTATCCACTCTAAAATAGTTCGCTGCCCCATTCAGCGGCGCATTATTAACGATTAACGCACGCTAAACACGCGAGCCAATATCGCCGCAGTGTGTAGGTAGCCTATATTGGTCACATCACACTGTTTTCGGAACATTGAAATATTTGATTTCCCAGTATAATTTTATTGCTAAGTAACATCAACTGTCTCTGTGTATGCTATTAAATACGTTTCATGCTTAAACAATCCGAAACTGTTGTTCATTATAATTTGCATGAGATGTGATATTAGGAAAATGGCTTCGTTATATATTCCCATACTGGCGGTCTCGGCGGACATTGTCCTGTCAGAAAACTGGTTATTTGTCAGAATAAAAAAATGAGAACGCAATTGCAGCGCTATCTACCGGTTTGTATTATATTTTCAAACCATCAAGGAACTCACTCAAATATATCTACACGCTAAATTTCATATAAATCAGTCAAACCGTTCAGAAGGAGTAAGGTGACAAACAACGTACAGAAGAATTATATACATATATAAAGATATAAGTATACGAGTAGGTATTATATCACACTTTTTTTTTTTGGTGGGAAAATTATTTAATGACAAATCTCGCTCTTGGGTGGAGCGAGAGATAGTGTCAGACTTTTACTGACTAAAAACCCACTCCTGTTCCTTCGTTGCCTTCGTCCCAGGGTCCCGGATTTCGTTTTCACACTACCCATGGCTCCAGTAGGCTTCGAACCTGCTGTGCCCCTACTATTTGCTGACATCTCCCTAAGGCGCGCGTGGAACAATACGCGCCGTCGACGACTTGGGCTCGGTCCGGACGGTTACCGGACGGTCGGACGGCGGGCTACCCATTGCTCGCCGTCCGCAAGCCCGCGCCTACGGTGGCCGGAAATCGGGATCGGAATCCCGGCGGCGGTTGGGGCGTGAGGACCGCTGCCTCACGCGATCGGCCGCCTCCTTTGCTAGCATTACTGCTTCGCAGGAGGCGACCGCTTGCCATTCCTCCTCGCTCCGGACCATGGCCTGTACCAAGGCCCGGCGCGAGAGATCGCCGCCGCCGATCGCCCCCACGAGGACACGGCGTTGCTCTGCCCAAGCGGGGCACACCTCCACCGTGTGTTCCACCGTGTCCTCCGGGCGGTCCACACAGTGGCGACACCCGGGCGTCGCTTCCGCACAAATCTGGTGCAGGAACTTCCTGAACTTACAGGTATATCACACTAGTATTAAAAAGGCGAAATATATGTGTATGTGTGTCAGTGCATGTTTGTTTTTCCTTCACTCTCAAACGGCTGATTGGAATTGGATGACAGGACATGACCGACCCATTTGCCAAATTACAGCATACTTTTTATCCCGGCAGTACATTTACCATGGAATAATTTTCTATTTTCATGAATGAGGATATCCGGAGGAGAACCGAGGTTACCGACATAGCACGAAGAATCGCCATACTTAAGTGGCAGTGGGCTGGGCACATTGCTCATAGAATGGATGGCCGTTGGGGGCGAAAGGTTCTGGAATGGCGACCACGTAGCTTTGGAAGGCCTCCTACAAGGTGGACCGATGACCTGGTAAGGGTTGCGTAAATCCGACGGATGCAAGACGCACAGGACCGTTAATTGCGGCGACACTTGGGGGAGGCCTATATCCAACAGTGGATGTCTTTCGGCTGAAATGATGATGATGATGCGGACGAAGCCATTGGGCAGCAGCTAAGAAACTAATAACCCTATTTTTTCGTTGAAAAATTATCAACTAACTTCTCCTGCTTTGGGTGGAGCGAGAGGGTGTGTCACACTTTTGGAGACTAAAACCAATCTGTGTTCCGTTAGTTGCCCTTTGGGAACCAGGGCCGGGGTAAATCTAGAACTACTAAGACCGACGTACACGTGTAACACGCCTGATTTGTACATAGAACGACGTCGTGTATCGACGTTGTGTCGTCGCGTGGCGTGGATCTAGTGTAGCTCTACAAGTCTAGTTTCCATATAAAATGTATGGAGACCGACGCGCCCAGATCGGTGTGTGTGGCACACGTGTGCGCAGTGTAGTTCTAGCTTAACTATTTCTAACAATCTTGCAGCCCAACTATTAACCCTTAGGTGGACTTGACCATCATGAGACCTTCGAGGTAGCTCGTCACCAACACCAAAATTATGAAGAAACACATGGAAATAAATGTTAACAATCAAACAAACTGCTTTATGTAACGTTGGGGTCGGTTTCTAATCTAACCAAATGCAGTTGAATGGAAACAGAATGGAGCGACTGCCTTTCTGACCTTCACAAATCAGGGACTGGTTAATATTCCCCCTCGACGGTAGCTCGTCTCATAAGGATCAAGCCCGAGTCGATGGCACGGTGTGTTCCACGCGCGCCTCAAAGAGATGTCAGCAAAATTAACGGAGCCAGTTAGGGCCGATGTCTGCAAAGGTTACAGATTGTTTGAAGGAGTTACCATAGCCCTCGCAAAAATGGGCAACTAAAGGAACACTGTAGGTTTTAGTCAGTAATTAAATTCTGAAACTCTCGAAAAGTTATTTTTTAGTTAAAATATTTGAATTTATCCACCCAAAAAAAACACAATGCGAGTATAATATATGTGTGTTTAAATGGATTTAACAATTATGAGACCTTATTTAATACAGATGATAATCTGCATAAATAGAATCCATTTACCCATCATACACTCAAAATTGTATAGTCAGAGACCTTTTACAGGCCTCTGTACAGCCCTCGGTATCTAGATGGATCACTCTGAGAGTCCAGCTCATTCGCTCTCTGTCGCTCCATCTAGACCGGGAAAAGGTATTTTATGATTTCAAACAAAAAAAAACACAATATACTATATATGTACAATGTATATTTAAGAGGTTTTACTATCACATGAACTTATTGTAATATAGGTGACAATCTGCAATTGGGATCCATTTGACCCTCATACATCCCCAGTTTTATTTTTCATAGTCACAGACCCTTTGCAGGCCTCTGTAGTACTCTAGGTATCTAGATGGATCACTTTGGTAGACCAACTAATAGTCATAGACCCTTTGCTTTTGTAGAAGTCTAGCTATCTAGCTAGATGGATCACTTTGGTATACCAAATAATAGTAATTGCTTCTGTAGAACTCTAGCTATCTAGATGGAGCACTTTGGTAGACCAACTAAAAGTCATAGACCATTTGCTTCTGTAGAACTCTAGATATCTAGATGGATCACTTTGGTAGACCAACTAATAGTCATAGACCATTTGCTTCTGTAGAACTCTAGGTATCTAGATGGATCACTTTGGTAGACCAACTAATAGTCATAGACCATTTGCTTCTGTAGAACTCTAGGTATCTAGATGGATAACTTTGGTAGACCAACTAAGATGGATCACTTTGGTAGACCAACTAAAAGTCATAGACCATTTGCTTCTGTAGAACTCTAGGTATCTAGATGGATCACTTTGGTAGACCAACTAATAGTCATAGACCATTTGCTTCTGTAGAACTCTAGGTATCTAGATGGATAACTTTGGTAGACCAACTAAGATGGATCACTTTGGTAGACCAACTAAAAGTCATAGACCATTTGCTTCTGTAGAACTCTAGGTATCTAGATGGATCACTTTGGTAGACCAACTAATAGTCATAGACCATTTGCTTCTGTAGTACTCTAGGTATCTAGATGGATCACTTTGGTAGACCAACTAATAGTCATAGACCCTTTGCTTTTGTAGAAGTCTAGCTATCTAGCTAGATGGATCACTTTGGTATACCAAATAATAGTAATTGCTTCTGTAGAACTCTAGCTATCTAGATGGAGCACTTTGGTAGACCAACTAAAAGTCATAGACCATTTGCTTCTGTAGAACTCTAGGTATCTAGATGGATCACTTTGGTAGACCAACTAATAGTCATAGACCATTTGCTTCTGTAGAACTCTAGGTATCTAGATGGATAACTTTGGTAGACCAACTAAGATGGATCACTTTGGTAGACCAACTAATAGTCATAGACCCTTTGCTTCTGTAGAACTCTAGGTATCTAGATGGATCACTTTGGTAGACCAACTAAGATGGATCACTTTGGTAGACCAACTAATAGTCATAGACCCTTTGCTTCTGTCGAACTCTAGGTATCTAGATGGATAACTTTGGTAGACCAACTAAGATGGATCACTTTGGTAGACCAACTAATAGTCACAGACCCTTTGCTTCTGTAGAACTCTAGGTATCTAGATGGAGCACTTTGGTAGACCAACTAATAGTCACAGACCCTTTGCTTCTGTAGAACTCTAGGTATCTAGATGGATCACTTTGGTAGACCAACTAAGATGGATCACTTTGGTAGACCAACTAATAGTCATAGATCTTTTGCTTCTGTAGAACTCTAGGTATTTAGTGGGATCACTAATTTGGTACACCAACTAATATCTATGACTATTAGTTGTTCTACCAAAATGAAAACCCTTTGCTTCTGTAGAACTCTAGGTATCTGGATCACTTTGGAAGTTCAGCTCATTTTTGTCCGAAAGTAGAATAGTTATGGTCAGAATCAATCCTCTCTTTCTCAAAACCTTTTTCCAACTGTGTTAGAGTTAGCTGTCATTTGATAATTTCCCATGTAAAAAATATCGACCAAGTGCGAGTTTGACTCGCGCACAAAGGGTTCCGTACCATTATCAATACAACATTAGACACTATATTTAGGCAAAAAAATCATGTATGTTGAACCTTTAAATATTTATTTTATTCGAATTTAAGTATTTATTTTGAAAGTCTAAAGTATTTCTAAAGCCTCTACCTGTTGCAGTTATTAATATCAAGCAAATATACAGCAAACAATCACGTTTGTTGTGTATGAGCCCCAATTAAAAAAAAAATTAATTCTGTTTTAAGTATTTATTGTTACAGCAGCAATAGAAAATTTTAACTGTCTAGCTGTCACAGTTCATGAGATACAGCCTGGTGACAGACAGATGGACAGTGGAGTCTTAGTAATAGGGTCCTGTTTTTATCCTTTGGGTACGGAATAATCAAAAAATCCTAAAAAGGTACTCGTTAATATGATACGTGTTTACACGAGCAATAAATGACCTTTTTGTGAATCATCATTAGCATCGCACAGGATCGGTAGCGTATCACAATTTCATCACCTTTGATCATTGATGCGATATTATTTGCCGTACTTTTGGGACCAAACTGACGAACGATTGGGAACTCGTTATTTTTGTGTACCTCGAAATTGACCTTTGGGTATTTTATCATTTAATTTTTTTGTAGTGTTTACGTACAGGTACGCATCGTTTTAGGTTAATTTTGCGAAACTACGACTCTTTTTTTAGGGTTTCGTACTTCAAAAGGATAAAATCGGAACCCTTATAGGATCACTTTGTTGTCCGTCCGTCCGGTTTAAGTCAGTAAAAGTCTGACACACCTGCTCGCCCCACCCTAGAGCGAAAGAAGTCACTGAATGATTTCACACTTAAAAAGAAACCGTTAGACTACACAAGTCCTCAAGGTGAAATTTTGTGCGTTAGTGGTCAATCAGACTGCACTAGCTTGCGGGCGCTCGGGTTTTGGCGTCTGCGTATTCACACCATGACGATTGACGACGCTTCGGCGGGTGAATCAAAATGGTTTAGGACCACAAGCGTAGTCACCTAACAGACGCTATATCACTGTGAACGATACGGGCGGACTGAGCCATTAGAAACTCCCGCGCCACCCGCGCCCGCGCCCGCCTCATGAAGACGCGCGGCTCGCGGGGCACTGTGAACTGTGAACGCAAATGGCGTCTGCATACATTTTGAATTACACGCGCCCGCGCTAGCACCCGCGCCCGCCTCCACTCTGAAAGAGTATTTAGTGTATAATGTTAGCTACGCATTTTAAAAACTCGAGAATATATTATTGATACAGTGTCAAAAGAAAAAAAAATGTAAGAAGTTTTGATTTATTACTTAGCTAAGCGAATTTATACGGTACCAACACAAATGCGTGTAACGTCACAGTGCAACACGCAGTATATTCGCGCGTGTTTGTTGCGCTGTTGACGTGACCAGGTTTGTTCAGTGAGTGTTTTTTTTTTTTTTTTAATTGATATAAACCAGCGCTTGACTGCGATCCCACCTGATGGTAAGCAGTGATGCAATCATTGATGGTGAGGCGCACTAGTTTATCAAGAGCCTATTCACTCTAGCCTTGAAGACACCTAAATTATAGTGTGTGGTGTGTGCTGCTGTAGTGCTCAGTACTGTATAACTGTGTTACTATCTACTCATTAGCTGTTTCACTAGCATTTGTTGGTACGCAGTGGAAATATAAACTAGCCTGCTATGCACAGATTTACTGTTTCCAATACTGCAGTGTAGGGACGTAACGGAAATGGTTATATCGGAACCAAATTTGGAACATCATGGTTTGTCAGAATTGGAACCGGAATCGGAGGTGGAGCGTAAAATGAAACACTACTAAAACTAAATAACTTGGATAAGTCTAAATGAGAGAGAAGAAACAAAAGAACAAGTAGGTAAAAGAGATATAGGGAAGCAGAAGGTACGGGAAGGGAGGTTCCCCGACAAGTATAAACTTGTTTGTACCTTCGATATAAGTTCCGATTTAAATTTATCGGAACCAAAATCCGAATATTCGGAATTATGAACAAACTTTTGTAACATTTCTGCTGCAGTGCATGTGCAGAATGATAAGTTTATGCTTTCCATCATAAAATCTTATGAGCAAGAAATCTCGTCTTCCAGAGTTATTTTAGGTGATGTCTTTCTCTCTACTCTAATTTTAAGATTGAAAATCAGGAGAAAGGTAAACTTTAAAATGTGGAAGGTTTGAACTGGGATAGGATTGGTACCAAATCAGTTCCTAAGTAAGGACTTAAGATGAGTTGATCGAAGGAAATTGAAAAGAGTATATTGAGAAAAAGAGTACCGTTTATGTTCTTCATATTACTTTTTATGAAGCAACAGGAGATTTAGTAAGTTGTAACATAGAATATAAAAGATGTTGTTCTTTAGAGTGGTTTGTAGCTTTTATTTCTTTTATTTAAAAGGAATCATTTATCTTAGTATGGTCATGCAAAGAGGAGAGATGTAACGCATGTTACTAGAAGACATGAGTATACGAGTATATTTGTACATGTCGATGGATGAAAAGGGAGAGGGAGGCCGAAGATAATATGGATGGATTATGTGAAGAGTGATATAATATGAAAGAAAAAGGAGTTAGTAATAGTGTGACGGATGATAATAAAAAAAGCGGAATGGAAGAAAAAACGTGTTGCGTCGACCCCAAGTAAGGGCAGAAAGATGATGATTATGAGCCATTGGGATTCAGAAATAATTAGTTCGACTTCATCAAATATTGCCTATACCTTTATATTCTGGGTGACAATTTCTTTCTAAAACTCGCTGAGCTAAAAGATAATTATCTTGACAAGACCAGCCTGCTAAAAAAAAAAAACAAATAAAACGCAGCAGCCTCGATGAATTCACACCATTGTTATTTATCCACGCGGCATCCGTCAACAGCCAATGAAACACAACCAAACTTGAGTATTTCAAACAACAATTCACCGTGTCCACTGTGTTCATGTGCCCACTGTGTCCACTGTCCAACAGCACAGAGGACTGTACACCCACATAGGACTTGTGATGTTTGATTTCTTTATTTGTGAGTGGATTTGTTTGGCTCATTGTGTTTGTTCAACGGGTGTGTACGGTTGAGGGTTATGTGAATGTAGTGGTGGACATTAGTCTATACATGTAAGTAAAATTGAAGTGTCTTTTTATAATACCAAATTAATTATCTTAATTAATGGGTATGAAAGTGCTGGCTGCTGCCGTGTGGAAGTAGAAAATTGTCCCAAATAAACATCCGAGATAGAAAAGTATCTATCCAATGTGCTATTACAGGACTTGGTCTACCCATGTGCCAATTTTGACTGGCCTGTTGGTCTAGTGGTTAGTGGCCCTGACTGCTATGCCGGTGGTCGTGGGTTCGATTCCTACCCAGGACAAATGTTTGTGTGATGAGCACAATCATTTGTTCTGTGTCTGGGTGTAATTTATCTATAATATGTATGTATTTAGAAATATTTAAGTACGTTAATCAGTTGTCTAGTACCCATAACACAAGCTCTGCTTAGCTTGGGACTAGACAGCGTTGTGTGATAGTTGTGGAATATTATTATTATTATTAATTTTCGTTTAAATCCGTTTAGAATTTTATGTGTGAAGGAAGGGTTTAGACGTAGAGGGAAATATCCACAGGATACACTTTTTATCCCAGGAGTATGTTTTCTTGGAATCATTTTCTGCTTTCACGCGGGTGAAGCTACTGCCAGAAGCTATGGCGTACATTCATATTTTTATTGTAAAGAATCTTTTTATAAGTTTTTGTGAAATTACACAAGTAACATAAACATAGCATAGTCAGCCTTTTAATGTAGCACCGGATTCGTGCGGAAGAAATGCCTTGGTGTCATCATTGTGTGGACCGCCAGGAGGACACGGTGGAGCATACGGTAGAGGTGTGCCCCGCCTGGGCAGAGCACTGCCGTGTCCTCGTGGGTATGCTCGGCGGCAGGAATCTCTTGCGCCGGGCCTTGACACAGGCCATGTTCCGAAGCGAGGAGGAGTGGTAGGCAGTCGCCTATTTCTGCGAAGCAGTAATGCTAGCAAAAGGGGATACCTTTCCCGATTTCCGGCCACCGTAAGCGCAGGCTTGCGGACAGCGAGCAATGCTTATCATCCGACTGTCCGGTAACCGTCCAGATCGTGCCCAAGTCGTCGACGGCGCGTAGTACCTATTCCACGCGCGCCTGAAGGAGATGTCAGCAACCGTAGGGGTCTAGCAGGGTCGAACCGTGGTCGAACCCTACTAGGGCTATGGGTGATGCGAAAGTGAACCCCGGGGCCCTGGAATGAAGGCAAAGGAGGAACAGGAGAGGGTTTTAGACAGTAAAAGTCTGACACGAAGGGCGGGAAATGTCATAGGACGATTTCCCACCTTAAAAAAAGCCTTTTAATGTAAAGATATTTTATAGCACTGCGGATTGTTCGAAAGTGTTACCGTGGCCCTGGAACACTTTCGAACTGAACTGAAGGAACACAGGTGGGTTTTAGTCAGTAAAAGTCTGACACTCCCTTTCGCTCTATCCAGAGCGCATGAAGTTATAGGAAGTTAGGAAGGAAGTTAATAATAATAATCATCATCATTATTTCAGCCGAAAGACGTCCACTGTTGCTGTCCGATAATAATATTTCTTTTTTAAATTTAATAGTTTTATGAAAAATTTAAAAATGCAAACAGTAAGTATGTGAAGAAAACAATAAAGGAAACAATAATAATAATATTCCACATTTTTTACACAACGCCATTTAGTCCCAAACTAAGCAGAGCTAAATACATACATATTATAGACAAATTACACCCAGACACGGAACAAATGATCGTGCTCATCACACAAACATTGGTCCTGGGTGGGAATCGAACCCACAACCTCCGGCATAGCAGTCAGGGCCACTGACAACTAGACCAACAGGTTAAATGATTTAATGGTTTAATGATTTTTTGGTTAATGATTTGAGAGCAGTGGTGGCCGAGTGGTAACGGCCCCGACTTACGAATTGTAGGTCGCGGGTTCAAATCCAGCCAGACGCATTACTTTGTGTAATTTATTTCATCACCACTGCTCTCAAAACGGTGAAGGAAAACATCGTGAGGAAACCGGCATGTCCTAGAACCAAAAATTCGAAGACATGTGACATCCACCAACCCGCACTGGGCCCGCGTGGTGGATTACGGCCCATCCCCTCTCCTAGAGAGAGGAGGCCTGAGTCCCAGCAGTGGGAACATTAAAAGGCTGAATATGTATATGTATGTAATGATTTTCCACGTAAAAAAGGAAAGGTATTATGTAATTTTTAATGATGGTGTGGTTGACAGTGGAGCACGCTTACCAAAAATAACCTATTCACTTTTGACTTAAAGACTCCCAGGTTGTAGCTATCAAGACACAAAGAAAAGATTTAATATGTGGAAACAACACACATTAGATAAGAACACTGTACTGATGTCGCACCTTTTTGCAATGTGGGCCGAACCTTATATGGATACTTCTTGCTTCATCCACATTCACTGTATTATAACCCCGTCCATCTTCCGCCACAATCGCAATTGTTCAGTGAAGATTTACTTCGATCCCTAAGTGAGGTTTTTAATCAAGAATTCCTCAGTAGCAGCTCCATTAGACAATTGTCTCACTAGTCATCTAAGTATACGTAATAACTTTTTATTTTTTAAGTATTTTTTTTTTTAGGTTGGAAAATCATCTAAATGACAAATCCCGCTCTTGGGTGGAGCAGGAGATAGTGTCAGACTTTTACTGACTAAAAACCCACTCCTGTTCCTTCGTTGCCTTCGTCCCAAGGCCCCGGGTTTCGTTTTCACACTACCCATGGCCCCAGTAGGCTTCGACCCTACTACCTAGAAGCTAATGACATCCTCAGTGATCGTCAATACGGCTTTCGCCGAAATCGGTCAACTGGGGATCTTCTAGCGTATGCCATTCACATCTGGAGCGAGGCCATCGAGAAGCATGGGGAAGCACTTGCAGTCTCCCTTGATATCTCGAAGGCCTTTGACAGGGTCTGGCATGATAGCCTTATTGCTAAGCTTCCTTCCTTCGGTCTGCCCACTGGTCTGTGTGACTGGATCGCAGACTTCTTGAGGGGGCGATCCATCCGAGTGGTTATTGATGGCTGCTCGTCCGGTCAAATGGAAATTAATGCCGGGGTCCCTCAGGGGTCGGTACTCTCGGCAACACTGTTCTTGCTGCACATAAACGACCTTCTTAAACCCGGTACCTTTGGGTATGCAGACGATAGCACTGTTGCTGAGAGATACGTGTCCGATGCACGTGCTAGTGGGTCACAGATCCAGTCTTTCCGAGAGGCTATGGTTGAACGCTTGAACTTTTCCTTGAAGGCAGTATCCGACTGGGGCGATGCCAATCTGGTCAAGTTCAATGCTGCTAAAACCCAGGCGTGTCTTTTTTCCGCCAAACGGAGCCAATTCCACCCGGCTCCATCATTCCGGGGTGTAACCGTGCCGATAACCAGTGACCTTGAGCTTCTTGGGGTAACGTTGTCATCTACCCTCAATTTCGGCTCTTTCATCGAGGCTAAAGCTCAACAGGCTGCCAAAAAATTGGGGATCTTAGCCAAGGTGAGACAGTACTTCACGCCGGAACAGCTGCTCAAACTTTATCAAGCGCAAGTTCGATCGTGTATGGAATACTGCTCTCATCTTTGGGATGGGTCTGCCAAATACCAGCTTGATGCTCTGGAGTCGATTGAGAAGCGAGCCAAGAGAATCATCGGTGATGATGCACTTGTCGATTCAAAACTCCAAAGCCTTGAGCATCGACGCCGAGTTGCTGGCCTGTCGGTTTTCTATCGATTACACTTCGGGGAGTGTGCGTTGGAATTGCACAATTTAATTCCACCAAGTCCGTTCCATCATCGGACCACTAGACGTACGGCGTTGCGCCATCGGTACATGGTGGACATCCCACCCATACGTACAAAGCGTTTTGGAAACACATTCATAATGCGTACAGCTAAGGAGTGGAATTCCCTGCCCGAGTCTGTGTTCCCTGATAGCTACAACCTAGGGGTCTTTAAGTCAAGAGTGAATAGGTTACTTCTAGGCAAGCGTGCTCCATCGTCGGCCACATCATCGCTTACCATCAGGTGAGATGGTGGTCAAACGCGAGCCTATCAATAATAAAAAAAAAAAAAAACCCTGCTGGGCCCCTACGATTTGCTGGCATCTCCTTGAGGCGCGCGTGGAACAATACGCGCCGTCGAAGGTGGGAAATCATCAAATAATTTGCTAGTCGTTCAACTTCTCCTCGACGACGGCTGGCGCTGAAAATCAACGCTGTGGCTCTGTTCAGCACATGAGCCCCAGCATTTAGCTGAGCGCTGGCCGTTTTGCGCGGATGTATCGCATAACTCACTCTATTGTATAGATTTGTTATAATGTTATATTTTTTTAAGTTATGTGCCATGTTTGTCGTAAATAAACCCTTTTTCTTACATTTCTTTTTTTTTCTCCCGCTTTAGGTGGAGCAAAAGGGGTGTCAAATTTTTACGACTAAAAGCCACCCGTATTACAGAGCTAAGGAAATTCTTTCGAACTATTCCGCAGTCCATTTATTACTTGAAACTTAAAAAAATAGACGATGTCTAGTCCACCTAGTGGGAGGCATACCATGGGACATTGTCCAAAGTGCCTAAAATTAACGTCAATATTTACAAATCCCGTTCGCATTTGACCTGTTCATCATAACTGCCAACACTATAACTAAACTAAGTTGTTACTCAACACGATGACAATAGAAACAACAACAGCACGCATTCTATCTCAACTTACCTACGACGTAGGTAGATAGAGGTAGTGGCACGACCGCACCAGCAGTGTTCCGGTATTTAGCGAGCATTCCAATCATAACTTAGTTATGTCTGTGTGTTCTGTGTTCTAATGTATTTGTGTATTGATGTTAATACTAGTAGCTGGTTGTGGAATATCGGATTTTGCTTATTGGGAGTTTAGGAGTGAGTCAGGAGAAATACTGATATTCTAATAACAATAAAAGTTACCTATTTTATAAATTCATATCATGATTATCTTAATCAAGCTATAGTTGAGCTGTTTTTGAAAACATTTCAGAAAATATCATACTAATATTATATAGGAGAAAGTTTGTGAGTGTGGGATTGTGTGTATGTATGTTTGTTACTTCTTCACGCTCGAATGGCTGAACGGATTTCAATGAAACCTGGTAGACGGGTCGACCATGTCCTGGGATAGTATATTTTTATCCCGGGAGTATGTTCTCTTGGCATAATTTTTTACTAACTTTTTTACGAGCTTCTAAGCTCGATTTCTTTACAACCTCAAATCTCTACAGTACCTACCTTCAAGGTAGGTACTGTAGAGATTTGAGGTTGATATTAATTTCAAACAAATACACGTACCTCTATGCCTTCTTGAGATAATGGTTTTCGGCTGACAGACAAACGGTCTTCAAACCGATTCAATAAACGTTTAGAAGTATGCAGAACAGTGTTAAGTCCCGCAAACCTCCGTTAAAAAAGGGAAATCCTTGAACAAGATGGGTCTTATGTCTGATCCGGGCAACTGCCCGATAGATGATTCAGGCTGTTTTATATATTCAAATCGCGGTGAGAACTCTATTTGCTTTTTTTTAGTTCTTATATGGCGCCATAAATTTCACTACAAAGGTTTCTATTTTTAGGGTGCGGTACTCTAAAAATGTCTTATTTTATAAATAAAATACTGCTGCCTACACACACTTTCAGACATACTTATGAAATCCATGACAGTAATATTTAGAGCAAAAAATAAAAATAGATACTAACCTTTTCCATCCTTCTCAGGCAGTGTCCAACTGTCTGTCTGACGTCACATTTCAACATACGTATGTGCTCCTAAGAGTGGGTAGATATATTCTCAGTATACTCCGTGTCTTGACAACTGGGCGTCAAGCGAGCTGGCCTGTTAATGCGTTAGAGGCTGTAGGCATAGGAGGCAGCGGGAGCGGTTTTGAATGAAGACGTTTGGATAGATATTTTTAGTAATGAGGAAAATGATATATTATGCCAAGATTATGAAAACGATTTATGAAAAAAACTCCTAATAAACAAAAATGTAGGAATGCTGATTTTTTAATGACATATTATTAAAAGTCTATTCACTCTTGCCTTGAAAATACCTAAATACATAAATCCTAACTTTGATTAATATTTCTATAATTATTAATACCTAGAAAATCGGCAAGTTATTGATAAATAACTCGGTATAGGACCAGCAGCAGTATAAAAAATTGAGCTTACTACAGCTACAAACTGGACACAAATCCGACTCCAAACATCTAACAAGTAATTCCAAATTGAAAAACCTTAAAACACTTCTCCTGACCTCTGAAGGTAAACCAGTAAGTATAGTGATGGAGAAATTGATCACTGGCTCCTGATAGATGGAACCACGACTTTAAAAGGTGGCTAGACGAGGCTCGAAGCGGAAGGTGGGGGACCGGGTATTGTTGCGCTGATTGGGCGAGGTCAATGGCCAGCAGTGGACTGCAATAGGCTGATTTGAGCAAATAATTATCTATGTCACACAAAGAATTCCAAACATAACAACATTTATTACTTCCATCAGGCGTGAAGGATGTCAAAGTTGATGAAAAAAAACCGTTAAAATATTTCTTCTTTGCCATGTATTTTTTCCTGATACTATGCGAGGCTATTCTAGGTAGCTCTCACGTGGTGCGCCACACGTAACGGAAGGGATCGAGACAGTTCTAACAAACTTCCAGAACTTTTTCGCTTGTATTCGAGGCCGGAAGGTAAAGTCTGTTTGTTATGTTTTAACCATTAAAAATGCGTTAGTATTCCTAATAGAGAATTTTCTTAAAGGTTGGGAAATAAATAGATAACTTCTCCCACTCTAAGTAGAGTGAGAGGAAGTGTCAGACTTTTACGAACTAAAACCCAATCTCCGTTTCAGGACCACTTTGACTTTTTCGAATAATTCCATAGCTGGAGGACACGGTGGACCATATGATGGAGGTGTGCTCAGCTTGGGCGGAGCACGTCGTGGAGGCAATCGGTGGCAGCGACCTCTCGTGCCGGGCCCTGGTTCGGGCTATGGTCCGAAGCGAGGAGGAATGGCAGACGGTCGCCTCCTTCTGCGAAGCAGAAATGCTAGCAAAGGTATTAGCCATCGGTAATTGATCGGACCGAGCCCAGTCGTCAACAACGCGTAATAATCCACGCGCTCCTCAAAGAAATGTCAGCAAACCTTAGGGGCCCAGCAGGGCTGATGCCCGCTAACTAGGACCGCGGTTAATTTCTGAAAAGGAAAACCGTAGTACTAGAACGCAATAAGCAACTGAAAGACACAGGTGTGGTTTTAGTCAGTAAAAGTCTGACACGATGCGTGGTCATTGGATGATTTCCACCCTTAAAAAAAAAACGTTTAGCAGTCAGACTAGTCTAAATTACTGCACACCTTTCCTAAAAATATGGGCATAATAATTTATATCTGGGCCATTAGATAAAAACTATTATTTTTGCAAAATACTGAAGGCCTCCAATCTCCATCGCCTATCAAGTGATGCTACCTTTATTCGCACTAGTCCATTCCACTCGCTCCACTAACTCGGCAGCGTGTCACCATCTGTGACATGACACATACTGTCCGAATCCCTTAGATTTATCGACTAGACAGACATTTCACTCCTCACCAAAGTTGGAATTCGCACACACTTAGACAACGCGATTTAACGAATGATTCAGAGGGGAAATAAAGGGGCTTGGTATTTTATCCTAAATCGTGCATAGAGACATGATAATAATACAGAGTTTAATTAAATTAACAAACAAAACGCCGCAATTGCAATACTATACACGCGGTTTCACCCGCATGAACAACGGTTTTATTATCCGGTGTTTTATCTTTTTTTCCTCGCCGTCTTAACTAGACTTCATAGTAACCGTCTAAATCATCTTATCACATCTTTTTCTAGGACTACGCCTTCCCTCTGCAGCTCTAACTCTGAACCCACTGCGAGGCGAAGCTTGCCCAGTGGTCACTGTGCATGCAGCTGACGTGACCCCCCCAATCCCTTTAATATAGCCTACCTGGGTCCAAGTTCTGTCAAAATTAATGGGTGTAGTTTCTTTTATATTATTTTTAGGGTTCCGTATCTCAAAAGGAAAAAAAACGGAACCCTTAGGATCACTTTGTTGTCCGTCTGTCTGTCTGTCAAGATCCTTTATCTCAGGAACGTGTAGAGTTATCAAGAAGTAATTAAAACCATATACTCAAGTCTGCGGTCCCTTGAAGCTGTGAAAAAATCAAACTTCTGAGTCAACGAAAACAAAAAGATACGGCCGTTTATGTTGCAAAAAACGTATATTTCGACACTCTCAAGGGAATCAAAATTCATACTTCAGTTTTCCGTTGACCTAGAATCCTGAAATTTGGCATGAAGCAAGGTCTCATAACACAAGTTTAGGAAAAAATCTGAAATTAAATTTGTAGTTGCGTCACAAAAAAATAAAATATTTTTTTGCGATTCGGAAACATCTTCGTAACTCAATTTAGGAATTGAACTGTTTTCATAGGTAAGTTGGTACGGAACCCTCAGTGCGCGAGCCTGACTCGCACTTGCCCGGTTTTTTTTCTGTTGGGGAACATTGGTGAAGTTTTTTCGGTTATTATATTATTATTGTTAGGCTCGCGTTTGACTTCTCATCCTGATGGTGAGAGATGATGTGGGCGACGATGGAGCATGCATACTTGACCGCTCATACACGTAGAAGACTTGTCATGCATACTGATAGACCGTCATGACGTCGCTTCAAGCGCAAGCAAACTTGACGGTTAACTGGATCGTGTATGGCTGGCATAACACCTGGGTGGGGCTGGACTTCCTTGAGGAGTTAACTAGAGTTAGTTCCTTAGAGTGGATCAAATGACATACTTCCCATTCGTTTATCAATTACGCATTTTGGACGTGAAGTGCTGAAGAAAAGAAAAAAAAAACATGTTTATTTGGCACACTACTTAAAGAAGAACACCAGCCAAGCTTGTGGTGAAGTGGCGAACACCAGCCTGACATACGTCCATACATTCCTGTAAAATTTTGTACTTTTTCATGCTATTCTAATCAAATTCGCGAATATTTCATATTAAAGTTCAAAATAGTACATTTTAATGCTAGGTGGCAAAATTTTTAATTGCAGCCGAGGCTGAATACATGCCCTAACCGAGTTTTAGACCGTTTTAGAGTCGAGAGACTGCAATGAAAATTACTTTTATCCAAGTGTAAAACGACGTTTTTCAACAAACTTATTCGAAAATAATAAGTGAAACTCCTTAAACATAACATTTTATTAGGTATAGTATATAGTATAGTAGGTTATGAGGGCTGAGTCAGCTGACAGCAGAAAGTAATATAAGACATCCTAAAAGTTAGACGAATTTGAACCTTTAGGTACTTAGTGTGAAAAATGGTCCGCAGACCTTATTTCGCGGGGGTTGGCCGCGAAAATATTGTGAGCCTAAAATCAGTAGGGTTTAGTGTTTTGAGCAAATAATGGCCAAGTCATATTTTCGTTCATATTCTTTGCCTGTATATTCCTCTATTCAATCAGAGTCATGCATCGAAATACTAATAGACGAAATCTCTAGATATATACCGTATTACAAACTAATCAAATCCCTCAATCCTACCGCATGGCGTGAAGTGATCGTACCTATAGTGACACAGAATAGATAAAGACAGAAGGTCCGCTTCATACAGCGAGCGAAATCACGCGAAGACAGAGATGTGAACGTAGAGTGTGTGCAAGCGCACGTGTAAACATGGCTGACGTTTGAGATCGCCGCACCGTACCTACATACGCGTCTTTGAGCAAGTGCTGTTTTCGCTTTACTGTTTTACGTTTGCGATTTAGTTTCATAATTTGTAAATAATTACCATGTAGTTTTGGGAAAGTAGATCTAAAAGACAAACAATTCCATTTCAAGATGTCTGCTTTGTATTGTGAGTGTACGTGCACTTAATGTACAGTAAGTACCTCTGCTCAGATCTTTTGGAGATTTTTTTCATTTTTTTGAGGTAGGAAATCATCTAATAACTTCTCCCACTCCGGGTGGAGCAAGAGAGCATGTCAGACTTTTACTGACTAAAACCTATCGTTTTAATCTAATTAAAACCTATCTTTTGAACATTCCCGTAGCCCTATCTTTTGGAGTTGGAATTACATTTTCAGACTGCGTTGTAGTAAATATTAGCGGAAAATGTATTGAAAAAACAAGATGACGTTGGGGAACAGTAGTCCATCAATGCCTGACTTGGCTGAGCTGCTGCTTTACAGTCTTTGATTCTGTCTACGTGCCATATGCATGCTTTGTATTGAGCTAGCCTTCTGTACCAATCTACTCTGTGGCGTTGATCCTTCAGCCAGGTCTGCTGTATGCAACAATGGGCCACCAGCTATTGTCTGCAATATTGTTCAAATTAATTGGCGACCACGAGTGCTATGAGTGGTTGACTAGACAGTGTATGTGGATCGGTTTGTAGGTGTATGTGATGACGATGTAGATGGGGGTCGCCGTGGTCTCTGGGTATTATATGTCAGACTGTTAAAGCTGTTTTGAAGCTTTATAACTTCCTTGAGTGCACGTTTGTATTAATGTATGTGTATTACATTAGCTACTGCTGGTGGTTTCACCTGCGTGAAAGTGCCCGGAGGACACGGTGGAGCATACGGTAGAGGTGTGTCCCGCTTGGGCAGAGCACCGCCGTGTCCTCATGGTGGCAATCGGCGGCAGCGATCTCTCGCGCGGGGCCTTGGTACAGGCCATGGTCCGGAGCGAGGAGGAGTGGCAGGCGGTTGCCTCCTTCTGCGAAGCAGTAATGCTAGCAAAGGAGGCGGCCGATCGCGTGAGGCAACGGAACTCACGCCCCAACCACCGCCGGGATTCCGATCCCGATTTCCGGCCACCGTAGGCGCGGGCTTGCGGACGGCGAGCAATGGGTGGCTCGCCGTCCGATCGTCCGGTAACTGTCCGGACCGAGCCCAAGTCGTCGACGGCGCGTAGTGTTCCACGCGCGCCTCAAGGAGATGTCAGCAACCGTAGGGGCCCAGCAGGGTCGAGGCCTACTGGGGCCATGGGTGATGCGAAAGTGACCCCCGGGGCCCTGGAAAAAATGGCAAAGGAACAGGAGTGGGTTTTTAGTCAGTAAAAGTCTGACACTATCTCGCGCTCCGCCCAAGAGCGGGGGATGTCATTAGATCATTAGATGATTTTCGCACCCGAAAAAAAAAAAACCTGCGTGAAAGTAGAAAATTGTCCCAAGGGAATATACTCCAGGATAAAAAGTCCATCCTAAGTGCTATTCCAGGACATGGTCTACCCTTGTGCCAAACAAACAAACATATACACACACACACACACTGTGAACATCAGGATGACGATTGTACGTCAAAAAACAGTGAATCTATACACATGTAAGCAATGTGAGGAATGTGCGTAAAATTTAAAGCAATGTGCTTTTATAAAACTAGAGTTATTCAACTTAGTGAACCACCAGTCGACAGTCTGATATCAGAGTGAACATCTGGATGACAATACACAAACTTTCGCTTTTATAATGTGATAATTATTATACTCAAAACACATTACAAACATTTATATAATCAAGTGTACAATATTCGGTCTTAACGCACAGGACAGTCTCAAACTTATAAATGGACTGATCGAACGGAGAAAGATTTAGGGTACAAACATCAAAAATCATAATAAGCACGCATACTTACAGTATAATCAATCACACAAATATAAGTTATAAAGGCATAGTTTGTTTATATCCGTATGTTTGATTGTCACTCCTTCATATTCAAACAGCTGAACCGATTTGGTTGGAATTTGGCATACATGTAGATCCATAGATATCCATGTGTAGATCATATCCCGTAATAGCACAGAGGTTACTTTTTATCCGGGGAGTATGATGTCCCCTTGGGATAATTTTCGAATTTCATGGGCTAAGCCGCTGGCAAAACCTAGCGTAGGTACTAATAAATATCAATATTATTCTGAAATCTTCAAGGACCTAGAAAGTTATGCGCGTTTTGGTAACCTCATTAAAATGGAATTAAAACGTACTTGGTGAAATGAAGATATACCAGTGTGTACTTTATTATCTGCGGTAGGTACCTACCCCTTTAGAGCGTACTGGCGGACGATAAGCTATGAAGTGGTGTTAACAATAAACAGACACGCGATCGCAGTAGTCCTGGAAGAATTTCTATCTTCATCAGATCTTCACCAACCTTAAATGAGACTTCCTAGCAAAAACTAATTGTGAAATAATAAAATAATCATCAAAATTGGTTCATATTTCCCGAAGACATCATTGAACGAGATACAGAAAAAAAATTAATAAAAAAAAACATCCAGATGACTTGAGAACCTCCTTCTTTCTTGGAAATCGGTTAAAATAGTAAATGAATACATAGTAAAAATTAGAAAAAAATGTTTTATTTTTTTTTAACTTTTTATAGTTGTTCGCTAGATTATAAAGCATTTGGTTCTGAAGTCTATCGCCTCACAAGTCACAAAGATACTTCAACTTTACAATATTCTTAGTACCTACATAAACTAAAACCAACAAGACAAACCCCAATCCCCAATAGAAGCGCTAACCACTAAACAGAAGGAACACGATCGCTCATCTCGCAGCCACTGGGCGCCAGCACCCGCCACTACACGCCAACTTAGTGCACAGCCCGTCAATCAGTATTAACTACATAGATACTCACTTGGGGAGCACGGCATGCAAATATTGTAATACGGTATTGTGGATCATGTTGTTATATTCAATAGCTGTTTCCAGCAAACTTATACCTTGGAAGATAGTCTAAATATAGACTTATTTACAAATTGGTTTTATTGTTTAGTTGTGTGAGAGCAGTGGTAACGGCACTGACTTACGAGTTTTACGTCATGGATTCAAACCCAAAACGCTTTACTTTGACAGAGGAGATGAGAGTTATAGACATAGGATCAGCAGTGGACCGTAATAGGCTGAGTTGAGCAAATATGTCTTGACACCCATAGAACTCGAAACATTTATCACTTACAATCAGGTATGATGAAGGTCAAGCGCCTGGGGTAAAAAAAAATACCGTAAAATTACTTACTCCTGCTTTCTGTTTATCATATCTTTTTTGCGATGCTCTGCAAGGGATTTTGCTATTTTAGGTAGCCCTCACGTGGTACGCCACACGTAACAGAAGGGATCGCCTTGACGTCATCTCAACGCTCAGTCACGTTGTCAGAACAAAGGAATAGGAGGAGTGGCCGACTCGAGGCGATCAACGAAAAGAGAATCGAAACGGAACGGTTGTAACTTGGCTAGGGGGGCTGACATACTCCTCAGAACTACATCGCTTGTTTTTGAGGCCGGAAAGTAAAATCTGTCATGTTCCGGATATTAAAAATACGCCTGTATTCCTAAAAGGGCGTTTTTTAAGTTTTGGAAATCAGCAAATATAACATTTTTCGCTCTTTGTAGATCGAGATCGGCTATTATTAAGTAAAACCCACTTTTATTCCTTCAGTTGCCCTTTGTGTTCCAGAGCCTGTCACTACGCCTTCTGATGTAATAACTTTACTTGTTTCAGTTATTTCTGAAACTGTTCTATAAATAACACGTTTAAATGGCAAACATTTCCCTCCGGTCAGACATCAAAGTACCTACGCCATTACGATGACGTTCCGCCAACACTACGCCATTACGTTACGTCACAAAGCCGGTACGCGCAAACCACATAGTTAACAAAGTGCAGCACAACTAAGTGAGACCTGTTTGATGCCAACTACCTTGGTTATCGATTACACCGCCGGAAATTGGGGTTGCTATTAGTATTTGAAGTCTCACTTGAATAGATTTATCGGGGTTTGAAATGAATGCTGAAATCTGGTGCATCAAATCGGGGATTAGTAAAATTGTGCCAGTTGTATAGTTAAATAGCTTGTTTTCTATTATGTGAATATGAGAATATTTTAGTGCTTTTTGACTGATAGTTGATTCGTTTTATTGACCATTTTTAACCAACTTCAAAAAAAAGGAGGACGTTATTTGTGTATGATTAGTATTTGATACAGGCCTACAGCATCCTCTCCCACATACCTGAAAAAAATATTAACAAACGGTTACCGTTCCAAATTGAACGAGAGGACTATGAAAATAAAATGATGTTATGAAATCTTAATTGTTGAATTAAATTGACAATTTACAATGAAATTTGAAGGCTAAATTTCTGCTATTATTATTGTTATTATCGATCGGTAACAACATCTATAGCGCTTATTAATATAATCACTTTGCCTGTGACTTGTTTTTGTTGCTAAACCTACTTAACTGCATTTAAGTAAGATTTGTAAGGTTCTGAACAACTTTGTATACCTACATTCACAATTAACCGAGGAGATTTTTGCTAGTTCTTCTTCTGAAGAAAAATTACCAAGCATCTACTGTAGCTTCCGAGATTACATTATACAGATACTTTGAAATACTTTGTTTTAGGTTCAGCTCATAATGTACACAACTACGCAACTTTACCGGCTTGCAACAACAAAATCATCTCACAATACGCCAATTCATCTAAACATCGATACGCCAATACGCCATACGTCACTTCACATCGTCATAACAATACCTTCCCGTGTTCACTTGAGTTACGACGCGCGAGTCGTGTTACCGCATAGTTAGTGAACTGCATTTCAACTAAGTTTGGAGCGACTTAGTTTCTACTTTAGACTTCGATTATCGACTCCCGCCCTTTATTTAAGATGGGGGAGGTGTTGTCTTGTATTTGAGATTTTCTTGTTGGTACGGATGTAAGTAGGCTATAACTACTGTTTTGAAAACTGTGAATATGTGATTCTGGATTATGTACTAAGAAACCGTGTGTTAGAGAGTTTACTTGTGGAATTTTCCATTGGCGATCAAAAATATTTTTAAAAAATTGTCTCCTTTGTTGTAAGTCTAATGAAATTTATGCCAAATTTGAAAGAAAAAAAAATGAACAATAAAGAATACACAACACGAATTACAACAACAACAAAGAACCACTCATAAAAAACAATAAAGAACAACAAAGGTTGTTGTTGTGTACAATAAAGAATAAAATAATAATAATGAAAATACGCTTATTTGACACAAATACAACAAGTTTATAAGCACAAACAGTGCATGTTTAGGAGAGGTGTTACATTGGTTCTGCCAGGAATGTTATAACAAAACAGAGCACACAAACATTTTGTACCCTTTTGGATGAGCCGATCTCTACGAGCTAACAGGTGCGAACCGTTCACTGTGTCTGCGTAGTTCAACATAGGTACATAGAACTAGGATTTCCATTAGCTGCTCTCGTAGTGTTTCGGGATAAGTAAGGCCGCATTTTTGTTTGTAACCTTCAAGCGATAAAAACCATTTCGAACCAAGCCTGCTACGGGTTTCTCGATTCATTATTCATAACCAGACCTAGATTCCTTGCTTCATACACTTGTACTATAGGCCCTCCTATTAGCTCCAAGTCAAATATCATAAGTAGGCTACTTATGATTTTTGACTTGGAGCTAATTGGGCTGACTTGGAGTAAGCTGCTGTTTTGAGCCTAACACTATATTTATTTTAGTTGGGTTCAGGTTCTACTTGGACCAAGTGTTTAAAGGTCTTCGTTAAGATCCTTAATAGCATCATTTTACTTGTCTGGTCTGAAGCATATATAATAATACAGCTGAGTGCGGGGGCAAAACCACCCCTCTGTCACCCGGATGGCCGGTGACCATGTATTTGAGCGGAAAACCAGGTAACATAACAAGCTTATAACATTGTGATTTTTCATGATACAGTTGAAATTTGGTAGATTCATACACAACATATACATTACATAGATTCTTTACATAAAAATACTAGACACGTATTTCGGGTTTCACATAGAAAAAATAATGTTGTATAATATTAGTAATTATTATTATGTTTAGACTACACAAAGTAGATTTGCCAACCCTCTAGTTCAAGGGGCTATGAAGCATATTTTCCATAGTATTTCAGAAGAAAACACCCGTTAGTAATATTTACGGTTTAACAGCACATTTTATTGCCGCACGTACGCAAAATTACGTTTCGTGAACGAATACTGAACGCGGCATTTATAGCTGACTTAAGATCAAGTATCGCTAAACTCTTCAACTTACGAGAGAAAGTATTAAAACCCAAGAACAATATAATTTTATCACCTTCACATACCAATACATGGAGAACAGAACAATCTCACCCCTTCCATTAAACAATCTTCAATTTGAACATCGCCATAAATTAAAATTGACGTATACAGCGTCACTGCTCGCAGTAAAGTTTACTACCCTCGTCGATAGATGGAGCTAGAGTACTAAATGTTTAATGTTCTTGCCAATAGATGGCGTTATGCTTAACCGGTTTACGGCGGTTTTTACTGCTCCTATCGGGACCTGTAGCAATTAAAATTTCAATGAGAATAGAAAATTTAATTACCGAGGTGAGAGGCGGATGGTTGTATTAAAATTATGGATTTAATTTTCTTCAGCCACTATAAACGGAGTTTGCTGAAACGGTCTAGATTCATGGCCCGGTTAGTTATTTTTGACATACTTAGAGGAAAAGCAGAGTGATTATTCTCTTCTTGCAAAAAGATATACATATATGTATATTTTTTAATTATGGACTAGCTTCTGCCCGCGGTTTCACCCGCGTACATAAAGCATAATTATGTCACTCAGGAATAAAGCAGCTTTCTATCGGTGAAAAAATTTAACAAACAAAAAAAAAACAAACTTTACCTCTTTATAATATTAGTGTAGATAGGCTCGCGTTTGAAGACCACTATCTCACCTGATGGTAAGCGATGATGTGGCCGACGATGCATGCCGATGTGTGGTAAGAATGTTGACTTAATAATAATAATAATAATCATCTTTATTCAGGTAAGCTACACCCATATCATTAAATAACACAACACAACACACAATTTACACTAATTTATTACCTAATATGAGTCATGAATAAAAATAAATAAATAAAATTGCCTCAAAAATTGAATTAATTAATAAATCACTATAATTACATTATTAACACAAAAAAGAGAACGTATCAAAACCTACTGCCAAAGTTTGACAGGATAGGTGTTTTTTTTTTTTTTTTTCGGTGGGAAATCATCTTATGACATCCTCCGCCCTTGGGCGGGGCGGGAGATCGTGTCAGACTTTTACTGACTAAAAACCCACTCCTGTTCCTTCGTTGCCTTTCGTACCAGGGCCGAGTCTTTCTTTCAGAATCAGACCCTTGGCCCCAGTAGGCTTCGACCCTGCTAGGCCCCTACAGTTGCTGACATCTCCTTGAGGCGCGCGTGGTCGACAACTTGGGCTCGGTCCGGACGGTTACCGGACGGTCAGACGGCGAGCCACCCATTGCTCGCCGTCCGCAAGCCTGCGCCTACGATGGCCGGAAATCGGGATCGGAATCCCGGCGGCGATAGGGGCGTGAGGACCGTTGCCTCACGCGATCGGCCGTCTCCTTTGCTAGCATTACTGCTTCGCAGTAGGAGGCGACCGCCTGCCACTCCTCCTCGCTCCGGACCATGGCCTGTACCAAGGCCCGGTGGGAGAGATCGCCGACGCCGATTGCCCTCACGAGGACACCGCGTTGCTCTGCCCAAGCGGGACACACCTCCACCGTGTGCTCCACCGTGTCCTCCGGGTGGTCCACACAATGGTGACACCCGGGCGTTTCTTCCGCACGAATCCGGTGCAGGAACCTCGAACTTACCATGTCCGGTGAGGACCTGCGTCATGCGGAAGGTAAGGACGCCGTGTTGCCTTTCCAGCCACACAGGATAGCTGTAGAAGGGTACCTTCTACAGCTGTCTACTACTGGTAGATGTTTGGCAAAATACTCAAATACAATTTGGACTCTTTTCATAGTGAAATCCTAGGTTGTCCTTATTATTTTCTCTTACCTTAGTAAGAGAAAATAATAAGGACAACCTATAAACAGGTTATTATTTTGGTACTCTATACAATCCCTAGGTATTGTTTACGTCACCTATGTAAAGTATGTAGTGGACAATAATATTTACAATATTTCATACATCATCTAGACGCCCCGGGTATTAGATTGCATTGCACACAATACCTAATTACCTAGGTTGTATAGAACACCTTATTTATACAGATTGCCGGTAACATATCCACCAATTATTAGTATACCTACCGTGTTTTACGTCACAAATTACAAAGCATACAAATCAGTATAAAATCCGTTAAATTACAGGTACCTGTCCAAAGGGACAGAACATTGAGCAAATTATACAGAGTGGGGAAGTACTGTCAACGTCACCAATAACTAAAAATATCACCCACGAAATAAAGGCGCTGCCAAAGTGAAATTGTTACTGATATCCCGCGGTAAGTCCCCTCTTTGAGGAGTGGCTGGAAAGGCAACACGGCGTCCTTACCTTCCGCATGACGCAGGTCCTCACCGGACATGGTAAGTTCGGGAGGTTCCTGCACCGGATTCGTGCGGAAGAAACGCCCGGGTGTCACCATTGTGTGGACCACCCGGAGGACACGGTGGAGCACACGGTGGAGGTGTGTCCCGCTTGGGCAGAGCAACGCCGTGTCCTCGTGGGGGCTATCGGTGGCGGCGATCTCTCGCGCCGGGCCTTGGTACAGGTACAGGCCATGGTCCGGAGCGAGGAGGAGTGGCAGGCGGTCGCCTCCTTCTGCGAAGCAGTAATGCTAGCAAAGGAGGCGGCCGATCGCGTGAGGCAACGGTCCTCACGCTCCAATCGCCGCCGGGATTCCGATCCCGATTTCCGGCCATCGTAGGCGCGGGCTTGCGGACGGCAAGCAATGGGTGGCTCGCCTTCCAACCGTCCGGTAACCGTCCGGACCGAGCCCAAGTCGTCGACGGCGCGTGCTGTTCCACGCGTGCCTCAAGGAGATGTCAGCAACTGTAGGGGTCTAGCAGGGTCGAAGCCTACTGGGGCAAAGGGTCTGATTCTGAAAGGAAGACTCGGCCCTGGTACGAAAGGCAATGAAGGAACAGGAGTGGGTTTTTAGTCAGTAAAAGTCTGACACTATCTCCCGCCCCGCCCAAGGGCGTATCACCGAAAAAAAAAAAAAAAAAAAACTGTACTATACTGGACAACGAGTTTTACGCTCATATTTTTTTATTGGAAAGGTTTATGTCTAAATATTAATTATGCAAAGTCTCAATGTTAGGAAACATATAGTTTTTGAGAAAAAAAATAATGAAAATCGATAATTTTCCATAATATTTGACGCCATTTTGACAGATTTCGTTCACTTTTTACTTTGTTTGTAATATTATGACAAAGGTATTAGTTCATACAGCCACAAATTTTGGTGTTTAATTTATCAACCTCTTATTATTTAGTTTTTAGTAAGAAGTAATAAAAGTGAGATGAGATAATTTTTTTGCATACTAAATTTATGGCACTCTGACTCGGATAGGTTAGGTTAGGGTTTTTTTTTTCAACCACCCAAAACACTTTTTTTTTTAAATCTAAATACATGAAAGTATACAATTGCTACAGTGGGAGGTTAGGTTAGGGTTATTTTTTTTTTTAAACCACCCAGAAAACTATTTTTCAGTGTACAAATATTTTTATACAATGGTAGAGCGCTTCCCGACACAACAAATTTTTTTTTTTTTTTCATCTAAATACATGAAAGTATACAATTGCTACAGTGGGAGGTTAGGTTAGGGTTATTTTTTTTTAAACCACCCAGAAAACTATATTTCAGTGCACAAATATTTGTAGACAATGATAGAGCACTCCCCGACAACAAAATTTATTTGGGAGGTTAGGTTAGGGTTATTTTTTTTTAAACCACCCAGAAAACTATATTTCAGTGCACAAATATTTGTAGACAATGGTAGAGCACTCCTCGACAACAAAATTTATTTTTTTCATTTTTAATTACATGAAAGTATACAATTGCTACTGTGGGGGTATAGTCCAAGGGGTTTAGGGTGATTCTCCTCCCTAAAACCCCCAAATCTGCCCCAAAAATGCATAAAATGTACGATTTTGTGATTCCTAACCTCAAAATTTGAATCTTGAATATCTCCAAAAGTATGTGTTTCCTAGATTCGGGAGGGGGTTCGGGGGGGAGGGGATACTTCCCCCCCTCCTCCCCCCACCCTAAAAAACCCATTATTTCGTTGTCCAGTATAGTACAGTTTTACCAAGGAAGTTGTAAGAAATACATAAAAAAAGAAACTTACACTGCCTGAGACGATGGTAAGGACGATGGTGACGACGGGGGATCTACCGGGGATTGCGACCGGGCCCCACGTCCGCGTCCACGTCGTGATCTTCGAGTAAAAGGAAAAATTAAAAACATGCCTCTAGGTATGCTTTTCGGAAAAAGTTGCGACAGACAGACAAACAAACAAACTTATGTATACATGTACAGACACACGCGCGTAAACCTACTAAATTTTCATTTCCAATACGTTCAACGTTCAACATTCAAACGTAGGTACTTAATTGATAACCTCCTATTTTTGAAGTCGGTTAAAATAAGAAATAAAAAAAGTCTATTCAAATTGAAATCACGGATATCGCATCCAATTATTTCATCATCCCAGAAATTGTACCAAGACGTCGGTATCGATGTCCTTGAACTCAAAATGTAGCGCTGTGATTGGCCAACGCTTTTGTTAGTTTTACGTAATTCTAATTTCAAAATGTACACACTAAAAATACGATAATATTCAAATTAAATGCCTAATATCTATAGTAAGATACATAAAAACATACGTAATAGCCATAGTTTACATTTCTATCAATAGATATCGCCAAAATATCGCAAAATGTTTAGTCAACAGTACAACGGCCCCCTTGTCTGTGGCGCGGCGCCTCTCCGGCTCCCTATAAAAATGGCTGTCTGTGAGAGGACCGCTGCGGTCCCCTATAATTGTCATTCATTTTTTGACGTAATAAGCTTATTAAACCTGTGTTTATCCCGCTCAAACTTGCACAGAGTAAACTAGACAGATATATTTATTCTATTGCGTCATTCAATGAATGAATGAGCTATGCGAACAGAAATATATCACGCGTCAAAGCCAGTCGCCAAAACGCACCCGCGCGGGACGGTCGATAAATTTTAATAGCAAATAAATAGTGCAGTTAATAAAACGTGATAAAAGTGAGTGAAGTGCTGATATTTTTATCTGATAAGTGATGACTACAATGCCTGGGTAAGTATTAAACATTTTTCATTGCTTAAACAGTGTAGTTGATTAAGATTTCGGTCAGTGGTCGGTCAGAAAAACAAACATGAAAAATACTAGCTGAAATTACTTCTCACTTTTCAGACAATTTTAAGTTTTTTTAACTGCTTTTCCCCTATTAAAAAACCCTGTATTAAAGTAAATAAAACAAAATAAAAAATATTCTAACCATTTATGCTGTTTTACAGCTTTAGCGAGACTAACAAACAATAAAATTGATTTTTATATATAAGAATAAGATAGGTATATTTTATGTAAATAGATTTTACTCTATAAGAACTTTATATGAAAAAATAACTGTTTGCTGCGCCACCGGGAGTGCGCAGCAAACAGTTTTGTTTCCTCCGACGATGAGGACCCTCCATGCCATCACCTGGCTCGGCACACCCGCTAGACCCACTCGCTCGAGCGTAGTTGGAATAACCACCTTGTTTGTCAGGAGACGGTGGTAATGAGTTAATAGAAGTAATTTTTACCTGAGTTCTAGAGTATCTATTTCCATCATCCCCGTAACAAACAAAGACGGATATAGACGGATATATATGGGTAGTACCCGTATATGCGCTTATAAATAAAACGGGAAAACTTCCTATAGGCTCGTTCTATTAAAAGAGAATACTTAGCCTCGTGTGGACTCAATACTATGGCGTTAAATTCTAGCCACTGAGCACGTACGCCTTGTATAACATTAGGGCAGCTCTTATTTAAGAAATAAATGCAAAGGAAACTCTCTTAATAAACCCTAGCATCCTATTAGCGCCTTCACATGCGGATGTTATGTGGTCCCTAAAGTTAAGTCTTGAGTCAAGAATGAGAGTTAAGAATGACATAATATAAATATCGTGGTCAACTTCTTCCACATGTCCGCACTGCTAGTACACGATATTAAATATCTCATAACTGTCTCATCCACCCTGGTGACTACGACCTCTTGGGCTTTAATTTCTCTTTCATCCCACAAATCTTGTGCTTTGCCTTCTGCTTTAGGCATCGCTTCCGTGCCTTGTATTTTTTCGTGCGAAGAACAATCATTGTTTGAAAACGCCACGCTTACCAATTCCGACCATTTAGAATAATCGTTCTACACTCCGTATGTTGACATTTTGCGTTTTATTCAACTGCGTAACGCAAGA
This sequence comes from Mythimna impura, assembly GCA_905147345.3. Classification (NCBI taxonomy): domain Eukaryota; kingdom Metazoa; phylum Arthropoda; class Insecta; order Lepidoptera; family Noctuidae; genus Mythimna; species Mythimna impura. The sequence continues at coordinate 20,832,955 of LR990367.1, read as the reverse complement.
TACGTCGACAACCTTTGTTTGCTTGCTCGAACCACGTGTCGCGCAGTGCTTCAACCTTTGCTTCACCGCGTCAAACGAAACTTGAATTTAATCTACTTGCAATTTCTTCTCTGGGCTCATAACGTATTGGTTTATGTAATTTAGGATACCAGAGAAAGACAGCGTTTCTATTTGAGAAGCCTTTTATTTAAGGAAACAAACGCTACACAATATTCAGCAGACTCCATTTTTAAAGAAAAAAAACTTTTTACAAAAAAAAAAATCCGACCACACTAAAAGGATAAAAATAACTTTGATTTCGGAAGTCAGTGTTTCTCGGTATTTTTTTAATGTATTTTCGGTATTATTTTGAACATTTTAGTGTTTTTTGGTGAAGTCGGTTGTATTGATTTCATTTCATTTGGGTTTTTATGTAAAATTAACCTTTTGACGTACGTAATTAGAGACACAATAGTAAGACAATGGCTTGCGTGCGCCGGCTACCGCCTGAGCGTTAATGAATTAATAATTTGAGAGTTACCAAAGATTTAACTCAGAACCTTGCAATTATAAGATCTTAGTACATACATAAACTGCCGATTTCCACCCCCAATAACATAACACCCTCATATCGGCAGCACATCGATCCACCGCAAGAGCCGCCACATCGATGACGTCACGAGTTGCGGCCGCATCATTGCGCGGCGGCTGCGGTGTTGCGGACGCTTTAATTATTTATTATTGAGTGGATATTTGATTTTATGGGGTGTCATCGGAAATATTATCTTCATTTTCATGTTCCGAGAAAAATAAACATGTTTGTTGTATTTATTGTTTTTTTTTTAAGTGTAAATCATCTAAAGACTTCTCGCGCTCTGGGTGGAACGGGAGGGCGTGTCAGACTTTTACTGATTAAAACCACACCTGTGTCCTTCAGTTGCCCTTTGCGTTCTAGGACTACGGGTTTACTTTTCAGAAATTCTCCGCAGTCCTAGCTAGCGGGCATCGCCCCTACTGGGTCCCTACGGTTTGCTGACGCGTGCGGCCTCCTCCTTCGCTAGCATTACTGCTTCGCAGAAGGAGGCCACCGCCTGCCATTCCTCCTCGCTTCGGACCATAGCCCGAATCAGGGCCCGGCTCGAGAGGTCGCTGCCGCCGATTGACTTCACGAGGACACGACGGTGCTCCGCCCAACCGGGGCACACCTCCACCGTATGCTCCACCGTGTCCTTCGGCCGGACCACACAATGATGCCACCCGGGCGTTTCTTCTGCCTGAATCCGATGCAGGAACCTCCCGAACTTGCCATGACCGGTGAGGACCTGCGTCATGCGGAAGGTGAGGACGCCGTGTTGCCGCTCCATCGCTCCATGGGATTTGGAGTCAACAGTGTTTGCACGCATGCACGATTTGCGCGTGGAGATACAATGCCGGGGCGAACCTCCGCTGCCGCGCCAAGTCGCGGCATGGCGGACAGAGTTCCGGCGGGATCTCATGGTGGAATGGCGACGGCGACTGTCGCAACCCAGTGCTGGGCACGCTACAATAAAATTATGACGGGAAGTTGTTGTATTTATTGGTAGACCTTAGAAGGCTGCGACAAGTATGTGACGAATAGTATGTGAGTGGTGGCACGGCCAGTTGCCTTGTTAACAAAATATATTCAGCATTACACACCCAAGCGGACACCAGTTGAGCTACCCTCCATAGAACTGAATATATTTTGTTGCTGACTGTTGTGACTAGTGGTTCCGCAGCTGATGTCTCTGTGAGATATTATATACTAATGTATACGTTTGACTACCGTTAACGAAGATGAAGGTTGTTACTTTGTTCAGTCTAGATCCCCAAAATCCCCAGCACGAATATTTCTGAATATAGCATAAGTATTATTGATTCTGGGGGGGTTCGGGCGTCCCCGCAGTCTCCAGATCAGACCTCCATTGGCGCAGCAACTCTGGTCGCGTTGTTGGATTTACATCGCGTCACCTCGCTCAACTGCCATCTTCCACCTACCCTATTCACTCAAAATAATAAAAAAATAAAATGAAAGGTAAAAAGAAAAGTAAGTGTGTACAGCGGATGCACGTCCTCTTATTCCAAGTGCACCTCTCTAACATTCGAGGACTGCACTCCAATGTCAATGCGGTCCACCATCACCTTGAGACTGACAAGCCCCACTTACTTTTCCTGACGGAGACGCAGATCAGATGTCCGTCAGATGCGGCGTATCTCGACTACCCGGGATACTCATTGGAGCACCATTTCCTGCAGCGTGCCGGGGTCTGTGTGTACGTCCGCAATGACATCTGTTGTCAGCGTCTCCGTCACCTTGAGGACCCTAATTTCTCAACGTTGTGGTTGTTGGTGGACACCGGTGTGGACAAAATTGTCTATACTTGTGTCTACCGATCGCACAGCGGTGACCAGGAGACGACTCAACTGTTTGGCCACCTCAGTGAGGCCGCCGATAAGGCTCTGCATCGGCACCCTGATGCGCAGTTTGTCGCTCTGGGGGACTTTAACGCCGTTCACAAAGACTGGCTTTTCCCATACCAGAGGACCGACCACGCTGGGAGAGAAGCGCGAAACTTTGCAGTATCGATGGGCCTCTCCCAGTTGGTAAAGCAAGCGACAAGGGTGCCTGATGTAGTTGGTCATACTGCCAATTGTCTGGACCTTTTACTGACCACCGATCCGGACAGATGTATTGTAACAGTTTCCTCACCACTAGGAACTTCAGATCACTGTCTGGTGAAGTCTGTATCGTCCTTCTCCCCACCTGACTGCGACTCACGCGGTGAACGGCGAATGTGGCGTTACAAGTCAGCAGATTGGGATGAGATGCGGCACTTCTTTGCATCTTATCCTTGGCAGCAGGTCTGCTTCTCTTCTAAAAATCCGTCGAGCTGTGCAGATGCTATATCCGATGTGATACGTCAAGCTATGGAGTATTTCATCCCCTATCGCGACGTACCCATCGGTGGCTCAGCTCACCCATGGTTCAACGCCGATTGCGTTCAAGCTGAACAACGTAAGCATTCGGCGTTTCTCGCCTGGGTTGACGCTCGTGACCACAAAGCTCCGGATCTGAGTTCAAAGAAGAGAGCCTTCAACCATGCTGCCAAGTCCTACAAAAAGGCACTAAGGAAGGCTCGCTTCGACCGCATTAACCATATTGGTACAAAGCTCTCTGCGCAGCCGTCCGGTAGTAGAGCATTCTGGTCCCTTGCCAAGTCGGTCGAAGCGAACTTCTGTCGGCCCTCATTGCCTCCGCTGGTTAAACCTGATGGAACACTGGCTCATACAGCGAGAGAGAAAGCGGGTCTCTTTGCATCTCTCTTCGCCCATAATTCTCGTCTTGACACTGGTAGTGCTACTCCACCGACTCTACCTCACTGCGATACTTCGATGCCCGAGGTCCGCATAAGGAACAAAGAGGTTCTGAGAGCACTGTGTCGTCTTGACGTGAATAAAGCTAGTGGACCAGATGGTATACCAGCGATTGTTCTCAAGGCTTGTGCACCCGAGTTGTCTCCTGTATTGACGCGTTTGTATCGCCTCTCATTTGGGACTGGTATAGTGCCCAAGTCCTGGAAGCTTGCCAACGTGCAACCCGTGCCCAAAAAGGGCAGTCGTACCGATCCTACCAACTATCGGCCGATTTCAATAACCTCCATACTCTGCAAGATTATGGAGCGTGTATTGAACTCGCGCCTCTTGGCATACCTGGAAGGTAACGATCTCCTCAGTGATCGACAGTACGGGTTTCGCCACAATCGATCTACTGGGGACCTACTAGTTTATGCCACCCACTTGTGGGGCGAGACCCTCGAGAAGAATGGGGAAGCGATTGCTGTTTCCTTAGACGTCTCGAAGGCCTTCGACAGGGTATGGCACGCTAGTCTATTGAGTAAGCTTTCAGCGTACGGCGTTTCCCCTGGTCTGATTAACTGGGTAAAAGACTTCCTGAGTGAACGTTCTCTCCGAGTTGTTATCGATGGATGCTCATCAGAGCCCATGACGACTAATGCCGGAGTTCCTCAGGGGTCTGTTCTCTCTGCAACTCTCTTCCTGCTGCATATCAACGATCTGCTTATGCCCGGTATCTATGGGTATGCAGATGATAGCACAGTTGTAGAGAGATACCTGCCAGGTGCTCGAGCTAGTAAGGAGCTAATCCGGTCCGAAAGAGAGGCTATGGTAGAGCGTGCGAATGTCTCACTTCAGGCAGTCTCCAAGTGGGGTGAAGCCAATCTGGTGGGATTCAACGCCGCCAAAACACAAGCGTGTCTATTCACCGCTAAAAGGAGCCCGTTCACCTTGGCTCCTGTTTTTCGGAATGTATCCCTGGAGTACACCGACCGCCTTCAGCTCTTGGGAGTTGAAATTTCTTCAGACCTTAACTTTGGGCGGTTCATTGAGTCCAAAGCCAAGGTAGCTGCTAGGAAACTCGGCGTACTTGCAAAGGTCCGGCGGTACTTCACACCAGGGCAGCTTTTAATGTTATACAAAGCACAGGTCCGATCGTGTGTAGAGTACTGCAGCCACATATGGGCTGGTGCTGCAAAATGCCACCTGGCAGCTTTGGACTCGGTGGAAAGGCGAGCAAAGAGGCTAATTGGTGATCCAGATCTGGTTAATTCCAATCTACAAAGTCTTGAGCACAGGCGTAGGGTAGCCAGCCTTTCGGTGTTTTACAGAATTCATTTTGGAGAGTGTGCGCAGGAATTGCATGACTTGATTCCACCATCTCATTTCTACCATCGGACAAGCCGACGAACGGCGAGTATCCACCCTTACGTTGTTGAAACCTCTACGGTCCGGACCAAGCGTTTTGCCTCGTCGTTTATACCGCGTACATCGAGGGACTGGAATAATTTGCCTGCTGCGATTTTCCCGTCCGATTATAATTTGGGTCTCTTCAAGGCTAGAGTGAATAGGCTCTCAATAAATTAGTGCGCCTCACCATCAACGATTGCATTACCACTTACCATCAGGTGGAATCGCAGTCAAGCACTAGTTTATATCAATTAAAAAAAAAAAAAAAAAAAAAATTCTAAACTCAGTGTTACAGCGGTTGATACTCATCATCATCTTCTTACCCTTATACCGTTTTATTTGGAGTCGGCGCAACACGTTTTTTTCTTCCATTCTGTCCTGTCACCCGTCACGATATCACTAACTCCATTTTCTTTCATATCACTTCTCACACAATCCATCGATCTTTTCTTTGTTATCTCTCTCCCTCTCCCTCCATCCACAAGTATACTCATAACTCTTTTAGTAACATGAGTTTCATCTCTCCTCTTTACATGACCTCACCAAGACAAACGATTCCCTCCTCAGCGGATACCTCCTTGATTCAGCGGTTGATACTAGTGTATCATAAAAAAGTTACCTGCTTTTGACACCTTGCATGCATTGTTTACTATAATAATTGTATGTACACTCATATTTAAGCAAATAAATGAAATCTGAATCTGAATCTGAATCTGAGAAAATTTTTTGAACCACTTAAAGAAAGGATTTCGGCACGTAGACAAACAAGTTAGTTTTTCGTAGATATCTTCTTCACAAGAAATCCCAAATAAAATAAGGGACACACTTAAAATCAAAAACACCCCTTCTAAAAGAAAACTCTTCGGTCGACTGGACATCAAACTACCCTCGCATCAAACAGATCTCCACAACCTGGCGACATACTCGTAGGTACTATTGAACATACAATATATAATTTTTAACAAAGACTTTGAACAAAAAACGTATCGGAGCGTGAATTTAACGAGCACTCGGTACGGGAGGCCGATATTATGTTCTGTTTGTCTGTCCGTCTCATGGATAGGAATCTATACCGAACTGTTGTTTCTAGCGGTAGACGTCAACTTGATACTGTTTTGAAGAGCCAAAGAAGCCTGTTGAAAATATTGTTTAGTTTTTAACCGATAGATGGCGTTGTTAGGTGAGCGTAGTTTTCTAAATCGCGATGTCAAGATTCTCCGTGCGGTGACTAGGCTCGCTATAGTTGTAATTTTAATTAGTAAGTTAGTTAGCCTATTATGATCCACTGCTGGGCGAAAGTCTCCCTCTTCCTTTTCCACACACTTCTGTCCTCAGCTATTGCCGATGCCATAGCTAATTTTAATAAGTACGTAGTTTTACTGCTGTATCATCACCTTTGTTACGGTCGTGAGGGCTGCAGAAATAGTGCAGGATAGTGAATCATTGTTAATTTTGGTCCTTCGTGCCGGATTAATCAGTCTGGAGTTTTTTGTGGTACATTCTTGGTTAGACCTTGGTTTGCCATGGATCTTGAATACGTAGCAAGTAGCAGTAGCAGCGTGTGGTACCGTGCGCTACTGCAGACGGTGCTGGGTGTCGTCATCGTCAGGGATCAGCAGTAAAGGTGGAGGAGGTGTTGACGTGATTTACACGTCCATTTCAGTTTATTTAGCAAATAATTATGTAATGAATTTGGATAAAATTTGGCACATGAGTAGACCATGTCCTGTAGGACATAGAATATCTTTTTTCCCGAAGTGTGATCCTTGTGGGATAATTTTCTACTTCCTCGCAAACGAAGCCGTAAACTTGAATCAAATTTGACATAAACAAACGTTTACAGTAACGCAGTCGAGTAAGTATGAAATAAGTCCTATAACCTCAGGATCTTGGTTAGGAGTAACCATGTAGTTTCTTGCCGGTTCTTCTCCGTAAGTACGACTGATTAGAGCCGGGTACTCGTTTTATAAGTGCCTATGTATTATCATCATCATTGACATAGGCCCCGCCTAAGTGTTGCCATAGCGACCGGTTCTGTTCGTCTTGCATCCGTTGGATTCCCGTAATCCTCATCAGGTCATCGGTTCACCTTGTGTTAGGCTTTTCAACGCTGCGTCTTCCGGTACATATCCGGCACACCCAAGAACCATTCGGCCTCATCATCCATCTCATCCAACATCCCACAGTGTTTCGAGGCAAACGTCTATGACCAGTGATAACTTTTAGCTCTGAAACATGGTCGCTCACAATGGGCCTCATTAGAAGGTTTAAAATCACCCAAAGGGCGATGAAAAGGGCTATGCTCGGAGTTTCCTTGTGTGATCGCATCAAAAATGAAATATCCAGATGATAACCAAGGTTACCGACGTAGCCCGAAGAATCACCAAACTAAGTGGCTGTAGGCAAGGCACATTGCTCGCAGAACATGAAGGCCTATGTGAAATAAAAAGATTTTGAATTCGAATTTGAATTAGGACTCAAATCTAATAGAATAATGTTATTCTTATCTGTGACCGGCCAAAATCAACCCAATATCCCTCCAGTCCATTCACGTGATCAAAGAGTTGATACAGCTAGAATAGATATGTACTTAGAGTGAACGCTGTCTGTTCGTCCAAGTGCGCTCAGGCGGAGCTCATCCAGTTCTGATATGTCTTTGATAGCGGCTATCTGTGTCTGTGTTCTTTGCCGCCGTCCTTTAGTAATGCTAGTCGAGTGGACGGGCAACCTTATTAAGAACATTGGCTTAGTGATATTGTAGCTTTGTTTTAGTGAAGTTTTCGTGATCGGGTTTTAATTTACTTACCAGAAATTCTCTTGTAAAAACCACTTTATGATTTTAGTTCTTAGTTTAGACTTGCTAGTACCCACGTCTTCGTCCGCACACTGCCATTCAGTCACGATATCAAGACGTTTTTTTGCGCGGAAACCTACTTAAAATTCTTCATCTAATATAAAAGTAGCTTAAGTTACTTTTTAAAACATCAACTATCTACCAGTGACAATATCATCAAAATCGGTTCAGACGTTTCGGAGATTAACTGGAACAGAAACCGACAGACAGATAAAAATGTTCCAATTGCATTTTTGTTATAAGTATCGAAGATACTAACTTCCCATCTCAAACAAAAAAACAGTCACAATACAGGAGTCTTTCTTAGGGTGCAGGCTTTTGAATTGTCAGTGTCGGTCAGTCAAACCACAACAAAAATATGATATTCGATTTATATTATTTTGGTCTTTATATCAAGAGTGAATAGGTTACTTCTAGGCAAGCGTGCTCCATCGTCGGCCACATCATCGCTTACCATCAGGTGAGATAGGGGATAAAAGCGAGCCTAAAAATAATTTAAAAAAAAAATGCGCGTTCCAAAGAGTGTGAAATGTTTTTGAAGACGAACGTGCTAGAAACTCCATGGACACATAAATAATACACAAACACAATAATTATGGCTACATCAATATACTGTCAAAATTATAGTTCAACTTTCTTTCTTTATGACCTATTATTACACGCGTGTAAATTGTTTTGTATTTACCTTCGATAACTGTAATTGGTTTTCAAACAATTGTGGTTAAAATCAATAAATAAGTAAAAAAAAAAAGAAACGTAAGTGGTTTAATTGATTTAATTGTGACCCAATTGGACGTTTTTCATTTTAAACAGAATAAACTGTAAAAATGAAGGTCAAACTTTCCCTACCTACCACCGCCCGGAAGACACGGTGGAGCATACGGTGGAGGTGTGCCCTGCTTAGGCGGAGCACTACCGTGTCCGAGAGCGAAAGAAATCATTTGATGATTTGCCACAACCTCTAAAAACAAACCAACTAGGAAACTGAGGATTTGCTGGTGGACACCTCTCGGTAAATATTTTAAGGATTCACATCTAACTCTACACGCACATTCGCCATTTTCTATATGAACTCCCTTATTTACCTACACACGTCACGTACCATACATAGGTAAAGACACCTCCTATATCAAAGAATTCAAATAAGTAGTTTTTTTTTTTAGGTTGGAAAATCATTTAATGACAAATCCCGCTCTTGGGCGGAGCGAGAGATAGTGTCAGACTTTTACTGACTAAAAACCCACTCCTGTTCCTTTTTTGCCTTCATCCTTCAAATAGGTAGGTACTGTATAACTACTAGGCAATTTTTACGTATTTCAGTTAATTTGATTATTTTGACTTTTAATTTGATTTTGATTTAAATTTAATTTGTTTTTACAATTTATTTATTTATTTATTTTTTTTGATCTTTTTTTAATTCTGATATCTACAATTTAAACGTTAGCACATTTTCTTCTTTATTTGCATACTATGAAAAGCCATTAACACCTTCGATACAGAACACAATTAAAGCGGTGGTGGTGGAATAATGTGGAATAATAGTTTGGGTGTCAGAAGTCTCTCGTTTTTATACAAATACCTGTTGGTATTAGTTAATCTATATACTTATATAAAAGCGAAATATCATTCACTGATTAATCACGAAATCTCAGAAACTAAAACACCTAAAAACTTAAAATTTGGTAGGTAGGTTCTTTAATTATAGGGTGTAGACATCCGCTAAGAACGGATTTTACCATTTGTATGGAGAAACCTATTTTTACGCGGGCGAAGCCGCTGGCAGAAGCTAGTTAAAAATAAAATTGGGTACAACTACCATCCTTATTTACATTAAGCTAGGTGTTCCACGTACCGGAAGACGTAGCGTTGGAAGGCATCCTACAACGGTTGCGGGAGTCCGATGGATGCGAGACGCACAGGACCGTTCATTGTGGCGACACTAGGGGGAGGCCTAAAAGTAAAGAAAGAAAAAAATAATAAAAAAAAATAAAAAAATTAAAAAAAAAAGAGAGAGAGAGAGAGAGTTTTATTCTATTCTATTCTATGTCCAGCAGTGGACGTCTTTCGGCTGAAATGATGATGATGATGATGAGGTGTTCCTAGCCTAATAAAAATAACGATTGAAACTTTTTACTAAACTAGATGCTAATGGTTTTACGGGACCGTGTGTAAGTAGAAAATTGTCAAAGAGAACATACTCCCGGAATAAAACGTCCAGTGTGCTATTCCAGGATACGGCCTATCCGTGTGCTAAATTTCACCCAAATCTGTTCAGCCGTTCGAGCGTAAAGAAGTATCAAACAAACACAAACATTCATAAGAGTTCGCTTGTATAATATTTATGTATGTATTTTAGTGTGATGTTGTGTAATGACAACTTTTTCATGTAACACCAAAACTAAAGTTCAAGAGTTATAAGGTTTTATTCTTCTTCGATTACATCATAAATAACCATCGGGTGAAGTGATCACATGTGAGCCTATCAATCATAAAAAAATCCTTTCCTCTCTGTACTGTGTACTCCCAGTGTGTCTCACGGTAGATTCCGAAGCTCAGAAAACAGTAAAGACCTAAGCATAATGCTTCATATACCAGTAAAAGTAAAAAGTACAATAACATTCAATCAACAAAAGCACGGATGGCCGTTGGGGCCGAAAGGTTCTGGAGTGGCGACCGCGTACCGGAAGGCGCAGTGTCGGAAGGCCCCCTACAAGGTGGACCGATGACCTGGTGAAGGTTGCGGGAATCCGATGGATGCGAGACGCACAGGATCGTTCGCTGTGGCGACGTTTGGGGGAGGCCTATGTCCAGCAGTGGACGTCTATCGGCTGAAATGATGATGATGATGATGATGAACAAAAGCAATCACATAGAAAGAAAACATAATATGAGCATACAAAACGAAATCCAACAAGAACTAAAGAAACATTCACACTTAAATCACATACAAACGTCAAGTTAAATAAAACAAAACACGACCGTATGTCAATGCGGCACCACCCCTTATCAAAGCGCGCGCTGTGATTGGCTGTCGCACGAGAGGCGTGCGCGCAGCCTCCGGCACATTGGTCCTATTAAGACATCTTAGATATTTACGTCAGCAGAACTTTATTTGGTTTTTTTGGTGCAAAGCCTAAGGCAACTGGATTCTGCGTTATGTGTTGCAGGAAATCATCAAGTAATCATCATATATGTGGAGTGAGAATGTCAGACTTTTTCTGACTATACCAGTGTTAATTTAGTTACCCTTTACATTCCAGGGCCGTGGCAACTCTTTCGCAGCAAATTTCGCAGCCCATCATTTTTGATACCTACTTTTTTTTTTCACAACTTTCACACAACGCCATCCAATCCCAAACTAAGCAAAAAATGTACCTATCGTTTCAGGATTTTTCGAGTTTTAGTAATAAATAATAATAATAATGTTCACACAACTATCACACAACGCCATCCAGTCCCAAACTAAGCAGAGCTTGTGTTTGAGTACTAGACAACAGATAAACATACTTATATATTTCTAAATACATACATATTATAGATTAATTACACCCAGACACAGAACAAATGATCGTGCTCATCACACAAACATTTGTCCTGGGTCGGAATCGAACCCACGATCTCCGGCATAGCAGTCAGGGCCACTGACAACTAAACCAACAGTTCTGTCTAAAAATACTGGAGTATATCGATAGTGGATATTTGTTTATGTGAGTAACCTCGAACAATTTAAGGTTTTATGTTACTATATTGGACTTATTTGACATAAAAGAGCATGGCAGTTGAAAATTTTTCATGCTCACTCAAATATCTCACTGATGATGGTGCGTGTGTTGGATCATTCGGTAATTCCCTTCAAAATGTTTGAGCTGAGTGGTGCTGATATACGCGTCATGTCCGTGAACGGGCGCTGTTGGTTTAGACTGGTCATGGCTTAATTTTTTTAATTCTATATTTAGAATTTGTTTTTTTTTTTACTTTATTTATATTGTCCTAAACTTCTGACATAATAGTAGCGACAAGAAACATTTAACCGAGACAATAATATATTTGTAATACATAACATGATTGAAAAAAGTGCCTATGGAGTTTCTTGCACATTTTTCTCCATAGACATCTACGCTTTCGAATGTGCAATTAGCATCATTTTTCTGACTGACTGACTTCTTCACATTTCAAAAGTGTCCGTAAGTTTATTTTAAATAAAATGCTTTGAATTTTTGAATCATCATCCTGCTCTGAGTGGAGCAAGAGTGTCAGATTTTTTCTGACTATACCTACGTACCTATATAATAACGCATGGCATACATCTAAGTATGTTTCATTAACTATTGTCGAGGGCAGACCTTCTCCCAACCCCTCCCCCTCCCCCATCAACATCGCATATACCCCACCATGATCATTCAGTTATCGTTTGCGTTCCAGGGCATGGTAAATTTTTCGCAGCAAATTCCGCAGCCCTGATAATGCGTCATATCGATAATGGATGCATTTGAAATTAATACTCAACCTCTACAAAACTAACGTGCGTGGCGTGCATTCTGATAGGTAAACTAACAACACTACCTATTAAATATCTATTATTAATGATATACTACTACCGAACCCAATGCAATTACCACGCAATTCGCGACGTCATTTGTCTATTGTTTACACTATTAATTCTCAGCACATTTGCACGGGTTTAGCACAAATTGTATAATATCACATAACTCGTATATTACATTAAATTAAATACGTGTAATTGCGTTTGTCTAACAAAACTGACCACACGCACACATGCACACAACATTAAGAGCGGGTCGCACCGAGAGCTACGTTATAGCTTCCGTCAAAGTGTTATTTTAACAGTAACATTTTTTAAAATTTTATTATAGTATTACAACTATCACACAACACCATCCAGTCACAAACTAAGCAGAGCTTGTATTATGAGTACCAGACAACTGATAAACATACTTATATATTACTAAATACATACATACGTATTATAGATAAATTACACACAGACACAGAACACATGATCGTGTTCATCACACAAACATTTGTCCAGGGTGGGAATCGAACCCACGACTTCCGACATAGCAGTCAGGGCCACTAACCACTAGACCAACAGGCCCAGTCAATATTAAAAATGTTTACCATGTGCTTTAACCGTAACTATAGGCCTTCACCGCCCTAATTAAAGCGGTCAATGTTATCGTTGTTTGTGACGCCATTATAACGATTCGATCGCTAAATTGGTGCAGCCAGTATTTCGCTATATCAGAGATTTGGTGTCTGACGAGGCATTAGCTACTTATACATATACTAAAGTTCTTTGTTGCAACTCGTTTTTAGGGTGAATAATCAATATCAAGTTATGCTAAACTGTGCTATCTATGCTAGTCTATGCTATGCTGTGCTACGCTATCTTCAGCAGCTTCACTCCCCAGCTTAATAAAAATTACATGGATCTAATATTGTTTGTAATAAGATATATTCAAAAACACTATTACAAAAAATATCACACAAACAGAAAGTTGTACCTACTATCATTGACTGCCATACGCATAAGTATTTTATATCGTAAAATTTAAATTTATATATTTTAATATTTTTTTTGTTTATTTGCTTTTTTTTAATGTCTGTCCTGTAGTAAGTTAAGGTGTGCAATAAAGTAATAAATAAATAATAAATAAATTTACGGTTTCTGGGAGATAAGATGGTAGGTACGGAAGTGGAACCAATGGAAAAGATAATATAATAAACTAGCTTTTGCCCGCGGCTTCGCCTGAATACATAAAATATAGCCTATGTCACTCAGGAATAAAGCGGCTTTATGTCGATGAAAAAATTTTCGCAATCGGACCAGTATCTACTTTCAGTGATGACCTTCTACAAACAAAAAACATACTTTACCGCTTTATACATAATATATAAAATTTTAGTGTAGATGTTATAACGAAAACAAATGGAATGCCTTAAGCACCGTCAACGCAGTCACCGCATGTCATTCCTCTCACATTGACAAAGACTTTAAGAGCACTCCAAATTATTTACTGGAAAAAAAAACAAATTTTGGCAAAAGTTAGCATAGCCGCAGCACAGCTCAGCATAGCTTCACATTGATCACGCACCACTATCACACGCACACCCCCAATAGTAAAATATGTTGTGTGCATCACACACACTTGGACGGTGAATGAAATATGTGTAATATTTGAATAACAAACAGACGGACGGCCCACATCTGCTTCCTATGTTTGTGAAGGTTTGAACGCAGTGGCTACATTAAACTTATGTATTTACATTCCTACGAATAGGTATGTTATGAAAATAGTTTAAACAAAGAATTACACAGAACAGAATTAAATTCGTAAAATTAAACCACCATTATTATACGCGGCTGTATTTAGCGTTATGTTATTTTTATGAATTCCATACAAGAATACCGTTTTAGCTATAATAATAAAGACTAATTTAATAGATATATAGATATAGTCAACACATTGAATGAAATAATAATACAAGTAGATATACAATAATAATACAATATTAAATAATTTGAAAAAGGCAATATTTAATACAAAATAGTAGATTATGCGACTAGGGGATAAATCGGGTGGCATGTTGAATTCCGAACGAAACGAAGGTTGCTAATTTAATCCCGAACGTCAGTGAGGGATTTATATAATTACCCGAGCATTGCGAGGGAGTTAATAAAGAAACCTGAGTGAAGTGAGGAATTCAAGCCGCCCAAGACAAAGACAGCTTTATCCCCGTGTTGGATACTCTACTTTTTACACCATCTGTGAGATAACAAATCATACATTGGAGAAATATAAGTATTATTTACAAGTTAATCTTAACTATCACTCACCATGTTTTGAGATTTGAAACAAACAAAATTCACTACTCTAAGATTTTATAGTTTCAATTTTCTATAACGCTCCCGTTTTTTCATTACATTTTTTTTTTCGTTAGTGGCCAGTTTGAATTTTTAATAAACTTGTTTGATTCACGTACATTTGTATTCACTTAATGTTGACAGTTTTTGACGTTCCAAATTCAAATCTCATTATTCCCTAGTGATCGCCCATACTGCATGATAATGCAGGATGCCCTAGGGAGATATCCCTAGGGACAGAATGACTTGCTTTAAGTGATGGTTGTATGACATTATAAAAGGGCATTATCGAGCAGGTGGTGTAAAAAGCAAATTTGACTAAATCACACTAGTAACATAAAGGTGAAGGTTTATTAGTGTGTGTGACTGTGTAGGTATGTTTGTTACTTCTGCATACCCAAACGGCTGCACGGAGTTTATTTATTTATTTAAACTTAAATGTAGTAGTGGTACATAGGCGGGCTTAATGCGACATGGCATTCTCTACCAGTCAACCTTTGGACCTTTGGAACCTTTGTTTCGTTTTGGATTTTGATGAAACTTGGTAGGTACACGAGAAGATCATATTCTGAAATAGCATAAGGAGGCTTTTTATCCTGGAGTATGTTCCCTTGCGATAATTTTGTACAATCACGCGGGCGAAGCCGCAGCCAGCAGCTAGTAGGATTATAAATTCGTCAAGTTTGAGGTCAATACAGTTAAATTAAAATACGGTATACAGGGCCACTGACTCCATGGGTGCTCGGGGGCTCGAGCACCCATGAGAAATAAACAGTAGGTGCCGATCACCCCTGAGAATAGACATCAAGAAACAGATCAGTAATCGCCTTTTAGGTTTCGTATAAATTATAATATTTCTTGATACTAAAAACTAGTTCCATTTTTATAAAATGGTTTCATTTTATATTTTTATTAAACATAATTAGTAATTAAGTACGCAGTATGTAAGTAGGACATTTATTTATTTGTTGGTTGATCAGTGTGCATTTCTCTTCTCACACTTCGCCACTTTTTCGAGTCCATCAAATGAGCATGAGCACCCATGAGGTTTTCTAAAAGACACCACAAGGGTGGAAGACATCATGGAGTACGTGCACCAATAGATGAAATACGCACTGAGGGTAAAGCTTCTGGAGTCGCATTGTAACGTCAATTTCAAGGCGTTCGTGGTGCGAGTCCCGAAGACTTTTCTGCCCCTCATGTTGAAGGAAGACTTTTGACCGCAGGGCGTGGTGTTCCGTCGCTTCCGCGGACAAGTGCCACAGAACAGCACGAAGTGAACTTAGTGCAACGTGAAGTGTTACTAACAAAGTCCTAAGTCTTATTTACTAACGATAAATTGTATTTACACTAATAATGTTCGTCTGTAAGGTATGTATCTATGCCTGAAAATAAACGATTTTATTATTATTATTATTATATCTATACTGTCCAGTAAGGAATGGAATTTCCTACCAGAATCTGATCCTCTCGTAGCTATTCGGACGGTCTCTAGGTCTAGAGTAGAGAATAAGACACTTCTAGGCAAGCGTGCTCCATCATCGACCGCATTATCGCTTACTAACTAGTGAAATAGAGTTAAAACGTGAACCTTTACTGATAATAATAAATAAGATGTGGTCTCAGCGATCATTGTGTCGATAGTCGGAGCCTCGACCACATCTTAGGAGGCTCTTATTAGGCGGCTGGATCAAGGGCTTGATTCAGAAAGCGGTAGGTACTTCTGAGCTCGTATTGTTAGAAGGACCTTTGTCTGAGACGCCGGCAGCTCGGGCCCTGTTCCCGATACCGATGGAAAACTATTTTTATATTTTCTTTTTTTTAATTCAGTTATTTAAAAACTTAGTTAATTTGTATTTCTAAAAAATAAATGAAAGAAACAAAACTATGTAAATGCTGCTGCCCGGTTTCATTTCTCAAATGTTGTTGTTTTTGTCAATTGATAAGTATTAAGCTAGAATACTGAAGAAATAAACACACAAAGTTATGGGTATGTAACTATGTACTTTTAATTAAGGTTTATTTAAATAAAATGTACAGGTTTTGTACGAATTCGGGTTTGACGATTAACACAGACCGAATAACATTTCCCCTTTTGAGCCTGTGTAAAAACATGTTTCCGGGATAAACAGTCTTCTTTGTCCTTCTCCAGGACATGCTCTTCCCTTGTGCCAAACTTCATCCAAATCCGACCAGCCGTTTGAGCGTGAAGGAGCAACAAACATACAGACAAACCTTCACCCTTGTAAACTTACTGTGATTACTTCTCTCATCGTAGTTGATACAAACCTAATTATAAGTCGTCCCTTTGTTTGAAGTACACATCAACACTCGTAAGTCAGTGTCAGAGCTGAATACTTGATGTCAGTTACAGAGGAGAGATCTCCTTGGAACAATATTACAATACCCGAATCAAGTACTACTGTTTCAATAGGTACTTAGTATTGTGATGTAGTACATAACGAGACTTCACGCTTGTTTACTCGGGAGGGTTAAGTAGAGGTACCTAACTTAATTATAGTGTCACCAATATTTCGCATTTCTGAAGGAAACTGGCTTACATCTAGATTAATAAATTTGAAGACACATGCGAAGCGGTTGAGCGAAAAAAAATGATTATAATAGTTCAATGGGTATCTCAGAAACTGTTAGTTCAAATTGAAAAATTATTTTAGCGTTGAATAGCCTATTAAATCGGAAAAAGAATACATATAATTTTCTTTTTCAAAATCAAGATCAAAATTTTTTAAAAGGTAAACTTTTCTATACCTACGTGTATTAGCTAAACATATTATGTTTTTTTTTTTAAATTTTATTCACAGTAACTGTAATCCGAGGTGAAAATGTGACATTACAAGCTTATTAGGATTATGGGCATGTCCATCATGTGCACAACGGTGAATGCGGACTTGGGTCAAAAGAGAACTGAATCAGCTGACGGATGATCACATGGCAAATGGGACTCCATGTTTTCAAACCAGGTAGAAATACATCTTGAATAATTTCGACTTCTACATCAACTTTTCTAGCCGCTACACCACACAGACTTCCGAACACCGTAGCGATGACGTCACAATCTATTTATAAGCTTCGTCGCACACCAGGCACGCACGCGCATGCTACAGTTTATTATTTTTAATACCGATCTATTCATGATTTGTGTGCGGTGTTGCTATGGGATCCACACCCATATTTGGATCTACAGCTGATTTAGATTAAATATGGTTTAATGTGTTAACAGATGCTGTAAAGCACAAATTAGTAGTAAAATTAGATTATCACCTTTCAATACAATCGCTCTTCTTTTTTCATGTCGTTTTTATTCAAATTTTGACCGATCAATATTTAGCCACCTGGATAGCTTTGTTGTTGCTCTCGTTTAAGTCGTGAACGGTGCACGTAATGATTCATCTTCATCATCGTCAATCAACCAAAAGACGTCCACTATTGGACATAGGCCTCGCCCAAGTGTTGCCACAACGAACGGTCCTGTGCGTCTATTGGATTTACATTTTTGACAGTGACAGGCCGTGCAGAGCAGTGGTTGTCAATCATCACCATCATCATCATCATTTCAGCCGATAGACGTCCACTGCTGGACATAGGCCTCCCCTAAATGTCGCCACAACGAACGGTCCTGTGCGTCTCGCATCCATCGGATTCCCGCAACCTTCACCAGGTCATCGGTCCACCTTGTAGGGGCCTTCCAACACTGCGTCTTCCGGTACGCGGTCGCCACTCCAGAACCTTTCGGCCCCAACGGCCATCTGTTCTGCGAGCAATGTGCCCTGCCCATTGCTACTTAAGTTTGTCGATTCTTCGTGCTATGTCGGCAACCTTGGTTCTCCATGCCGAACAGGAAAAGAGGTGATGCATATCCTGTGAAGAGACTCCACACTGACACTGTGCGTTAGGTCAAGGATACCTCATTAGACCTGGTTGCTTCTGCAGCGGCCAACCTGAGCCTGCAATAGGTTCAGAGATTTCCAGATTGTCCAATCCCAGTATATGGTTTTAACTCGATAGAATCAAACCGAAAAAAAAAATAGTCTACGAGGTGCTATAAACACGAATCAAAAGATCACTAGTTGTTAGGCAGTGGATATTATTATGACTAAATAAGACATTTTAGTTCTTACTGGCTTTGGCCAGCACCTTTGCCCGCGTGATAGGTTTTTCCATACCAACTTTGGACCTCCGTTTCATAACCTTAGGGGTGAATTTTGAAAAATCCTCTCTTAATGCTTGCCTCCGTCATAAAAAGATGCTATGTGTGTGTGTGTGATGTTGTGTGTGTGTGATGTTGTGTGTGTGTGGTGTTATATTGTTTGTGTGCCTTGCGTTGTGACAAAATAAATTCATTTTCTTTCTTTTTCTTTCTTCTTTTCTTTCTATGTGCCACATTTTACGCTCCTAGTAGTTTCAGCTGTGCGTTGACTAGCCAGTCAGTCAGTTTCTCCTTTTATATATAGATTAATTAGTATGCCTTACAAGTAATCAGCTCAGTCCATCGCCACGGCCTCGGCCTTGCTCGGACATAAAGCTTACTTTGTCGCCATTCATGTGGAAAAAGCTTTGGTATTTATATTCATGACGTATTTTGTGACAATTTTCAACACGTTAAAAGAAAAGTTGGGCTTTGTATAGAAAATAATTATGATTTGGTTTTGATTCTGGAAGAAGTTACGTAATTGGATGATAACTATGTTTTAGACTAAACTATTTTTAGTAAGAGTACTTAGTTGTTATTCATCATAACCCCTCGGGCGCCCGGGGGTATTATTATTACGTAATTGCGCGTTTTTACGTAAATCACCAAAAAAATAAATAAAAAAAACTTACTGAATTTTTCTAGGAAAAACAAAGATAAAGAAAACAAAATTTTCGGCTAAAAAAAAAATCGTACAAACGTGTGTACAAAATGTCAATTAAGCGTTTTTCAAGGTCATTAGTCAGTACAGACGTATGTACAATCGGCCTTCGAGGGGATAATCATCATCATCATTTCAGCGCAAAAAACGTCCACTGTTGGACATAGGCCTCCCCAAGTGTTGCCGTAACGACCGGACCTGTGCGTCTCGCATCTATCAGAATCCCGCGACACTCACCAGGTCATCGGTCCACCTTGTGGGAGCCCTTCCAACGCTGCGTCTTGCGGTACGACCATTCGGCTCCATCGATCATCTGTTCTGCTAGTTATGTGCCTACCTACTGCCTTCATTAGGTCAGCGGTTCTCCCAAAAAGTAGATCGAAACTTTAGCACAGTTTCTTCCTATACCTTTCGGTAAAGACTCTTTAATTTTGGTACCCTATGCTCTATGCTCTTTAATATTTTTCCTATTTTAAAGAAAGGAATTCCCTGTCGCAGATTGTGTTTCCTGATAGCTACAACCTAGGGCTCTTCAAGTCAAGACTGAACACTGAACAGGTTATTTCTAGGCAAGCGTGATCTATCGTCGTCCATATCGTTGCTTTGCATCAGTTGTGATGGTGGTCAATCGCCAGCCTATCAATAATAATAAATAACCTCAACAGTGACGTTTTCCTTCATCTGCCCAGTGAGTGACAATCTTCCCTTATCTGATAAAGTACACATAGGTGGTAATTGAATTCAAGAAATCTACCAAACCCCATTAACATCGGCCTACGTATTCCATTGTAGGCCCAATTTATTGCCCTCATGTTTTATTTAGTGGTGTCGATCGAAATGCTTAATTAGTCGACTATATCCTGAAATCTTAGCGTTTTAATGGCCTATTTCTACTACAGTGGCCGTTTGGCCGCTCGTAAGAAGGCCCGGGCGGTCTTAATTAGAAAAACCTCGCAATTAATTAGCAATAAAATGCATGGACTTGTTTGGAGTTGAAGGGGAATAAAATTGTTTGGCGGTTTTTTTGGCACGTTTTGTATTTGTAATTACTTCTTTGGGTTAACTTGTGAGGGGCAAGACGAAAAAAACTCATTTTGTTTTTATAGTATTAGAATAAAAAACGTAAGGGCTGTTTTTAATTTTGAGTTTTCTTGGGATAGGCAGAGTCATGACGAATAGTATAGGCTATATAAAATCAATGTACAACCCACAGAAGTGAAGCACCAACTAAAAATGCGGGCGAAACCGCGGGTGCCAGCTAGTTAATTAAATAAATACGCATTTTAAATGTCAACTTTCCGTTATATTTTTTTATTTCGTTTCGCCTTGTCGTTTGACACGAAATAAGAATGAAATTCATTCTTCGAACCTATTTTGATTACGACTTATAAAGGTATTGAAGACAAAATTAGAGTTTTTTCTGGTAAAGAATTATCATGCAACGTGGCGATATCTACTGCCAGTCTTTTGGGCACACTTTCAGTCGAAAGGAAGAAATTTTAACGCCAATTTGTATAACATTCAATTAAGAGCGTTTGTTTTAAGTATTAATATGTATATTTTTAATCCCACCAAAAACATTTTGTAAAAAACTAGCCAAGTCTCGATGGAGCTGGAAGCAAGTAGCAATTTTCCATCGTCAATGGGCGACAGATTGGTGCAAAGGTGTCATGGAGCACCTGGTTTTGTACCCTTGTGTACCCTTCAACGGCCAGGTCACACAACATTAACTATAATAATAAAGAAATCGCAGTAAGGAACCTTAGACTTGGCACGACTTTGTTCAGATTCCATTACTTTTTAGAGATAAAAAAGCAGCTCCATCGAGACTTGGCTAGTTTTTTACAAAATGTTTTTGGTGGGATTTCACTTCTTTTTGTAGAAACGTGGGCATATTGATTTTTGCAATGACAGTCGATTTTTTTATGTAACAATAGTAGAAGGGGGCATTACCGTATCTCTAATACAGCTGAGACCAGCTGAGGGTTCTTCACCAGATACTTCAGTCCTTCGATTTTTGACATCAAATGAAGCGGCCCACCAAGTTGAATATTGTTTGTAAAGGCGGTATGTCGATCTCTAATAGTTTGGGTGGGCTCTTGTGTTTTCTAATCAGGGTCACCAGGTACTCCAGATCTTCGATTATCCTAGTTTTTATAGTTTTCCCTTTATGTGGCCATTAAACCCTAACTCTGTACCAAATTTCAGCTCTCTGAGTTTATGGGAAGTACTAGTTCTATTCTGATGATCATGAGTGAGTAAGTGTCATAAATGCGAAACTTTGCTTTCGCTTAACTTCGGAACTAAATGACCTACAGACTTGAAATTTTAGATTTTAAGTATGTGATTATAGCTTACTGGATGACGAAAATTTTTGCGTTCTGCCCCCCTAGCCAAGTCACAAACGATAAACGTAAACTCTCAGTAGTCTTTAATAGATTTTCAACTTTATGCTATTGGATATAAAGTTGAAAATCTATTGAAGATTACATAGTGTTTTCGTTCGTTCCGGTCGCTAACGCTCAGTAGTCTTTAATAGATTTTCAACTTTATGCTCTTAGGTATAAAGTTGAAAATCTATTGGAGATTACTAAGCGTTCACGTTTATCGTTTGCAACTTGGCTAGGGGGGCTGGTCTTATCCAGAGGTTCTCAAATAGGGGCCTGAAAATGCGGCGAAATGGTTCCAGTAAAGGATGGTACGGCAGTGTTTGCTTCGCACTCGGCTTGGTGGGGGCACTGCCGTGCCCCCTGATACTGTGTACATTCCCAATGTAAATTAAAAAGACAAATGTTATTGTTTATTTTTTTTTATTTCAACACTATAAAAAACTACTGAACAGATTTTCATGCGATTTTCACCAATATCAGATTTATGGGAAATATTACGTTGAATTGATTGATGGCATGAACAATGATTTTTAACACCCGTGCGAAGCTAGGGCGGGTTGCTAGCACGTTTAAGACAAAATAGCTTAATATTATAAATAAAATATTTATAATATTTAATTTATTAAATAATTATTAATTAAATAAAATATTTATAATATTTGCTCAAAAATTATTTTATAATATTGATTGCCTTTGCATCCTATGGGAACTCTGATACAAAAAACGCCATTAACAGAACTAAGTACAAAATTAAAGAATTAAGCCCAGCCTCATTCACCATAGAACTATTTGCTACTCCGAATTTATTCTTCCATTCGTCAGCTTCAGCCCCTCTTAGTGTAACATAAATAAGAAGCAACACGACATAACCGCGGCTGAGTCTCGATACAGACGCCACCGCGCCGCTTAGCACGAGATGAGAGTTAGGAGGTGGATACATTGGTGGGGACTGCGAAATTAATGCGAATTATTGCATTTGTAGAGCTGTACAATTGATGGCCCAGTGGAGGTGGCGGCTTCGAATCCAGCCAGGCGTATGACATTGTGTAATTAATTTAATCCCCACTGCTCTCATCGTGAAGAAACCGGCATGTCCTAGAACCAAAAATTCGATGCCATGTGACATTTACCAAGTGGGTACGCGTGGTAAATTACAGCCCATTCTCACTCCTAGAGAGGAAGCCTGAGTCCCAGCAGTGGGAACATTATAAGGCTGACTATGCTTATGCTTGCATTTGTAAAGAAGACAACATAATATATTACCGTGGCTGAGTCTCAACACAGAAGCTACAGTTGCCGCTCACTAAGATATCAGAGTTAGGAGAAAAACACAACGGCGGGGAACGTGAAATTATTACTAAATGATAACTGTTTTCGCTTTGACCAAGGAAATTATTTTTGAATTTTGTTTATGTAACTCGAGCCATTGTAACAGCCTCGACTTAAAAGATGAAGGTCATGGATTCAAACTCCGCCTGCCTGGGTTTGGCTTTGTGTAATTTATTTCATCACGACGGTTCGTAAAACGGTGAAGGAAAACATCGTGAAGAAACCAGTATGTTTTAGAATCAATAATTCAAAGACATCTGCATAAGCGATCACAATATGGTGGTACCCAAAGAATAAATTTCAATTACAATTTATTGAAGGGAACCAAGTATTACAAATCAAAGCGAAACAAAAACCCGTGTTTCCCGTACTCACTAAAATTTTTTACCTTATAAATCGTCGTCAATTCAATTACGATACATTTCAATGTAAAATCTTTAAATGTCTACAAAAAAAATAATATTTATCTAACACCACACAACACCACAGACTTGCACAACTAACACTAATTCCCTAACACCGAAATTCCGAAAGCGAATCTACAAATCATTCGCATTCAGCTAGTGTGCACTATGCCTATTTCTCGCTGTATCGCCAAATGACACAAACGACGGGATTAGCCGGTATCTCGCCTCGCCACGCCACTGACGTACCTGCAAGAATTGTGGCTTACTGTCACATCACTATTATTAGTGCTGGCACAAAATATTGCTGAGTTATAGGAAAAAAAATGTAGTCCTATAACAAGTACTTGGTAACATTTGGAGCTCCTTGGAAGAATTTATTTAAGGAAGTCAATCAGTCTGCTCATCCTTATTTCTACTAAATTAATGTCGGCTTCCAGCGTAATTGGGTGTAGCTGAATACCAGTATTTTACGTAGAACAACTGCTTATCTAACCTCCACAAACCAGTAACTGGGTAACAAGATACCTTTAGGCATGACTTGTCGAAAGTCGCAGGGTTATCAACAACTTTAGGACGACGAGCTACTCATTAGTAGCTTGCTGTCCGTCCGATCGGTAAGCCAAAGTCGTCGACCGCACATACTCTTCCATGTGAGCCTCAAAGATATAACATAAATAACTTAACAGTACATAGCGAAACCATAGTGGTCCAGGAGGGCTGATGCTCGCTAGGGACACGGAATTTTTTAAGAGTTCCGGCTCTAGAACGCAAAAGATAACTGAAGGACACAGGTGGGTTTCTCTTGCTCTATCCAAGTGCGGGAAAAGTCATTTGATGTTCCTTATTATTATTTTTAATTTAGCTAGCCCGTATTGTGCCACTGCTGGGCAAAGGCTTCCCTCTATTCTTTCCAACGATCACGATTCCTCGCTTTCTCTTTCCAATTTTCCAAGGAAGACATCCAGGTCGTTGGCGGGGTCCCGTGTCGCTATGTCTGGGTCATGCCCATCCTGTGTTCTACGGGCCCACAGCTCGTTAGTTGATTTTCAACCTCAAAATAAAAAAGCAAGGCTGTTTCGCAGACTTCCGAGCTCCTAACACCTCGTAACTGCTGTCAAAGATCTATAAATGGCAACTGAGACTAACTGCTTAACATGCATTTCAAGGCTTAGAGAGTTCGTGGTATGTAGGTATATCAATGGCCACTCATCGTTGGATTGAACTCTGCAATTTGTAAAAGTGATAGTTTATGTGCGCGTGGGTGTACGAGTACGTTTGCAGTTTGTTCACGCTCACACGGTAGGACGGATCGAGATGAATATTGTGACACATGAGTAGAAATGTCTGTTCATATTTACCTAAGATACTTTTTGTCCTGGGAGTGTGGACTCTTGGTATAATTTTCGACGTTCATTCGGGTGAAACAAAAAAAAAAAACCTTTCATACTGTTTGGATCAGAATGTTGGGCTGTGAAAAAGACGGATGAAAAAAGATAGCAAGTAGCAGAGATGAGAGTTGAGATGGATGTGTAGTATGATGAAAACGAATAAAGTGAGAAATGGCTACAACCCGGGAATCTTTAAGTCAAGAGTGAATAGGTTACTTCTAGGTAAGCGCGTTCCATCGTCGACCGCATCGTCGCTTTCCATCAGGTGAGTTAGCGGTCAAGCGCGAACCTATCAAGAATAAAAAAAAAAAAAAAAAAAAATGAGTATATTAGACGAAATTCGAAAGTGGCGCCAGTGACTGAAAAATTAAAAGGTACTCGTTTGTCTTGATATGGCCATGTAAAGAGGATAAAACGCATGTTGCATAAAGAGTAAATAATCAGAAATCAGAAACGTTTATTTCAAATAAACCAATTACAGGCACTTTTGAATTGTCAAAAAATTGTCAGAATATACATGTAGATAGATGGAGAAGGAGATAGGCCAAAGAAAAGATGGATGGATTGTGTGAGGAGTGCTAGGAAAGAAAAGGGAGTTTGTGATAGCGTGACGGGTGACAGGAAAGAATGGAAGAAAAAAACGTGTTGCACCGACCCAAAATAAAACGGGACAAGGGCATGAAGATGATGATGACTCAAGTGAAGCTGCTGGCAAAAGCCTGCCAGCGGTCTGATTATCTATCTAGTCGTAGACCATTGTCCCCATTCTATAAAGACGGGCACTTCAGCTTTGGGAGTTTACAACTGCACTTTTGATCGTCGACTATATTTAGTTTATTTCTAACGCCAAACATCATTCCCGTATTTTTATTTCGTTTTTTACTTTGAAGGGTATTGTGTTCGGTGAATTTCATTCACTTGTTGTTTCAAGTTGCTTACCAACATTTCTATGCTACAAGTTTTTACTGTTGAGTTGTAAAAGTTTTTTTTTATTAATTTAGACTTCATGCACAAAGCTACAAAGGCTTAATAACTTTTAGCGTTTTTGCTTAATGACTTATGCAAGGTTACTGTTAGCTCAAAATATTCCCAGCAGGACGTGATATCGTGACCTAATTTGGCTGAGATAGCCCGAAGAATCACTGAACTTAAGTGCCCGCAGAGCGATAATCGACGGGGTCAAAAATTTTGAGTGGAAGTCTTTCCATAAGGCGAACCGACATGGTGAGGGTCCGAACCCGATGGATGTGAGACGCACATGAGTGATCGTTGTGGCGGTACTTGGGAGAGGTTTACAAGTTTGTCCAGCCGTGGTTAATGTTTATTTTTGCCCTCTGATTATGGTCAACCTTATTATAATCACAGTTAAGTTAATATGCTCCTCTCAAGAGCAGTGATTACCCTTAATTACGAAACTAACTTAAGTATGTGTCTTCGTTGCCAAATTGTATACGATAAGCGCGCCTCACATTTGTGCAGCAATCGGTTAGTGTGCAACATGGCGGTAGATAAGAGAGGTTCGGAAATTAGAATATTAATGTGCTGTGCACTTTTTTAAGGTGGGAAATCATCTAACACTTCTAGCCAACCTAGAGCGCTCTAGGGCAAAGTTTTCAGAAGTCCGCCCATGGCCCCAGTAGGCTTCGGCCCTGCTAAGCCCCTACTGTTTTGCTGACACCTCTTAGAGACGCGCCTGGAACGCTAAGCGTTGTACGAAATGTGATACTGTGGTATGCACTTGTACTACACATATGAAAATATATATGTCACCGGAGTCTGTGTTTCCTGATAGCTATAACTTAGGGGTCTTTAAGTCAAGAGTAGAGAAGTAACCTACTTCTAGGCAAGCGTGGTCCATCGTCGCTTACCATCAGGTGAGATGGTGGTCAAACGCGAGCCTATCAACAATAATAAAAAAAAAATGTACTACTCAAATCAAATATAATCAGATATTCTCAAATGGGCAACTGAAGGAAGACGGGTGAGTTTTAATCAGTAAAAGTCTGACATTTCCTCTCGCTCTACATAGAGTAGGAGATTAAAAAAACTCTGACACTTCCTCTTTCTCTACATAGAGTGGGAGATTAAAAAAACTCTGACACTTCCTCTCGCTCTACATAGAGTGAGAGATTAAAAAAACTCTGACACTTCCTCTTTCTCTACATAGAATGGGAGATTAAAAAAACTCTGACACTTCTTCTCGCTCTACATAGAGTGGGAGATTAAAAAAACTCTGACACTTCCTCTCGCTCTACATAGAGTGGGAGATTAAAAAAACTCTGACACTTCCTCTTTCTCTACATAGAATGGGAGATTAAAAAAACTCTGACACTTCTTCTCGCTCTACATAGAGTGGGATATTAAAAAACTCTGACACTTCTTCTCGCTCTACATAGAGTGGGAGATTAAAAAAACTCTGACACTTCCTCTCGCTCTACATAGAGTGGGAGATTAAAAAAACTCTGACACTTCCTCTTTCTCTACATAGAATGGGAGATTAAAAAAACTCTGACACTTCTTCTCGCTCTACATAGAGTGGGATATTAAAAAACTCTGACACTTCTTCTCGCTCTACATAGAGTGGGAGATTAAAAAAACTCTGACACTTCCTCTCGCTCTACATAGAGTGAGAGATTAAAAAAACTCTGACACTTCCTCTTTCTCTACATAGAATGGGAGATTAAAAAAACTCTGACACTTCCTCTCGCTCTACATAGAGTGGGAGATTAAAAAACTCTGACACTTCTTCTCGCTCTACATAGAGTGGGAGATTAAAAAAACTCTGACACTTCCTCTTTCTCTACATAGAATGGGAGATTAAAAAAACTCTGACACTTCCTCTCGCTCTACATAGAGTGAGAGATTAAAAAACTCTGACACTTCCTCTTTCTCTACATAGAATGGGAGATTAAAAAAACTCTGACACTTCTTCTCGCTCTACATAGAGTGGGAGATTAAAAAAACTCTGACACTTCCCTTCGCCCTACATAGAGTGGGAGATTAAAAAAACTCTGACACTTCTTCTCGCTCTACATAGAGTGAAAGATTAAAAAAACTCTGACACTTCCTCTTTCTCTACATAGAGTGGGAGATTAAAAAAACTCTGACACTTCCTCTCGCTCTACATAGAGTGAGAGATTAAAAAAACTCTGACACTTCCTCTTTCTCTACATAGAATGGGAGATTAAAAAAACTCTGACACTTCTTCTCGCTCTACATAGAGTGGGAGATTTAAAAAACTCTGATACTTCCCTTCGCCCTACATAGAGTGGGAGATTAAAAAAACTCTGACACTTCCCTTCGCCCTACATAGAGTGGGAGATTAAAAAAACTCTGACACTTCCTCTCGCTCTACATAGAGTGGGAGATTAAAAAAACTCTGACACTTCCCTTCGCCCTACATAGAGTGGGAGATTAAAAAAACTCTGACACTTCCCTTCGCCCTACATAGAGTGGGAGATTAAAAAAACTCTCACACTTCCCTTCGCCCTACATAGAGTGGGAGATTAAAAAAACTCTGACACTTCCCTTCGCCCTACATAGAGTGGGAGATTAAAAAAACTCTGACACTTTCTCTCGCTCTACATAGAGTGGGAGATTAAAAAAACTCTGACACTTCCCTTCGCCCTACATAGAGTGGGAGATTAAAAAAACTCTGACACTTCCCTTCGCCCTACATAGAGTGGGAGATTAAAAAAACTCTGACACTTCCTCTCGTTCTACATAGAGTGGGAGATTAAAAAAACTCTGACACTTCCTCTCGCTCTACATAGAGTGGGAGATTAAAAAAACTCTGACACTTCCCTTCGCCCTACATAGAGTGGGAGATTAAAAAAACTCTGACACTTCCCTTCGCCCTACATAGAGTGGGAGATTAAAAAAACTCTCACACTTCCCTTCGCCCTACATAGAGTGGGAGATTAAAAAAACTCTGACACTTCCCTTCGCCCTACATAGAGTGGGAGATTAAAAAAACTCTGACACTTTCTCTCGCTCTACATAGAGTGGGAGATTAAAAAAACTCTGACACTTCCCTTCGCCCTACATAGAGTGGGAGATTAAAAAAACTCTGACACTTCCCTTCGCCCTACATAGAGTGGGAGATTAAAAAAACTCTGACACTTCCTCTCGTTCTACATAGAGTGGGAGATTAAAAAAACTCTCCAATGTGAGATTTTCATAACTGAAATAAGGTTGTGGTCAGTGTCAAAAAAACGGGATCGAGACTGGCGCCCTATGTGTAATATAATAATAATATATTCCACAACTATCACACAACGCCGTCTAGTCTCAAGATAAGCAGAGCTTGTTGTCCTGGGTGGGAATCAAACCCACGACCTCGGGCATAGCAGTCAGGGCCACTAACCACTACAAATTGATAAGTTCTTGATAAATCTTGATTACGTCACTAGCGTGTTTGTCAATGTAGTGCATCGATTCCCATATAATTTATTAACAACTAGTATAACTGATTTCTTAAAAAAAACACTACTATGATTGAGGTGTATTATTCTAGTTATACGTTTCATATCAGAGAAAGACAAGTCGTAGGTAATCAGATTGTTACTACAAACCAATAATAAATTTCACCTTTTAGGAACATAACTTTAAATTACCTCAAAAACATCCCTTCGTGCCATTAAAGATTCCCTGATCCCCTCTTCCCTTCCATATCTTGTCCTATAAACTAAACACTGTCACAATAAAGTAATGAAAAGTCGTATAAACGTCATTTAGTTCCCGTTATCGTATCTATGGGTCCCAGAAACAATTGAACGTGTAAATAATCGCCTCCCTAAGGATGTCCGGATTTCATAGTGATGCGACACGCGATCTATTAGCTTGATGATAAAATGTTATGATATTATTTTTGATAGACTTCAAAATTATTGTTAATTTATTTGGAAGCCTGTTTTGGGGATATTTTGTCGCATAAATAAAACTAAAACTGCTTCAAGGGAGAGCTCACGCATGTTAATTACTTATAAATGTAATGAAGGTTCTAAGAATTAAGGTAAAATAAGGTACTCTTAACTATAATATAATAAAAAACAACAAAGTTTGGACAAATTGTAAAATTCTTGATGATTGGGCTTGAAAATACAAGGCCAGAAATTCATCTATTTTTGCTAAAGTTTTTCTGTAAATATTTGAAGTGTAATTTGTGGAGAAAAAATAAACTGTTTTTGGATTGTGTTTTTTTAAGGGTTCCGTACCTCAAAAGGAAAAAAAACGGAACTCTTATAGGATCACATTGTTGTCCGAAAGGTCTGTCTGTCTGTCGGGCAAGACCCTTTATCTCGGGAATGCATGGAGGTATCGAGTTGAAATTAAAACTTACTAGATCTGCGGTCCCTTGAAGCTGTGAAATACTCAAACATTTACCCACCATCTACAGACCTTTTTGAGAGAGGACTTTTGGCCGAAAGGTGTCGTGTATCGACGTTTCCGAGGACGGCTACGCGACACCACGCAGCGGAACACGACGCCGATGTTACGTGTATAATTATAGTTTGTGATATTTTTAATATGTATTAGTTTATTTTGTTTATAAGATTGTATTATAATGTATTTTATCTATGGGCCTTAGTTGCCTGACAATAAAGAAATAATAATAATAATTAAAGAAAGATAAGTACGGCCATTTATGTTGCAAACAACGTATATTTCGACACTCTCAAGGGAATCAAGATTCATAGGGTACTTTCCGTTGACCTAGAATTCTGAAATTTGGCATGAAGCAAGGTCTCATAGCACAAGTGTAGGAAAAAGTCTGAAAACTGCAAATTTGTAGTTACATCACTTTTTTGTGATTTGGAAAAATCTTCGTAATTTATTTATTTAAACTTCATGTACACTAGTGGTACGTAGGCGGACTTAATGCAACAAGACATTCTCTACCAGTCAACCTTTCTATTCAATTCGGGAATTGAACTGTTTTCATAGGTAAGTTTGTACGGAACCCTCAGTCCGCGAGTCCGACTCGCCTTGCCCAGTTTTTTTTTAATTATTGTATAAATTCTATATTTTGACCATCATGATCGCTAATAGAAGGTGTAGGCCCTCTTGTATTAAAATAAAATTAACGTTGTTTATAAATTAGTACTTTGCTATCGATTTCGTTGCGAGAATGTTTTAGAATGGTTATAATTTGTGCCAAGTTTCAAGTTTATTACTCCTAGAAATAAGAATTCTCTATACAATCTTTACAACCCTCTAAATTGTTTGATTGGAGATAATTCTGAAAACTAATGATGAACTGATGATGATGATTACCTTTATTATTTACTTACGTTACTATTTGTGTTTACTTTCAAGCACATTGACACACGGAATGAGGTTTTGCATACCAATGAAACTCCTTTTCAACCCCTCAAAGGTTGATTTTTCAAAAACTCCTTCTAAGTGCTCGCCTACGTTATAAAAGGAAGCTTTATGCAAAATTTCATGTTCCTAGTCCCAGTAGTTTCGGCTGTGCGTTGATATGTCAGTCTGTTTTTCATCTGTGTATATTTAAGCGAATTACCATTCACTGATTAATCACGAAATCTCAGAAACTATAACACCTACAAACTTAAAATTTGGCAGGTAGGTTCCATATAGGGTGTAGACATCAGCTAAGAACGATTTTATGAAACTCCACCCCTAAGGGGGTAAAACGGGAGTTGGAAGTTTGTATGGAGAAACCTATTTTCACGCGGGTGAAGCCGATGGCAGAAATTAGCTTTATATACGAGTATATATAGATTAATTAAATGTTGTACATAAAATGTGAACGTTCGTATATTTGGTAAGCGCCGCCCCGCCCCGCGCCCCCCGGGACTGCGCTTCCAAATTAAACATGTACCGACAACTGGAGCGCACAAATTAAAATTCTAGTTATTTTACAGTGTTGCCTTAATACAAGTTTATTTTTGTTTCAGTTAGATCTGGATGCAAAAAAAATGTAAAAACAAAGCCTTTTCCTACACTATGCAATGTTTGATAGCACGGTTGGCGCAGGGATTAAGCGGTTGGCTCTTGCGCTGCGTGTCACGAGTTCGATTCCCACTCGGATAAAATATTTGTGTTTCCTACATACAGTTGTCCCAGTTCTGGGTGAGTTTTTTATAATATATGTTTGGGAAAGCCCTCACGATTCAGGAGCGACTAACTACTAGTGGGAAGCTTATGCAAAGATTCAAAGCATTTTATTTCAAATAAACCATTTATAGGCACTTTTGAAATGTCAAGAAGGCAGACAGTCAGGAAAAAAATAAATGATGCTAATTGCACATTCCAAAGCGTAGATCTCTATGGAGAAGAATGTGCAAGAAACTCCATGGACACTCTTTTCAATCATGTTTTGTAATTACAAATATCTTTCATAGCATAAGTATAATCAGCCTTTTAATGTTCCCACTGTTGGGACTCAGGCCTCCTCTCTCTAGGAGAGGGAATGGGCCGTAATTCACCACGCGGGCCCAGTGCGGATTGGTCAATGTCACATGTCTTCGAATTTTTGGTTCTAGGACATGCTGGTTTCCTCACGATGTTTTCCTTCACCGTTTCGAGAGCAGTGGGGATGAAATAAATTATAAAAAGTAATGCGCCTGGCTGGGTTTGAACCCGCGACCTACAACTCGTAAGTCGGGGCCGTTACCACTCGGCCACCACTGCTATCTTTCTTTCTAGTGGGAAGCAACGTGTTCTTTTAAATAAAAAAAGCAATCAAAGAAATGTTGTAATGTGTGTATGATGTTGTCATTTAAGAGCATCTAATAAAAAAAATAAAAACAAAAAAATAAATCCAATTCAACAAAAAATCATATTTGCCATCGGCTCTTATGAAAACAATTGTGGTGCCGGTTGTTAAAAATGCCATGGGTGATACGTCAGATAAGGGTAATTACAGACCGATATCTCTCGCGACTGTAATAGCAAAGGTATTGGACGGGTTATTAGATAAACAGCTTGACAAATTTGTGCAATTAAAAGATACGCAGTTTGGTTTCCGGCCGGGGTTGTCGACTGAGAGTGCAATACTGGCTCTGAAGCACACAGTGCGTTACTATGTAAAGAGAAAGACACCTGTTTACGCATGTTTCTTGGACTTGTCCAGGGCGTTTTGACCTAGTGTCATACAATAAGCTATGGACGAAACTAAGGGATGCAGGTGTCTCTGGTGATATCGTGGATATTTTAGCGTACTGGTACAGCAACCAGTCCAACTCAGTTCGGTGGGGAAATGTTTGCTCTGATGAATATTCGCTACAGTGCGGAGTAAGACAGGGGGGTCTGACCTCACTGCGTCTCTTTAACATTTATGTGAACCATCTGATTGAGGAGCTCAGCAGCATGCATGTAGGATGCCATATTGATAACATATGTGTGAATAATTTAAGCTATGCTGACGATATGGTGCTGTTGAGCCCCTCGATCGGGGGTCTGAGACAGTTGTTGAGGGTATGTGAGCAGTATGCAGTGGAACACGGTCTCAAGTATAATGTAAAGAAAAGTGTATTTATGTTATTTAAATGTGGTAATAAAGATCCTGACTGTATACCACCCTTATTACTGAATGATATAACTCTGGACCGTGTGACACAGTTTAAATATCTTGGGCATATCGTGACTGAGAGATTATGTGATGATCAGGATATGGAAAGGGAGCGCAGGGCACTGTCAGTACGTGGTAATATGCTGGCACACAGGTTTGCTCGGTGTACAACCGAAGTAAAAATTACATTATTACCCATTAGAGGTCACCGTACTTGATTGAGTACAGCCATATCCCTAAGTGCAAATTACAAATCTCGTAAATTTAATGAAGGTATTTTTGTTATTTTACTTCATCATAAGACTGTTCAAATATATTTATAAATAATTCGCGGGTAGTGTAACTTTTTTTGATAAAAAGTGTCAGTTGAAGTTTTGTTACCGAAACACTGTGAAGGTAAGTGAATGATTTTTTATTTTATAAAATAATTATAGCTTAGAAGTTGTTCTTTTTATTTTGTTTGTATAAAATACGTGTCAGAGTAAGTTATAAAGAACAATACAATTGATTATTTATTACTAGAATAAAACTAAGGTTATTTAAACGTTACTGTACTCGGTTGAGTACAGTGACAACATACGTAAGTAAAATAACTATTTTTTTCTTTCAGATTTCTTGCAATGAAGAAGCAGCAATTTACATCGCAAACGAGTTATAAGGGGCTTGAAGAAGCTATTGAAGCCGTTTTACAAGATGGCGATGATGATGAATGTGACTTGGCTATCATACCACCCGATCCAAGTGCACTGACTGATGAAGAAGAAGGTGCCGATGAGGATATGGCAGCCTGTTTCATACCACAAGACGTACCTGGTACTATTGAGGTATTTATAAATCGAGAGGAAAGTGGTAGCGAAGATAGTGAGTACGACGACAGTGATAATGAACCACTGGAATCAAAAAGAAGGCGACTAGATTCTACCCTCCAATCCACTTCAGATTCGAGCCCAATCTGGCGAAAATGTACTCCATCATATTCTTCAGCTTTTCAGAGTACTTCCGAAGTCTGCGACAGGAAGAGTGTTATTTGTAAAGAACTGAATGGCCTCAACCCTGTACAAATATTTGAAAAATTGTTTGATAATGATATTCTTGATATGATTATAACCAACAGCAAACTGTACGCTAATCAACACAATAGACATGAGTTTCAACTGGATTTTTCTGATTTGAAAAAGTTTTTAGGGGTGTTGATATTATCTGGGTACCATAAACTCCCTCGAGAACCAATGTACTGGTCTCTAGATGAAGACATAGGAGTAGAATTGGTCAGTAAAGCCATGTCGAGACATAAGTTTAGAGATATAAAAAGAAACCTTCATCTTGTAGACAATGACTTAGCAACAACGTCGAACGATAAAATGTTCAAAATAAGACCATTGGCAGAAAAACTTATGCAGAAGTTTTTACAGTGGGGAGTGTTTCATGATAGTATCTCTGTAGACGAATCAATGGTAAAATACTATGGCCACCATCCTGCCAAACAATTTATTCGTGGGAAGCCAGTCCGTTTTGGATATAAAAATTGGGTAGCGGCCAGTTCGACTGGATACTGTTACTCATTCGACTTTTATTGTGGCAAATCGCTGTCGCCGACTTCTGATCCTTTGGGTTCCCGGGTAGTTAAAACATTATTGGAGAAACTGAATTGTACCTCAGCTAATCATGAAGTTTTTTTTGACAACTTTTTTACAAGCTACGATCTTTTACTGGAATTGAAAAGCCTAGGCTATCGTGCTACGGGAACAATACGAGAAAATAGGACTAAAAAATGTCCACTGACTAGCACAAAGGAAATGAAAAAGAAAGAACGTGCCACGTATGACTACAGGTTCGACAAGAAAGGAGAACTTTTATTGGTAAGGTGGAAAGATAATAGTGTCTGTACTATGGCAACAAACTATGATACTATTGAACCGTTGGGGACGGTCAAACGATGGTGTCCAATAAAGAAGGAGAAGATAGACGTAGCGATACCACATTTATTCCAAACGTACAATAAAAATATGGGAGGTGTAGATGAACTCGACCAGTCTGTCTCACTGTATAGAATTGCTGTTCACGGTAAAAAGTGGTGGTGGGTGCTATTTACCTACATGGTAGACGTGGCTGTTGCTAATTCCTGGCGTTTACATGTAATGTGCAATAATAATCCTATGGATCAACTCATGTTCCACCGTCATATCGCGCGATATTATTTACGCCAAGGTGAACTAAGAAAATCGCGTCAGGCTGCATCAATAGTTGAAGGCTTGCCTCAAGATGGAGTTGGACATTATCCTACAAAAATGGAAAAACAGCTGCGATGTGTCCTCTGTCATTCAAGAGTGCGCTGGCAATGTAAAAAATGCCTAAAAACACTTTGTGTCGAAAAAGCTTGTTTTGAAAATTTTCATACTTAGGCGGTCAGTGTACTCAATTAAGTACACCCCTGTAACTTGATGAAAACTGTAATTTTGTTTATTTTTCTTGTATTTTATGTTTTTTTATTCTTATTTCAATAAGAAAATAAAGAACATTTAAAAAATATTTTGGTACTTTTTGTTTGACCTCTAATGGGTTAAAGCCTTTTGCCAGACGTTTTATACCAGCGGGCTGTGGGCAAGCTTTACACAGAAAGCTTACAGTGCCTTGCGCGTACAGTACAACAATGTGTTCAGGGCGCTGTTCCGGCTCCCTAGATACTGTAGTGCCTCTGGGATGTTTGCCGATGCCAGTGTGGACGACTTCTACGCATTAATGCGCAAGAAGGTTGCGTCGGTAATGAAACGTGTCCGTGGGAGCCGAAACAGTGTACTGAGAATGATAGGAGACAGGTATGATACTGCACTGCTGGGCAGGTTTACGGAGCTGCATGTTATGGGGTCTCGATGGGCCTGCTGAGTTGGACTGCAGCTAAACTTGTTTATTTAAATATTTTTGACATGCATTTAATTTTTAATAATTTTTGATTTTAATTTATTTATTGTGATTTTAATTTATGATTTGATATTTAATTTATTTATTGTACTTTTAATTTATGATTTGATTTTATTTATTTATTATGAATTTAATTTTATTCTGTGTTTTTAAATTATGTACTGGCTATGGACTACTGTCTGATAATAAATGATTTTTATTTTTATTTTTATTTTATTTTATTTATTTTTATTTTTTTTAAAATAAAGACGAAAGTTAGAATCGAAAATTTATTTGACAACACACATTCAGCATATCTGTTATAAAAATTCAGACGAAAACATGTTAAATACTTATTAAGAATCGTACGGTGAGTACGATTATAATTTGGGTGTCTTGAAGGCTAGAGTGAATAGGCTTTTAATAAACTAGCGCGCCTCACTATCAACGATTGCATCACTACATACCATCAGGTGGGTCGAAGCCTACTGGGGCCAAGGATCTGTTTCTGAAAGGAAGGTTCGACCCTGGTACGAAAGGCAACGAAGGAACAGGAGTGGGTTTTTAGTCATTAAAAGTCGCTAGTTAGTAGGCACTAGTTTATATCAAATATTTCAAATAATTGTTATTTCTGATTCTTTTCCAGTTACCTTCATTTCTGGTTATCTTGATTTTTACGAAATGATTTAAAAATAAGTTGCTCCACTCTAGGAATTACTCTTGTATCGAGGCTGTGTTCAAACACGTAAACTCACATTGCATAAGACACCTAGACCCGGAACCTATCTGTATTCCATACAAAAATTTGATCCGAGCGGGAATCAAACTTGCGACGTGCAGCGCGGCATCCAATCGCTCAACCAATTTTTTTTTAAATTCTTGATAGGTTCACGCTTGAACACTATCTCACCTAATGGAAAGCGACGATGCGGTCGACGATGGAGCGCGCTTACCTAGAAGTAACCTATTTACTCTTGACTTAAAGATTCCCGGGTTGTAGCCATCAGGAAAAACAGATTCCGGCAAGGAATTCCACTCCTTAGCTGTACGTACAATGAATGTGTTCCCAAAACGTTGCCATTGCGCCAACCATGGTCAAATTACCAGCTGATCTAAGGTTACCTTGTTTTTCGAAGGTGGGAAGTCATCATAACTTCTTTCAAAGATTCAAAGCATTTTATTTCAAATAAACCATTTACAGGCACTTTTGAAATGTCAAGAAGTCAGTCAGTAAGATAAAATGATGCTAATTGCACATTCCAAAGCGTAGATCTCTATGGAGAAGAATGTGCAAGAAACTCCATGGACGCTCTTTTGAATCATGTTTTGTAATTACAAATATCTCTGTTACATGTTTCTTGTCGCTATTCATGTGAGAATAATGTAAATAAAGTAAAAATAACCTTCCACTCTCGGTGGAGCCAGAGGTAATTATTATTATTCCGTTTATTCATTAATATTACATATAAATTACATTTTTAAATATAAAATAAATAAAACATTTAAAAATATATAAAAAATAGTATCCCACTGGTGTCGGGAACAGAGTCCAAGCTACCGGCGTGGTCAAGGTTCCAGAGAAAGGAACCTCATAACTATACAAGCCGTGTCTACGAGTACAGCTTTCTGGATCAAGCCTTTGATCCAACTGCCTAACGAGAGCCTCCTCAAATGTTGGTCGAGGCTCTTTGATATTAAACCATTGGCCGTCACGACTATCGGCACAATGATTGCTCTATCCACTTCCCACATGTCGACAACTTCGCGAGCCAAGTCAAGATACTTAGTTTGCTTATATTTCTAAGCTTTATTATTATATCTAGCATAAAAACACGAAACGCGCGAATAAACAGTTTTGGAGGTACACACGCAAATGAAACTCGTGGATATCGGAAAATGGGGTATATTCGTAATAAACACATGTAACTTATAATTATTATACAGAGCTCACGCTAGATCGAATGGTAGGAGCAGTCTCTCTTTTCAATATGGCGGCAGACTCTAGTCTGGCGCCGGAAACATTTAGTGTTGCCACCCAAAATATTACATACGGTGTTGCGACATAATACGCCACAACCACCCCCCTACGGAGATAATAACAAGTAATTTACAAAGAAAAGACACACAAAAATACACACGAAGTAGATAACACAAGACAGGCAGCAAAAAAGTTGAAAAGAAAAAAAAAAACTTATGCTAAAGATCTAACCTATCCTTAAATCTAACAGTGCGACCTGACCGGGTGGTAACTGGTTGTTGTGCAACAGGGGGCACAGTCAGCTGTGCAGGCGCGAAGGGCGCAGGTAGCGCGGGCGCGGAAGGCGCGGGCGCTGCGATCCGTTTCTTTATTTCTTTCTTCTTTATACTGTCCCACTGCTGGGCAAAGGCGTCCCTCCATTCCTTCCAGAGGTAGTGTAAGACTTTTTGTGATGAAAACCCATCCATGTTCCTTCAGTTGCCCTTTGCGTTCCAAGACCGCAGTTACCCATTCAAATAATCCCGCTACCCGTCGCTACTAAAACAGACATCCGCCATACTTTCTATAGTTGTTATAACATGATAATATATTGGTGACTTTTTATTCGATATTATAATATGGAGGAAATAAAAATAGCGCTCGTGACAATGCAGGCAACCCGCGGATCATATGGAACGTGTGGGGTTGCCAGAGTTTGCACTAAAAATACAAAATTATGTTGCATACGTATAGTTTATCAGTTGAGCTTAATGTTTATTGTATTATGACCACAAAATCGAGTAGTGATACAAAAACCTTGTCATTGTAGCACCTACAAGTCGTTACCAGTTTTCACACTGATAACATAAAGTTTAAGGTATAATATTGTGTGTCTATGTGTGTATTTGGATCTTTTTCTATTGATATAATGTAGAAGGGGTACAAATATGTACAAATTCAACGCGGGCGAAGCCGCTGCCAGAAATGAGTAAATTATAAGTACCTTATTTGCTTCTTCGGTCTTTCTTGGCATGGTCCGCGCAGTGACTGAGCAATAGGCTGCTGAGCTTCATGTCACGGGTACCGTTC
This sequence comes from Mythimna impura, assembly GCA_905147345.3. NCBI lineage: Eukaryota > Metazoa > Arthropoda > Insecta > Lepidoptera > Noctuidae > Mythimna > Mythimna impura. Next base: position 20,793,586 of record LR990367.1, on the reverse strand, counting down.
TCGCTCGGAACAAAAGTATTTGTATGGTATACAGATATGTAGTTGTTTCGGGTCAGGGTGTTTTGTGTATGAGAGTTTAGGCACATCGTTGTAAACTTACCTTCGATGTGGGATTGAATCCTAATGTGTTATATTGTGTGTGTCTAAGCTTAAAAAAAATGGTTAGGCCATGTGCGTAGGCGTGACTATTCACTCGTTGAGTCAAAACTACAAAAACAAGTCTTGATCATCGAAACCGAGCTGCTAGCCTATCAGTTTTATAACGTGTAGGTTTCTGGGAATGTGCATCGAAATTGCACGTTTAATTTCACCAAGCCCGTTCCTTGTTCGGACCACCAGACGTACGGCGATGCACCACTGGTATATGGCGGATCACATCCATACACAAAACGTTTTTCCATGTTTCCTGATAGCTACAACCTATACTACAATTGCTATAGGATGGTGCGGGTGACAGCTGTCGGATTCGTACAATGTAACCTATCCTTTTCTCTCATCTTAAAGATGTATCCCACTCATCGTACTGACTTTCTTCACTGTTCTTTCTTTGTTCAAGCTATTTCTTTGTGGAATGCGCTCCCCCAGGAGATTAGGATGGCAACAAATCGATTAACATTCAAAACCAAAGTTCGCGAGCTAATTCGTAAGAAGTTGGCAGTAGTGTCATCACAGCGTTAATGTTTTCAAATAGTGTAGATATGTATGTAGATAGTTTATTAATTTGTGTATGTATTGTATAATATGATATTTATGGTTTATTAGTATATCTTTTCTTGTACCTATTCGCCTTTTCTCTCTCTTTTATTGCACCTACCACTATTTATCTCTGCATCACCCTAAGGTTGACAGGTAGAAAATGCCTAAGGCATTAAGTCCGCCGCTGTGCGTTTGTGCATAAATTATTTAATAAATAATAAATAAATAAATCAATGTATATTTTCGTCCTGCTGTCATCCTACCCATGCTATGTAAAAAAGACCTTAAATCTAATTTAAACGTAATTAAAACTAACTTACAAAATAAAAATAAAAGCCCTAAAGTACTAATTACATACATAGTTAGTTACAAGTGAAGTTAATAAAAGCGTGTAAAAAAAAGAGCAAATAGGTAATTTCTAGGTAAGCGTGCTCTATCGTCGAACACATCATCATCGTCAACCATCAGGTGGGATAGTTGTCAAACTCGAAAATGACTTAATTTCGAAACAAGTCACTTTCGAGTTTGACCACTTTTTTAATTGTTTTTTTTTTTTTGCGGTCTGTTTTTTTATATACCAACTAGCTTTTGCCAGCGGCTTTGCACGCGTGAAAGTAGATTTCTCTATTCAAAATTTGGAACCCTGTTTAATCTCCTTAGAAGGAGAATTTTGGAAAGTCCTCTCTTAGTGCTCACCTATGTCATAAAAGGAAACCTTGTGCAAAATTTAACACTCCTAGTCTTAGTAGTTTTGTTTGTGCGTTGATATGTCAGTCAGTTTCTCCTTTTATATATATAGGGTGACTGGTAATTAGTGACTGATACTTAAACACATGATTGTACTCACGACTACAAACAACTTTCCCAAAGAAACTTTTTTTATATTCTCATTAGTTTTGTCACAATAATAAAACAGCTGTTTAAATACGCGCGCGTGCCTGCGACCGGCGACCGCTCAGCTGTTAGCCACGTGATGCCGTCGTACCTTCAATAGTGATAGAATACCCGCGCAGCTTACAAACCCATAGGTATACGTACCTAATCAGTGAATGTACCTACAAACTAGTGAGTATATAAAAAAAGTTTCTTTGGGAAATTTGTTTGTAATCATGAGTACAATCACGTGTTTAAGTATCGGTCACTAATTACCAGTCACCCTATATATAGAAGATAGAACTTTATAAATTAAACGTACAAATACTACATTTTTCTCGCCTAGCAACCCTCACATGTTTATATCGTCCTTGAGCCACTGTCACTCATCGCTCTCTTTACGACCACTATAAAAAACTTCGCCTGTCCTTCAGTCGTTACGATGGAGAATGTTGTCATAGTACTTCAAGTTTCGTAACAGTGTCGTATGGATTGTTAGTTTGTAGTTTTAAACTTGATTGTATAGCTACTTTAGTGTTTCTTTAAAATCTAATGAACCTAATAATCTATTTTTATTTTGAGATGGGAAAGCTCGTGTTCCATCACCCGTGTTCCTTCAGTTGCCCTTTGCGTTCTAGGGCCGCGGTAACTCTTTCGAACCATCCCGCAGTCCTGGCAGGCTCCGACCCCGGAATCCGCCAATCATGCGAGTTACCAATTGCTCACCGTCCGCAAGCTCCGTGTTCAGTAGCCGGGAATCATCCTGAGATTCCCAACACCCAGTGTTGACCATCTCGTCTTGATGTTTACCATCACCGTTGATCAATGATCTCTAAGATTATTAAATGTGTTGTTGGCGACATTACCTACCTATATAAAAGATGCCAATATCATTAGTACAGCAATTATTTATTTATAATTATATACCTTATTCTACAGACAGCTGCATCAATTGGGTACTTGATTTTTTTATTGTCTGTATTTTTTTATATTGATATAAACCAGTGCTTGACTGCGATCCCACCTGATTGTAGGTTGGGCACGCCACAATTATGGCGGTAAGTCCCTTTTTTGAGGCGTGGTTGGAAAGACCTCACGGCGTCCTCACCTTCCGCATGACGCAGGTTCTCACCGAACACGGGAAGTTCGGGAAGTTCCTGCACCGGATTCGTGCGGAAACGACGCCCGGGTGTCGTCACTGTGTGGACCGCCCGGAGGACACGGTGGAGCACACGGTGGAAGTGTGCCCCGCTTGGGAAGAGCAACGCCGTGTCCTCGTGGGGGCGATCGGCGTCGACGATCTCTCGCGCCGGGCCTTGGTACAGGCCATGGTCCGGAGCGAGGAGGAGTGGCAGGCGGTCGCCTCCTTCTGCGAAGCAGTAATGCTAGCAAAGGAGGCGGCCGATCGCGTGAGGCAACGGCAACGGTCCTCACGCCCCAACCGCCGCCGGGATTCCGATCCCGATTTCCGGCCACCGTAGGCGCGGGCTTGCGGACGGCGGGCAATGGGTGGCCCGCCGTCCGACCGTCCGGTAACCATCCGGACCGAGCCCAAGTCGTCGACGGCGCGTATTGTTCTGCGCGCGCCTCAGGGAGATGTCAGCAAATCGTAGCGGCCCAGCAGGGTCGAAGCCTACTGGGGCCATGGGTAGTGTGAAAACGAAACCGTGGCCCTGGGACGAAGGCAACGAAGGAACAGGAGTGGGTTTTTAGTCAGTAAAAGTCTGAAACTATCTCCCGCTCCGCCCAAGAGCGGGATTTGTCATAAGATGATTTTCCCACCTATAAAAAAAAAAACCTGATTGTAGGTAAGTAGTGATGCAATCATTGATGGTGAGGCGCACTAGTATCAAATAGTAACTTTATCCAAAATCGGAAATAGAAATAGAAAAAAAAATCATTTTATTATTATTAATCAACTTAGAAACCTTTCAAATCTGGTGGAAAGAGAAACTGTCAAATAACGACTTATGGATGCACATAACAAAATGTGACGTCGCCGCCATTTAACTTACGTGCGCTCATATGACATAGCTGGACAATTTCACCGCGCCCCAACTCTTCCTCAAACCAATATTTGGAATGCAATAATCAGAAAAAGGTTTCTTCTTAATGTTATTTGTTGTTCTGTATAAAATATTGAACAAAAAATAAGCACAGGCGAACACTCAGTTTGTACCGCGCACATCAAAGGAGTGTAACAATTAGCTTGCTGTGGTCTTCCGTCCGCTAATAAACTAGTACGCTCACCATCAACGATTGCATTACTGCTTACCATCAGGTGGGATCGCAGTCAACCATTATAGCATAGCATAGTCGGCCTTATAATGTTCCCACTGTTGGGACTCAAGCCTCCTCTCTATGAGAGGGAATGGGCCGTAATCCACCACGCGGGCCCAGTGCGGGTTGGTGGATGTCACATGTCTTCGAATTTTTGGTTCTAGGACATGCCGGTTTCCTCACGATGTTTTCCTTCACCGTTTTGAGAGCAGTGGTGATGAAAACAAGTCAAGCATAGTACCTATAGTTCATATCAATTTAACCTTTTGAGTGCGTAATTAGAGACACAATAGTAAGACAATGGCGCGTGAACGCTTAATGCGGGGATCAACAGCTTAAAAAAAAACTTAGGCAATGCGGCCGTCCGCGATCTCTTCCAGGCAACCTGGAATGGACAGAGATTGGCTGCACACAAAATGGACATTATTCGTAATTCTCAAGCTAAAGCTAACCATCCACATGCCTCACCCCTCTCACATTATTACCTATATCTACTCGAAGCAGCTGGTACATCCTGCCAGCGATTACCATATTGCATGGACGAGAAATATTGCGCGTTTTTGCATTGGCTCTCACTTCGCTGGAATATAGTGGGCTCATTTGCAAGTTTAAGTGTGACGGTTAACTAAGTGTAGGTAAATTGTGTAGATGGTGTTAGGTTTGAGTCTGATTAGGGTTAATGCGAAGAGCCGCGGTTGTCATCTGAAATTTGACTTCTTGTTTAAATAGCTTCTGCGGTGTGTTTATAGATAAACTAGCGAGCCGCCCCGGCTTCGCACGGGTGCAATGCTGATACCACCGCAACCGCTATGCCACTGCATTTTAAATTTGTAATATCATCGAAAATATTCATTTAAATTATATGCTGTAAAGGGCCATATTGATCTATATTAAATGCACAATGTATTTAACGTATTTAATTGGATAAGGATTAATGCTGTATTGCTTAAAATCGCTTCGTAAATAAGTCATTATTTCTTGAAAAAAGTAAAGGATAAAAAATTATTATTGTGAGTTAATCTTAGGAGATATACATAATTATACCATCTCGTAGGGTTCAGCCAGCGTTTGCAAGCGTAAGCGTAACGCAAAAAATGTGTTTATTTACGACATGACATTAGAAACCTCTAAAATTACCAGTGTTTCTCTAGTATATTATGCATGTATAAACCTTCCACTTGAATTACTATATCTATTAAAAAAAACTGCTTCAAAATCCGTTGCGTAGTTTTAAACATCTAAGCATACCTACATAGGGACAGACAACGGGAAGCGACTTTGTTTTATACTATGTAGTGATTAAAATAGCCTTAAGATAATAAGTAGGTATGAATATTATTATTATCATCAACAGTTTATCTGAAATACGTCCACTGTTGGACATCCTCCCCCACGTGTCGCCACAACACGCTCAGTCCTGTGCGTCTCGCAGTTATCGGACTCCCGTGACCCTTACCCAGTAATCAGTCCACAAGCATTCGTTTTTTTTGAGATGGGAAATCATCAAATGAACTCATGTGTTCATTGTGCGTACAGCTAAGGCGTGGAATTCTCTGGCAGAGTCTGTGTTTCCTGATATCTACATGGGCATAACCTGGGGGTTAAGTCAAGAGTGAAGCTAGAACTACCTACATTAGACCGACGCACACGTGTAACACGCCAGATTTATACGTAGAACGACGTCACGTGGCGTCGCGTAGCGTGGATCTAAACTAGCTCTACAAGTCTAGTTTCCATATAAAATGTATGGAGACCGACGCGCCCAGATCGGCGTGTGTGGCACACGTGTGCGCAGTGTAGTTCTGGCATTTATAGGTAACTTTTAGGCACACGTGCTCTATCGTCGACCACATTATCGCTTACCATAAGGTGAGATAGTGACCAATCGCGAGTCAATAAAAAAATAACAATTTAAACTAACATCTTAACAAACCAAAAACATACAGGTGCAATCCTTAATGAAAAGAGATAGCAATATCCTCCCTTTCATCGTTGCACCTGACACATTACGTCATAACAGGTGGCCGGGACCGTTAAACTTGTGCCACAGGTAAAAAAGTTTCTGACACCTTTCTTGGCATACTTCCTGTTGTAAAGGTTGATAATATAGAATATTTTTAAACTATGTGTTTGAGTTTTTGCGTAGGGTGAGAACAGCTGTAGGGCGCGTGCGCTCATGTGTAAAAGGTTTAGAAAAAAATTACCTTTTTTTTTGTCTTCATTGATACGTTTATAGGAAGTTGTGAACTAAGGAATTTATTCTAGTTGTCTTTGTAAGAAACAATCACCGTTTCTTAGTAATGATTTTGGTGGATAATCACGTGCTATTTTATCAGGATCCTGTCTCTGATTTCATCATTTACTCTTTCCTGTAGGAAATGGTCATCATCATCACTCTAGCTTCTTCCCAACTAACTTAGGGGTCGACTGTCAGTCTAATCAGATGCGGCTGAATACCTGTGGTTTACATGGAGAGACTGCTTATCAGACTTTCTGGCATCAGACTACCTGTAACGCTTTACTTGCTTTTCGAGGCACGGGGTGTCAGTAATGTAGACAAACTTAGAAAAATACATATCGAATTGAAATCACATGGGTATTTGCCCGGTTTCAAGCCCGTAACCTCATGCATGAGAGGCGGGTGCCTTAATTACTGAGCTATCACGACACTAAACCTGCTCGTGCGAATCAAACGCCTTTCTGCCAAAAGCCTTCATCCTCTCTCCTAACTTTGCTGTGCCCGACAGGGTCCATATTGATCTTGACTATGTTTTATACCATCTATGTACATATGGAATGCAATAAAGTATTGAGTATTGAGTATTAAACCTCATAAAAAAAAAAAACAAATAACTTGCCCCATCCGGCACCCAAACCCACATCCAACATACAAGATCCCACAGTAACACATCTCACATTACAACACGTAACTCAAAACCGCAATCTTCGGCAAAAAAGAGATATTAAAAACATCCCCGTACGCCGACAGTACCAGGTAAAAAATGAACGCGGAATATTGTTGACAGGAAGATGACAATTTGCTTTGAATCTTGTCTTCCGTGGTGCCATGTGTGCCACCGAAAATAATTATGTTATTATTTCCTACTCTAGTACTTTTCTATATACTAACATCTTTTTTTTTCGGTAGGTAAATCATCCAATGAAATCCCTCGCTGTTTGTGTCAGACTTTTACTAAATAACCACTCCTGTTCCTTCGTTGCCTTTCATACTAGAGCCAAGTCTTCCTTTCAGAAGCAGACCTTTGGCCCCAGTAGGCTTCGACCTTGCTGGGCCCCTACGATTTGCTGACATCTCCTCGAGGTGTGCATGGAACAGCGCTGTCGACGACTTAAGCTCTCTAATTCTATAAATCTAATTATATAAAATGAGAAATTGACTGACTGACTGACGTACCAACGTACAGTCGAAACTACTGGCACTAGGAACATGAAATTCGGCGCAAGGATTCCTTTAATGACTTAGGCGAACACTAAGAATGGATTTTTAGAAATTCAACTTTTAAGGGGGTAAAACGGGGTTTGAATTCATGAAGAAACTTACTATCGCGTGGGCGAAGGCACTGGCTAAACTAGTAGGTATAATATAAAAGGAGAAACTGACTGACATACCAAAGCACAGCCGAGACTACTGGGACTAGGAACATGAAATTTTGCACAAGGCTTCCTTACACTTACACTTTAGCTCGCTGTCCGGCCGTCCGGTAAAAGTCCGGACCAAGCCCAAGTCGTCGACGGCGCGTAGTGTTCTACGCGCGCCTCAAGGAGATGTCAGCAAACCGTAGAGGCCTAGCAGGGTCGAAGCCTACTGGTTCCATGGGTTCGCTTCTGAATGGAAAACTCGGCCATGGTATGAAAGGCAAAGAAGGAACAGGAGTGGGTTTTTAGTCAGTATAAGTCTGACACACCCTTACGCTCCGTTCAAGAGCGAGAGATGTCATTGGATGATTTTCCTACCTAAAAAAACACTTACACTTTATAACAGTCGATATCGTTGATAGCATTTTATTAATGTTCAGGTCAAAGTTCATACATTGACATGTTCAAACTCAAGTCACAGTATCATCTCAGCGACAATCAATGACAAAAGTTGTTTCTTGACAAGTTTTTGACATGAAAAGGAAATTAAAAATGTTTTTGACAGATTGCGAATGTGAACGTTACTCCATCCCGGCGGGAGATGCTACCGTGTATAAAATACCCCAGACATACAAAATTTCGTCGTAACTTTTTTTTCGTTTACTCAAATAGTAGCTTTCACGTCTAAAGAGTCGTAAAAGTTTCATGCGATTTACGATCTCTTCAAAAGACAGTACAGAGGACGAAAGATGCGCGCTGTGGAAACAGAAGCACCCAACTCCTACACATTTCATCACCCCGTCAAAACATCTTCCCTCTGGACGCGAATTGCAGTGGCCAATCTAGAAATCTCTTAACTGACTGCGGACCTAGGTTGGCCGCTTTAAAAACTATTTGGCCAAATGGGACTTTCTCGACCCATCTCTAACACAGTGCCAGTGTGGAGCTGCTGCACAGGACATGCGTCATTTGCTATGCTGTCCATCCTGCACAACCACCTGCAGTTTTCAGGATCTATACGAGGCCAATAACAGAGTCGTAGAGGTTGCCAAATGCTGGTCAGAAAAAAATTAGTTAGAGTACATCGACACGAAAAGAAGAAGAAGAAGAAGTAGCTTCCTAGTGAATATTAAGGAACTTATTTCGGAGAAAGAGCAATGCTCAGTTTGCTGGCGTGATCGAATCAGAAAGAAAGATATCCGCAGGAGAACCAAGTTACCGACATGTCCCAAAGAATCCCCAAACTTAACTCTGTGGCAGTGAGAACGGCCTTTCAAAAATGAAATATAATAAGCAGTAATACTCCTGAACTTGGCTTGTATTGTTAAGAGGTTTCTTAAATTGTTAGTGCACTGCTTGTGCACTAACTTATAGAACTTCTCTCTTGTTGGAGTGAATCTTTTCTTGGAGTTTATTCATAAATAAATAGATCATCATGTCCCTAGCCTTTATCCAACTAGCTAGGGATCGGTTACCAGTCTAACTGAATGCGGCTGAATACCTGTGCACCTGTCTATCAAACCTCCATAGCCTAGTTACTGGGCAACACAATATGCCTTGGATAGTCCGGCTTTCTGGCGACTGACTATCGGTATCGGGTTGTCAGTAATGTGCCAGATAAACTTAGAAAAGTACATATGAATTGAAAAATTCACATTGGTGAATGTGAGGCGGGTGCTTTAACCACTGGACCATCACGATACCTTCTTATACACCCCTTTTTATTAATTAGTACAAAAAATGCGGCTCTATTCGTATCCGTTACTGATCAATAATGATCATAATATCTTTGTAGACAAAAGTAAAAAAAAAAACGAAGTCCCAAAATTGTCTACGAAAATTTGTCATAATTGGTAATAGAATCCATCATTCATAAAAATTGCTACTAGAAAATATTACGCGTAGTGTTTTTCCATTTTTATCGTCATTTATTAATTCATAATTAGTACAATATTTCCATAAATTGAGTGACATTTTAGGATACAAACAAACGCTAATAATTTTGCTGTTTCATCATCATCATCATCATCATCTTCCTGCCCTTGTCCCGTGTTATTTGGGGTCGGCGCAACACGTTTTTTTCTTCCATTCTGCCCTGTCACTCGTCATACTATCACTAATTTTGCTGTTTATGAATAGTATTTAATGAGACTTTACTTAAATAATATTATGACCTTTTCTAATAAGCCCTTTAAGTGTTTGTATTAATTTAAAATTAGTGGTGTATAAATAGATATTTATAATAATTAAACTTATAAATAATTGCATAATTATGTTTAAGCTTTTCAGGTAGCAATTTCTTTTTTTTATTGTTTGTGTTCACACACTTGAAACACAGCCGGGTTAAAATACGGAAATTGTGCCTATGGTGTCTTTTTTCTCCGATATCAGACTAAGATATAATACATATATGTAGATGGTGAGCTGTACAATACATTGTGTATCCCACATGGCCGCTGGTGTGGCAACAAATGGACATGTCAATCAGACAAGTCGACTTGTCTGACCGCGCGACTCCGTGATGTGTTAACACGATTGTATTTAGCAAGACATATGTTAGGACTTTAGAAATAGAACAGTAATGTCTGGTTGAAGTGTTGTTTATTAAACTTTAAAGTTGTTGTATTTATTTTCTATACATTGTTAAACAATTTATATAAAACTTACGTCTCGGAAAGACTTTTCAAAATCAACATGCATTCGGCTTTCACACTCATTCGATACTGTTGTTTTGGACCAAAATTTACATATAGCCTTCGCTCCTCCCATCTTTGGAAACATCCACAACTTTTGGAAAAAGTCGATCAAATTATTAGGAACACACTATCTTCGATCCTAAATGTGGCCTTGGACGACCGAGCATGGCAGCAAGCCACTCTTCCCATCCGGCTAGGTGGCCTCGGCGTCCGCAAAATTTCAAGTATAAGTTTACCAGCTTTCCTCTCCTCGGTGCACAGTACTGAAACTTTAACCAGGAATATTTTATCTTCCTCACTGGTTAATGTTGAGGTACCGTGCTTGTCCGATGCGTTGAACGCTTGGAAAATGGCTTGTCCAGAGACGGTGGGATGTGCCGCTCTGCAGTATTGTACGGAACAACCTAATGAATACGTCGTCAAGTACTGCTGAGCGTGCGCGTCTGCTGGCTGTAGGGGAATGGGACTCGGGTTTGTGGCTTCAGGCACTCCCGTCATCCACCATAGGCACTATGATGGATGACGCCTCGTTTCGGCTCGCAATCTGTTTACGCTTAGGCGCACCTTGTGTTGCTCCACATCGGTGCCACTGTGGCGAAGCTGTCGATAGCCTCGGACACCATGGCCTGTTCTGCTGCAGGAGCGCAGGCCGCATAGCACGGCACGCTAGCATCAACGACATTATTCGTCGAGCTCTCGTCACCGCTGGCGTACCTGCCGTATTAGAACCTAGCGGCTTGGTACGTGACGATGGGAAGAAACCAGATGGTATGACGTTGGTGCTGTGGAAGGTGGGTAGGCCTCTGGTGTGGGACGCAACCTGTGTCGACACCCTTGCGCCATCCCATGTTCTTAGTTCGGCGGGCTGTGCCGGCGCTGCCGCTGCGGCTGCTGAGACCCTCAAACGGCGCAAATACTGTAATCTTATTGGTAATTACAGTTTTGAGCCGTTTGGGGTCGAAACGCTTGGGTCATGGGGTCCGAGTGCGCGTCTCCTTTTTAAGGAAATTTCACGCCATCTGATCGACACTTTGCGTGACCAGAGGGCTGGCTCGTTCTTCGCCCAAAGAATTAGCATTGCCATTCAACGTGGCAATGCTGCCAGCCTTCTGGGCACATTTCCGGATGACAGCGATGTGGAGGAGTACTTCGACGCCTGAGTGTAATAGGTGTTTTTGTATTATATGTACATAGTTAGGTTTAGTATAATAGTTTTTATAGTTTGTATGTACATAGTTCGGTTTTAGTATAAATAGTTTAGTTATTATTTAAGTTGTTGTTGGTTATTGTGCGTGGAATTATCTGCCGGAGTCTGTGTTTCCTGATAGTTATAACCTAGGGGTCTATAAGTGAAGAGTGATTACTTCTAGGCAAGTATGCTCTACCGTCGAAAATATCTATGCTTACGATGGTATGCACCTGATGAGGTGAGGTAGTGGTCAAACGCAGCTTGCGTTTATCTATGTATAATAATAAGAAAAAGTTACGATTTACCTCCAACAAACAAAAAAACATAAAAACAAAAAAGCTACTTCTTAATAATATTATTGTAGACTGAGTACCTACTACAATAAAATTCTCACCTCCGTTTTCCCGGGACCGCGCCTGTTTGTTAATTTCTCATATTGTCTGTTCTATAGACACTTGAAATAAGAAACTAAACTAATTTCTAGTCACAATATTGATTAGGGATCAGTTTGCGAATGATTAAAACAGCTGTTGAACTTCATTTGAAAGAATCCAGCCAAGTACCCGCAACAAGAATTATTTTCAAAAATTATAAAAAAAACACCACGTTAGTTTTGATAATTGCTGATTGAAGGTTACTTTGTGGTCTGTGGGATTTTTGGAAAGAGTTACTGTAGCCCTGGATCGCAAAAAGTTACCGTAACCCTGGATCGCAAAGAATTACTGTAGCCCTGGAACTCAAAGAGTTACTGTAGTCCTGGAACGCAAATAGTTACTGTAGCCCTGGAACGCAAAGAATTACTGTAGACCTGGAACGCAAAGAGTTACCGTAGCCCTGGATGCAAAGAATTACTGTAGACCTGGAACGCAAAGAGTTACCGTAGCCCTGGATGCAAAGAGTTACAGTAGCCCTGGTACGCAAATAATTACCGTAGCCCTGGAACGCAAAAAGTTACCGTGGCCCTGGAACGCAGAGTTACTGTAGCCCTGGAACGCAAAAAGTTGCCGTGGCCCTGGAACGCAGAGTTACTGTAGCCCTGGATTGCAAAGAGTCATTGTAGCCCAGGAACGCAAAGAGTTACAGTAGCCCTGGAACGCAGAGTTACCGTAACCCTGGAACGCAAAGAGTTACTGTAGCCCTAGAACGCAAAGATTTACTGTAGCCCTGGAACACAAAGAGTTACTGTAACCCTGGAATGCAAAGAGTTACCATAACCCTGGAACGCAAAAAGTCATTGTAGCCCAGGAACGCAAAGAGTTACAGTAGCCCTGGAACGCAGAGTTACCGTAACCCTGGAACGCAAAGAGTTACTGTAGCCCTAGAACGCAAAGATTTACTGTAGCCCTGGAACACAAAGAGTTACTGTAACCCTGGAATGCAAAGAGTTACCATAACCCTAGAACGCAAAGAGTTACTGTAGCCCTAGAACGCAAAGATTTACTGTAGCCCTGGAACGCAAATATTTACTGTAGCCCTGGAATGCAAAGAGTTTCTGTAGCCGTAGAACGCAAAGATTTACTGTAGCCCTGGAACGCAAAGAGTTACTGTAGCCCTGAAACGCAAAGGGCAACTAAAGGAGCACGGGTAGGTTTCAGTGACTCTATTTTTACGTGGGAGTTCTCAATCATTTTTTCTGACGGAAATTCAGCTGTCGGACAGGACGACATCAGCCAGGATTGCTGACAAATATCAAATCAAAATAGTTTAAATATAGCACAAAAATACCTAACGTAAAAAAAAACAGCAAAGAGATTCGAATACAATAATAATTCAAATACATTTTATATTATTTTAAAAGTGGCAACTCTAAAAGCTTTCAGTAAAACGATTTTCAAGTTTCTTTCAATGAAAAGACGAAAGTTTTCAAAATATTCATATACGATTGAATTTTATGTTTCAGACGTTGTTTTAGGGTTTTACTGTGTATTTTTCGTGTTCTACCTAAGTGTTATTTTAATACTTTTTATTGGCTTCGTTGACCTTTTTATTATGTTGATAGTGTTAGTACCCGCTTAGTCAATACCTACTAGACTTGATTTATAACTTTTCTTAAGTTTTTTTTTTTTAAATTGATATATACTAGTGCTTGACAGCGATCCCAGCTGATGGTAAGTAGTGATGCAATCGTTGATGGTGAGGCGCACTAGTTTATTAAGAGCCTATTCTAGCCTCAAATGCACCTAAATTATAATCGGACGGGAAGACTGCAGCAGGCAAATGGTTCCAGTCCTTCGTACGCGGTATAAACGACAAGGCGAAACGCTTAGTCCGGACCGTAGAGGTTTCAACAACGTAAGGGTGGATACTCGCAGCAAGTCGGATTGCCCAATGGTAGAAATGATGGCGGAATCAAGTCATGCCATTCCCGCACACACTCCAAAATACAACTTATAACATACCGAAAGGCTGGCTACCCTACGCTTTTACTCAAGGTTTTGTAGATTGGACTTAACCACATCTGGATCACCAATTAGCCTCTCAATCTGTCAATTTGTTATTTTGTTTTGTCTTCTCAATTTGCCTGCGGTTTGTGGCAATAGGCATTTGTAAAATGGTAGTTTGAGGCATACTGTCTTTGGGCAGCGGGATTATTAAAATAAAACCACTGCGGCCCTGGAACGGAAAGGCTACTAAAAGAACAGGTGGGATAGTAAAAATGTGATATTCACTCGCTGATTCAGTGGCTTGATCAAACTAGTAATTTTGCACGGACATGCTAAAATTTGTGGCCACCGTTATAACATAACTGGGCAGACAGGTGTAGTACAGTTTCGTATACTATTAATACTAGTTGGAATTCAAATTCCTGTCATGTACGGTCAGGCAAACAGACGCGGAGTGACAGCTAACCCATCAGTGACCGGGACACCGTAACCTTACCCTTCTCACGGTCATGGGGACACAGGAAAGTGACGTTTATAGTTCACCACAGGTTTTATTTACATTTGTCAAGATGCGTACAAAGTAGGAATGTAATGGAAGTAGTTATATCGGAACCGAACTCGGAACTGGAGTTTTTTAATTTGGTTTTTCGAAATCGAAACCGAGTGCGCAAGGTAAACGCAGCATAGTACGCAAAGTGAGCGCAGCTTAGTGCGTAAAATGAGCGCTGCCAGAAGCGTAGGGTACTGCCACGGCATTGTGAAATGCGTAAGAAGTACACAGTACTTTGTAAGGCAAGAGTAGCGTAGGACGCAGGGTGCACACAGTTTAGTGTGCACGGAGCGCTCTGTGTAATGCGTGCCGAAATCGGAGGCGGAAGCAGAGGCAGAAGTGTCAAATGAAACACTACTTACTAAAACAGATTCAAAACTCAGATAATTAAAATTAAGGGCAAACTACAACATTCCAAATACGAAACAAAACAACAAGTTAGTGAAAGAGTAATCGACGCGACTTGGGGGGAGGGAGGTCTCCCGCGCGACAAGTATATACTTGTTTGTACCTCCAATATAAGTTCCAATGAAACTTTATCGGAACCGAAATCGGAATCGAAAGTGCAAAATCAATTGGAAATTCCAACCTTTCGGGATCGGAACCGAACCTTCGTAACATCTCTGATACAAAGGACCATTCATTGAGATACACAGTTTTTTTATTTATTTATAAAAATATGTTGCCCCACATTAGCAATGACTTCTGTATTGTGAGTACGTTCTCAAACATGTTGTGTATGTTCGCCATGGGCTTTTTCCAAAGAGAAACGCTTAGTCCGGACCGTAGAGGTTTCAACAACGTAAGGGTGGATACTCGCAGCAAGTCGGATTGCCCAATGGTAGAAATGATGGCGGAATCAAGTCATGCCATTCCCGCACACACTCCAAAATACAACTTATAACATACCGAAAGGCTGGCTACCCTACGCTTTTACTCAAGGTTTTGTAGATTGGACTTAACCACATCTGGATCACCAATTAGCCTCTCAATCTGTCAATTTGTTATTTTGTTTTGTCTTCTCAATTTGCCTGCGGTTTGTGGCAATAGGCATTTGTAAAATGGTAGTTTGAGGCATACTGTCTTTGGGCAGCGGGATTATTAAAATAAAACCACTGCGGCCCTGGAACGGAAAGGCTACTAAAAGAACAGGTGGGATAGTAAAAATGTGATATTCACTCGCTGATTCAGTGGCTTGATCAAACTAGTAATTTTGCACGGACATGCTAAAATTTGTGGCCACCGTTATAACATAACTGGGCAGACAGGTGTAGTACAGTTTCGTATACTATTAATACTAGTTGGAATTCAAATTCCTGTCATGTACGGTCAGGCAAACAGACGCGGAGTGACAGCTAACCCATCAGTGACCGGGACACCGTAACCTTACCCTTCTCACGGTCATGGGGACACAGGAAAGTGACGTTTATAGTTCACCACAGGTTTTATTTACATTTGTCAAGATGCGTACAAAGTAGGAATGTAATGGAAGTAGTTATATCGGAACCGAACTCGGAACTGGAGTTTTTTAATTTGGTTTTTCGAAATCGAAACCGAGTGCGCAAGGTAAACGCAGCATAGTACGCAAAGTGAGCGCAGCTTAGTGCGTAAAATGAGCGCTGCCAGAAGCGTAGGGTACTGCCACGGCATTGTGAAATGCGTAAGAAGTACACAGTACTTTGTAAGGCAAGAGTAGCGTAGGACGCAGGGTGCACACAGTTTAGTGTGCACGGAGCGCTCTGTGTAATGCGTGCCGAAATCGGAGGCGGAAGCAGAGGCAGAAGTGTCAAATGAAACACTACTTACTAAAACAGATTCAAAACTCAGATAATTAAAATTAAGGGCAAACTACAACATTCCAAATACGAAACAAAACAACAAGTTAGTGAAAGAGTAATCGACGCGACTTGGGGGGAGGGAGGTCTCCCGCGCGACAAGTATATACTTGTTTGTACCTCCAATATAAGTTCCAATGAAACTTTATCGGAACCGAAATCGGAATCGAAAGTGCAAAATCAATTGGAAATTCCAACCTTTCGGGATCGGAACCGAACCTTCGTAACATCTCTGATACAAAGGACCATTCATTGAGATACACAGTTTTTTTATTTATTTATAAAAATATGTTGCCCCACATTAGCAATGACTTCTGTATTGTGAGTACGTTCTCAAACATGTTGTGTATGTTCGCCATGGGCTTTTTCCAAAGAGCTATGGAGCGCAGCATTCTGGGCGTAAAAAGAACAGACCGAATACGGAATGACACGCTGCGCTCCATAACGGCCATAATAGACGTGGGAAAAAAGGCTGCCAGGCTCAAATGGAATTGGGCGGGTCATGTCAGCCGCATGCACAGGGACCGCTGGGTAAGCGTCGCCACGCAGTGGCTTCCTACAGAAGGAAAGCGCCGTCGAGACTGGCCTAGAAAGAGGTGGTGGGATGATTTGGACGCGTACCGCGAGGACTGGTATGAGACGGCGCGGGATAAGAAAGTTTGGAAGGACTTGGGGGAGACCTTTGCCCAACAGTGGGACAGTAAGGGATAGTTAAAAAAAATGTTGGATCAAACTGGTTGTAGCTGAATTTCAGTATTTTACATAAAAATACTGCCTTTTGGTACATATATGTGCCCGAAAAAACGCTAAACTTAAGTGACAGTGAGCAGGGCACATTGATTGATAAGGACGAAAGGTTCCGCAGTGGTGACTGCGTACCGGAAGACGCAGCACTAGAAGGCCTCGCACAAGGTGGACCGATGATATGGTGGTTGCAAGACGTGCAGGAGCGTTTTCGGAAGATGCAGCGTTGGAAGGCCTCCTAGAAGACAGACCAATGACTTGGTGAGGGTTATAGAATATAAAATTCGGAAGACGCAATGTTCGAAGGCCTCTTAAAACATAGACCGATGACTTGGTGAGGTTTGCGGGAATCCGATGGATGCGAGACGCACAGGATCGGTTGTTGTGGCGACACTTGAGGGAGGCCTAAGTCTAACAATGGACGTCTTATAACCGAGATGATGATGATAACGGCTGCCTACCTGACGTCCACGACTTACATAGGTGAGATATTCTTTTTATCGATAATCGCTTGGCCCTCGAAAAATAATCTTGTATCTAAACTTCAAATTATTGAATTTTTCCATAGTCTATTATTTTAAGCTAATTAGTAAAACACTATTTAAGGGCTTTAAAGTGGATAATCTGTCGCACTTATTTGTAATAATCAATGGTCGATAGTAAAGAATAACGTATCAGGTACCAGGGTCATCAGATCACTGAAACCCCGACCCCGACTACTAACCAACGTATGCGTGGGCTTTCGGATGACGAGCAGTGCGTAGCATGCTGTCCGGCCGTCCGGTTATCGTCCAGACTGAGCCCGAGTTGTCGAAGGCGCTTAACTTTCTACGCGTGCTTCAAAGAGATGAACCGTAGGGGCCCAGCAGGGCCGAAGCTTACTGGGCTCATGGGTCCATTTTTGAAAGGAAAACCCGTAGTCTTAGAACACATAGGGCAACTGAAGATACATTAGGTGTGGTTTTAGTCAGTAAAAGTCTGACACTCCCTAACGCTCCACCCTAGTGTGGGAGAAGACATTAGATGATTTCCTGCCTTAAAAAGGGGACGTCAGATACAGTTGAAGTTTTCGTGGAAATCGAAGAATGGATGTGAACGAAAAAAATAAATAAATAATCGTATTCATCTATTGGTTTCCATGAGAACTTCAACTATATCTGACCCTGGTTATTTATCTACTTTATTGACCGTACCATAAAACTACGATACCACTTGGAAAGCCTGGTTGTCAGAATTTCAAACAGGCAGACAAAAATAAAAAGTAATTTTGTGCCTCTAAAGGGCTTTTGCCCTTGGACCTAGATAAATGTCTAAAACCTAGACGTTTTTCTAACCTGTCGTAGGATTTAATAACACATAAATGGTCCTTTCATTAGACTGAAAACAGTTTAACCTTTAAAACGGTCACATTTCCATTTTTTTTTTACTCCATTGTAGTCAAAATGATTTAAGTGGTATTGTTTGATAAGCGACAATATCACTTTTTTATTATACAAGTTAAGATTTAGATATAAAAAACGTGAACCACATTTTTCTTCAATATTCCATCTTACTCATCTTATCATGCACGAAAATACTATATAATTATGTACAAACACACTGAATTTATTACATCCAAAATCATATACCTCTAAGGTAGTGCACCGTGCAATCTGCTTACCTACTAAGTATATTTATTATTCATAGAAGTTATGGCAACGCCACAGGCAGATCTGGAGTTAGACCAAAACCGAGCCTAAAATATTTAGACCGGTTCTGAGCTGCGGAGCGAAGGACCAATTAAGCCTATTACTTTGGTCGTGTTCGTAAATGAGTGGGTAGTGTGGGGTGAAATATATTAGATATTTAGAATATAAAATTCGGAAGATGCAGCGTTAGAAGGCCTACAAGATAGACCGATGACCTGGTAGTTGTAGAATATAAAATACGGAAGACGCAATGTTCGAAGGCGTCCTACAAGATAGACCGATGACCTGGTGAGGGTTGTAGAATATAAAATACGGAAGACGCAATGTTCGAAGGCGTCCTACAAGATAGACCGATGACCTAGTGAGGGTTGTAGAATATAAAATTCGGAAGACGCAATGTTCGAAGGCCTCCTACAAGATAGACCGATGACCTGGTCGGTTCTAACAGTCGACGTCTTTTAACTGAAATAATGAAGACGAAAATTAAAGGTTCTTTTGTTAGAGATTAAAAGTAGAGCTGAGCGGTTTTGAGTTTGGCTCACACAGATCATCGTCATCCAATTAAAAGAAATCTTATTATTGATAATATGGTCGAAAATAAAGTACACTTGCCTGGAAGTAGGTAACCAATTTACTCTTGCCATAAATAAAAAAAAAAGAATTATACATGTTCTGTGAGTACTTTTACAAACTGTTAAGTACACAAGACACCCTGGGACCTGGAAAAACTATCTTTGAGCCATAAAAACATTTGTTCTCTGAAGGGATGCAACACCGCGGCATGCCCTGCAGCCAATCGTGCCGTTAATTCCTTCGATCATACTCTATATACGAACATTTAAGATTTAGTATGAAATGTAGCGCGGGGGGGTTGGTGCTGTAAGCCGAAATACAGACTAGTTCTAGTTCGGCTCCAGCTACTAAAACTTTTGTGTACATGTATATTACTGTTTAGAGCATTTATTTGTTAAAATACAATAAGTACTTTGTTTGTGAAATAAATAAATATTATTATATAAAGGTTGACCAATATAGGTCAATGACATATACTGGAAAGAAAATATAATATTTACTTATATCATTTCATCTTATATAGATCCCTCTGAAATCCAAGTATAATTGAAAATGTGATCGCTTAAATAAATCTGAAAAATCCACCCTCTACCTTGTACTATTACTTATTCTGTGCCTCTACTAGAATTGAAACTTCTTCATTGAGTAGTATTGTCACAACCAAAAATAATTTTCAGATACTTGATTTATAAATGCTAAGACAAGGTTTGTTGTGAGATTGATTCTGAAAACTAGAAACCTAAAGGTGTAAATGACCCAATTTCACCCCAAATCTGTAGGGTTAGGGATTAATCGGGCGACCGATCCCAACCCCTCAAGATCTGGGATCTGTTACCTGATTAGAAATATCCCGAGATATATCATGTACTCACCTCTATTCACCTTATGAACCTTTTAAGAGCGTCGGGTTTATAAATGCTAAAGTAACTCTGTCTGTCTGTCTCTTATCTCTTCACTTTATAGTGGCCGAAAGGATTTGGAAAACCTTGTTACATGGGAAGACTACATCCTGGAATAGGACTTAGGATTTTATTGACATTATAAAACTTTTCATCCCGGGAGTATGTTTCCGTGACATAAATTTTGACTTTCACGCGGATGATACCGCTGCCAGGAGCTAGTTTATTTTATAATATTACTACAGACAATCCCTTGATCAATTAAGTGATATCGAAGGACTGAAAGCGACTAGACTTTTATTCTTTTTATATACATAAGCATAATCATCCTTTTAATGTTCCTACTGGTGGGACACAGGCCTCTTCTCTCTAGGTGAGGGAATGGGCCCAGTGCGGGTTGGTGAATGTCACATGTCTTCGAATTTTTGGTTCTAGGAGGTTTCCTCACGATGTTTTCTTTCACCGTTTTGGGAGCAGTGGTGATGAAATAAATTTCACCAAGTGATGCGCTTGGCTGGGTGTGAACCCGCGACCTACAACTCGTAAGTCGGGACCGTTACCGCTCGGCCACCACTGCTCTTTTTATATAAAAAGTTATAAATCCAATTGTATTGTGGCAGGACAAGCATGAAAGATTTATATTTACCCACCTAAAGCCTGGCCTAAGATAAAAGCTCACACTAATCCACACAAAAATACGTTACTAGTCTGCGTTTACAACAGAGATTAACTGAAAGCCCAAAACTACGAATAATGAAATAGTCGTCCAAAAACTGGTCCTTTGTGAGGCGCGGTGGTTGGCAGTGTCCTTTGTAGGGACATACATGCTTGACCACGGGACTTATTCGTCCAGTGAGATAGTCAAAATACGGTCGTTAGGTCGCCTAACGCTATATGATGGCGATTTTTAGATCAAACAAAGTGGTAATGGGTTTTCTTCGGTACTGTTTGAGGGATCAGTTCGTTGTGGTCTGCTGCAAGTTCTGTGTTACTGTTACGACCAAAAGCATTCTGTTTTTAAAAGCTGGTGCTTTGAGAAGAATGGCGTACAAAAATGGTTTAGGTTTTATTAGTTATGATATTACCAAGGCTGAAATATGTATCTTTAATAGTAAAAAGTCTCGCATAACCTAAGCCATCGTGTCATTATCGATGTTATCTAGAAACAAGACAAAAACCCAAGATAAATTAAAACATTAAATTAAAACTATAAATATCTCCCATTAAATAAGTCTTATCTATAATAGCTTTGGCCAGTGGCTTCGCCTGCGTTAAGTCGAAAATCATCCAAAGAGAACATAGCCTATTCCAGGGTATGGTCTATCCGTGTGTTACAAAAGAGTACTTAACTAAGATACACACATAATTATACATGCATGTCTATACCTATGTAATATTAGTGAGATAAATCACTGAAAAACCATTATAATCCATAAAATCCTTCCCTTTTTATTCTCACTAGCTCCTATTAGAATAATAACAAATAACTAGGTAACCTAAGTCCTCTCCACGCGTAGGTACGTAGAGCTTCACTACTTCAAGCGTTCATATGTTTTGCCAGCGAAGTAGGAGTGAGCTCTGACCCCGTTACCTGTCTCTACAAACTGCAATTTAATCAACATCTAACTTACATATTCATACTAAATGAAGTTTTAAACAGTGTTTTAGCACTAATTGTAATTCCGCTCCAACTTGCACGAAACAGCGCACTAAATATACAGTAAAAACTTAATCGAAACGCGGAATCCTCAACCAACTCTTGTTTATTTTGGGACCGATTGAATCGTCGAAATAGTAATTTGTCGCTTAAATTATGCCGCGAAACATTATTCCTAACCCAGCTTTTGTTTCATACAATTTTATTTGAAAACACTCCAAACACATTACACTCACTACAGTAAAAGGGTCTCTAATGTAAAACCACAAAGATTTAACGCCACTACTCATTCTGAGCACGAAAGGAATTCATGTAATTAAACTCGAGTCCCGAAGAATTAAAATTCATTCGCTAAAATCCGCATTCTGCTAATACACTAACGTTTTGGAAGTAAATGCGGTTGGACAGTTGGCTTTAAAGTTCTGAACTTCAATAGGATGCGTGCAACTTCCGCGGCCTAAAACCTAAAAGAGTCAGTTAAAATAGGGCACGCCACTCCACAACGCTTGTCTTCACCGAATTCTGGTGACCTGAAGAGCACCCACACTGTGACAGAACAACCCCCCTGTGTGGACAAGCACCCACACAGCGCCGCGCCGCCCCTGCACAGCGAGCCTCGCCAGTATCGGTGGGAACGTCGCGGGAAGCGCACGTCGCTTCATCCATCTCGAACGACCGAACGCGCCGAATGTTTTCGTATCTGGATTAATAAACGTCGATGCTTTGTGTCAGTATTTATCACAATAATATAATCTTTACGTCACAGCGGGAATTGTGCTTGTTCGGATGTTGTGTGCGAAACCGAGGATTCGGTCAGTGAGGTGTGATTTTCGGGTGTAACTATTACCCGAGGAAGTGTCAAATTTTTGTGATTTCAGTGTACCCAATCGCCGACCGTAAGCTATTTTGAATGATTTATATTATTTTTTCTGGGTCCGCTCCGCTCGCTCGTCCGGCCAATTGAAATATATTCTCGTCTTATGTTTGTTGGGCAGATTAGATTGATGACGTTCGCTGGGAAGCTGCTCTATTATTTTTTCAGCACATTTATCATCTCTGATAATATTTGAGTGTTCAGGAATTTTCATATTGTGAAACCCAATCTTATTAAAAGATTGACCCGAAAAGCACCAATCATATAATTGACGATCGGAAAAATTGGTCCTTTCATACGAAATTTTCTTTCAGCATCACAAATAAAAACACAAGTCGATAAATGTATTGAACAGCATGTGGGGGATGTTGACAGTCCCTCAGTCCCATCTGTGACACCATAGGTATCAGTTACGCGAAGCACTTTCGCTAAACAAGCAAACAGAGCCCTTTAACCAATTTTGTTTGGTCAAGTCTTCGATGGTTTGCCAAAATATGTTGAAAATAGCGGCCAGACAAATAAAAATTTTATCAGACCATGACAACATCCAGGTAATTTATACCACAAAATCAGAATTCGAACTATTCAGACAATCATAGACGAAAAACAGTGTTTAACCGAAAAAATTGCACAAGCAGCTTTGATGAAATTGGGTATCGCGTTGAATGGTACATAAAACAAAATTTTATTTGCATTCACTTTAATAGAATTTTGTTGATAGCCTTTTGAGAGAGAATATTGTAACTGTTTACGGATATTTTATCGTAAAATATATGTGCAAAATTTGGGGAAATTTAAATGATCGTCAAATAATCCGCAAAAGTTTGTCCTATGTTGAATTAATGTCTGTTTATAAAGAGTTTATTTAATCACGGAACACGAGACAACATTTTCAGTACAAATTAGGAACTTGGCTTACGAAGTATTCGGAATTAATTTACGCGGAATTTGTTCTACATGCTCAACTACATTAGAGTAGAGTTAACAAATTCAATAAATCAAGATGATTCTAATGAACTCATGAATCTCTTAGGAGTTTCTGTCTGAACACATAATATACTTTAACCAACCTGGATTCTTTAGAAAGTGTACTGAAAGGACCAGTTTTAGTAATAAAAGCTTGAGAATTTGAGTTTATTGTACGCTTAGATGTTGAAAAGAAACTTTATTAACTGTATGAGTAAAACTATATTATATTAATTTGAAAAGAAATTTTACTCGCACTTTATTTATGAATTACATAAAAATTGGTCCTTAATGTAATAACAGTGTATTTTCACAAGACCTGTTTCATATGTACAAGGGTAGGGGTAATGAATAATAATTTTCTTGAAGCCGTAATTATCATTATAGGAACTCTTGAATGCTATTTGTTGTTGATCCACATATTGCGATTAAAGGCAGTTGAGTCACTGTACTGTGTACTCGTACATCAATAAGCAAGTTATTGCTCGTTATATGAGACGAGATTGATATGAAAACGACTTTCATAGAATACGTTTATGATTTAAATAAATATGAAGGAGGAAAAGTTGGAGTAAATGCATTTGGAATAGAGATATTGTCAAGTCGTGTTGTGGAATATTATTGACTGCTATGTTTTTCTAAGCGACACTTATTGTTTTCCAAAAAATTATATTCTAAATCGGAGATGAAAGGTATCTCTTTCTATTCTATTCATCGTACCAGCCGAAAAACCTCCATGATCGCCCACATGTATATCATACCATCAAGCGTAATTACGAAGTACGAATACTTGTTAGATGAAAGCGCCTTTTTCTACCTAATTCTTTCGTTTTGATCCAACTGCCGAGAAGGGCGGTAATGTTTTTCGAGAGTTACTTCCTCTACTTAGTAAACAAAAGAGATTATACGATCTTTCTTTGCATATAGCTTTTTAGTTACGTTTATTTCTTTACCCGTGACATCTACCTTGTGATCATTGGCATCATCAAGAATATATATATAAATCTTATAACATCTCTCTATTATCTATCTTCCATCTAAATTGTAATATCTCTCATTTACCTATTTGTCTTTAACTATATATCTCTCAATCTTAACAATTGAGTTCAAACTTGATTCCAATATGATAAAAATCTTGCCGCAGAATTTCTTTAACAATAAAAGTTGAAGACAGAATCAAATCCACTTCGTTCTTTATTTGCACCATTCGAAATATTTTCAAGTACAAATACCTACTGAAATGTAAGTAAACATAAATTGTTAGGGAGATCTCCGCGGTTGTGTTGTTATACCTGTTTCGTTTGTTCAAGGAAGGTAAACATTTTTGTATCAATTTCAATCATGATATTTTTTTTTCTCCTAATGGATATGGGATTGCATGGGCGGTTTTCGAGTGAGCTTCATTTTGTTCGTTAGTTAAAAATATAAAAGCTGTTGCATTACATGTTGTTTTTCTAGGATGATTTGTTAACATTTCATTTAGGTGAAATACCAAAATGGAATTTTAACAAATCAGTTTAAATAGTAGTCGTAGGTTTAGATTACATATAAATGTAGTTAGGTACATATTATGGCAGTCATGTTCTAAATTTCTTAACTACGTACTTGAGTTGATAACTATTAATAGTATCTAATAATTATTAGTAGTAATTATTCAAGTTCAACTGAACTTGTAGTCCTCAATGTGATTATGTGTGAAATCAAAAACTTCGAAACCAATTTTCATTCATTTTTAACGAAATATTAAAAATATTTTTTTTAGTACCTACGATCAAAATGTTGAAAATGAGACACGTGTTTCTACAGCTACAGTCTTAACTCCTGAGATAAAATATTACAAACTTTCCACTAAATTCAGTAAACCACCAAATAATCTTCTTGAAAAAATAATAGCATATTAATGACAGATATCCCGGGATGTTAGATAGTTGATGTTAAGACAAATATAAACAAAAGCAAAAGATTGCATTTAAGTGACGTTATAGTAAAAACAAATCTATTACAAATACGCCATTTTGATAATGGTAAGGATCCCTATTTAAATATAAGTACCAACAGGAACAAAGTTTCAGGAAAATACGAGACTTCCTTAATGATAGAATATTTTAAATTTTAGCAGACATTCTTAAGAGTGTCTTGTCTGTTTCGTGATTGGACGAGGAATTGCCTGTCAAGTTTGACAGTTGATGTCTTGGCTGCTCAACATTGCATGTAAATGGTCTTAGAATAACGTTATTAATTTTTTAAATTACACTGTTTTTTGACCATATAAAAAATCTAAACCAAAACGGGTTTAGATTTTTTATATATATCAGGTTCCCTCTTAAAAATGTTGCAAATATTTTTTCAAATTTTTTTGGTGCACTCTCTAGTTTCAACGTCCTCTTAAAATATCTAACAAAAGCTTTGTATTTTACTATTTCAGTTATCGTATCCACGCCAATAAACCTGTCAACCAAAAAAAACGAAACAAAGATATATCCAAGTATGAAACATTACGAAAATCCAGTTGTCTGTCAAAAATATCTCCTAAACCGTGTCTCAAATCAGCATGGGAATGGTTTTATCTTGTTTATGTTATATTCAGATTTACGATGCTGCGTAAAACAAATCGCTTGTATTCATCAGTTTGGTTTAGAATCGAAGATATTGGTCTGTATATGCATGTGTAACCGTTTGTGTGCGTATTAACATAATGTGATAGCTTTGGATCGAAATGGGTTTCGTGGAAGGAGATAATTGTATTTGTTTTTGACGGATGAAAGTGATGGGTCCAATAAAGTATTTACAGAAAGAAAACCAATAAAGAGAAGTATAAAACTAAACAAAAATAAGGGGTTAGGTTCTTAAAATATAATAAAAATACATTCATTTGTATTAGGTAAGCTGCTTTGCTGAGTGTTGTTTTACGCAGTGAAAAGGGCTGTGGAGGGCAGATAGGGATAATCGCTCAATGTAAAATACTAGTATTCAGTTGAGTCCGTTTACAATAGGAACTGACCCCAAGATATTAGCAAAACACTAGGTAGACGATGCACCGATATTTGTTGGTTTTCTAAAAGTTTTATGGTTATTGGATTACCTTATTTTTTTAGGTGGGAAATCATCAACTCCTCCCATGCTGGGTCGAGCGAGACTATTACTGACTAAAACTCACCTGTTTTTTTGTTGTTCAGATAGTTTTTGCGTTCTAGAGCCGCGACAGCTCTTTCAAACAACCCCATAGCCCGTTTTGTTTTATAATTTTACCTTCCATACTACAGTAATTTTGGATTCAATTTTTGTATTTGCTTAATTCCATTCACAATGTAATAATGTATTTGCGAACCAAAGGAACAAATGTCTGACATCAAATCGCAGTACAGATGGTTGCTAAATATCAGTAATTCACAGAGCAAACCTTTCCGACGAGACTCATGGAATCCGACACAAATTAAATGTACGCGCGGTCGGTATTTATGTATGTGTGACATCATTAGCATAATGTATTTCTAGTTGTATCGCGGTTTCAGAATCGCGCTTTTGATTTGCGTTTTGGTAAATATTTAGAACGGAACTGGGGTTTGTTTCATCAAAAGTTGGAATTTGAACCATTTTTTTTTTCTGAGATATGAAATAACTTCTTCTGCTTCAGGTGGAGCGAGAAATAGTGTCTGACTTTTACTAACTACAATTAACCCATATTCTTTTAGTTGTCCTTTGCGTTCCGAGGCTGCAGTAACTCTTTCAAACGATCCCGTTGCCTGAAATTTTATCGTATGATCATTTTATAAACATTTATCATCATCATCCCCTGCCCTTGTCTCAATTTTCTTGGTGTCGGCGCAGTATCTCTACTTCTTTTATAACTCTGTTGGGCGATATCTCAATAGTCACTTGCCTACTTATGTATATCTCTAGCCAAAATCATACAATAATAAAAATCCGTCCACAGTTTTCCTGAACTTCTTCTACCCTAGTAATAATAATACAATCAGTCTTATACATTCCACAGTTGAGATTCAGGCCTCCTCTCTTGTAGAGAGAAAGTCTACTTCCACCCTTATAACAACTTTAATTTTCGATCTCTGTTCGTGGTAAATGTGAAACTTATTCAGGTACGCCTTATTGTTTTAATTATTGTTATGCAAAATTATCAAATGTGACAATTTTCTCACCTGATGGTAAGTGTTGATGTGGTTGATGATGGAGCATGCTTACATTGAAGTAACCTATTAACTTTTGTTTTGAAACTCCTTATTATGGCTTTCAGAAAATTTTGAATTCTCGGCGTATGATTTGAAAATGGTAACAGGATAAACAACAAAAGCACTTTGGAAACATTAAATTTCTAATAGGCAGGTGTCATCTAAAATCACGCTAAAAGGAGTAAATTTATTTGTCTTGCCTGTTTTTTCCCAATCCCTAAGGAGCAGACGTCAATCTAAAATAGATTGACATTCAGTCCTGAGGGCCTGGAAACATGTCCGTATTCAAACATTTTCGTTTTGGACTTTAACTTCGTTAAATTTTATAAGTTTATATTCTATATTTTCATTCGCATTTTCTTTAAGTCTATATACTACAGTTATCTTATTGTTGACTACCTCCCTAGTCTGGTGGTCGCACGTGCTTATTCTGAGTATGTAGTCCCAGATTTAATTCTCAGATCGGGCAAGTTTGTATTACGTTTCTCCATCCGTTAATTCCTCAGTAGCCGCTCCGATGTGACAGGTTGGTGTTAGTAGACTTGCATCATGTTAATTTCAATATTATCGTGGAAATATGGGTGTATTACTTATATATAGGTACCTACAACTCCTACATTTTTAACTAGCTTCTCTCCGCAGCTTTGCCCGTGAAAATAAAGAATTTTTTCAAGGGCACACGCTCCCAAGTTAACATCTTATGAGCTATTTTAGGATATGATCTACTCGTGTGCCAAATTTCATCCAAATCCATTTAGCAATTTTAGTACAAAGGAGTAACAAATATACTTACAAACTTTCACCTTTGTACGTAACTAGCTGCTACCGTTGGCTTCACCCGTATGGAAGTAGAAAAGGAACATAATCCGGGGATATAAAGTATCCTATGTGCTATTCCAGGACTTGAAGCACCAAATTTATATAAATCCGTTGAGCCATTCGAACGTGAAGAAGTAACAAACATACACTCACAAACATTTTCCTTTATAATATTAATGTGATTGTACAATGTGATGTGATGTGATGTGATTTTCTATCTAACTGTGATAGTACAACATAATTGCCACGTAGGGTCATGTAACGTACCTATGGACGCTTGTACCTTTAGACACAGATTATATTTTAAAAAATACCAACATTAAAATTACAAAATTCTACCAAACGGATAGTATTTTTCCTACTTGGCAACACCAGTCAGTGGCGTGATTGTATTGACATTGGGTGACGTGTGAAATTGTTGTGAAGTTTTTCGTGTTCAAAAGTAAGTATTTTGATGTTTTGATTATAGATTTATATACGACATGCATGCACATTTTAATTACAACAAATTAGTTTACATATCTTAAGGTAGTTGCGTCTATAATACTATAACTAACAATACCAAATTCTAACCTAAAAATCAAGATAATTCGTTTCTTTTTTAAATTGCTTTGGTTGTACCTTTGGACATGATTATGTATGTACCTTGGGACACGTCCGAAGGTTCAAACAATGTTTGTACCTATGGACACTATTTGAAGATGTTCCATTTCTTTTTGCCTGCAGTGCCAAGGAGTAAAACCGGCGTGAAAAGAAAAGGAGTTAGCCCAGAACGATTAAAAGAAGCATTAAAAACTGTAAAAAATGGAGGAAAAGTGCGTACTGTTGCAAGAGAATTTGGATTAAAGAAGTCAACTTTACACAGATATGCAAAGTCTATTCAAAGCGGTTCTACCATAGAAACAATAAGTAGCCCAAATTATGCTGTAAAAAAGGTATTTTCTGAGGAGGAAGAAAAGCTGTTATTGGAATATATAATAAAAGCAGCTAAAATGAACTACGGATTATCAGCAAGGCAAACTTGTATTTTAGCGTATTAATTTGCTTTTGGAAGAAAATTAGCAAACATTCCTGAAGCTTGGAATCGTGATGGAATGGCTGGCCGGCAATGGCTGTTCAGATATCGCACCAAATACCCTGAACTATCATTACGTAAACCAGAAGCAACGAGTCTAGCGCGTGCAATTTGCTTCAATAAAGTTAATGTCCAGAAGTTTTACAATAATTTGAAAGAACTGTACCAACGTTATGAATTTAATCCGCAAAACATTTATAATTTGGACGAGACTGGGTGTTCTACAGTTCATAAGCCTGAAAAAGTTTTAGCTCCGAAATCATTAAAATTATTAGGAAAAATGACATCAGGTGAACGTGGCGAGAATGTTACAATGATTGCTTGTATTAACGCCGCGGGAAACTCCGTGCCACCGATGATTATATTCCCAAGGGTCCATTTTAAAGATAACATGATGAAAAATGCCCCTCCCGGGTCTATTGCTGAAGCAAACCGTTCTGGTTGGTCCACCGAACCTATTTTTAGAAAATATTTACAGCATTTCATCAATTGTGTTAAGCCAGCTCCTGAACATCCTGTGCTTCTTATATTAGATAATCATGAAACCCACATATCATACGAAATTATTAACATCGCCAAAGATAACGGGATTCACATACTTACATTGCCTCCACACACGTCACATCGTTTACAACCACTTGATAAGACCGTATTTGGCCCTTTTAAAACAGCATATAATAAAGCAGCTGATTTGCATATGATTAATCATCCCGGTATTCCCATTACAATTTATGATTCCGCAGAACTAATAAAAAAGCATATGAAGCTTCATTTCTTCCGAAAAATATTATAAACGGATTTGAATCGACAGGAATTTATCCTTTTAATGATAACATCTTTACAGAAGACGATTTTGCCCCTTCTTCAGTCACTGACCAGCCAGAACCACCAACAAACATCACAATTGAAGAAAATTTTGAGTCTCAGCCAGTTTTTCGTAATATTGAGGAGAATCAAGAAAATTTGATTCTATCTGAAAATCAGGCATCTACTTCCCAAGGATTCATGTCAAATGTAGATAAAGAAAAAGCAACTAAACATTCAATTACTCCTGAAATGATACGGCCATTACCAAAATTTATTAGAAAAGAAAGTAAAAGAGGAAGGAAGAAAGGAAGTTCTCGTATTTTAACTAATACACCGGAAAAAGAATCGATTTTGAACCAAATGATGGAGAAAGAAAATAAAGGGAAAGGGAAAGGGAAAGGCAAAGGAAAAAGCTCTAGTAATCCTCAGCTAAACCTAGACGCTCCTATAGCTGTTAAAACAATGAAAGCTCCTGCGAAAAAAATTTCGATTCTTTGTGAAAAAATTTATGTCACTTGTAAGTGTTGTCAAAAAATAGACCATAAAGAAAAGTTCCTTCAATGCTGCTCATGCAACTTTTATTTTCACCCAAGATGTTGCCCTAAGAACTATCAAGAAAACATTCCAGATCTTGAGGATTCTGAGTTGTTTATGTGTGCAGACTGTTTTAAATTGGATGACAGTGACGATGAATCTGTTGAAGAAATATTTAAAATAGTTCAATCCTCCAAGTAAATATCTCATTTTTATTTCTATTTGATTTTGTTGTATAACTAGCAGAAGATATATTGCTACTATTCTTTTATCTAATTTAATGATGATTAAAAGACTGATTAGACAGAAATCTTTGTCTTTTGTTTCGCTGATTAGACAGAAATCTTTGTCTTTTGTTTCGTCCCAAGGTATATACAAGGCTGTCCGAAGGTACAAACAAGTAACGTACCTGAGGACAAAACTCCATACTAACAACAAATGTTTAAAAATAATATAATGGCAACACTAAAGACGTAATAAAAAAACCAGTAATATTAGACCGTATGCCCTACAATATAAGATCTTAACTATTACTATACTTTGAGTATACACAAAGATACGTCGTTTTAAATATTAGGTAGTCAAAAATGTCCATAGGTACGTTACATGACCCTAGTACCTATAGCTGTTTTCTTGCTTATCTATACAGAATATTTAAAGAGGGCAGTGGCACCTTAGCATTGATAAGATCAGTTTAACACCTGGTTTCCTCACGTACCGTTGTCTAACCGTACCATATAACGAAATCTTAGAAATCACAATACTTTTAAAAGACACAGTAGGTAATTAAAGGATCCTTGAGTAAATCTAGCCCTTACAAGGTCAACTATCGTCTTCACGGCAAAATGTTATTAGAATATAGTCCTTAGAATTTTACTTGGAAATCGGCAAGTATTTCTGAAAATTTGAAATTATATTTGAAATTCTTAAACAAATAAATAAGTGGTAGTATCCCAGTCACCCAAAGGGCAATGGAAAGGGCTATATATCGGAGTTTCCTTGCGTGATCGAATCAGGAATGAAGATATCCGCAGGAGAACCGAGGTTGCCGACATAGCACGAAGAATCGCCAAACTTAAGTGGCACTGGGCAGGGCACAGTGCTCGTAGAACAGATGGCCGTTGGGGCCGAAAGCTTCTGAAGTAGCAATTGCGTACCGGAAGACGGAGTAGGAGGCCTTCCAACACTGGAAGGCCTCCTACAAGGTAGACCGATGACCTGGTAAGGGTTGCTGGAATCCGATGGATGCGAGACGAACGGGACAGTTCATTGTGGTGAAACTTGGGGGAGGCCTTTGTCCCACAGTGGACGTCTTTCGGCTGATATGATGATAATGATGACGACCCCAGTGGTAATGGCCCCGACTTATAAATTACAGTAGGTCGTGGGTTCAATACCCAGGCAGGTGTTTTGCTTTGTGTAACTTATTTCATCATCACTGCTCTAAAGTGTGTCCTAGAACCAAAAATTCGAAGACATGTGATATCCATCAACCCGCTTTGGGCCCGCGTGATAGATTACAGCCTAGACGTGGGAATATTATAAGACCGATTATTCTACAAAGCAATATTTATGTTTCTGCTATTATTTCGTTAATTTATTGCTGCAGGTTGTGCTCATATGTATTCTGACCAAATATACGTAGTGTCTTGAGTCGTGATGAAGATTAAGCAGTAGGCAATCTTGGTAATAGAGCTGCCTATCTGGCTAACTCACTTCAATCATTCAAAGCATTTAAGCGAAAAAAAACTCTTTCTTCTAATGTCATATACCTACTTGGACATTCATATAATATGCCTACTCGTAAGTAAATCAATCGTTGTAGTCGTGATGGCCCAGTGGTTAAGGTACCCGCCTCTTATGCATGAGGTTGTGTAAATTTTTAATTTCAAAATTTAATTCATACTTTTCCAAGTTTATCTTTGACATTATTAACACCCTGTGCCTAGGAAAGCACGTAAAACCGTTTGATCTGAAAGAAAGAAAGAAAGAAAAACTGTTTATTCGCGCGAAATGACGCAAGCTTAAAACTAGCTAACAAACATTATCAATTGCATAAGGAAGATATGCGTCACATCCGCGCAAAACGGCCGAACGCTCAGCATAAAGCTGCGGCCTTACGCATTATGCGATGAGCTCACAGCGTTGTTTTTCAACGTGGGCCGGTGGCGGTGTTGACATAAAGACGCCCGAACGGTGCAGCGTACAACGAGATTTGCATAGAAAAAGGAAACAAAAATACATATGAATTATAAATTAAAAGAAAAAGTAAATTAAATTAAATTAAAAAATAAATAAATAACGTGACAAATACATTAATATAAAGTGGCAACACCACGACGCGCAGCAACTCGTTTTTATAATCTGTGGCAATTTGCATAGACCACAGACGCCAATACGTGATTGGACGCGACCGCGATGCCGCTCACAGAACATTTTGACAAAGGGATATAACCGAATGTGACGAATCTGGTCAACACGGACTAAGCAAACACGATACTCCTTGGATAGCCAAGTAGAGTATCTTGTTGCCTAGTAATTGGGTTGTGGAGCTTTGATAGGCAGTCGCTCCATGTAAAACACAAGTATTCAGCTGCATCCGATAAGACTGGAAGCCGACCCCAAGCCAGTTTTTTTTTAGGTGGAAAAATCATCTAATGACAAATCCTGCTCTTGGGCGGAGCGAGAGATAGTGTCAGACTTTTACTGACTAAAAACCCACTCCTGTTCCTTCGTTGCCTTCGTTCCAGGGCCCTGGGTTTCGTTTTCACACTACCCATGGCCCCAGTAGGCTTCGACCCTGCTGGGCCCCTACGATTTGCTGACATCTCCCTGAGGCGCGCGTGGAACAATACGCGCCGTCGACAACTTGGGCTCGGTCCGGACGGTTACCGGACCGTCGGACGGCGAGCCACCCATTGATCGCCGTCCGCAAGCCCGCGCCTACGGTGGCCGGAAATCGGGATCGGAATCCCGGCGGCGGTAAAGGCGTGAGGACCGTTGCCTTACGAGATCGGCCGCCTCCTTTGCTAGCATTACTGCTTCGCAGAAGAAGGCGACCGCCTGCCACTCTTCCTCGCTCCGGACCATGGCCTGTACCAAGGCCCGGCGCGAGAGATCGCCGCCGCCGATCGCCCCCACAAGGACACGGCGTTGCTCTACCCAAGCGGGGCACACTTCCACCGTGTGCTCCACCGTGTCCTCCGGGCGGACCCCAAGCTAGTTGGGAAAAAGCTTGAGGGAAGAAGAAGTAAATCACTCATTTTCTTTTATCGCCACTTATATATAGAGCGTCTTGTGAAGCAGATTTGTAGCAATCAGGTAATGATGTACATTCAACGTTCATTATCTGGATAAAACCTGCTACTTCGAAGACTATGATCTAGATTGGAACTCCATCCTTGTCTCGATTTGCATGCAAGCAAAGCCACAGACAAATCGTAGGCAGTAACAACTCCTCTAAATAGTAAGCTTTTAACTATTATATTCTCGTACTACTGTTGAAGCTGCACCGGTGTTAGATATCGTAACTGAAGCTGGATGTAGACCTCGTTAATGCATGCATCACACTCGTTCCCAGCGGGATCGGTAGAGTGGAACGTTACATGGTGTTCGTTCGAGTACGGAGTAATTGGTTTGTTTTTAGATTAGCTGATAACAAGGTGCGTTTTAATGAGAGATAATAAACCTTTAGCTGTTTTAGAAGCAGTGGTGGCTGAGTGATAACGGTCCTGACTTACGAGTTGTAGGTCGCGGGTTCAAACCCAGCCAGGCGCATTACTTTGTGTAATTTATTCCATCACCACTGCTCTCAAGGAAAACATCGTGAGAAAACCGGCATGGCCTAGAACCAAAAATTCGAAGGCATGTGACATTCACCAACCCGCACTGGGCCCGCGTGGTGGATTACGGCCCATTCCCTTTCCTAGAAAGGAGGCCTGAGTCCCAACAGTGGGAACATTATAAGGCCAATTATGCTATGCTATGTTTTAGAAAATGGTCTAGAAAAAATATCATAATTATTATGTTTAGCTAGTTACCAATTTTTCTTTTTTTAGGTGGAAATCTTCTTTTTATTTAAAAAAAACGTCGCCCCACACTGGGAATTGCTTCTGTATCATGGGTGCGTTCACAAACATGTAAAATCACATTTGCAAGACAACAAGACCTGGAACACCTGCGGGAATCGAGCCCGTGACCCGTAGCACAGCAGTCAATCGCTCAAGCACTGCGCCAACGGTGCCCTCATTAATAAATCCTCTCGATCTATGTGGAACGAGAGGGAGTGTTAGAGTTTAACTGACTGAAAACCGTGTTTTTTTTTCAAATAATCTGGCAGCCCAGTTATCGAGTTACAAGCTAACTACAAAACTGTCAAAGTCCTAAGTAGATTGATCAGCGATTTTGGAGGTAAAAGTCTAGGTTTCCTTGTTATTTGCTCGTTCTCTTTTTCCTCTTTTAATAAAAAGAAAAGAAAGAAAATTGCGTTTATTAATTTGTTTTTCATCGCTTGTATGGTGTTTTTTAATTATGTTAGAGTCGGCTTTCAGTCATAGCGGTTGTCGCTAAATACCAGTGCTTTATAAAGAGCGAGTGCATATCTGAACTTCTTAAAGCTTTTTTTAGGTGTGTAATCATCTAATTACTTCTCCTGCTCTAGGGTGGACCGAGAGGGCGTGTCAGACTTTTACTGACTAAAACCCACTCCTCTGTTTCTTCTTTGCCTTACATTCCAGGACTCCAGATTTCGACGACTCAGGCTCGGACCTGACGGTTACCGGAGAGCCGGACGGCGCTACCTACCCATTTCTCGCCGTGACGTTTTTGAGGCTATGATTCTATTACAGATGTGCGAGGTAGCTAAGCGGTAAAGCTTCGATACTAGAACTAGAAACTAGAATTTAAACTGCGCAGCTGTGCTAATTAGATGTGTCCTTAAGATGCGCGACACGAGCTATGCGCGATGCATCGCTAGATCAGCGTTTTGGGGTGCTCAGTACTTTACATGCTAGTTACAATACTCGCGAGCAAGGATTTGCGACTATTGCAGCTGAGAAAGGACGTAAGTTAAGGAGCACACATTCTTAGGTTGCATCTAGAGGTCTGTCGCTTTAATTTGATTTTTATGGAAAAAACTCAACTCTCCCGATACCCGATTCCACTGGAGCTACGCTAAAGAAAGTTTTGAAAATCGAGCAATTAAATTAGTGAAAAATAGACTGATTCATCTATGCAGCCTAGCACAGTCATGTCTAACCGTAACCTAATCCAGATGGGTTGAGGGATTGTTCGGAAAGGTCACCGCAGCCTTGGATCACAAATGCCAACTGAAGGAACACAGATAGGTTGTAGTCAATAAAAGTCACTCCCTCTCAATCCACCCCGAATAGGAGAAGTTGTTTGATGATTTCTCGGTTAGAAAATAAAAACAAAAAAGTTATTTGTCAAGACGAGAAAGCTATTATGTTTTGTAAATATAATACTGGTGTAACTTAATAAGGTCAAGGCTTTTCCTTGGATCTCTAATATTATTATGGAAATGAAATCTCAATCAGTCTCTACTGGCTGAACGCTTTATGACTGCTAACTGTTGGTTTCCTATTTTTAGGGTTCCGGGGCCGTAACTCAGTCAGCAAAAACGGAATCCTTATTTTACTTGGTTGTCCATCTATCAAGAGCCTTTTTCTTTGGATGGTGTGGAGGTATTAAGCTAAAATTAATATCAAATACTTTTGTCTGCTACCCCTTAAAAATTAAACTTCTAAGTCGACGTAATCTGAAGATATGGCCGATTATGCTCCATTTAGGCGCATATTTTGACACTTGTAAATAAATCAAAATCTTGAGAGCAATTCCCGTTGACCTAGAATCCTGAAATTTGACCAGAAGTGAGATCTTTTTGCGATTCGGAAAAATCGTCGAGTTTCGATTCAGGAATCGAAATATTTACATAAGTAAGCTTGTAGAGAACCCTCGGTGCGCGAGTCCAACTCACACTTGACCGGTTTTTTTTATATAGTATTTATTATACCTGGTGCAAATTAACATTTTCTCTTTCTTTATTTTCTTCAGGGGTTCTCTTTCGATACCACACATCAATAATTTATATAAAAGCTTCCTAAGTCAGGTGCGATGCAAAACTGCGAAAAAAATGCTTCGTTTCTTTTTTAGAGAAATTATTTTATGGAAATTTGCCGTGGCATCCGTGTAGCAATGTCCTGCTGCCGACTGGAGATTTTATTTATCAAAATATACACAAAAATAAGACTGGGACAATACTTATACCGCGTATATCGAAGGACTGGAACCATTTGCCTGCTGCGGTCTTTCCGTCCGATTATAATTTAGCTGTCATCAAGGCTAGAGTGAATAGGCTCGTAATAAACTAGTGCGCCTCACCATCAAAGATTGTTTCACTTCTTACCATCAAGTGGGATCGCAGTCAAGCACTAGTATATATTATTTAAAAAAAAAAACGGTCCTCACGAAAAACGTAGAAAATAGCCCGGTATCATAACAATATTAGTCGGCGAAAGCAAGTTACAAAGTATAATTATTCAGGACGGTGTCACGGCACGAGCCATTAATATCAGTCCGGGCCTGTCTCTCACAAACTCGCCACGATGAAGCCCTTTTTTGTATATTTTACTCTATATACTCGCAGACGTGCTTTTATATATTGGGAATCGTTGAGATTTATGAGATACTTGTTTCTGCAACCGGATACGCTTGCGTGATAGTGGAAAATATATGCCTTTGTCACTCAGTGATAAACTAACATACTACTTGTGATAGAATTTTGATCTGTCACGTTGTTTTTGAGTTTTTTTTTAATTGATATAAACCAGTGCCTGACTGCGATCCCACCTGATGGTAAGCAGTGATGCAATCATTGATGGTGAGGCGCACTAGTTTATTAAGAGCCTATTCACTCTAGCCTTGAAGGCACCTAAATTATAGTTGGACGGGAAGACCGCAGCAGGCAAATTGTTCCAGTCCTTCCATGTACGCGGTATAAACGACGAAGCGAAACGCTTAGTCCGGACCGTTGAAGTTTCAACAACGTAAGGGTGGATACTCGCCGTACGTCGGGTTGTCCGATGGTAGAAATGAGATGGCGGAATCAAGTTTATTCATAACAAATAAAAATACACATTTTCCCTCTTTACGATATTATTAGATAAGTATTTACACTATGCTTTACATAAAATACGCTACATCCTTTCTTGCAAAGCATGAACAACAAGAACCTTTCTATAGAGAAAGTTTTTAATCCTAGTGTGGGCCAAAGATTTTTTTTATATGCATAGACATAGAAAAAACTTTGCCCAACACTAGGATTAAAACTCTCATACGCAAGTCCCCATGCCAACAGCTGTAAGTAAATATGTTTCGTGCGGAAACCGAACACACGACAAGCTATGCAGCAGCCAATTTCTCAACCACCGTTTCTATCGACTCATCACTACTTTAAGAAAGTCAATGACAGAGCTTTCTTGGTGGCTAAATGTAGATCGAACCAAATTGGAGTCAAATCGACCCAAACGGAAGAAGAACACAGTTTTTATCCAACAGCTGAGGTTATACCTCTATGGGTACATAGTTCTCTTCACCGGATCCAACCTAGCTGATTTTCCATATCATAGTGTTGATACCGTCATAAACGGCCGTATATTTTTTTTTCGTCAACCCAGAAGTTTGTATATTTCACAGTTTCAAGGGACCACAGGCTTGAGTATATGGTTTTAATTTCAACTCAGTACCTCCACGCGTTCCCTAGATAAATGGTCTTGACAGATAGATGGACAACAAAGTGATCCTGTAAGGGTTCCGTTTTTTTCTTTTGAGGTACGTAACTCTAAAAATCCCTTTTTCGTATCTGGCAACATTTATTTGCTCTCTGTCCAACATGAACGGCTTTGCATTTCGATTTGATCCTACGACGTTATCTTGTTTGTTATTTTAAAAGTTAAATTAGATTCAGACATTGTGGTGTTTGCTTTAAAATATTAAATCCATTGCAGTCGCCATGTTTGAGTAGAAGAAAAACATTGAGTTTATTTTGTATATGTTTAGGACTGAAGTTTATTGACAGACGAACCATCTGTTAAAGTTTTTGGTGATTAATATTCTCTTTGTAATCGTGTCGCTTATAGTATAGCATGTCGGGTTGATGTCCGCAACTCCAAGACTTTTTTTAGGGATGACTTCCCTAGTCATTCAATGACTTCTCCCGCGTCAGACTTATACTGACTAAAGCTAAACCTATGTTCTTTCTTTGCCTTGCATTCTAGGAAGTCGGGTTTCCCTTTCGTAAGTCAACCGATGGCGCCAATAGGCTTCGGCCCTGCTGGACCCCTACGATTTTGCTGACATCTCTGCAACTCCACGTCTAAAGCGTATATTTCGGGTATGGGTGAGACAAAATGTGTCATTCGATCCATTCCAGGTAATCAAGGAAAGCTAGCAACGCCCTGGTGTTACTAATCATTTTGCGGAGGGTACCTGAGTTCTTGAAGTACTTTGCCTTATATCCAGCGATCACTGGTCAGCTTAAAATCAGATGAGCTGTTGTCTCGTTCCCCTCTATGCATGCTCTGTAGAGTGTATCAAATAACTTCTCTCGCCCTGAGTGGAGCGAGAGAGAGAGTGTAAGACTTTTACTGATTAAAACCCACCTGTGTTCCTTCTGTTTTTTTTTGTGTTCCAGAGCTGCAGTGACTCTTTCGAAGTAACCCGCAGACCTCTAAGGGAAAACAACGAACAACGATTCTACGTTAGATTTTTTTGAGCTTTTCCTGTAATTTTGATTAAGATGTTTTCATATAGGTACTACTGAAGTACTGGATTGTTATTTTTTCGATTTACTTAATTTTGTATTAAAAAGTACGCAGTAGAGTCTACTTCAAAGAAAATGTTCATGAGGAAACCTGACCTAATCCTTGGTTTACAAGATTTTAGTACTTGTGATTTTCTCGTGTAGTTTTTTCTGGCGTATTTGCTCGCAACTTAGTTAAGCACTTGGATCACATTATATTCACAGTCTCTAAAAAGGACTACTTCAACATGTCTACTGTTTGTCAGAAGTGAAAAGTATCAAGCATTGGCCATAAAGTGTGTGTAAACTGTGTCAATATGTATTTCTTCTCTATTTGAGAAGTTTTCTCTCTGCTCTTCTCTTTCTGATTTATGAGAGAAAAGAGGGGGAAGGTAAAAACTTTGCTTAGTATGCTGACAAAAAGGAGGGTAATTCTGCTTACACTGGAATGGGCCCTAAGACAAGTCATCAACATTGTCGTGCCTTTGTCCTATATAACTTGGGGTCGGAGCAAAACGTTTTTTTCTTCAATTCTATCCTGTCAACTGTCACGCTAGATCACTGATTCCCTCTTCTTTCATATAGAAAGAAAGAAAGAAAAGAAAGAAAAACTGTTTATTCGCGCGAAATGACGCAATCTTAAAACTAGCAAACAAACATTGTAAAATGATAGGGAAGATATGCGTCACATCCGCGCAAAACGGCCTAACGCTCAGCATAAAGCTGTGGCCTCACGCATTATGCGTTAAGCTCACAGCGCTGGTTTTCAGCGTGGGCCGGTGGCGGCGTCGACATAAAGACGCCCGAACGGTGCAGTGTACAACAAGATTTGGATAGAAAAAGGAAATACATATGAATTATAAATTAAAAGGAAAAGAAAATTAAACTAAATAAAAATAAATAAATAACGTGACAAATACATTATACATTATATCATTCCTCATACAATCCATCTGTAGCGACATTTATGGCGTCACATAAGAACTAATCCTGCATCGCGCAATTAAAGTTCTCCGCGTGATTGGAACATATAGAACAGCCCGAAATCATCTATCGGGCAGTTGCCCACCAGACATAACACCCGTCTGGTCGGAGGATCCTCCCTTTTCAACGAAGGTTTGCGGGGACTTTACACTCTATTCCGCCTACCTCTAAACATCCAACTTTTCTTGGGTCTCTCTCTCTCCCTGTCCAATCATCCATAAGTATATTCATAACTAAGACAGTAACAGCTTTATAATCAATCTTCTTAACTGTGTTGGGGTTGGTCTTCAGTCTAACTAGATGCAGTTGAACCAATACCAGTATTTTACATGGAGCGACATCCTATCTGTCTTCCACGACCCAGTAACAGGGTAGCACGATTTCCCTGAGCAAAACAAGCTGATATTATAAAAGACCTTGCCTAAAGAAATGGTCTAATATAGATTTCAAGTAGTCAATGATACTTTAATACGAATTCAACGACCAACAATTTGTATGAATCGTTTCAAGCGTGTCGTTAGATACTTTTTGTTTTTATGTCTCTACACATTGGAGTTTCTACGATTTTCAGTGTAAATAGTTTTGGGCAGTGGAGTAATCTAGCCATATTCAATCGTTTAAATCACCTAGTTGCGTGTGTTTTTATGTGAGAAGTTAAGTTTTGGTGAGAAGAGGGAAGAATAAAGAGTTAATTTCATGAAATGGTCTTAAATCACCAAGACTCTTTTAGTTACCATAGTGATTATTGCACGATGCTTTCCGCTAGATGTGTTTACCGTCTTTGTCATCATTATCATTTCAATCGAAAGACTGATTGACAACGACTGATTCTGTGCGTCTCACATCCATCAGATTCCCGAACACTCACCATGTCATCAGTCCACCTTGTGGGAGGCCTCCCAGAGGATACACACATCGACCAGCTGTGTGTAAAGTGTGAGTTAATACGGTTTAAGACATTTATTTCTCAAAAAGAATACAATTCACTTAATATGAGAAATACAAGTTATTCTTAAATACTAAAACGTTGACATGAGAAATGTAGGTACTCAAATAAACTAGTAAGTATTAAATTATCTAAACACAAAATTCTACAATGTCATGAGGGTAACAAGAAAAAAAAAAGAAAAAAAGTAGGTACATATTTGTTGTATTAGGAACTCATTACGTATCGTTTCTTAAAGGCAAGTCTTATTTTTGTTGTATCTAACTTTTTTATCTATGTTTTGTTAATTTAAGCTTGTTTATTAAATTAATTGTAGATATATATTTAATAGTATCAGATAAAAACGTAATTTCCACTTCAGCTAAAACCGTAAAGAATAATGTATGCTCTAGTCCTAATACCTCTAGTTGGTTACGCTTTAGAAATTAGACATTAATAA
This sequence comes from Mythimna impura, assembly GCA_905147345.3. Lineage (NCBI taxonomy): Eukaryota > Metazoa > Arthropoda > Insecta > Lepidoptera > Noctuidae > Mythimna > Mythimna impura. The sequence continues at coordinate 20,751,476 of LR990367.1, read as the reverse complement.
TTGAATCAATTTGGTAACCGCATCATATTACACAGTTAGGCGACAGGATTTAAGCCGACCTATTTCCATCTCATTACTTTTACTCATTATGTCGACAGTTATCGATTCTTGTTTCGAGTCGAAAGTGGATAAAAATAGCCCCGTGTGCTTCCCAACACAGGACAAGGAATGGCCTCACTGGCAGCGTTATCAGGTTAATTCTATAAAAACAAAAATTGAAATAAGTAGCACTTTTGTGCTCTTCTGGGTGTATCCCTTAGGATGATTTTCTAGTTTCACGCGGGCGATGCTGCTGGCAGAATCTAATCGCAAATATAATATAATATAATATAATAATATAATATAATATTCCACAACTATCACACAACGCCGTCTAGTCCCAAGCTAAGCAGAGCTTGTGTTATGGGTACTAGACAACTGATAAACATACTTAAATATTTCTAAATACATACATATATAGATAAATTACACCCAGACACAGAACAAATGATTGTGCTCATCACACAAACATTTGTCCTGGGTGGGAATCGAACCCACGACCTCCGGCATAGCAGTCAGGTCCACTAACCACTAGACCAACAGGCCAGTCAAGCTGCTGGCAGAATCTAATCGCAAATGACATGCCCGAGCAATGTGCGTTGATTGTATTGTTACAGACTGTCATTCATAAAGTAGACAGTAGTACTCACTGGCACACTTTGTTTGCTGGCAAAGTTTTGACGTGCCGTCTCTAGTAGACTCAGTGGTCTATGGTCATACCCTTTGTTGTTGTGTCTATTATGTATAAGATGCACTTTAGCTGATGGCTCGGGTTGATGTGTGGCAGCCATTTTGTTAGATTTTTCGATCGGCGCGAGGAGAGATGGGATGTTGGATCTGTTGATGGTTTTGTTTGAGTATTATGTAATTGGTAGAATAGATGAGTGATTGTAGCGGTGGGTTCAGGGTTTTCTAATAAGTCATTGTTACTTGTTTTAATATCGTAATTAATTAGTATTTTTGACCGAGTTTTTGGTCTAGCTTGCAAGCGTCACTTGAGGACTTGGGTTATAGGTTTGATTCCTATGTCAGGTAAAATTCTTATAACAGGTCCTCAAATAACTCCTTTCGCTGGGTGGTGCTATAGGGAGTATCAGATTTTTACTGAATAAAATCTACTTATGTTTCTTCAGTTGCCTATTGGGTTCCAGGGCGGTGGTAACTCTTTCGGACAATCCCACATCCCTGTAGGCCACGGCCCTGCAGGGGTTCCTTGCTCAATTTCTAATTATGACAGAGTTAGTTATAAGGTATTTCTCGATAGCTGCTAGCATTCCGGAGTTTGGGTTTATGCCAGTTAATGTCATTAACCTACATACACCTCATACCGTTGCCTAACATTATCATTTTCCTCCTCCTACTGTATTTTTATGGTGTATTATCTAAAGAGTATTATCTTGTCCCATGTTTCTTGGGGTGGTACAACACGTTTTTTTCTTCCATTCTATTCTGTCAACCGTCGTCTATACCTATATCATATCTTTATCACTCCTCACACAATCCATCCATCTTTTCTTTAGCCTCCCTCTCACTCTCTATTCATCACGTAGTATCTTTATCACTCCATCGTATCCCTCTCACTCTCTTTTCATCACGTATTCATCTACGTGATGAAAAGAGAGTGAGAGGGAGGCTGAAGTATATTCATAACTCTTTTAGAAACATGCGTTTCACCCTTCCTCTTCACATAACCATACCAAGACAACCGATAGGCTGTGGAATAGTTTAGAGTACCAAAGGGCAACTGAAACACAAGTGGGTTTTTTTCAGTAAAGGGTTGACACTCCCTCTAGCTCTATCCTGAGCAGCAGTAATTGCTTGACAATTTCTCACCTCACAAGCGAATCCCATTAAAACTTTTTAGTCACTGGCGCCTCTGCACAACACCTAACACACCACCACCTTCACCTGTTCATCATCATCATCATCATTTCAGCCGAAAGACATCCACTGTTGGACATAGGTCTCCCCCAAGTGTCGCCATAATGACCGGTCCTGTGCGTCTCACATCCATCGGATTCCCGCGACCTTCACCAGGTCATCGGTCCACCTTATGGGAGACCTTCCAACGCTGCGTCTGTATATCGTCGTATGCGTGTTCTGCGAGCTATGTGCCCTGCCCACTGCCACTTAAGTTCTTCAGCTGATTTCAGGCAAATACAAGATTAATTTTAATATGACGCAATGCCTACTGGGACCATGGCTTGACTTCCGAAAGGGAAATCCGGGATCCTGGAACGCTAGGTAAAGACCACATAGGTGTGGTTTTAGTCAGTAATATTCTGACACAGCCTCTGGTTCCGCCCAAGAGCGAGATAAGTTATTGGATGATTTCCCACCTTAAAAAAAGCTCGCTTTTAAGTTTTCAGTCACAATTTTCATTCGACTCTTTAAATAAAACAAATGATGGCTACAACCTACAACCTAACTGTCACAGTTCATTTTATTTCATAAACTAGACACACATTAACACAAATGGGTTTCCTGTGCGCTTCTCGGCACTAAACTAAACGGGGGCGACAGAAATATATCATTATAATTCACGGTTGCTGTTCCTACACGGAATTCTGTATCTGACCTGATTTGATCCGAAACGGAATCGAATTTAATGTGTAGGAATGTAATCCAGAATCTACAGATGTTTTGACGATACTTACGGCCAGTTGTTTTTTAAAACCTGACAAGTTTAAACTGAATCGAAAGGTGGTATACGAATACTATTCGTAAGTGCAGTGTGCGTTGGCATGCTATAGTTTAATTTTGCTCCATCATCGGACCACTTTAAGTTTGGCGATGTTTTTTTAAAATATGGGATATCATCCAATGACTTCTCCCGTGCTAGTGCGGAGCAGGAGGGCGTGTCAGACTTTTACTGACGAAAACACCTTATGTTCTTTCTTTGCCTTGCGTACCTGAACCCCGCGTTTCCCTTTCGGAAGCCAACCCATGGTCCCAGTATAAGCTTCTGTCCTGCTGGGCCCCTACGACGTATGGCGATGCGCCACCGGTACATGGTAGACATTTCACCCATATGCATAAAACGCTTTTGAAATACTTACGGATTCATTGTATGTACAGCTAAGGCGTGAAATATTCTGCCGTAGTCAGTATTTTCTGATGGCTACTACCTGGAGGTCTTCAAGTCAAAAGTGAATAGGTTATTTTTACACATGACTGCTCCATCGTCGACAACATAATCGTGGTAACTTCGCAACTCACAACTTGATAATGTCCAACATCCCATTGCGGCGCAGTCTTTTGCTCTTTAATTTTGCAGGGTAAGGTTAGAAGAAACTAATAACTTGAGTCAGACCTCGGTAAAACAATGATAGCACTTAAAAGTATTTTTGACAAAGTTATCGTGTAGATCATCATCATAATTCCAGCCAAAAGGCCTTCACCTGCTGGATATAGGTCTCCTCCAAATGTCACCACAGCGACTGGCCCTGTGCATTGTGCATCCATCGGATTCTCACAATCTTTACCAGATCATTGGTCCAACTTATAGGAGACCTTCCAACGCTGCGTCTTCTGGCATGCGAGCGCCACACCAGAACCTTTCAGCCCCATCGACCATCTGTTCTGCGAGCGATGTGCCCTGCCCACTGCCACTTGAGTATGGCCATTCTTCAGGCTATATCAGTCACACCATCGCTACAGAACCTGACGCACATTTTATATGGTAAGCCTTTTGCTAGTATTTGGGTTGTGTTTGTTGTAGGCTCGCGAGTGCATGCCTCGCTTTGATATGAGAGGCTTTACTCAAGTTTTCAGTAAAAAAAGTCCCGTTCTGTTTCAATTTTATTATTCGGGTACAGTGTTTTAGTTGTCGATACAGGCTACTTTTTAGGACAGAGGCTATTGACACTACTTCAATAGTTATAAGTCAAATACAAAAACAATAGTGTAAAATGAGAATAAAATCGAAAAATTTGATATGTTAATGTGAGAATTTTTCATTTACGTTAATAGTTTTTAGATATGCGCTTCTTTACTTTATTTTAGTAAAGGAGACAATTTTTTTTGTTTGGGGAATAGGCCCACCACAAATTGTGGCGTATAGCAATGAAATGCACGTTAGTTTATTCCTTATAATCTCTAGATTACATTGGTAATATTGGCAAAACTTTATGTAACTGGAGTACCGTGAAATACGACAGTCAAAACATGACTCTCATAATAACCTAAAATCTCACAAGAGCGATTGTCTAATGAGCGGATAGGTCTCCTTGGTTTTTTAAGTTAAAATAGTGCACTGTTCAATAATATACAGTATACTTAAAACAAAGTCACGTCTGTACTACGTGACAGACTTTGATGTGATTTACACAATTTGATAGACTTATTCATGAAAATGCGTAGATGTATTCATTTCGAAATAGCGCGGCTTTTGCCGGCCATTGACTGAAGATCTAAAATAATAAGGTGATGTGTTTTATGCTGGTTGTGTAAGGAGAAAAAAAAAACACATTATAGGTACATCACAAGTATTTATTACTGTTTATCATCATTATTTTCAAAGTCATCTCTTAAAAGCAGTATTTCATCTAAAAAAGTTGCAGGTGGCTCAACCCCACCTTGATGCCGCGCCCAAGATAAAAACCACACTATACACATCACATATGCACAGCAGTCAACAGTGCGTCTGCCCACTAAACAATTACAACAGTATCCAGCAAGAGCAGTATTCAACATTCCGTTGAAATCGTGCTGCACAATTGATACAACGGCTTTGTGGATTAAGCATGTATCTACGATGCCATTTTCATAAAATCTTTCGAATAAAAATACGAAAAGAACAGAAGAAACATGCAACTATCTAGTAATCGGAAACAATAATAATGTTGTCTGTAGCGGTGGGCGTTTCAACGACGAACAGTTTTCAAAGACCGTTTTTTGTTCTGCAACGTAACAACCGTTTTCAATCCTGCGACCAAACAGTCTTCGTTGCACAAACCAGTCTTCGAATTACTGTATGCGAATTGTTATCTTACTGTTAAGAAAATAAGGTCGAAAATCCATTGCTTCAACTATCACACTCGTCGCGTCGTCGTTTTTAAAACCAGTTATTGCAATGAAAAATGAATTTTAGGTTTATAGTCATAAAGTTCATTTTTCATTGTAATAACTGGTTTTGAAACGACGACGCGACGAGTACAGAATTTATTACCGTCCTCAAACTAGTTGCGACAACGAACGTTTTCTGCAACTACTTCACTCAACGATAGTTTCGTCTTCAAACCAGTTGCGACGACGACCGTTTTCTGCAACCGTTTTTGTCGTCGCCAAAACGGTTACGTCTCGTCCGTCTAAAATTCGACAACGACCCACCACTAGTTGTCTGTCAGTGTCAAACTGATTGAAACTGGACCACAGAGCATCTGCAACGGGCTATTAATTACGTTTCGTTCCACGGTGATTTTTAAAGTACGTTACATGATATTTATGTTAACCGTTAATAACAGCATTAAAAACAAGTTCGCTGTACCAATTAATTATTATCTCTTGAAACGCATTTAAATCCGATGTCACCGCTGCGCACTGTAGTAACATATTTTTTTTCACGTTAAAAGAAACTTGAAAACGCTCCTAAACAAGCATATTTTGCCGTAACACTTTTTTACTATTATTTCATTATTCCGGTTAGATTTCTATATAATTTTTGGTCTGTTAATTATAATAAGATGATCGCTTTTTCCATGTGTAATATGATTAATAAACGTAACCGTTTAATAGTGGGCCCAAAAAAAATTGTCTCCTTTAGTTAATTTTGGATTTAATTAGTATTTTATTAAAAAAATTAGGTAAGTGCGAGTCGGACTCGCGCACTGAGAGTTCCGTACAAACTTACCTATGAAAACAGTTCAATTCCCGAATTTTTCCGAAAGATTTTTCCGAATCGCAAAAAAAGTTTTTTGTTTGTGACGTAACTACAACAGTTTTCATTTTTTTTCTTATACTTATACTATGAGACCTTGCTTCAAGCTAAATTTCAGGATACTAAGTACCCTATAAATTTTGATTCCCTTGAGTATCGACATACACGTTTTTTTTGTTTGATTTTTTCACACCTTCAAGGGACTGCAGACTTGAGTTTAATTTCAACTCGATTCCTCGACGTGTTCCCCAGATAAAGGGTCTTGACATACAGTCACATACACACACTTGACCGGTTTTATATTTTTTCAGTTTCATTGAGTTCCGCTGTAAAAGGTTTAGTGAGAACTTCTCGAGTTCACCGAATATCAATCTATTACAGAAACAAATACCTTTATTCGACAAAATTCCTAAAATACGAGTATTTAGAAACATGAGACTTGTTTGTGCAGGTATACGTATACATTGAATTTCAGAGAAGTGAGAGTTTCAGTAATCTAATAACTATCACTATAATAGTATAAAAAAAATTCGCCGCTGTCTGTCTGTCCCTATGTATGCTTAGATCTTTAAAACTACGCAATGGATTTTGATGCGGTTTTTTTATTAGATAGAGTGATTCACGAGGAAGGTTTATATGTATAATACATGCATAACATAGTAGAGAAACACTGATAATAATTTAGAGTTTTCTAATGTGATGTCGTAAATAAACACTTTTTTTTGTGCTTACTTTGCAAACTCTGGCTGAACCCTACGAGATAGATCAAAATAATGTACTATGATATTGTACATCTTTAAAAGGTCTACAAAAAAGTCTAAAATGGTATATGTCTATCTCTTAGGGATAACCCACAATAAACATTTTTTATCCTTTACTTTTTACGAGAAATAATGGCTTATTTACGAAGCGATTTTAAGCAATACAGCATTAATCCTTATCCAATTAAGTACCTAAATACATTGTGCATTTAATACAGATCAATAAGGTATTTTACAGCATCTACTTTAAATGAATATTTTCGAAGATATGACCTACAGATTTAAAATACAGGGACATAGCGTTTCCGGTGGTGTCAGCATAGCACCCGTGCGAAGCCAGGGAGAGTCGCTAGTTTCCAATAAAGAGATAACGAGGGTTTTTATATTTGTGGCGTGGGAGGCTACTAAATGAGGCACCTAAATACTTACTAGTTTCCAAGAAATCCTCTCTAATTTTCCTCAGACAAATCGTCTGTTATTACTAGTCGTAGGGGCCCAGCAGGGTAGAAGCCTATTGGGGCCAAGGGTCTGCTTCAGAAAGAAAGACTCAGCCGGGGATGTCATTAGATGATTTTCTCACCAAAAAAAAAAGTCATAGGGGAAACACAGATTCACCGTCTACTGAAACTGAATACCTGAAAAAAAAAACTATAATAATACATTACATTCATTTTACGATAATATTTGCTTTGCCTTTTTGATTCATAAAATAAATCATTATTTACTTGGAAAACTGCTAACAAGACACACCCAGTTAAATATTTCCTTAAATATCACCATACTCTCAGTCATCTAATGACTTCTGCCATTCTAGGGCGGAGCGAAAGGGCGTATCAAACTTTTCTTGACTAAAACCACACCTATGTTCCTTCAGTTGCCTTTTTCGTTCTAGGACCACAGGATTCTCTTTTAGAAGTCGACTTATGACCCCAGCAGGGCTTCGGCCCTGACACGCTCCTACTGATTTATTGATATTTCTTTGAGGTCCGTTCACCCAAGAGCAGAAGAAGTCATTAGATGATTTCTTACCTCAAAAAAAACCGCATTCGGTTTGACTGGAAGCTGATTTCAACAGAATTGTGAAAAGGGTACACAGATTGATTGTACAAAATGCTTTAGTTCAATAAACAATTTAGTATTTAGATTTATCATGTCAAAGATAAGATGTTTGACTGGCCTGATGGTCTAGTGATTAGTGGCCCTGACTGCTATACCGGAGGTTGTGGGTTCAATTCCCACCCAGGAAAAATGTTTGTGTGATGAGCACGATCATTTGTTCTGTGTCTGGGTGTAATTTATCTATATATGTATGTATTTAGAAACATATAAGTATGTTTATCAGTTGTCTAGTACCCATAACACAAGCTCTGCTTAGCTTGGGACTAGACGGCGTTGTGTGTTAGTTGTAAAAAAACAAAACAAAAACAACAAAACAAAGCTTTCATGTTGAGAGTGTACAATAAGTCTGATGAATGAGCTAAATCAAGGTGACCTTACCGCCATTCATCAGTAACTAGCTTCTGCCGGCAGTTTCACCCGCTTAAAAGTAGGTTTCTCCATGCAAACTTCCAACCCCCGTTTTACCCCCTTAAAAATCCGTTCTTAGCGGATGTTTACTCCCTATAAGGAACCTACCTGCCAAATTTTAAGTTTGTAATAAATTAATCAGTGAGTGGTATTTCGCTTTTATATATATAGATAATACCTACTGGAAATGCAACGAGCTACGACAGTTTTTTTATAGACAGCTTAAATTATAATAGATATTACACAAAATCAATTTACTTATTTTGTACCGTAATAGTGAGGTTTTTCGTCTAGAATTTCTCAATAGCAAACCCGACTTTGGATCTGTGCTCGGTTGACTTGATGACCTGGTACTTAACAAAACGGTCAAAATGCGGCTATGCATATGCATAATAGTATAATCAACCTTTTAATGTTCCTGCTGGGACTGAGGCCTCCTCTAAGAGAGAGAATTGGGTGTAACACTACGTGAGCCCCATGTCAGTAGGTGGATGTCACATGTTTTCGAATTTTTTGTTCTTGGACATGCCGGTTACCTCACGATGTTTTCCTTTACCGTTTTGAGAGCAGTGGTAATGAAATAAATTACACAAAGTAATGCGTCTGGCTGGGTTTGAACCCACGATCTACAACTCGTAAGTCGGGGCCGTTACCACAGGGCTATCACTGCTCTATCTATAATATATACTAACAGGTATCCGCTTAAATCTTTGGAGAATACCTATAGATAAAATGTCACGGGAGAGGCAACTCTCACGCCCCAGCCCCCGCAGGAGACCCCTTGAGTGTTGTCAATCGCAGAGTGATTCCTGGACACCGTATCGCGGACTTGCGGTCGGTGAGCAACGACAGCGCGGTGTAGTGCAAGCGTGCCTCAAAGAGACGTCAGCATCAGTAACGGGGCTCACTGGGGCATCGGTAACCCTTTCAATCAAGAGCTGCCGTGACCCTGGAATGCGAAGGGCAACTGAAGGAACACGGGTATACTTGTGTTATGAGACCTTGCTTCATGCCAAATTTCAGAATTCTAGGTCAACAGGAAGTACTCGATGAATTTTGACTCCCTTGAGAATGTCGAAATACACGTTTTTTGCAACATAAACGGCCGTATCTTTTTTTCTGTTAACTCAGAAGTTTGATTTTTTCACAGCTTCAAGGGACCGCAGACTTGAGTATATGGTTTTAATTTCAACTCGATACCTCCACGCGTTCCTAAGGTAAAGTATCTTGACAGACAGACAGACAGACGGACGGACAACAAAGTGATCCTATAAGGGTTCCGTTTTTTTTCCTTTTGACGTACGGAACCCTATAAACAAGATTTTACAACCCAACTTCCTTCGGAACATTACTCTAAGAAAACAATAACAAGAAAGCCATTCTCTCTCAAAGAAACTGAAAACTTACTCAAACTCGAACATATTCGCACTATAAATATGAATAATTTCACCTACATTCGTATTTCCGACTAAACCCGTATGAACCCGGCACTACACTTGCATTTAGCTACGCTTGACCCAAATACCGGGTGCGCCTGCCTTTATGGAAAACGCTTGAAAACGACTTGCTTTAGAAAATTTTGTTTTATTCAGGATATACTGCTTTGAGAGGTAAGGAGATAGCTGTTACGTCCATTTTAGACTTGATATCCTAGATGTAATGAGATTCTATGAACGATGGTCCAAAAATCCAAAATTAATGAAATTAACATGCGTTACCGCGAGGCTTTTTAAAAAAAATACTAAAATTATTCCTATTTCTGTCACCCACCGAACAGTATTAGGTGGTTTGTCTGTATGCTATATATGCGGCATCATCGTCATTCAACGTTTATCTAACAATAGGTGGTACATATGTATATATTTTTTATTTGTAAATTTTATGTGAGTTTTTTTTATTTCTTAAATGTGTATGGAAATGTTATGGTTTTAGGTTATTATATTATTGTTTATTTTAACTGTCATTGTATCTCCACAATACACACCACCAATTCAACTAAACCAAAACACCAAACTTTAAACTCCGAATCGTGGACGCAGCCCAACACGTTGGTCCGACCAGATCCGCACCGCTCTTGACTCTACGGTATACAATGCCCTTCGCACAGAGACAGAAACAGATGGAGAAATATCGTTTGAATGAAAGTGATGAAGCAGGGGTCTCGACCTTCAGCATTGAGGAGTACGACGCAAGGAGGAGGATACCTCACACGCGTCCCCATGGGACCGCCAACTCCTCTCCCAGAACTCCATGGTTTCCACTGAAACCCGACCTCTGCCAGCGTTGATGTTGCGACAGGACGGCAACCCTACCGCGACCGTCGAGCGTAGGAATGAAAAGTGTTCTGTACCTACTTATCTATTTTGTGGCTTAACATTGTAAGTGTCAACGACCTCGACCTACGTAAATAAATAAATCCTTGGATACCTTACTATACTTGTCGTAGGAACTACTGCGAGTAGGCACTACTTCAACGGTCTAGTATTCGTCAGAACTTCGACAAAGTAAACATAACGGGGATGATTCAGAACAAAATTTCATTCATAGAACTGGGAGTTGCACACTTAGGCAAGGTGTTTTCTTCTACTATTCTCATTAGAGATAGTCTACCTATAGGGGTCATCTTTTCTCAACTAGCTTGGTATCGGCTTCCTGTCTAACCAGATGCGGTAATTTTTATTATTGGTGTACAATAAAAAATATATCTATCTGTCGTGACCAGATCTTAGAAACACAACTTAAACTATGATCTTAGAACTTCATGAAATGGCCAACTAAAAATTTTTATTAGAACCTCTCTCCTGGACACGAGTTGCCATGGCCAATCTGGAAAACTCTAAACAGACTCCGCACCCAGACAATCTCCACAGATGGGGGTTCCTGGATAATTCCTGACGCCCAGCAATTGCTGAGTTGGCGACCCTTTCGGTTCGGGCACGCTCAGCGCAACTATTTTTTTTTTGTTGCTGTTGCCTATTGTATTGCCTGCATCGAATAAATACTATTCTATTCTATTCTATTCTAAATGGCCAGATCTTTTTAAACGTTAAAGTTTGATGATATGTCAATTCTCGTTTGGCCTATTTTCTTTAGACCTTTTATTATCATAGAAATCCTACATCAATGATATGGCCAAATAAGGATCAACATATCATCAAATGTTAACGTTTAAACGATCTGGCCAGCTTTAGTTGGCCATAACATGAAGTGATCAATTCTAAGATCTGGCCACTATATATCTATCGATCTGAATACCCGTGTTTTACATGGAGCATCTGCCTCTCAGACGTCTACAACCCCATGACTGGGAAATACGATAGTTCTTAGACTCAGATAGACTGATGGTCAGACTCTCTGGCGTCTGACCACCTTAATAAAAGTATGAATTATAAATTACTAGCATCTGTCAGTGGCTTCACCTGTGTAAAAAATTCCCATAGGAATATAATACCGGAATAAAAGTTCTAATACTATGTCCGATTCCAGGAAATAGTCCACTCATGTGCCAAATTTCATGCAAATCCATTTAACCGTTTAAGTAACATACATATATACACACATAAAACTCTCAACTTTGTAATATACTAGCTGCCGTCAGCGGATTCACTCGTGTCATAGTAGAAAATTATCCCAAGGGAACATACTCTTCGATAAAAAACTTGCTCATGTGCTATTTCAAAACATTGTCTACCCGTGTCAACCGTTCGAACGGGAAGGAGTAACAGACATACACACAGACATACATCTTCTTCTTTGTAGCGTGTCGATGGCAAAACTAAATTTAAATTCCTTGCCTGACCCCTGTATTTGGCCACGGCAATGCCGTCTACTGATGCTATCATTGGATCCCTACGTGAACAGGTAATAGGGCACGTCATGCAGGATGGAAGGTGGGACATGGTCTGCGGAGAGACGCCGCACAAACACTGAAGGAATCATCCAGGAACCCCCATCTGTGGAGATTGTCTTTGCTTTGCCTAACCTGGATGCGGAGTCTGTTTAGAGTTTTCCAGATTGGCCATGGCAACTCGTATCCAGGAGAGAGGTTCTAAAAAAATCTTCAGGAGGTTTAAACTTCTCCCGCCAGAGGACAAAATATATATTCATAAACTTTTACCTTTATAATATTACTTGTGCTTGTTCACTTGTTCACGCAGATACATGATATCACTATTCCTATTTCAGCCACCAAACCTTATTACTGTGATCCGATTTGAACAGGTCCAGTGTAATTACAGGCACATTACATAATCAGTTTTGTCCCTAGGAAGGTAAGGCTTCTTTTTTGTGGCGGGTCAATACTTAAATAACTTCTACAATATAATAGAAATATTTGTTCTGCGTGTGAATCGAACCCGCGACATGCAGTGTCACAGCCAAACAATCAACCACTGCACCTACCGTCCGATCTATATAACGGACGTTAACTGATAATAATTAAGTTTGGTGAAAATTAGTGTAACCACAAACGATATTAATTAGGATTTGTAAACGGGATCAAATTAATTTTATTGAAACACTTCGTCGATGATTATGTTAGGTTCATTAATGTTGGCATTGTTTATTTATTAAATTTTGTAATTTTAATGAGATGGTAATTTAGGGCTAATTAATGTGAGTAATTAAACGTGAAATCTAAAGTCGTAGTTTGGCTTAAGTACTATTTTCAATTACCTCTTAAAGACAAATAATAAAAAAATAAAATAATAATAAATAATTCCCTGCCGGAGTCTGTGTTTCCTGATAGCTACAACCTAAGGGTCTTTAAGTCAAGAGTGAATAGGTTACTTTCCATTGTCGGCCACATCATCACTTACCATCAGGTGAAATGGTGGTCAAACGCGAGCCTATCAATAATAAAAAAATATCAATTTTATACAATTTAAAAAGAACACAAATAATTATATATTCTGTCTCCTTTCATTTGTGATCACCACCCAAGAGTCAGATAACGCATGTAGTTTACCTTCCAACACTTGAATTCCTCTTTTGTTAACTTTCAGCAATTGCCCAAACTTTCCATAAAGACTCACCTCTAGAAAGGCAAATATTTCCTATATATTATTTATACAGGTTTCCTAACAAACCTTTTCATTATCATCAACATCTCGGTTGAAGTGTCGCCATAGCCACCAGTCCTAGTGTTTCGCATCCATTGGATTCCCGTGACGAGCGTCAGGTGCCTGTTTACCAAGTTTGGTAATTCTTCTGGTTTTGTCGGTAACCTTGGTTCTTCTGTGGATATCTTCATTTCTTATTTGGTCATGCAAGGAAACTCCAAGCTCCATTGCTCGTGGCATGGCTTTAAGCCTTTTGATATTTGAGGGAACCCTTGAACGGAAAAGGGAAATTCGCACTTTATCGCAAGGGATAAATAGTAACATATGTCCAAATCCAGGACATGGTCTATCCATGTGCCAAGTTTCATACAAATCAGTTCAGCCGTTTGAGTGTGAAGGAGGAACAAATATACAAACACAGACATACATATAAACTTTCACCTATATAATATTGGTATGATGAGTGTTAGTTTGGATACAAATGATAACAATGATGGCGTTATAATGTCTACAACACCTGTCATATATACATCTGTCATATTAAATCCTATTCATAATCAGCGTCTAGTAACTGATAGTGCCACTAGACTGTATTTAATCGTGTGTCAGACATTCTCCTGGCACCCGACAGCGCTGTGTCTCACGTATGCATGTGTCGGAATAGACAGCTGACATTCCAATGTGTCTTGAGTTATTGCTTATCTTTGTCATAACTTTTTGACAATAGTTTAACCAGTACCGTTAGAGATCAGAGGCTCTGGGCAAGGGTCACTCAATCAGTGATTGTGATTGTCGAAATGTAAAAAAAAAATAAACAGAAAAAAGAAAGAAAGAGATAAAGAAAGAAAGAAAGAGAGAAAAAAAGAAAGATAAGACAAATATAAACACTTTTAATAACATAAATAAGTGAGTAGGTTTACAAGTCTAGATTAAATAAAAAATATTAACACAGAGTGTATAATAATTAAATTATTATTTAGTATTTATAGTTTTATTATACAGGTATTGTCAAAATAACTCATATAAAACGTGTTCATTTTGATATCCCATAACTCTAGGGTAATTATGAGACCATGTCACCCTAGGATCCCCGAATACCCTCACAGACACCCAGAAAAACCTGAGAAGTATAATCTGCTTTTGGAGAGAACTGGTTCCAATGGAATAAACCTGCAAAATGACGCTGCCATAGCTCACACATAATAGAACACATAGTGGAATTAAAAGAGGAAACCAAACTCTAATACAGTGGTTCTTAACCTTATGGTCATGAGGGACCATATGACAAAATTTTTGTCTTGCCGTGGACCACCAAGTTGGTTAATTAGTTTGTAGTTAATATAAAGTACCTAAATATAAATAAATGAACGGTTGTTCCAATTCATATATAAATAAAACACGCATAAAATTATTTAAAGCCCTCAGTATTTTAATTTTCTTTACGACATTACAGTTACGATTTTAATGCAATTTTTGTGACTGCATACTCTTTACTAACTTTTGAATCCTTGGTTCAGTGCTACTCAAAGCCAAACGCATATCGGGCAGTGGTATGCAACCGATTTAGGTGATTGTTTTTAATAATCAGAAGCGCCAAGAAAAACTGCTCGTCATAGATATATTGATGAAAATAAAGGTAGGTAACGAATATCAACGTCTCGAAGTTTTGTAAAGAAATTGCCTTTTGACTCCAAAATTCCTAAAGATTTATTTCCGACCATTCTTATTTATTAGGATGGCTCCGCGGACCACTTGGGATGCTTCCAGGGACCACCAGTGGTCCGCGGACCACCGGTTAAGAACCACTGCTCTAATAGATAGAGGCCTTAATATAGAATCAACAGGCAATTGTATCCACAAGTTGTATTTTTTTGGTTTTACTAAATTTATTTTAAATCCATCATTATTCTAGTGTTGTCTTAGTTGTACTATTTCAATGTTTGTATCTAACTTTCATTGATAAGTACGAGTAAATAATTTTCGTTATAAATTTATAGTTAAGAAAATGTTTTGTAATCTTTATCGTAAAACTCTAGAGATATTTCTAGATATTTACAAATTGTTAAGTAATCTGTTAATGAGCCAAAACTCTGAACAGTTTCCTTAATAATATTACTATTTACTTTCATGACTTCAACATAACCTTTATGTTATCGATATAATTAGTAGTTTCTTCATTTAGTTATTGTTTAAAATTTATTTAGGGACATGAGACGTGTCAAGTAATCTTTGGCAATCTTTCAGCGGGTGACAATTCTCATGAGTGTTACCAACATATTCTATGGGATCAACTCATCATCTCCCTAGCTTTTTCCCAAGTTGCTTGGGGTCAGCTTCTTGTCTAATCGGGACGACTAAGTGTCGCCGCATATGGGCCACATGCCACAGCCACAAGCGTCGCCACGAGAAGCCAGAAACGGCCACAAAGGAAGCTGAAGCGTGCGACAGCCACTTGTGGCCGGTGGCTGCTACTTTTTTTAACCCATACGCGCAGTATCATAAAGGACTCTGACGAAGAAGGTTTAAATGCGCGAGTGGCGTATGATGACGTTTTGTATCGGCGTTTAGTGGCCGGTTTGAGCCACAAGAAGCGAGCA
Organism: Mythimna impura; assembly: GCA_905147345.3. Lineage (NCBI taxonomy): Eukaryota > Metazoa > Arthropoda > Insecta > Lepidoptera > Noctuidae > Mythimna > Mythimna impura. Next base: position 20,735,614 of record LR990367.1, on the reverse strand, counting down.
GCGGTGATTTGTTGCGTGTGGCGGCCACCGGCGTCAACCGCCTGTACTGCAAATCTATATAAAATGTATGAAACCTAAAGGAAATATGCCGGTGGCGGCGTTTTGTGGTTGTGGCCGGTGGCTCATGAGCGGCGACCCTAAACGTGTCGACTGTCAAAAAAGAAATGACAACAAGAACCTAGGGCTTAATGTGCTGTTGAGTCTCGGCCAGTAATGAGGGGTCACCCAAAAAACAACATCAAAAACAAAAATCGAAAAAAACATTTTTCATTATTTGACTCAAATTTATTAGCGCACACGGCACAATACAGTTCCGACGTCTTTGTGTCGACACCATCACCGGCCCACGCTGAAAACCTGCGCTGTGGACTCGTCGCAGTATGCGTGTAGCCACGGCATCATGCTGAGCGTTCGGCCATTTTGCGTGGACGTGGTGCATATTTTCCCTATTGAATGCTTATAATTTATAAGCTTGTCTTAAGGTTGCGTCATTTCCTGCAAATAAAATGTTTTTCTTTCTTTTCTTTTCCTTGTGGCTGGGCCTCGGGACCGATCACTGAAATAGTCGGAAACATTGATGATCGACTTGTATAGCCATGTGATGAGAAATAACAAAAACTAAACTATTCTAGTTAAGTTTACGTAGTTTAAAGAAACAAATTATAAATGCGATGAAAAACGAAGTGAATGTGATGCGAAAATGGAAAATTAAATATGAGGCGAACTTTGTGAGCGATTCCAATCCGTTCCGATTGGCGGCAACGACATTTCGCGCCGGGCCCTCGTACAGGCCATGGTTTGGAGCGAGTAGGAATGGCGGGCGGTCGCCTAATTCTGCGAAGCAGTAATGCTAGCAAAGGAGGTGGCTGCACGCGCGAGGGAATGGCCCTCACGCTCCAGCCACCGCGATCTCGACTCTGATTTCCAGCCACCGTAAGCGTTGGCTTGCGGACGGAGAGCAATGGGTAGCTCGGCGTTCGGTCGTCCGGTAACCGTCCGGACTGAGCCCGAGTCGTCGACGGTACGTAGTGTTACACGCGCGCCTCAAGGAGATGTCAGCAAAATCGTAGGAGCCCAGCAGGGTCGAAACTTACTGGGGCAATGAGTTATGTGAAAGTTAACCCCGGGGCCCTGGAACGAAGGCAAAGAAGGAATATAGGAGTAGGTTCTAGTCAGTAAAAGTCACGCCTTCTTGCTTCGCCCAAGAGCGGGAAGAGAAATTGGATGATTTCCCGCCCAAAAAAACAAATAAATAAAAATCCTCCAATCCGATCAAATCCTATTACAATTTAACTATGAGCAAGTAATAAATACCATGTAAACCGGTGACTTCAGCACATCGTAATGACAACGTAAAATCTCAAACAGCTTCATACCTACTCTGTTTATTGTCTGGCTTGTTTGCCAAACTCAACCAACATACAAAAAACTTTGTACACAATTTTTTTCTCAGACTGTTATTTTAATACTGGACTTTGTCTCCGCTGATTTAGACTGCTACAAAAAAGGCTAAGATATTTGTATATTTGTAGAAAAAGTCTTTCAGAGTTAGAGTGCTATACTATCAGTGTCTAGGGCTAGGGCTGAAGGATAGTTAGAGTCACCGTGGCCCAGAAACACAAAGAACAACTGAGTATAGATGAGTAATAGTCAGTAAAAGTTTGACACTGCCACCCAGAGCGGGACCCTTTGATGGTAGAGAAATCTACCTCAAAAGAAAAAAAAATCTATGGTGAAGCTGGATGGTTCCTACAGAAGACTAGAGAGTGTAGCCTTGGGAAAATAGTGTAGTCGTAAATCTACCTTCATATTTATATATTTTTATCTTGGCGCCACGGCGTCAAGATAAAGTAGTTGGATGATTTCCAACCTCAAAACAAAAAACAACCACACTGTTTATACCTTTTTTTGGCTTTTCATCTGACCAGGTACGTTATCTTGTTGAGAGCTTACTTCTTCAAGACACGAGACTCCAACATCCCTACTGTACGGTCACGCTTGTCCCAAGGGAATACAGAATCCGCAGAACCTCTCGTGTTGCGGTTCTTATATTCGCCGATTGCTTGGCCCACGCGAACTTATACTGACCAGTTTGAAGCATATAAACGTAAGAAGAATTAAATAGAGTTGTGGTGGCACGGTAACGGCCCCGACTTATGAGACTTACGAGTGGTAGATCGCGGGTTCAAACCTAGCCAGGCGCATTAATTTGTGTAATTTATTTCAACACTACTGCTCTCTATCCGGCCAGATGCTCACGGGACACACTGCTACACATCGCTATTATACTTATAAACTAACTAAATTGACTCAAATAAGCACCAAATTTTAAATGCATATCTTAGATTTGCAAGTGGGGCACGTTAGCGACTGGGGCATGTATGCTTGAGTTACCATTTCTATCATCTAACAACATTGCTCTATAAATTATTAGTTTAAAGTCAAAGCGCAGGTGACTAAATATCGGATATTACGTTACACAGAGCTCAGGTAAATGAGATTGAATTATAATTCAGTTTAATACTTCGAGTGAATTGGTGGAACATTATTGTAATTACAATTTCGTATACTACTTGTATTTAGTGAAGTTAAACGTAAATTGCGTAAGTTTGTAAAGCCAGAAAGTTGTAGAGTGGAAACTGCGTAGCGGAAGACGCTTTGTTGGAAGGCTTCCCACAAAGTGGAGCGATGACCTGGTGAGGGTCGCAGGAATCCGATGGATGTGAGACACTGGATCGGTCGTTTTGGTGACATTTCGGCGACGCCTATGTACAACAGTAGATGTCTTTCTTCGACTGAAGTGATGATGAGTTGGTAAAAGTTGTATGTGTTACCTATGGACGGAAAGGTCCGAAATAAATGTTTATTATTATTATTATTAAAAGTAAATAAATTGGTGATCATTGCAATGCTCGTTCGTTCTCCTCATGAAAATAAGTTTTCACTAAATGCTGAGACATTTATCTAAATACTAGTCACCGTCCGCGGCTTCGCTCACATAAAATACTATTTTTGTTAGGAAGTAAAAAGTAAGTTTTTTTAGGGAAGTAGATCTACTTCCCTGCCTTTTCCCATAAAAAACTTGATGTGCCAAAAATTTGGTGTGCGTTTTGTGTTGCAACGAATAAATTTTTTATCTATATATCTATTAATTTTAAACACAATGGACTTTCTCATTTTTTTTTAAAATCAACCTCTTGGCTCATTTCTCAATTGACTCAAGTGCATCAAGTTGGTAACTGGCAGATCAGTCGCAAAGATGAGAGAGTATAATTATAAGAGACTAGCGGTACCGGCAGATGTTGTCCTCCCCGAAAGCTGGCATTAAGTCAGAAAAAAAATTAAGCCTGATTGCAGCGCCACCTATTGGGTCCAATGGTACTTTTAAACCATCCACAGACCCACTCAAATTTACACATGATATTACATCCAAATCGGTCAAGCCGTTAAGGAGGAGTTAGGTGACAAACACACGTACATAAAAAACATCATATTATTATTATTATTAACAAACGACAAACAAACAAAAGACAAACGTTTGTTTCTAATAAATAAAGATACCGTTTCATTTCCGTGACTGTAATTCTAATTTTAATTACCTTCTTCATCAAACTTAGGTACCTATATCGCTGAAAGCACTGGCTACACTTCCAGCCCCCCTAGCCAAGTTACAATCGTATCGTTCGGCGCGAACACGAACGATTGTAACTTGGCTAGGGGGGCAGGTAACATATTATTATCTAGAAGAATGTGTGTTGCCTTATAAAAAGTTTTGACTTTTTTAAAAATAACTAAGTAAGTAACCGATTTCTATTTTAGCCGTCTGTAGTTGGAATAATGGACCACTATTATAGAAATCAGTTCCTAGACGGAACTTCTTCTACCAACAATTGAAAGTCCAAACCACAACAATACAAAAATTCACCAAACAATGACTCAAGCGACCCCCAACAGAGTACAAGTATCAATTACATCAGCATTAACAGAAAAAGTCTTCAATATTCTTTGGTTGACCTCGGAAGATTTCCCACATAGTGATATCATTAGGAATATATTTAGCGTCATGAATGAAGAGACAGCGTTCGATCTATTTGGAGACGCGATTGTGTCATGAGCGCAAAATGTTGATTACAACTTTTTGGGGCGACGTCATTGGTCGGTTTTAATTCTTTGCGGGTTCCTCGTAGTACTACTTTTCAACTTTATTAATTAAAAGCCAATGCAAAATATTGGCATTATTTTCTTTTTTCTTTTCGCCAGAAATTAAACCTAGTTTATAAGTTAGAGGACAATACGAGGAATCAATAGCAAAAAGAACCAGGTCTTTAAACCGTAACCGAACGGAGATACCTATAGAATCATTGCTAGTACTTTTTGTCAGTCGTTATCTATTTATCTTACATTAAAATTATGAGCAGTGGTGGCCGAGTGGTAACGGCCCTCGACTTACGAATTGTAGGTCGCGGGTTCAAACCTAGCCAGGCGCATTACTTTGTGTAATTTATTTCATCACCACTGCTCTCAAAACGGTGAAGGAAAACATCGTGAGGAAACCGGCATGTCCTAGAACCAAAAATTCGAAGACATGTGACATCCACCAACCCGCACTGGGCCCGCGTGGTGGATTACGGCCCATTCCCTCTCCTAGAGAGGAGGCCTGAGTCCCAGCAGTGGGAACATTATAAGGCCGACTATGCTATATGCTATGCTAAAATTATGACGACCCCAACTAGCTTGGGGTTGGCTTCCAGTCTAACCGAATGCAATTGAATACCAGAGTTATGGAGTGACTGCCTATGAAACCTCCACAATCCAATTATGAGCGTCACGATACTTGTTGGTCCTGATGGTCAGACTTTCTAGCGTCTGACCTAAATAAACTTAGAAAAGTACAAAATTATGAATTTAAAAAAGTCACATTGGTACTAGCCCGGTTTTGGAGCCGCAACCTCATGCATGAGAGGTGGGTGCTTTTACCACTGGGACGTCACAACACATTTGACAGTCAGTGTACAGCCCACATCGCAACGTCTAGAAACTTGAAATTTCCATTCGTTTTTTTTTATGTAACGTTAGTGAATTCTAAGGAAGGATTTTTCAAAATTCATTACCATAAGGTGTTAAATAGGGAATGAACGTCTTTAAGAAAATCCTTCATTTTTACTAATGGAAAATCCCATCGTCACATGGCTTGTTAAGGTGAATGAACCCATGAAATTTAAATTTTCGAAGGTTTTTGCAATTTGCAGCTCAATTTCGGATAACAAAAATTATATTTGCAGTCGATATGTATGTATTAAAACACAACTGTATTCATTAAAACCTAATGGAGACAAGGCATAACGTCAAGTTTTTATTAAAATAGCATATTTTAGCTCTTCTGTAAGTTAGAGAGTTATGTTAATGGCTATAATGACTATAAATGTGTAAATACATATATGTCACTACCGCAAATATATATTTTTTTAACTTACTGTTTGACACTGAACTGGAAATTCGAGGACTACACATGAGTATTTGTCTTAAACTAAAATAAACCTTTGGGTAGCGTGTGTAGATCTTCTGACAACCAGTCTTGTAAGTGTATATTCCAAGTAAGAAACCAATAGAAATGAACAATACGATGAGCTTACTTCCCAATGATTGAGCACAATGGGAAAATTACTGTGATTAACACGCAAAGCAATAAGATTGTTAATACCGGCCTTTTTTTATCTCGTTCTGTCTTACTGATCTCGTTTTAAATACGACTGGTGAGCATTTAGCCTTGGGTTCGAGCCCTAAAGTGATACTTGAGTTTTCCCATCGGAGGAATTTTCATGGACAGCCCGATGTTTTGATGTTTGATTTTCTATTAAAATTTACATGGGACTTCATGCCTGATAAAATTTGTCTCCTAAGTTGAGAGAAAGAGTGTTGGAGGGTCACCCACAAGGTAGACCAGTGACCTGCAAAGGGTCGCGAGAATCCGATAAATCCGAGACGCACAGAACCAATTGTTTTGGCGACGCTTAGTGAACTCCTATCTCACATCAACAGTAGACGTCTTTTGACTGAAATTATGTTATGTTATTGCGCCATCATGGCGCAAGAATATTTTAAAATGGATATTTTTTAAACGTTGCCTCACATCAGAATTTCTTCCGTCTTGTGGATGCGTTCACAAACAAGTAAACACACATACATAAGACACCCTTACCTGGAACAACTAGATAGTTTTACATTTGTTCCGTGCAGGAATCAAACCAGTGACATCAGCCAATTGCTCAACCACTGCGGTAACCGTGTCTATTTTCATTCAATTTTGTTCCTTTAAACGATTTTTTTCTGCTTTCTCTTCATTCATGGTAGCTTTTTTGAAAATTAGAAGCGTATGTTTTAACGAAACCTCAATGACGAAAAGCCAGCGGATAATAATATAGTATTAGACCGTCTCATACCATTGTTCGGTCATCCGGCGAAAGCTGGCCGTGGGAAGTGTATTCTGAGGAGCGAATGAAGCGAGACTCCTGCGAAGAGTATGTAGGTCAGACATGATGACGTCACACAGCGATCGTATTCTGAAACTCTGAGCAAATGACAAAATTGATCATTTTGCGACTACACCAGCTATCACGAATATTTTGACGTTCGTATTAAACTGATGAAAGTTATAAATATTTAGAGGATTTATGATGCTGATGATGTCTTTTTAAATGATCAATAGATGAACGCTTCAAGAAGTATATTTCATGCTATGATGTCATTTTGAAAAGGGAAGCACAATTTTTTTAATTGAATGGCCTATTAGCCAATCTACTGCTGGATAAAGCCCTCCTCTGATACAAAGAAGAAAGAAGCATTAATGAGAATTCTATTAGTAAAAGTGAGCAAGCAATTTCAGACTATATTTCTGCACAGAAAACCTCTAGTATCGCTAGCTAAAAAGCCTACGAAAATGATAGTACAGTTTAAAGATTCTAATACATTAACTTTTTGCTGACTTAGCAAAGAGTAATAAAGTTATCTCAAAGAAAGTAGACAGCTACAACATCAATTTTAATGTTTCGCTACATTACCCACTACTTCTACCCAGATAAACCTTACAAGAAATTGACCGAAAAAATATACTCGATGTAGTTGTAAAAACATTCGATTCCTTCGTAGGTCATTTCTATTTGCGTGTCGGGGTTGAAGCCACCATTTCTTTTTATGGTTAGACTGTATCGGTAAATAGGAGAACACTAAAGAAGGTCGACTCGATACAGCGAGTGAAAATGCACGCACACATGGACACGCTTTACATACATTGAGTGCAAGTGCACTCGTGACCGGCACTTGTTTGAAATCGTCGTACGTAGTTTATGCATCTGCTATCGTGCCCCTGTTTACTCTCATTATATGGAACTTACCTTCTGTAGTTCTATATTTTGTGGTATCGGTTAGATATTTTTGTCCCAGAATTAGTTTTTACTAAAGACCATTGTCGTTTTATTTTCTGTTTGGGGTTTGAGTTTATTTTTAGTATTGTGTATTTATTGGTGAGATTTGAGCATTATTTCTTTTTGGGGTTCGGCGAAAATCTTAGCTTTATACTTATGTTGTCGTAAACCTTTTAGTGCTCCAACGTTTCTTTTTAGTACCCATTGCGGAACATAAGTCTTCTAGTAGTATCCTTTTTGAAATAGCTGTTTTCTAATATGATGGTATAATCGTTTAGCTCGCTATTATGATCGGTTATATGAGAAACTTTCGTTTCAATTTAGAGAGTGACGCTATTGATAATAATGACAAGATCTGAGATATTTTTATATCGTGGTTACCATGGTAAGAAACAGGATGAGTTTGGTATGTAAACATGAGTTTAATTATATTATTAATAAGGATTAGGATGTATTATTTTCCACGAATAGAGAAGATGATGAGGATGATGATAGAGAAGTTTCGCAATTAATCTATCAGACATATATTATTATTATTATGATTATGATGAAGAAAAAGCAAATCATGATATTATACATTTTAAATAAATATACCTTATAAGAAGGATGGAATAGAGACGTATAAAAAAAGAGATTCTGCGCCAATCTACACTTATAATATTATAAAGAGGTGAAGTTTGTTTTTTTTTTTTTTTGTTGGAGGTAATCTCTGAAAGTACTGGTCCGATTGCTAAAATTTTTTCACCGATAGAAAACTGCTTTATTTCTGAGTAACATAGGCTATATTTTATGTGCTTGACCGAAGCTGTGGACAAAAGCTAGTCATAAATAAAGTGGAAAAAAGGACAGGATTTTATTCATTCTCGAAGAATTACAAAAGAAGCTATGATTCAAATGTCAAAAATACAAATAGAATCTGACCAACAGTATTGCGATACATTCATAGCCCGGTCGCGGTCGCCACAACTATTTGTGTTACGGGGTTAATTCGACGATTATGACTTAGAATTCTAATATTCAGTTGTTTTGTTGTTTTTGCCCTGTAATCGTCACTACTTTTCTGACACTCCCTCCCACTCTTGGTGGTGCGAGAGGGAGTATCATAGTTTTACTGAATTAAACTAGGCAAGACAGTGTTACCTTGGGTTGTAAAAGTTATATTTTTGACAATTGCTCCATGTAAAATGCTAGAACCTGCTCAACTGCACTAATTTGAAAACTGTCCTCAACAAATTTTGGAGAAATTAGGCATATATTCTGTTTTTGACATACATTGTGTTTCACTTCTCTGCAAAGACCTGTTCCTTCTACCTTTTCGGGCAAATAAAATGTTTTTTATTTTCTTTCCTTCTCCTTTTAAATCTCTCTGTTTTGGGCGATCACTTGCCTCAAGCATGCAGTGTGTGATGATCTTCGCTTATCTGTCTGGGTGCATCCGCGTGACGTTAACAGCCCATTCCTATTTCAGCCTGGCTATTTTTTTGCCCGAGATCTGCTTTTTTATATTTATTTGTCACATTTTTTTACATAGCAAATCTTATCAAAACATCTACCAAACTGCATAGCAGCTTGTCGGCAGCTGCTATTTGAGTTAATGAGTGCAACGTGGTGTTTCTAACGCGATATTGATAGAAAGATATATTTAGTTCTGTACTGTAGACATGTCAAATATTATTCTCAGTGATCTGGTATCGACAACACGTGCAGTATAAACAGGTAGAAAATCAATGCTAGCTAGGTTAGATTGGCGCGAGGATTATGTAATGCTGCAGGGTTTGCTAATGTCTATGCTATCTATCGCTAGTTAGAAGGCAGTTGGTGCTATCACGCGGTTCTTGACACGCCTTGTTAGCTGTGTCACTGGGATGTAATCAATAGAAACTAACAACATGTTTTCAGTGGCTTTAGCTATTATAAATATGAATATCTCTGTTTATATAATCTCCATTTTTTATATAAAAATCACATTGTTGGTGCATTGGCTACTGCGCTGTATGTCACGAATTCGATTGCCACGTGGAACCAATATTTGTTAGGTCTATAGATACCTAGTTGTTCCGAATCTAGGTGAATTTAAATGTTTAAGAACGCACCTACGATTCAGGAGTAATTCTAGTGTAAGATAGCTAGGGTGGGAAATCATCAAACAAGTCTTTGGTGGTGTGAGAGGGAGTGTCAGATTTCTTCAAACAATCCCGCTACCCAACGACGTCAACAAAGTTCTTATTTAACACCTTAGATTTCCATTGAGATGCTTAAAAAAGGCTCTATAAAGGTATCAGAATACCTTAACACTTTTCTTTCATCATTGCTAATTATGAACTATGTATATAAATTCAAATAAAAAAATCATACAAAATATACGTCCTTAGCTTTGTGTAGATGGCAGTCCCTAGAGGTTACAACTACAAACTATGTATTTTTGTAAGTTTGTTTGTATCAACTTCAGCAATACTCTTAGAAACTTCACGATGTAAATTTTGCCTTCACGTAATCTTTGATGAAAGATTTCGAGTGAAGTCATCATTAAAAGATATGTGATGAATTAACTAAGTACTTTCATTAGCAAGTTTTTGTATATGGTCACACTTCACACTAAAGTCGAAAGTATATATGTATATTTATTTATTTAAACTTCATGTACAGTGGTGGTACATGGGCGGACTTAATGTCATGTGTATATACGAATATTATTTTAATACTCCTCGCTCAAACGTCGGAACGGATTAGGATGAAATTTGTCACGCGGACTATGCTATTAGTAAAAACTAGTTGTTCATATTCATGTGTAAAAGAAAGACAGCCACTGTTGGACATAGGCCTCTCCTAAGAGTAGTCACATTGAACGTTCATTCGTTTATTCAACTGACCTTCACCAGGATATCGGTGCACCTTGTGGGGAACATGGCTAATAAATTTAAACTTATGATGTCCTGCTAGTCTTCTAATATCCACTCCTCATAATAATTATGTTGTCCATACAAAACAAACACTGATTGTTCAGGCGATAGTTTGGAGATACATCATTGTTTTTATCATGTCCTTGGTCAAAATTATAGGCAATTTCAGTGAGACTAAAAATCCATGGCATTAAGTATTTTCTAGTTATTCAAAACTATTGTTCTTACCTTCTACCTTTAACTCCATCTACTTAGCCTTTCTCAACTGGGTTTAGCTTCCAGTCTAACCGGGTCCAGCCAAGTTCCAGTATTTTACATGGAGTAACTGCTTCTCCGACCTTCTCAATTGGTTGAGACTATACTCTTTCGCAAGATTGGTGTCAGTTTTTCTGGTATCTGAATATCCGTAACGACTGTTAAAGTTTTTCAAATCACAGCCGGCGCCAGCAGCTCAATGTGCTTTTAGCGGCACGGAGGTTTCTCGACAAGTATTAATTGATCTTTGAGATAAATCTGTGTAGCTCTAATTTCTTAGCCAGTCATATATACTTCTACATTACTTGTTATGTCAGTGATCACCCCTTTTCCAGTCATGTCGTCTTTCTCACAGTCTATCCATGGTTTCTTAGGCCATCTCGCTTATAAAACGATAACTTCAGTATTAACGTCATCTAAGTTATCTTCACCTATATTTCTACTTTCAGCTCAAAATTTGCACATGGACGAACCTATGTTTACGTACATCTAATTTCGTAATTAGTTCAGAGCAACGCCGACGCCGCGTTGGTCTACCGTAATTAGTTATTAGTCTGGATGTCCGTCTGTTTGGAAGTTGGACTTGGTAAAAAGAGAGTTTTGATTTTCAGTTTGCAAGAAAAGAAAGAAAATGCGTATATTTTCATAGCAGTTGGTAGCACTTTGTTTTGGGATGTTGGAGTATACCAATTTAAGGAGGTCACCTAACGCTAAATGATAAATGTTGCCTTAAATGTTTTCGTCTATGAACAGTGATAAAATAATGAGAACAATGGAATATTCGATTTCAGAAAACTGTGAATTAAGAGAGTAATGAACAAAAAGCGTTTTTTAGTATTAGTAACTCGCGTTTGACTGCTACCACGATGATATGGTCGATGATGAAGCACGTTTTCCTTGAAATAACCTATTCACTCGACCTCTAGGTAAATATTATTATGAAAATGGATAATATTAACATACCTAAAAGAACACAAAATGTTTTGTATGAATGCGAGTGTTTACCAAAAGGTTTTTGTGTAATAGGCACATAGCCAAAAATATGTCATGCATAACTATTATGTTTAGACATGCATAATAATATCTTTTCTGATATATACTGACCATTTGCTAAGTATTTTACGGCACGGCTAATTTAGTAGTTGAGCGATTTATGAAACCCATTCTTAAATGGACACAGAAAAAAATTCCAGATCCTATGTCAGACGAAAAAATTGTAATAACTAAAAATTCTTGGCCAAAAATCTCATTCAATCCAGTCTAAAGAGATTATAGTGATAGAAGATTATTTTTTTTATACAAAAACTAGCTTCTGCCAGCGGCTTCGTCCGTGTGAAAGTTGAAAATTATCCCAAAGGAAAATTACTCCTGGGACAAATGGTACACAAAAAAAAGCATCGTACAAATAGTATCCTATTCCAGGATATGCTCTATCTGTGTACTATGTTTCATCCAAATCTGTTCCGATGTCAGTTCGTGAAGGAGTAACAAACATACGTAAGTATACACAAACTTTTGTTCTTATAATATTAGTAAGATTATTAAATCACTGCTATCTCTTTGATATTGCGACTTCAATGAGCCGAACCTATCAAAATGAAATCGATTCTGATTGAGACAAGATTATGCAATTAGGCTAAAGGTCTGGCAAAGACACTAACTTCGTTATTGAGTTGAACTCACCAAGTTTCAATACTTTCTTTATAAATGCAGAGAGATTGTGTTTTCATTCGAAATTGCTCCATGGACACGTATTGGGTATTACACCTAGTTTTTACTTTTAAACCAAGATTTATTTGGTCAGCTTTTTTCACGGTTGCATCATACTTTTGCTTATTAATCTATCTAATTAGCCTAATATGTCGCACTACTGGCCGAAGGCCTCTCTCTTCCTTTTCCACAAACGTCTGTCTTTGGCTGTTGCTGGTCAATCCTTCGACTTTGTCTGCCAAGATGTTGTCTGCTATTTAATTCAATACTGGCTTATTCCGCGTGTTTGCCTCTGTGACCAATCTTGGTCACAGAGGCAAACACGCGGCAACAGTCCAGTTTTTCACTTCTTTATAATATTAGATTAAATTTTAAATCGGCATAATATATTTTATTCAATAAAAATACATTTTTATCAGCCTTACAGTTTTTCAAACCCTTTTTTTAAAAGGAATTCAATAAATAACTTTTCACACTCCCTGTGGAGTTATACTAGTTTGTCAGACTTTTACTGACTAAAATCCACCCGTGTTCCTGGTGACTCTTTCGAAATTTTAAATCATCAGATTTAGAGTTTCTACAGTGGTATTCTCTTTCTTCTCGATTAAATTACTACTTGACCCAGTTCTCATATATGCAAGACTGCAAGTGCATCTCTTAAATACCCAACCGAGAATGTTTCCTTATTGCCAGTTACGTAAAGACTATACTGTTCTAATTTCAAACATAAAACAAAACACGATGTATCTTCCGATCTTCAATCTGTCTATAATCCAAACATAACACTGTTATTACACAGCCCTTCCTCTATCTTTTCAAATTTACGAGTATATTGCTGGTTAACGACTGTCCCGAGAACCGTTTTTAGAACAAATGCAGCGTTGTGTGCCGAATTGGAAGCCTTGGTCGACAAGGTCGGTGTAGTTATAAGTTTATGAGTCGTTATTGTGTTGTGTTATTGGTATTGGTGGTACTAACATTGGTGGCATTTGTAAGTTGGTTTTTGTTTGTTTGGAGTTTGTTTTCTCTATTCTTTGTAGTGACCGTATCTGTCTGTTCTGTGTTGTGAATGACTTACAGAAATCACTCTAGGCGATAAGGCCGTCAATTTTAGTGTCTTCATCGTCTTTAGCTTTCTTTTTTTTTTATAGTACCTTTCTTTTCTTTTCTTTTTAATTGTTATAAACTAGTGCTTGAATACGATCATTTAATATGATTTTTTATTTTCTGTGTTTTTGCTATTTACTTCAATACATTGTTTTTAAAATCTCAATATATTGGTTTTTTGAAGTTCTAAATGACGAGCCAGTCTATAACAGTGAAAAGGACCAATAGCAATCTGAAGTAACATTTTCTAGTTTTTCATAAAGCCAAAATTAAAACTCAAAAAACTGGGCAAGTGCGAGTCGGACTCGCGCACTGAGGGTTCCGTACAAACTAGAATTCCCGGATGGAGTCTCGAAGATTTTTCCGAATTGAAAAAAAAAAGGATTTTTTTCTGACGTACAACAAATTTACTGTTTTCAGATTTATTCCTATAACTGTGATACAAAGCCTTGCTTTATGCTAAATTTCAGGATTCTGGGTCATTAGAAAGTACTCTATGAATATTAATTCCTTTGAGAGTATCGAAATATACATTTTTTGCCACATAAACGGCCGTATCTTTTTTATTCGTTAACTTAGAAGTTTGATTTTTTTACAGCTTCAAAGGACCACAAATTTGAGTATATGGTTTTTATTTCAACTTTATACATCCACGCATTTCCGAGATAAAGGGCCTTGACAGACAGACAGACGGACAACAAAGTGATCCTCTAAAGGTTTCTTTTTTTCCTTTTGAGGTACAGAACCCTAAAAACAACAAAGTGATTCCTTAAATATTTTGTAAAAGATGATTCCACTGATAAGCAATCCGAACTCAACAAAGCACCCTTCAATACAATTTATCTTCCCTTCAAACACGATTTTCCCTTAACAATGGCACAACAAAATTCTTTTATAGAAACCAACCCTTCTGAGCCACTGACCTCGAATCCCCAGCCCCAAAATACTTATGACTAATCAATTGACTAACTAAAGAAACTGACTAAATGGTGGAAATAATACCGACCGAGGCCAGTCTTGGTCAGTCAGTTGGCCCCCATCCAAATGTTACCAACGTTGAAAAGACACAAACTATAGGCGATGGCGATTTCAAAAATGAAGATTTTGCTAAATTCGAGCCGGTGGAACGTGAAGTTTATTTTGGAGATGATAAAGCTTAAAATTGCATGGGTTGCTTGGAATGTTTTTGAATTGTGTCTCTTGATTTGTGTGGCGAATATAAAGCGTTGATTAGGATTCTGCAAGTTGATTTGGGTAACAAAGCAGTGTTATAACTTTGGAGTTATTTCACCTTTCATCTGATTTAGTGCAGCAATATTGTAAATTGGTATTCTGATTTGTTTAATGTCAGTGGTTTGGAACTCTACCAATGGCTCCCTATGCTCCCTAGCTGGACTATGATAAGATTATTTTATTATGTTCTTATTGCATTATTTTGGAGTGGATTTGAGTTTTCATTAATTGTTTTCTACTTTATCTTTAACTGCTTACATACTAATGCTTCTTCTACCAGTTTTGTGTATGGAAGCAGAAATATAAACTAACTAACTAACTAATTGAGAGTGACATGAACTTTAAATTTAAAAACGTTATTTTTTCTTAATCACTAATGACAATCAAATCACGAAGAGACTGTGGCAACAAAACAAAAAGTTAATAAAATAATAACAATGGTAAAAAACAATACATTAACGTTCCAATAGATTTAACTAGCAACGTTCATAGTACATGTTAAAAACTAATTCAAGTTTATTAATTTTGCCGCTTACTTTGCAAAGATAACGTACATTTTAATATAGAATTTGGAATTGTTCCAAAAACTTACTCCACTAATATTTTACTTTGTTGATTTAATTAAAACGGTTAAAACATTAGACTTGTAAACTATGATTTTACGTCAAAAACTTTTGTATAAAGGTTGAATAGGAGTTGCGGATCATTTGATATATTAATAGTCCCGTGAAGTTATGTTTTAGTTTCATCGTTTTCAATGTTTTTATTGATTTAGGTTCAGAATTGATTTTAATTGATGTTTTAACATTTTTCTTAAGTTGTTCTATGATCATTTTGCTGTAATCTAAACTAGTATTTTATAACATAGATTTTGGAAGTTCTAACCCGATATCGAAAATTCTTTCTGTAATAGACACACTACACTCATTGAGATGTTTATTTAAAAAAAAGTTTTTTCAGTTATTTTTTATTTCAAATAATGCATAGTTTCTATAATGGGTCACGAAAGTCACTGGGGAAAGCTATACTTACTTATAAAAGGATGGTGCTACACATTCATCAGATTCGTTCCGTTGTCTAATGAATCCACTAATTAAGGGTAAAATTAGCTGTTCTTTCATCCCTAATGAAGATGAATCAGGTGTGGAAATCAACGCATAGTGCTGATGTGAATTATTTCCGACTATGATGCATACAATTATTACGACTGATGATGTAACGGTCGAATGGATATATAATTTTAGTTATTAGTCATCTTAGTTAATTTGAACGAATTATTATGTTTGCTTTGATGTTGTTTATTAAACATGTTTATGTGAATACTTCATAGATTCCATGAATTTCATATCTGTCACATTTATTTGCCTACTTTAAGGTGGGTTACATATCATCGCCTTTTTGGTCCTATTTCTTTATTGTTAATAGGTTCGCGCTTGACCTCTATCTCACCTGATGGAAAGCGACGATGTAGTCAACAATGGAGTGCGCTTGAAGTAATCTATTTACTCTTGACTGAAAGATCCCTTTAAGTTAAGAGTAAATAGATTATTTCAAGCGCACTGATCCCTAGGTTGTAGGAAACACAAACTCCGGCAGGGAATTTCACTCCTAAGCTGTACGCATAATGAGTGTGTTCCTAAAACGTTTTACACAAAAGATATTTTTTCATAATAACGTTCGAGGATTTTTAAAAATTATTTAACAGAATTACTTGGAGCAGATTCTCTTTTGACTTGCACCACACAACAAAACAAACGTGGTACCAAAATGAAGCTGGAGGAGTAATGAAAAATTTCCAGCGGCAACTTTTGAAACAATAATCGTTTTTATTATGAAAGAAATAGAGACCATTATCGGGTCACGTAGTTCGCACCAATTTCTTTCAATAACTAAAACGTTACTTTTATTTGATTCAGACAAACGTTTTCTTTGTGACGACATTTATTTTACGTTTTCACAAATTTATTTACGTTTCATATAGAATTACTAATTGTTTTTGCTCGTTTCGAAAAATGAGAGGAAAGATGAGAGTTCTCTCGAGCAATTTGACTGGAAAAGCTTAATAGGTAACGGACACTAAGATTTGTTCTGGAAAATTCAAATAAGTAATTTGATTTTCTTATTGAAGTAGTAATTTGATGTTAAAAGAAAAGTTCTTTGAACGCTTTAGAATTAATGATTTCATTGAAATACTAGATAAGGAAAAAACAATCGTTAAATAACAATAGGTCTGTTATTTGTCTTAAATAATACGATTTTCTTCTGTTTCCAAGCGTGGGCGCGAAACAATATTCTTATCTACGTCTTTAGGGATCATAGTTACATGTTACATACTATACGCTGAAGGATTGTTTGACAGTGTTACCGCTGCCCTGGAACGCAAAGAGCAACTGAAGAGGGGTGACAGGGGGGGGGGTTAGTTAGTAAAAGTCTGTAGCTTCCTGTTGCTTCACCCAGACCAAGATTAGTTAATTGATGTTTTCTCAGGACAAAAAAAGCGTCACATATACAACTACACGGTGTTTAAAATTAATAAGGAATTAAATAAGACTGGACTTAGCGTTTCGCCTCATCGTTTATACCGCGTAGGTATATCGAAAGACTGGGACAATTTACCTGCTGCGGTCTTCTCATCCGATTATAATTTATGTGTCTGCAAGGCTAGAGTGGCTCTTAATAAACTAGTGCGCCTCACCATCAACGATTGCATCACTGCTTACCATCAAGTGGGATTGAAGTCGAGCACTAGTTTAAAATATTAAAAAATGTTATTATTTTTTGATGACATTTAAAATAAATGGTTATCGAAAACAGCTTTGACGAAAATGAAAGTATAATTCGACATAAATTTTCTTTAAAATTTGACTGAATCACTGTTGAAATTACCATTTATCAATTTGATGACAATGTTGTTTACATTGGAACAGAGAATACCTTTGTATCCACCCTTGCTATCCTACGCAGCTAATTAATCAAACATCACAAATGTTTATAGGCGATGGGCCAGCATTTGCCAGCATTACCCATCACTACCCAGCATCCGATAATTGTTTACACAAATGTTGTCAATTCGCCAACTGGAACGAGAAAATTTTACGAATAGGTTTGAAAAACATTCGCCAATGACCCCGATCCGACTGTGTATGTTTCTGTAGAACATTTTTGTGTGAGCTTTGAGCTATGCAGCCTACCTCAAAGCTTTGCTTACGTTATGTGGATCTAGGCAAATGACGACGTGTATATTTGTGCATTTGACAGAAATATGTGCATTCATGTTTTTCTATTGACATTATTTTTTTGTGAGAGCGGTTGGTTTCATATTGGCGTGTTTGGTCGTTATGACGAAGACTTGGTTTGATATTTGCTTTAACTGTTCGTAATAGAATGTATGCGTAGATAGATTTACATATACAGATTAGTCACGTAAGTGTGACACAACTTTACATAATGTATCCCAAGGGAACACATTCCCAGGATAAAAAAGTTTTCTATGTGTAATTCCAGGGCATGTTTTACCCCCGTACCGAATTTCTTCTAAATCCCTTCAACCTATACGTTCAACTTAATAGGTAATATTAGTGTGTTTGCTATAAGTGAGAAATGAGTATATTAGAGGAAGTTTGAAAGTGGCGCCAGTGACTTAAAAGTTCAAAGGTAATTTGTTTTGGTTTATCTTGGTATGGCCATGTGAAGAAGAGGGACGAAACGCATGTAACTAAAAGAGTATACATGTAGATGGATGGAGAGGGAGGCTAAAGAAAATATGTATGAATTGTGTGAGGAGTGATATGAAAAAAGGGAGTCGTCAATGATAGCGTGACAGGCATAGATATTCGTGGTGACAGGTGACAGGACAGAATGGAAGAAAAAAACGTGTTGCGCTGACCCTGAGTAATATTGAACAAGGGCAGGACAATATATTATTTTCATTTTCATTTATGTAGACTTGAGAAGTTTAAATTATAGGTAACTGAACTGTTCTGTTTTAGCCATGTTGAACCAGGCCTTTTGGTAGGCGTCTAGGTCATCTCGCCACCTGTTCCCAGGTCGTCCGTCCTCAGGTACCCACTTTGTGAAGACTCTTGCCCAACGGTTAGTGTGCATGCAGCTGATGTGACCCACCCAATCCCATTTAAACCTCGCGGCCTTTTTTCCTACGTCTATGATCCCAGTCTTTTAGCGCAATGTGGTGTTCTGTGTAACTGCACTATTATTCTGTGTAACTTTTTTTTAGGTTAAAAAAAGTAACTTTGTACCACACTAGGAATTACTCCGGTATCGTGGCCGCGTTCACGAACATGTAATCTCATATTCTCAAGACACCCAGACCCGGAACAACTATCCGTTGTATAATGTTGTAAGAACAACATTTTTTTATAAAAGAGTAACCATGGAGTTTCTTGCCGATTCTTCTCCATAGGAAACGACCAATTTGGAACCGTGCACTAGCTTCTGACGTTTTATAAGTGCCCATGTAGGCCTATGTGAAATAAAAACATTTGAATTAAAATTTTTTTTGACCATATAAATATTTATTCTTTGTGGTAATCGAATCCCCGAAAAATAAATCCGTAAGCATCAAGATCAAAAATAACCCAAACCCACTTTCTAATTGAAAATATTGCTTTGCGTTATTGAAGCTTCTGCTATAGACAATGAACTCATAGCCACAAAAGCTTCATCACAATCTATAAGCAGAGCTATGAATGGCAGCCTGACCTACAAAACTCGCCAATATTAGGTCAATGTCGATGAAAATATCGCTGGGAATAACTGATGTTAGCTTCCGCATTAAAAACTGATTGCTTCAATTGCACTAGCTAACTGCACTGGTTTTGTTTGCCTGGTCTTTCTCATAGGAACTGCGTGTGTTCGTTTTTTTTTGGCTTTGGATATTTTGTGCACTTTGCCAGTATCTACTGATTTTTTGCAGTATTTGGCATCAAATGTATCCTTCTCGGTAAGCTTCGCTGAGGTAATCAAAACTACATTAACATTTTCAGCGCTATTTTACCGAAATCGCGTCCTGCCCATTGCCACTTAAGTTTGGCGATTCTTTGGGCTATGTCGGCGACCTTGGTTCTCCTGCGGATATTTTCATTCCTGATGAGATTACGTAAGAAAACTCCGAGCATAGCCCTTTCGGTTACTTAAGTTTTCTGATGAAGCCAATTGTGAGCGACAACGTTTCAGTGTCATATGTCATCACTGGCAACACGCATTGGTCATGGACTTTTGTCTTGAGACACTGTGGTATGTTGATAATATTATTCTAATAAAAAATAAACTTATTATTCTTAAAAGTACTGATGTAATAGAATATTTGCTTTTAACATCAAAAACTCTGTAATTGGTTTAAGTGATAATTGTCATCATTTCGCTATCAATGTGCAGCGTGTGTAGACCTCACTTTTACATGATCTTTCACGCAGCTACATTGGGCTGTTCATTTATAGTGGGTGGGCCTTCTTAACTCATGTAACTTTACAAATAAACTGTTGAGTTTCCTAAAATAAATAAATAAACATGTTTTTATAGGTACTTTTTAACTATGGAAGAAAAAACTCATTCTTGCAAAAAAGCCCAAGCTGTCGTTTACAATATTCTTGCTGAAAAGGTTCAAAACAAAGAAATTGTTTACATATTATGATTTACCACCCACTATCAAAACACAAGGACACAAAAAACGCAACACATATCAAAGAATTTCCATAAAAACGTGAATCAAAGTAAAATGGCGAATATCGTATGCATAACGATGGTGTCGACCTTGACTGCTGCCGACACCGGAAGGTATAAACGGTTTATTGGCCCGACGATGGGTTCTGTGAGAAAATAGCTCGGTACGGGGCAAGATTGTAAGAAACTTTCTGGCCTTGAAGAGTTTTCTGCTGGTGATATTGATTTGATTTTTGACTATGGATTCTGAATATTTTAAATGTAACAGTATTTTTTATCTTTATATATAATAATAATAATAATTTTAAAGATTATAATTTTATTTAAAGACTACATGGGTTTTAAGAGCAGTGGTGATGAAATAAATTACACAAAGTAATGCGCCTGTTTGGGTTCGAACCCGCGACCTAGAACTCGTAAGTCGGGGCCGTTACTACTCGGCCACCGCTGCTCCTCGAAACCAAAATTTAATTTTTTTATTTTCCTAACTACGTTGGGGTCAGTTGAGTATTTACCACTATTTTACATAGAGTGACTATCTATCTGACCACCACAACCCAGGATAACATGATAACCCCTTGGTAAGACCAGTGTCAGATTTCCTGACTTCTGAACATTCATACCGACTGTCAAAGATCTATTAAATGAAAACTGGGACCAGAGACTTAACGTACTTTACGAGATATGGACGAATTCACCGACCCGCACTGGGCCCGCGTGGTGGATTATGGCCTATTCCATCTCCTAGAGAGAGGGCCTGCGTCCCAGCAGTGATAATATTATAAGACTGATTCAGCCATCCCACTGACCGACCTCGGCAGGCTTTGCACGTTGCTTAACCATATTATTCCAGCCTCGAATTCTAAATTTAACAGTGATTTTCTATTATTATTCTGAAGATAATTAAGTATGTATATCAAAACAGTGAATAAAAAAACATTTTATTCAGATAGGATCTTGATTGATGATTTAAAACCCTTCTTCAAAGAAAACACAGATTCATCAGAGTCTAGCAAATCAGTTTTGAAATAGATGCTTACACATGAACTTCAAGAACGTTCAGGTCAAGATTGTTATATTCCTAAGTAGCTTTTGTGTATACAATTATTTTTGAAGAATGTTTGGAAGTGGTTTTAAGTTATGGTAACGAATGAACCAACTAAAGCTGCGTATTACCTATATATTTTGTATTTATGTACTACTTATAATTACTACCAGCAATTTCACCCGTGTGATAATAGAAAGTTGTCTCAAGGGAACATCATCATTTCAGCCGAAAGACGTCCACTGCTGGACATAGGCCTCCCCCAAGCGTCTCCACAACGACCGATCCTGTGCGTCTCGCATCCACCGCACTCCCGCGACAAGCAAACAAACTCAAGCTCAACAACTCTCTCTCTGTTCGCGCAAGGGAACATACTTACGGGATAAAAGTAACCTATGTGTTATTCCAGGGCATTGTCTATTCGTGTATAAAATTTCATCCAAATCCCTTGAGCAGTTTCAGCGTGAGGGAGTAACAAACAAATAACAAACAACACAAAATGTCGCCTTTTTAATATTAGTGTTATTGATTAATATTTATATTTATAATATCGACTAGCTTAAACCAAAGCTTACAACTTATTATTTATCAAATCAAAACGAAAATGTTGCATAAATAACCTCTAACAAATTAATAGCAGCTTCAAAAAATAATTCCCATTTGTCCCTCATTGGGGTTGATACAAAGGGGTTGCTTAATATAACAGATTAAATGCAAAGGGCATGTCATTGGCAACAATTACTGCTGCGATTCTATTTAAGCCACCTTAGTCTTGATAGATCGCTGCTCTAAAGGGAATTTTTAATGCGTTATATTTATGTTTACCGATGCACGATGCCTGTTAGGGCTGTGGGCTTGTCGAAACAGTCACCGCGGATCTAGAACGCTGTTTAATCAGTTATCTTGTCTGTTCAAGTGAGTGAGTCGTATTCACCCCAAGAACACGCATTGATTTAAACGCTAGTTAGGTCGCGATATTCAAATTTTCTTTTGGATTAATTTGACTGTAATTCCAGAGGCATAGTGTGGTCTAATTTAGACGTGGGCGAAAGCACATCAGCAAGGCCTTTTTCTTTCATAAATTCGAAAACGAGATAACGACTGTCGCAACCCAGTGTTCAATCACATTAGGCGTGTGTAACTCTTTACTGAACCGACTCACTGTTCCGAAACATTTTAGTGTTCCGAATGATAGGAACAGCAGTAATGTTTTAAATCCATCATTTGGAACACTGAAACACTCTTTACTTTAAGTCACCTGCAGTTTTTTTAAAATTCAAATTAAAACGTAAATAGTGTAAATTTTAATGAACGAAACTAAAACTTATTTTTTTTTTAAATAAAACTGTTGGTGTATAAGACGCAACGTAACAGATCACGATTCATAACAGTCAGTATTAATTTGTGTTTGTCTTTGTGATATTAGTGTAATAGTATGATGTGATACTTGATCAGAAATCAGAAACGTTTATTTCAAATAGACCAATTACAGGCACTTTTGAATTGTCAAAATGATTTGATGATTTTTTTTTTGACTGACCGACAGTCAAAATAAAAAAAAAACAAGGGAAGCTAAATTGCACGTTCCAAAGCGTAGATCTCTATGGAAAAGAACGTGCAAGAAACTCCATGGACACTCTCTCAAAAAATAGAAATTGAATTAAGCCACTGGCAGCTAAGAGATGACCAGATGAGTCTTAACTGACGGCACCCGTTCACGAGCATGACCTGACATTGATCTATTCTGTTACGACTTGCCGTATCTATATGCAGCAGTCGCTTTATAAGGTACGGTTTTTGTTGTAACATTACCATTCTTAATAAAAAAAATCTAAGAGTGTCTTGATAAATAGGATTTAAATTTCTTTTTTTTCTGTCTTTGTGAGTAATAAATTGAGTAGAAAGTCATGTTTGGCGCAAATTTATCTAATGTGTGATTTTGTTTGCTTTAGTAAACGATTTGACTGGCATTACTCATTTGATTTGCATTTGGAATTATATGAGTATGTTTTGCTTTCAGGTCCTATTTGAAACACCATCAACTTTCATCAACGTCACTGGTTTGAAAATTACAAATCCTCATAATAAGCTTTAAAATGTTTAGAATTGTATTTTTTTTTTAATACCATCACACAATGCCATCTAGTCCCAAATATAAGCACAGCTATGAGTACTAGACAACTGATGAACGTATTTATAATATACAATTTATCTATAATATGTATTATACTTAGATAAATTACACCCAGACACCGAAAAAATGATCGTGCTCATCACACAAACATTTTTCTTGGGTGGGAACCGAACCCACGACCTCCGGCATAGCAGTCAGGGCCACTAATCACTAGACCAACTTTTAATTCATTATTCATACCATTTAGTCGAACTAATTATAAGCATTTGTTGTTCTAGTCCTTCTCCAAGCATATTTCTATAGTAAAAACCCTAGCTTTAGCAATGACATTATCGTTCCACGAATATTTAATTTTACGACAAAATTTAACACCGCTTCTCATATTATTTGGCGCCCCATCAACTATAGCACGACCGCTCAAAATCGTTGCATTTGACAGCTCCCGCCAATATTAAACAGCGGTGTTACTAATATCGCGCGCCCGATCCTGATCGATCTAGTTATAGCCAGTTATAACTGGTTGTTGCTGGATATATCTCATTATTTTGAACAAAGGCTGCTCGGTGTTGTCGATTAGGTCATTGTTCAAAATAACTGTTACTGCTATAATGTTGATAAAGCTTTTGTTTGAATTGACTGCTTGGCTACAAGTTCCGATATTGTATTGGAATATACAAAACGCATCGATTTTATAATAAATGTACACTGTTTACATGTAGAATTAATATGTGTGTGTGGATTTCCATACTTTAAGTATACTATTTTGACTGACCTGTTGGTCTAGTGGTCAGTGGCCCTGACTGCTATGCCGGAGGTCGTGGGTTCGATTCCCATCCAGTACAAATGTTTGTGTGATGAGCACAATCATTTGTTCTGTGTCTGGGTGTAATTTATCTATAATATGTATGTATTTAGAAATATATAAGTATGTTTATCAGTTGTCTAGTATTCATAACACAAGCTCTGCTTAGTATGGGACTAGATGGCGTTGTGTGACAGTTGTGGAATATTATATTATTATTATTATATTATTATTATTACTCTAGAACGAAAAGGCCACCCGCGTTGGTGGTGATGTGACGATCTGATCATGCTTACGATGCTCTACTTTACCTACCTACAGTGGGTCACAGATTAGGCTAGGAAATAAAAATCTTGAGACCCACGACTAATCAGTTCTTAGAGTAATTCGTATTATGTCACTCTCGATGTATAGCATAATAACATAATCAGCTTTTTAATGTTCCCACTGCTGGGACTCAGCCGTCCTCTCCAAGAGAGAGAATGGGCTGAAATGCACCACTTTGGCTCAGTGCGGGTTAGTGAATGTCACATGTCTTCGATTACTCTCGATGACAGTTATTTGAGTGTTTAAAATCGGTTAGGATAAGAGCGGGTTTTCGAGTAAGTGTATTGATAAATATAATTTATAGGCTTTCAAATTGTAAAAAAGAAAACAAATATATGCGTCTATTTGAAAAAACAGCCGTGTCTATAAAAACTCTGTAACAAGTCACAAACACAGATGACAGGTACTCATCACAGGATCTTCCACATTTCGTCTCCACCAGAACATAACATTTATGTACGAGTAATTTATATAAACAAGAGCTTGCTTATCTTTCGTGTCGTCACGGGAAAACGGGAGAATAAACACATTCACTAGGTTTGGCAAAGAATAACGAAATTGGGTAGATGCGACACTCTTCTTTGTAGAAGTGCTGAGGCTTCCAATACAGCATGTAAATGGAACTAGGAACAATCATAATTTTTGACCTTTTTTGGGCATTTTGTGGAGAAGATGAAACTGGAGTCATCTTCTATGCTGAATGCTTATAATAGTATAAAATAGTATAATAAGTAGATAATTATAATATAAAACTAACACTAGGTTTAAGGCAATTGTTTACTAACACTATGGATCTTTTGTTGTCTGTGGAATAAATAAATTATTATTATAATCAAGCACAGAATAAAATACACTCCTATGTTCCTTAGGCCTCATGGCCCTTGAAGTGCGCGTGGAACACTATGCGCCGTCGATGACTCGGGCTCGGTCCGGACGGTTACCGGATGGCCGGACGGCGAGCTATTCATTGCTCGCCGTCCGCTAGCACACGCCTACAGTGACTGGAAGTCGAGGTCGGG
Source organism: Mythimna impura (assembly GCA_905147345.3). Lineage (NCBI taxonomy): Eukaryota > Metazoa > Arthropoda > Insecta > Lepidoptera > Noctuidae > Mythimna > Mythimna impura. The sequence goes on along the minus strand of LR990367.1, from coordinate 20,709,982 downwards.
GTCCCGGCGGCTGGGACATAAAGGCTGTTCCCTCACACGTGCGGCCGCCACCTTCGCTAGCATTACTGCTTCGCAGAGGGAGGCGACCGGCTGCCATTCCTCCTCGCTCCGGACCATGGCCTGTACCCAGGCCAGACGCATGAGGTTGTTGCCGCCGATCGCCCCCAGGAGGACACGGTGGTGCTCTGCCCAAGTGGGGTACACCTCTACCGTATGCTCCACTGTGTCCTCCAGGCGGTCCACACAATGGTGACACCCAGGTGTTTATTCCGCACAGTTCATGTGTAGGTTAGATTGGTAAAGTATCAAAATCTGAATTAAACTGTACTTTTATCTCGCGTCTTGGTGTTCAAAGTTCTTTCCCTTCTACACAATTTTCTTCTACGGTTTTAGAGAGAAATGTTGATTATGCGATGAAAGATCGTGTCCTCGAAGACGAAGCTAGCGTTAAATAGAAGGTTTGAGCTGATAGTGTGGTTATAGAGGTGTGAAATGCTAAAAAGGTCCTTATTGACGCTATGAGTGTGTGACGGATGGTAGATAGATTAGGTTGGTAGACTTTTGTTAGTAGTTTACTGTTGTTTTTGGGAGGATTGTCTTTTGTTTATTGCGACTGTTTTATTTCACGGTTGATTAGGTTGATATTTTGTGGATAATAGTACTTTGTCTTCTAAATTTATGTTTTCTTCAGAAACAAATTTGCTGTTATCTATACAGATAAAGTGTTTGACATCTGTTGTAAGTTCGTGTCTTGAATGTATGATATTTTTAAAATTATTTTATTTACTACTAATATATTGTGATGGTGTTCCTCTAGCTAATACTAAAAGGGGATCTGTACTAAAATCTAAGTTTAGACATCTTTAAAACTAATATCTTTATAGCTTTTCAGTGGTAGCCCAGTGATAACTGCCCCGACTTACAAAATATATGTAGGTCGCGGGTTTAAACTCCGCCATGTAAATTACTTTGTGTAATGTATTTCATCACCACTACTCTTAAATCGATGAAGGAAAACATCGTAAGCCTGTCCTAGAACTAAAACAAAAATGAAGTTATGTGACATTCACCAATTCGCACTGCCCTCGAGGTGGATTACGGCTCATTCGCCATTCATAGCATAGCATGGTCGGCCTTATAATGTGTTCCCACAGCTTGGACTCAGACCTCTGTAGAAGAGGGAATGGGCCGTAATCCACCACGCGGGCACAGTGCGGGTTGGTGGATGTCACATGTCTTCGAATTTTAGCTTCTAGGACATGCCGGTTTCCTCACGATATTTTCCTGCACCGTTATGAGAGCAGTGGTGATGAAATAAATTACACAAAGTAATGCGCCTGGCTGGGTTTGAACCCACGACCTACAACTCGTAAGTCGGGGCCGTTACCACTCGGCCACCACTGCTCTTTTCACCATTCACTCATTCATTTTTTTTAAAACCTCCTATTAATTTTAATTTCTGTAGTTTTATTTTTGGTGAGATAATAAAGAATATATCCATCGATCTATATCATGCTCTCCCCTGGAGAGGAGACTTGAGTCCCAGCAGTGTACAGTACCTTGTAAGACTGATTATCCAGAGTAAATGATCACAAAAATACTTGTAAAAACCACAAATGTGAAGAAAAATGTTCGGAGTTTTGACATAGAAACCTGGGAGGAAGCCTTATAGAATTCAAAAGTTTCGGAAGCCAATAAAAACTTTGTCCAGAACATTGTATCAATTGGATTTAAGGAATGTGCTTGTTGACAACCATTTTGTAACGTCTGCAACATTTAACTTAAATTTTCATTGTATTTGTCCAGCAGGCAGCCATATTGTACAAACAATTTATTTCTAAAGAATTAATTTAAAGTAAAATCCCGTAACTAGCGTAATATTAGATCTCTTTCATTGAATCCATATTATTATATAGCTTTTTTTTAAAAAAAAACTTTGCTCGCGATTTCTCGTGGACGATGAGTAATGGGTAGCTCTACGTTCGGTAACCATACGGACCGAGCCCATGTCGTCGACGGCGCGGCGCGTAGTGTTCCACGCGCGCCTCAAAGAGATGTCAGAAAAACCGTAGGGGCCGAGCAGGGTCGACGCCTAGGTTCTGGGCTCATGAGTAGACTTCCGAAAAAGGAAACCCGTGGTCCTGGAACGCAAGGGCAAAGAAGGAGTTGCGCCATCGGTACATGGTGGACATCCCGCCCATACGTACAAAGCGTTTTGGGAACACATTCATAATGCGTACAGCTAAGGAGTGGAATTCCCTGCCGGAGTCTGTGTTCCCTGATAGCTACAACCTAGGGGTCTTTAAGTCAAGAGTTAATAGGTTATTTCTAGGCAAGCGTGCTCCATCGTCGGCCACATCATCGCTTACCATCAGGTGAGATGGTGGTCAAACGCGAGCCTATCAATAATAAATAAAAAAAAAAAAAAAAAAGGAGTATAGGTGTGGTTTTAGTCAATAAAAGTCTGACATACTCATTCGCTCCGTCCTAGAGCGGGAAAAGCCATTGGATGATTTCCCATCTTAAAGAAAATACTAGGAATTACTCCTGTATCGTGGGTGCGTTCGAAAACATGTAAACTCACAATTATACTCAAGACACTCAGACCCGGAACACCTATCTGTAGGTCATAAAATAGAATCGAATCCACGACACTCAGCGCTGCAGCCAATTGCTCAACCACTGAACCAACCCATACCATTACCAGTCATTGGGCACGCCATAATTATGGCGGTAAGTCCCCTCTTTGAGGAGTGGCTGGAAAGGCAACACGGCGTCCTTACCTTCCGCATGACGCAGGTCCTCACCGGACATGGTAAGTTCGGGAGGTTCCTGCACCGGATTCGTGCGGAAGAAACGCCCGGGTGTCACCATTGTGTGGACCACCCGGAGGACACGGTGGAGCACACGGTGGAGGTGTGTCCCGCTTGGGCAGAGCAACGCCGTGTCCTCGTGAGGGCGGTTGGCGGCGGCGATCTCTCACGCCGGGCCTTGGTACAGGCCATGGTCCGGAGCGAGGAGGAGTGGCAGGCGGTCGCCTCCTTCTGCGAAGCAGTAATGCTAGCAAAGGAGGCGGCCGATCGCGTGAGGCAACGGTCCTCACGCCCCAGTCGCCGCCGGGATTCTGATCCCGATTTCCGGCCATCGTAGGCGCAGGCTTGCGGACGGCGAGCAATGGGTGGCTCGCCGTCCGACCGTCCGGTAACCGTCCGGACCGAGCCCAAGTCGTCGACGGCGCGTGCTGTTCCACGCGCGCCTCAAGGAGATGTCAGCAAATGTAGGGGCCTAGCAGGGTCGAAGCCTACTGGGGCCAAGGGTCTGATTCTGAAAGGAAGACTCGGCCCTGGTACGAAAGGCAACGAAGGAACAGGAGTGGGTTTTTAGTCAGTAAAAGTCTGACACTATCTCCCGCCCCGCCCAAGGATGCCATAAGATGACTTTCCCACCGAAAAAAAAAAAAAAACCATTACCAGTCATAATTATGTGCTAATAAAAGCTTTGGTCGCCGCTCCAGAAACTTTCGTCCCCGTCCCCAGAAACCATCGACCATCCGTTTTGCGAGCAATGTTTCCACACTCTGTATGTGTGTGTGTGTGCCGACCACGTACCGGAAAACGCAGCGTTGGAAGGTCTCCCACAAGGTGGACCGATGACCTGGTAAGGAGCGCGGGAAGAATCCGATGTAAGCGAGACGCACAGGACCGGTCACTATGGCGACACTTGGGGGAGGCCAATGTCCAGCAGCGGACATCTTTCTGCTGAAATTATGATGATGGTGGCGATGAAAGGCTTTGAATTGAAAGCCGCCACACAATAAATCCGGGAAAAATAAAGAAAGAATGCCAACTTTCAACCAAGTCACCAAAACGACTGGTGACCTGCATTATTCGATACTCGTTACTTTGAAAAGTCATGGTACAAAACAAAAGACGAATAAATAAACCAAAACCATGGCCTATTGTCAAGAAACTTAACCGCAAGTTCATCCATTAACTACCACATTGCCCCTCCCCCCCTTACCACCCACAGAAGTCTTCTGCTTCATGTAACGGATAACGATAATTGTTTGGACAATCGTTGTTATTCCGTTAACTTTGTGTAGGTGACAGTTAACAAGGAGCTGGTAAGATAAAGGTAGGGTGACCATGATATAAGAGTTACGAAATACTTTTTAAAAGAAAAAAAATCTGACTCAGATGTTGTAAAACATGCACGCTGAAAACCAACGCTGTGGACTCGTCGCATTTTTGCGTTGTGAACACGGCATTATGCTGAGCGTACGGCCGTTTTGCTTGGACGAGGCGCATATATGTTATTTCTGATTAATTATGTTTTTTGTTTTTGTTTGATTGTTTATGTTTGTTTCGTGCAAACCTACCAGTGTTGTCTTTTTTAACCCAAAGGTTGACTGGTAGAGAATGCCTTGTTGCATTAAGTCGGCCTATGTACCACTACACTGTACATGAAGTTTAAATAAATAAATAAATGTTTTTGTTTTGCAAAATGTTGCAATATGTTTAGTTATAAGTTTGCGCCTTTTCCGGCAAATAAAATGTTTTTCTTTCTTTCTTTCTTTCTGTATTGTGCTGCTTAGTGGAGTGTTATAGGTATCTGCGTGTATATGCTAGTCGTGGTGTTGAAGAGCCGTGATCACCAATAAAATGACACGAATATTCTGGTATGCCAATAGGCTTAAAAAAAATACTTTTATTATTTATTTATTTATTCTTTATGCACACAAAAGTACAGAGGCGGACTTAATGTCTTAAGGCTTTTTCTACCAGTCAATCTTTGGGTGATGCAGATACAAATTGTGGTAGGTGCAATATTAAGCATTACATATTGTTTATAACACATTACATTTTATATAAATTTATACTTAAATACTATAAATGCAATATAGATAATATATCTATATGTACTATATAAAAAGAGAATACACGAATCTAGTGAAACAATTGGTGCAGACAAATAATGAGAAAACAAATTAGTGCTGTGACGATACTGCTGCTGCTACTTTCCTGTTAATAAATGCTTGTATAGCAATGACATTACCTGTCACGTCATTTGTTACGCGACTTATCCGCAGATAATTTCATTGCCATACGTTTTGTACTTAGCGTTTGGCGGGAAAGCTAACAAAAAAGTTATTTGTCACAGCCTGCAGAAGTACTGACGATAAGCAATGGGTAGCTTACCGTCCGGCCGTCCGGTAACCATCTAGACCGAACCTGAGTTGTCGACGGCGCGTAATGTTTCACGTGCGCCTCTAGGAGATGTCAGCAAAACCGCAGGAGCCTAGCAGGGCCGAACCCTACTCGGACCATGGGTTGGCTTCCAAAAGGGAAATCCAGGGTCCTGGAACGCTAGGCAAAGAAGAAACATAGGTGTGGTTTTTGTCGGTAAAAGTATGACACACCCTCTTGCACCGCCCTAGAGTGGGTGAGGTTATTGAATGATTTAATACTTTAAGAACAAAAGCCTGCAAAAGTGCTAAACTGCGTAGGTTTATGCGAATAGAACTAGACTTTGACAAAGAAGTGAAATATTTTGAAATGTCAGAGTTGAAGGAACAAAAAAGATCGAAAAGATGTTTTAAAGAGCTCATTAAAAATTATGTTAGTATAACAATGAAGAAAATCTTGTACTGCCTACAGGGAAAGTTCAGAAATTCAGCCTGAAAGCAGAATGTTTTAAAACAAGTCCATAGCTTTATGAATACAAGTACATTCATTAATCTTAATTATATTATGGAACCACACAACTTTTCCGGCAAGTTAAATGTAATCAATATACCGTCATTGCAAATGTCACGGTCGCCATCATCAGCCAGGCTTTTGTCCCACTCAGAGATACTCCGAGTATCGGGAGGTTGTAGGACATATTCTGGTCACCGTAGGAGGACGAACGGCGAGCAATGGGCAGCTGACAAAGCTTGGGTCGATGGCGCGTTATGTTCTACGCGCGTCTCAAAGAGCAAAACCGTAGAGGCCCAACAAGGTCGAAGCCTACTGTGGGGCCATAGGTTGGCTTCCAAAACGGTAACCCGGGGTCCTGGAACTCAAGGCAAAGAAGGTATATAGGTGTGGTTTTAGTCAGTAAAAGTCAGACACTACACAACAAACGTCACACCCTACCGCTGCACCCAGAGCTGGAGAAGTCATTAGATGATTATTTTAATAATAACCTATACCACATTTAAACCCCTATGAAATAAAGAAACCACCATCCATTATCTTCCCCTTATGTCCGATGTCCAACAAACATCCAAACCGTCATGTCTCCCTCAAATCATAGCCACCCTAACGCAAAGGCTACACTTAATTAAGCCACCTGGCTTAATTTATAATCTGTTGTACAATTATGGCCGGAATAAGGGGTGCCCCTTATAAACTCGGCAGGTTAAGGCGGGGTGGAACGGGAAGGACTTTGTCTTGTTTCTTTGTAGGCTTACAATACTTTTCGTGTAAATTTATTGTTTTCAGCAGCGGATTATGAGAAAAGACGAAGTTGATTCACTGATGAAATATTGTTCCTTGTTATTTAATTTATCGACAGTGAAATAAATAAATCAATAATTGGTTTCAGAATTTTCTTGTACAGTTTTGTTAGTACCATTACGACTTGTAAAATAATTTTAGTATTCAATTGTAAACAAAAAAAAATGTTAGTAACACAATAATTTTGATAGTAAAACCATAAAGTGTAAAATAACAACCAATTTATAAAATGGTGGCTTGGGTGGTGGTGTTGGTGGTGGTTTATAAAATGGTATTTATTTATTTAAATTAGTACGTGAAAAAGTTCGTCTTGAAAAGTCTTGAGTATGTAAGTTTATAAATGTTTGTGAACGCGTGGGTGGGTGCGTGCGATACAAGAGTAAAAAGAAAAAAAAAACTAAAATTGGCAGATCAGAATAAACAGAGCAAAAACAGGCACTTAATAAAACTCCGTATAAATAACAAAAAGATTGCTGCTTTTAGAAATAAATTAAAAGAAAACTATTACATAATAAATGTTATTATAGCATACATTAATATTTAAACGACAAAACTGTACAGCTCGCATAATAATATAAAAACTTTTTACAAAAAAAAAAATAACCGACTTCACTAAAAAAAACACTAAAAGGATCAAAATAACTTTAATTTTGGAAGTCGGTGTTTCTCGGTATTGTTTGTTTCTTATTTAACACCGACTTCCAAAATTAAAGTTATTTTGATCCTTTTAGTGTTTTTTTTTAGTGAAGTCGGTTATTTTTTTTTTTGTAAAAAGTTTTTATTTCACACTTTTTAGTTGCGATAGACTTATAAACAGAGTGCCTATTTCTCATGACAATTCCAATTAACCCAAATACTGCTAGGTTACATTGTTTTATTATAAAGTTCCTGTGTCGACTTTCCTCCTTCCGGCTCCATCATCAGATCAGTTCGATAGTACCTTATAGCCAAAGAGCATCTCACGACAATTCTAATAAGCCCAAACACGGCTAGGATACATTGATTAATTACGGAGTTCCTGTGCCTACCTTCCGGCTCCATCATCAGATCAGTTCGATAGTACCTTACTACTTTTCTTTATTCCGTGGTACCTTATAGCCAAAGTGCATCTCATGACAATTCTAATAAGTCCAAACACGGCTAGGTTACATTGATTAATTACGGAGTTCCAGTGCCTACCTTCCGGCTCCATCATCATCATCAGATCTCTTCGATGATACCATTTTCAACGTAACTATTCAGAATCATTCATTTATTTGTATTGTCATAGTCGCTTAACTATCTTCATTGTGATATCTATTTGAGTATGAAGTTCCGTTGACCATTTCTGGTCTTCTTCATCAGTTCCACTTCATCAAATGTTACTTTTTGACTGTAAATGCTTAAGTTCTTGATGAAAATACCAAAATTACCATAGGGTTGCCTATAATTTTTGAGGAGTTCCCTCGATTCCTCATGGATTCCATCATCAGAACTGGATTTTGAAAAAATGGGACCAATCTGGAAGCATATCCTATGAAGGGAAAAAAAAAATTTGCAAATCGGTCCATAAACGACGGAGTTCTGAGGTAACAAACATAAAAAAAAAAAAAAAAATACAACCGAATTGATAACCTCCTCCTTTTTTTGAAGTCGGTTAATAAAATAGTTATAACAAAGAATATAATGTAGTGAATATATGTAAGTAGGTAATGTTATGAATGAAAATAAAATAGTAGTTGGAATAAGTTAGATTGCAAGTCCTCTTCATCCTTTCTATTGTCTTTGCAGAGTATTTCTTAGAGTAATAGTGGTATCTGTTACTCCGCGATTTCTCTAAGACTATCTAAGTATGTACATTGTGAAATACAATAAATAGATATTTTTTTTAGGTGGGAAATCATCTAATGACATCTCTCGCCCTTGGGCGGAGCGAAAAGGCGTGTCAGACTTTTACTGACTAAAACCCACTCGTCTGTCTTTTTGCCTTGCATTCCAGGGCCCCGGGGTTAATTTTCACTTAACCCATGGCCTCAGTAGGCTTCGAATAAATAGTTAAGTATTGATAAAATAAAACTAAAAATCTTCATAAGTACACCTACCAAGAATAGTACATTTTGATACAAGTGCAGAAAGTTTGTCATTGCGACCGAGGTGGAATTCGCACGAGCCGTAGGCGAGTGTGTTATTGAGCCGAGGGCTGCAGTGACAAATTTGCACGTGTGTCAAACGACTTTTTTCAATACACTTACAAAGAAATGAATAAACGGGGGTTGACCGGCGACTGGTGGGGGTCGACGCGCGCCCAGCCTGATGCGATAAATGTAATAAAATTGTGGAGGGGGACAGCACGCGCTATTTCTGCACTAGAGCGGAAAACAGTCTATTGCGTGCAGTCTAGAGCGGGTTTTCGAGTAAGTGTATTGAAAAATAATTAACAAACCGATTTTCCAACGCTTCATTAGTTATGAAATTTCATTTGAAGTTTTTTCCTACACAAAAGTTCTCATACAAACGTCGTCACGCTAGACGATTCCGAAGGGTGGAACAGGCAGGTGTACCTACGCTAACTAAAACCCACGCTAGTCGTTCACCTTTCAAAATACCTATGAACTCACGCAATGTCTATTTGGGAGATAGAGAGCAGGACCAAGAATTATTACATTTTGATACAAGTGGAGAAATTTTCTTTTTGAGACCGAGGTGGAATTCACCCGAGCTGTTATAGGCAAGAATGTTATGAAGCCGAGTGCTGCAGTGGCAAATTTCCTCGTGTATCAAAAGAAGTTTATCAATACACTTACGAAGAAATAAATAGGGTAGGGTAGGGGCCCAGCCTGATACGATAAATGTAATGAATTGTGGCAGGGACGAGCTCACGCACTTTTCCTCACTAGTGCGAAAAACAGTGAATTGCGTACTTAAAAGCGATAGGGATAAGAGCGGGTCTTAAAAACACAGTTTATGAACCACCACCGACATAACACCCAACAATTCGGAGTTCCAAAATTAAATTCAGTTCAATCATCCACTGACTTCAAATTTTGCATAGGTACATGAAGTGTTCCGAAGTGCATTGTAGCCAATACCGACGCAGCAATTGGGTATCGTTCGTGTCTAAACAATGGCGCCCGAATAAGGCAGAACTTGTTAGATCACGTTTACCTCGCTTTTGTTTCTTACTCTGACGTCAACCTTCTGCGTCACTTTAGTCAAGTCTACGAAATGAATTTATGACGCAAATTACTCGAACAACTGACGGATGAAGTTGATTGCTAAATATAAACCTCTCTATAGATTTAGTCATCATCTTCCTGCCCTTGTCCCGTGTTATTTGGGGTCGGCACAATACGTTTTTTTCTTCCATTCTGTCCTGTCACCCGTCATGCTATCACTAACTTCCTTTTCTTTTATATCACTCTTCACACAATCCATCCACCTTTTCTTTGTCCTCCCTCTCCCTCTCCACCCATCCACATGTATACTCATAACTCTTTTAAGTAACATGCGTTTTATCTCTCCTCTTCACATAACCATACCAAGATAAACGATTCCCCTTCAACTTTACAGTCACTGGCGCCACTTTCAAACTTCCTCTAATATACTTATTTCTCACTTTATCTATTCTCGTCATACCAGACATCCATCTCAACTTTCTCATTTCCGCTACATGCAATCTTTTTTCTCTATAGACTTTAGTAAACCATAATAATTTTTCTATACGTACGGCCTGAGTGTACTCTTGACCTGAATCTTGACAGGAGGAGACGATGGAACAAGAGATAACTAGGGGAACCCTGTACCATTCACTGTCACTTTGTAAGGTTCTAGGTTAGTACTTAATTGGTAATAATTATATCATAGACTATACAGGGTGGAGAAATCTATGGACCCTGGAGACTTTAGATTCTTATTTTTATCTTATTTATCTTATCTTTTTTTATCTTATTTTTTTCTTAGATCTGGTCTAATGTTTTTCGGATTCATTTTATTTACCATTGACTGTTTTTGGTTTTTTTTTTAGATTTATCTCCCGGCTTGGGTAAGCGTGTCGAGAATTCGGTGAACGCGTTGTTTCTTAAAAATAAAAGAATGTTTCCTTTACGTAAAATAAGCTACTTCAAAGATTTAAGGTAGTTCCCCCCCAGGGCCCATACTGCCGTCATACATAGTGACGTACATATTCGGAAACAGAAAAAAAAACTGATTCCGAATATGTATTTACTTAACTTAATTTCGAGAAAAAATGTTTGTTGTGCCCTTTTTATTATCGACGACAGCATAGAGTTTTTCCACCTATTATACATATTTTTTTATTATTATTGATAGGCTTGCGTTTGACCACTATGTTACCTGATAGTTAGTTCAAACGCTTAACGTCTGAGGATGGATACTCGCCGCATGTCGGGTTGTCCGATGGTAGAAATGAAATGGCAGAATCAAGTCATGTAATTCCCGCGCACACTCTCCTAAATGCATCCTGTAAAATACTGAAAGGCTGGCTACCCTACGTCTGTGCTCAAGGCTTTGTAGATTGGACATAATCAAATCTGGATCACCAATTAGCCTCTTCGCATGCCTTTCCACTGAGTCCAAAGCTGCTAGGTGGCATGTGCAGCATCAGCCCGTATGTGGTTACAGTACTCTACATATACGATGGGACCCATGTTTTATACGACGTACATGTGTGTGTCTTCAGCTATGCTTATAACCGAGAAGAATCCTAATTCCTCATAAACAGTTTCTTGAATAACTTATCAAGTTCGGTTAAGTTTCGTATCTTCAACATTTAATTAGTTCCCTTCAGCGAGTTCGATCTAAGCGATACTACCTTACCCCGGAAATTTGCGTGGCGTTAGAATCCCCCACGGACGCGGCAATATTGCCTATGAATATTATAAAGCGTTATGCATTGTTTAGTACTTGAGCTCGAATTTGATTAGTTATTGTTATATTCTCTGGTGATTAATCTGGATTTGCATTGTGAGTAGTAGAGGCATATATTTAATATTTATCTTCACCAGTAGGCGATTAAGAGGGCCCTTCCCGATCTGTTCATTGTCAACCTGAGCTTGATTTAAAAGCTTGTTGGTTCATCCAACGTAATCTAGTGTAATGTTTGATAAGAAGGCTATGCGAAAAAAGAAAGACAACACCTGATCGTTCTGCTGGCATTCGATAATTCCGCTGAATATTTCAGAAAACTTATTTCAGGAAATACGATTTATTTTTATATCGTATTACCGAAATACCGATCTATTTTTAAATCGTAATTCGGTCAGACGCTCTTAAGACACATTCTTGTCTTACTATACGAGTATACGTTTTAATAGAATAGACATATTTTCTATCAGTCGACCTTAACTAGGTGCAAAAATATAACATGATATAAGCATTTTAATAGACGATAAACAGAAAAGAAATAATAATTTAACTTCTTTTGCCGGAGTCTTGTTATGTAATTTTGTGATAAATTTCATGATTCTAGGGCGTCGGGAAGTACCCTTTATGTTTTGATTCCCTAGCGAGTGTTAAGATATGTGGCATAAACGGCTGTTTCTTTTGATTACGTTAACTTAGATGTTTGTTTTTTTTTACAACTCTCCGGTTGGTCCACAAGTTCTTGAGAAAAATGGTCTCTGTCAAGACCGACTATTTTTTCCTTCTATGGTACAGAACCCGAAAACTTTAATTGCGAGAAATCCTCAAGCGATGTTCTGTCAGTCACACATGTGGCAGTTGATTTTCATAAATGTAGACAGATAGTTAGATTTAACCCAAGCATTTAACTAAGCTTCAACAAGGATTCAATTCTAAAATTATTCAGGCAAATTCCTAGCCAACTTGCTACTTCTGGAGCAGTAGGACAGTATTATCATGCGAGGTATTTTCTCTACCGATTAATTTGGTTCAATATTCCAAGATGTGCACCTAGCATGAGTAATATTATTCAATGTTGAGCCATCCAGGTGAAACAGTTCAGGGTTCAGGCATTTCAGACCATTTCGGTGAACTACCTCGCGTTGGATGTTCCTAGAATCAGTATTGAGTTCCTGATTAATTCATCTACGTTGGTAGCTTGATTGCATAATATACCTACTTATAGTCACAACCGCTTTTATTTTGACAATTTAACCATATTCACTTGAGCAACCCAACATTTTAAAATTTAATTTTGATCTTGTGATAACGGAAAATAACATTCGGAAATAGGACTTACAATTAATTTAAATCTGGAACACGATTTATGTGTATTGTAGGACTGTAAAAATAAATGGATTGAAGTTTAATTGTGTGAGATTTTTTTTTTTTCTGAAAAATCTATTTTTTTATTAATCTGGTCGCGCTTGACCACTGGCTCATTGCTAGAAAGCGACGATATGGTAGAAATGATGAATTAGAGGACAATCCAGCATTATTATCCTCTAACACTAATTTATTTGAGGTGGTAGCTAGTGTCTTCTTCTTCCATATATTTATTTATCTGCTATGAATTCAGTATTCAACTTTTATCAAGGCATCATTCAGCCATATTTTTTTTATTATGAATAGGCTCGTGTTTGACCACTATCTCACGCTCGGGTCATAGAAGAACCAATTAAAAAGCAAAATTATAATCCACTGATATCACATATTCTTGTTTCAGATCCACACTTCAAACAAGTCTTTAGATCATCTATCACTCTTTCATTCAAAACTTTATATATAATCTTAGATCTGAAAATTACTGGAATTAACCTTACAATACAGGTACTTAATTAAGAGGCAAGGCTCGGTTATATAAATTAATAAAATAAAATAATTAATGGCGGCTATTAATCTTAGTCTGAAGGAGCGGCTGAGTAATGATCTGTAGTCGTGACACTCTCTAAGTGTATGTAATGTGAATTTTATTTAAATCCACGATGTTTTTGCTGAATAAGTAAATTTAAATGGCTGGAGGTTCATTTATCTAGTAACGTATATAACTGATGAAGAAAATAAATGTGTAGAATTAAATTAACGTTTATAGGTGTAACTTGATTTACAAAAAAATCTGTGATAGACAGATACATTACTCATAATTGTGTCTTTTTTATGAGTAAGATAATTATAAAACGTATACGATTGATTATAGAAACATTTCATGGGGCATTCTTTTTTTTCATTGACACAATAGATCAGTACAAAAAAGTGTGAGTGCCTAGGCATATTTGGTCCACTCTGCCACGCAAATTAGAAAAAAAGGAAAATAATAATAATAATAATAATAATAATAATAATCGATAATCGTCGGTTGATATCATGTTCCTTTATAATTATCTAAAGGGCCTCTGCGAGTTGGCTTCGGCTCCTCGTACGCCTCCCAAAGGTCCAGGACCTCAGGGTCCTGAGATAAATAAAATATATAAAAAAATAATAATAATATTCCACAACTATCACACAACGCCGTCTAGTCCCAAGCTAAGCAGAGCTTGTGTTATGGGTACTAGACAACTGATAAACATACTTATATATTTCTAAATACATACTTATATAGATAAATTACACCCAGACACAGAACAAATGATCATGCTCATCACACAAACATTTATCCTGGGTGGGAATCGAACCCACGACCTCCGGCATAGCAGTCAGGGCCACTAACCACTAGACCAACAGGCCAGTCAAAAATATTATTATCTAATTTAGAGCCTTTGCACATATTAAAACTACTTTAGAGTCTCATATTAAAAATATAAAGGCATTTGACTAGTTACTTAGCTTTAGAATCAAAGACACTGGCGAGATATTCAATTGTGGCTTCGACAAAGAAGAAGCAAAAAGTAAGTTTAACATAAAATAATGCTACGTCGAATATCGAACCGGGAATATTTCAGATCAAAGGGAACCTAATATTAAATTATCTCCTCTCTCCATAAATATTTTACTCAGGAAAGCATCATTCGTCCCACCGCCATTTTTTCCTAACCACGGCTACACAAATGAAGGCGTACAATAAAAGGGCCCTTTCTTGCTTTTAGACTTGAAAGCAATGTCTGATTGATTCGCGGCCGCCGTACCATCGCGCTATCTGTTGAATGATCACAGTGACAATATCGGTGCACCTGTAGACACCCCTAGCTTGGGTTGGGTGCAAGTTACAGGAAAAATGCGGATGACTAGAAACTTTTTTGTTGTTCTAGAGTTTCTTATAACATGATTATAGGTATAATTCTGGAAAAGCAACTATAGTCTGAACTTAATTCAATTTAAACGTTGTTATATTTCACATAAGCCTACATGGGCACTTATAAAACGTCAAAAGCTAGTGGGCGGTTCCAATTGCTAATTTATAAGCTAAGGCACATACCGCGACCTGTGTCTGTTCGAGGGGGACGTGGTGGGGGGGTTGCTTTTTACATGAAGAATGGAATAAACGCGCGTGTTAGGGCACACCCTGAACACCCTAATGTGGAGCAGCTTTGGTTAGGTCTAACCATAAATAAAAAGAAGCTTCTCATTGGCACCGCATATCGTCCACCTTGGCAGGACTTGGAGGCTTTTCTCGATGCCACAACTTCCAGTATTAGTGCTTTGGCCCCTTATGACAGTCTGGTATTGTTGGGTGACTTGAATGTCAATTTATTAGACGCAAATAGCTCCAAAACTAAACAGTTTACAGCGTTCTTGGACTACTCGAACCTTGTTCAGGTAGTTCCAACAGTAACACATTTTGTTGTCTACTATGAAAAAGAACCGGTATGAAACTCCACAGTAACTCTTTTAAAAAAATGATTTTAATGATAATATTTGTCTTTTATCTTAGACTTTTCAATTTGAAAATTATTCTTTGTTATTATCCAGTTAAGATATAAGAAGCGCTAAGATTCGCATACAAAAGGATACAAAAGACACTGGGTGCTAAAAGAAATATTTCATTATGAAACATCTTAGATTTTTGTTTAAAATAAAACAAAAAGTTAAGAAGCAGGATAGAAAATAACATGTCCAGTTAAGCAAAGCAAGCAAGTTCCTCAGACGTCTATTGGTTCGACAACGATTCTTTACACACTACTCGTAACGTACCGTTAAGTTATGCTATTTCTGCAGGATTGTTAGTAAAAGTCAACGCAACCCTGGAACATGCAACCCTAAAAAGTAAAAGGACTGGATCAATTTGTTAGCTACGGTCTTCCCGTCCGATTATTATTTCGGAGCCTTCAATACTATAGTGAAATGTGACTGAAACACTGTTGAAAAACTCTTAATAAACTAGTGCGCCTCACCATCAACGATTACATCACTGCTTACCATCAGGTGGGATCGCAGTCAAGCCCTGTGTGGGGGGGGTTAATCAGTATAAATTTGACACTCCCTCTTATTCAATTTAGAGAAGTTATCTAATAATTTTCCACCCCAAAAAAACTTATACGTACTGTTTGATATTTAAAGTAAAACAACTTTAAAACAGTTTTACCAGCTTTCTTATTTATTGATACATTATATTTATTTTCTTCTTGTACTTTTTCAGTTGAAATCTATAATCTATTTTCAATATCGTTTTGATTACATCTTATTATTTCTACGAAACTCATTTTCTGCAAATCTAATATCTATATTCTATTACCCTTCCTAGAATTCACTCCTTTTTCTCTCATGGCTTGATCCTCAACCGTACTCTCGTCAAAGGGAGTCAATATCCATTCTTCTGTTACTCTGACGTCACATGACTCACGCTTGGAATACATGCGGTTATCACCACGCTACCTTTGATAGCGCGCGGAATGTACTCGCTTTAGGAGAGTTAGTTTTATTGGATCCTTTATTGAGCTTCCTTTTCAGGATTGTGTTTATAATCGTTGGAATTTACACAGGTTAGTGATATTGTAAAGGTGTTTGAGGGTTTTTCTATTTTGAAATTATTGCTTCTTGTCTTTATGTTAGGTCGTGGTTTAAAGTTATGACAGTTACAATTATGTAAATTTAAACCATGTGGGCAAGGCACATTGCTCGTAGA
Organism: Mythimna impura; assembly: GCA_905147345.3. Lineage (NCBI taxonomy): Eukaryota > Metazoa > Arthropoda > Insecta > Lepidoptera > Noctuidae > Mythimna > Mythimna impura. Next base: position 20,693,524 of record LR990367.1, on the reverse strand, counting down.
ACAGAGGTCGATAGGGCCATAGTCTGGCGACCGCGCATCGGAAGACGCAGTGTTGGAATTCCTCCCACATGGTGGACTGATTACTTGGTGAGAGTCGCGGAATTTTCTCAGTACATACTTGTAAATTCACACACACCTAGGTATACAATCAAACATCAGAATACGCGATACACACAGCAAAATAAATCTACGTTCTAGATAGTTGGTCGTACTGTAAATAGTTTATCCGTGTGAGTCGCCGCCGCAAATTGTTTCACTCAAGACATGAATGTGAACGGGATTTAAATGGTCGAACTTAATTTACATGTTTGGAGTTCGGGTTCTGGAAAATTACTGTTACCTTGAAAATTTATATCGGTAAATTCTCGTAGATACTAGCATTATTCTTTTATTTCAAGTAACAGCGACTCATTTAAGTCCTACTGTACTTCTATTAATATTGTTTATAATTTTAGTGATATGTTTCTTCTCATACTGAAAAAGAATGAGCTATAATCACTATGCTATTTTCAGTCATAAAACTTGGGTTAGTAATGGTCTATCCTAACGATGCACATTCTTCTCTATAGAGATGCAACTTTTAAATGTGCAATTTGCATAATTTTTCTGACTGAGTAACTTTAACAATTCAAAAATGCCTGTAAATGGATTATTTAAATAAATGCTTTGATTCTTGATGTTTCAAATTAGTGTTTGAAGATTGTTCAATACATGTTAAAAATAGTCATATTGCTTCCGATTCTAAAGTGTGAGGCTACTGGTTACAACCCAGTAAGTACTTAGACATCGTGAGGAAACTGGCATGTCCTAGAACCAAAAATTCGAAGACATGTGACATTCGCCAACCCGCACTGGGCCCACGTGGTGGATTACGGCCCATTCCCTCTCCTAGAGAGGAGGCCTGAGTCCCAGCAGTGGGAACATTAAAAAAGGCTGATTATGCTATGCTTATGCTATAAGTACGTAGTCTAGGTTTTAACCTAATGTTTCAGAGTCAGTTCAAGCTTCAGATTTAATGGATTTTCCATTCATTGACGTATATGGTAGATATATATTATATAGTGTACATCTATGAGGAATTTAGATCCGGGCTGATGATGACTAACCGTACCAGGTTTGATACTAAAATAATTTTAGACAAACCCAAATGTGCAACACCTACGATATGTTCGTATATTTTACACCCAGTTAGATATTAGCACGGTAATGAATAGTTTAAAATATACGCAAAAAGTTATCCACAACAGTATAAGACTACGTGTAAAAGGATTCAAAGTCACAGGGTCATCCGATTAGTCACCAAAGTATGGTGGGAATTTTCTCACAGTACACAAAAACAAAATACTTGTCTTAGTTCAAGATTCAAGGTTAATTTGAACTGAGATGCTTTTGTTTATTCTGGTTTAAAACTATATAATTATGTAGGATACCTAATATTAAAATTAATATTCTTTAGCTGTTTTGTTCATTTATTTGTAACTAGAAGTTATATTTGAACAACTTTGGGATTAATATCTTCCAAGAAATAGTACTTGTTGTCAGAGAAAAACTACGCATGTATGTTTATTATTATCAGTCTAGCCACTGCCATAACTATGTTAGTTATCGACTCGCTAACAAGAGACTGTGACAAAACACCAATACCTCAATATATCCCACACAAAACAACACTCTCTTTTATTTTCATTCACAACGAAGAAAAACGAAAGTAAATATTTCTAGACTTAGCTCTACGTAATCATATCAACATGATATTCGCGTATCTGGCTCGAACAGAAATAGTTTCAGTCTGCACAGTACAGTTTATTTCGGCTTTCTGCTTGCGGAACCAGTGTGATGTGGTGAGGATTATAAATAGAGTTCTGCATGCCACGAAGCTCCAGAACAATCGGTTATCAGTCATTGAAGAGTTAAATTTCATTTTGGAAATTTTTGCACTGAATCAAGCATTCGATACGTTAATGCAGTATTCGATATCAATAATGATATATATGTTGAATTTGTCACTCATATTTAGGTTCGCATGTTGATTTGAGACGTGCAAAATTGAACTTTAAACGAGCAAAAATAGAAATCATAATTGACTAACACTACTTTGCATTAAAATTGAAAGTAGATCTAAAAGGGACCCATACTAGGCCCTTTTATAATTGCAAATAGTTATGTCAGCAAGCCTTTTGTCTGGGATAAACTTAAAAGGGCTGCGGGATCGTTTAAATGAGTTACCGCGGCCCTGGAACGCATCAAGCAACTGAAAGACAACGGGTGGGTTTTTGTCAGAAAAAATCTGACACTCTAACTCACTCCACCTATAGTGAGAGAAGTTGTTTGGTAATTTCCCACCCAAAAAATATGGATGAACTTAGAGAGCTAGACGAATGTTAGGTGCAATGACATAGTGCTGTTGCTGCTGATAGATTTATTTCTACCTGTCTAGTAAGTGCCAAAGAAATATAAAATCCGTTTACTATGCGACAAGGTGCACGAAAGATTATGCTCCTGAGCCAATTAGTTTTTCAGGCTTCTACTATGTGTAAAGGGAAATGACTTCATAGTAATTTAGGAATGATTGGCAAGTTGCCACTTCTAGTACGACTGTGATCTTTAACCTAAGAAACAGTGCGTGATTCTAAACAGTGCCAATACCTCGTAAAGATGGTCCTTGAAAAAATATTATTACCGGTAAATTGCAGTAGACAGTTTTTAGATTTTGAGTCATGAATGATTCATGCTGATTAAAACTAGCATGAGGCTAAAAAATGCATTATACAAAAAACAGACGTACATTTTTATGGGTAAGCGTACAGAAAAAGAAATTTAACAACTAAAGAATATTTCTGGATCCTGGATCACTTGTTCTTGTACCAGCTGAAAACCAGCGCCGTAGACTCATCGCATTTTGCGTGTGGTCACGGCATTATGCTGAGCGTTCGGCCGTTTTGCGCGGATGTGGCGCATATTTCTTTCACATAATGTACTTATAATTTGTTAGTTCTAAATTTGCGCCTTGTTCCGCCAAATAAAATGTTTTTCTTTAATTCTTTCTTTCTTTCTTTCTTACCAAGGGGGTCTGACTCTGAGGAGTGGATTTTGATGAATAATGCAATTTAAGCTGAAAATTATTTTTTAATATTTTATAATATTATGATTTGACGAGTGACAAATGAACCATTTATCTATCTTTCTTTATTTTATTTGAGACACGCTTTAAAATTATAAATTATAATTTAACTTATTACACTAATTATTGTTTTCACTTACACTAAGCATTAAACGTAAATTCTAGTTATGTATAGTATTTCTAATTTAGATATAACATAAACTACTATATATCTAAATTAGAAGTCAAAATGGACATAAAAAACATGTAAAGCTTAGACACGACGATGGTACTAATTACGGAGCTATACCTAAGTGCTATCTAACGTAACCCCATCACAACACCTTGGCTGTTCGTCTGTCTGTCACTGACTGTCTACCTCTCTATAAATTAATTAAATTCAAAATTTAAGTGAGGTGGTGTAAACAATAATCGTGCATTTTTGTGCGGTTTTATTTTCTACCCTATCATTGACTTATCACATTGGACCAAAATGTCACTTCTCCGGTCTGCCGCTCATAATAATGTTACCACCGCATTCTGAAATAAAGATGATGGACTGAAACAAAGATAGAAATAGATTGCCACCGCAACGTTACTATGATTAAGGTAATTCGCGGAAATTATGACAATTTAAACAGTTTTCGTTCAAACCAAACTAAAATATATTTTCATTAGTAGTTTTTAAATGTGGCTTTCTAATTGAATTACGAAATATTTTTATTCTTAGCTCATTTTTCATTACAAACACGTCTACTATTGGAGATGGGCCTCTTCCAGGTATCGCCACAGTTACAAGTCCTAGGCGTCTTGTACCCATCGGATTCTCGCGCCTTTTACCAGGTCTTATTAGCTTCTGCGCTCAAGGTTGCTATGGGTGGTAATGTACAGTCACGAGTAATAAGATATGACAATGTAGTCATATTTTATATCTATCTTAACTTTTATAGTTCTGTATGTAAGCTGTGAGCAGGCGTGTAGCAGACGTATATTGACGAGTTCGTGTCTATGAAGCTGCACGTCCGTGGACAGTATCTTCGTATAATAATGTGGATACTATAATTTATGATTTCCTATTTTTTCTTTCATCATAGTAGTATAGTCGGCCTTATAAAGTTCCCACTGTTGGGACTCAGGCCTCCTCTCTAGGAGAGAGAATGGGCCGGAATCCACCACGCGGGCCCAGTGCGGGTTGGTGGATGTCACATGTCTTCGAATTTTTGGTTCTAGGACAAGCCGGTTTCCTCACGATGTTTCCCTTCACCGTTTTGAGAATAGTGGTGATGAAATAAATTACACAAAGTAATGCGCCTGGCTGGGTTTGAACCCGGAACCTACAACTCGTAAGTCGGGGCCGTTACCACTCGGCCACCACTGCTCACTCGGCCACCACTGCTCTTTCATCATACTATTTAGTAATATTATATAATAATTTTGTCCTGATCCTCAATCAAATGAAACTAAAACTTTGATTACTCGGTATCAGTATTAAGATTCAATTAAATGGATCATTCAGAAAACGAGCTCCAAGAAAATTACGCGTATTCATTGCCCAATCAGCCGTCAATTATTTGAACCAAGGTTAAATATAATATAAGTTTAATTAGTTTAGTTGAGAGTTTCACAACATTGGATAACTTGGCTAGTTAATTTTAATCGGAGTTATTTTCAATCGAATTTTGTTTACTTATTTTATTTACTCTAAACATGAAGTATTTATTATTGAAAGGGTTAAGTAAAAGTAGATACATTTTGACTTATGTTTCAACTGGATTTTGCCCATGGCTATGTTTGCGCTTATTTAGATTTTCAGAATCGAATCAGGTTTTTAGATGATGTAGGACGTATTGACGTTGAATATAATTCAATCGTGATTCGAAAAATACAGGTACCTAAAGCTGTCTAGCGTTCTAAAGCAATAATTGTAATCATACTTTTTTTCTGAATGAATTTTACTACATGTCCTTTTCTGTAACTTTTTTTTTAATACCGGAAGTTTCATGATCTCTTCTGACTCGAACACCGGAGTGTGACTTGTTTGCTGGGAGATGGATAGATGTGTGTCGTGAAGGTCTAAGATTTTGTGAGAGGATGGATGAAAAATAAGTAAACATTGATTTATTATTTTAGTGGTAATTTATGTATATGTATTTTCTTTTTATTTATAAATTAAATGTTAGTTATATTTATTTTCTACAATGTGTATGGATTTTTTATTAAGTTATTATTGTTTTATTACATGTATTTTTAGTTTGGAAGTTTCCATTGTACAACGCCTTGGACATCCTCTGTAACGTTGTACAAGCGCTTGTAAATAAATAAATAAATAGACAAGACAACAAATGATGATTGGTTCAGAGGTTTAGGCGTGAAAATAAATAAAGAAACTAACTTTAATTTTGGTGGCTTCTCTTTCGTTAAAGTAGAAAATTGTCCCAAGGGAACACGATACCCCTGTGATAAAAAGTATTATATGTGCTATTTTGTGACGCACAGGACCGTTCATTGTGGCGACACTTGGGGGAGGCCTATGTCCAGCAGTGGACGTCTTTCGGCTGAAATGATGATGATGATGATGTGCTATTCCAGGATAGGGTCTACCGGTGTGGCAAATCTCATCCAAATCCATTCACTTAATCCAAATACAGATTTCACTTGTGTCTTGTATTAGATTTCACTTCTTCGAGCGTGAAAAAAAAAACATGCACACTCAGAAACTCTCGCCTTTTAGTTACAATATTGGTTAGGATGCTAAATTTTGTTGCAAAAGCGTGTTTGTCACGATGCGGGATTCATTCCCGAACAGACTACTAACAGGGTGTTATGGATCCGAGACTGCAATGACAAACGCTCACGAATCAACGATTCACAACGTTTCTCAACACCTTGCAAAGAAAAGAAGTATGGTCACGTATTAGCGTGTACTGTCTGCGGAAACTTTTAATAATGTAAAATGTGCAGACAGGGGTCATAAGTGCAGATGCACTCTACAAATGCTAAATTGTCTATTTTTTTATTAGTATTAGTATAAATTCAATGGTTCATAGCATAGCATAGCATAATCAGCCTTTTAATGTTCCCACTGCTGGGACTCAGGCCTCCTCTCTAGGAGAGGGAATGGGCCGTAATCCACCACGCGGGCCCAGTGCGGATAGGTAAATGTCACATGTCTTCGAATTTTTGGTTCTAGGACATGCCGGTTTCCTCACGATGTTTCCCTTCATCGTTTTGAGAGCAGTGGTGATGAAAAAAATTACACAAAGTAATGCGCCTGGCTGGGTTTGAACCCGCGACCTACAACTCGTAAGTCGGGGCCGTTACCACTCGGCCACCACTGCTCACTCAATGGTTCACAACTAGTTTATTCTAACTATATTTTAAATTCTATGTTACTGGAACAATTTGCCTGCTGCGGTCTTCCCGTCCAACTATAATTTAGGTGTCTTCAAGGCTAGAGTGAATAGGCTCTTAATAAACTAGTGCGCCTTACCATCAATGATTGCATCGCTGCTTACCATCAGGTGGGATCGCAGTCAAGCACTGGTTTATAAGAATTAAAAAAAAAAAAAAAAAAAATTAGTCATGAACCATTAAACCTCCTCTCCAATGAAATTTAAAAAAAAAAGAAAGAAAGAAAAAACGTATATTCGTGTTTTTTCGTCGTATTTTAGACACTTTAGCATTGGTAAAATGTAACTGCACTTTTGCCCTTCACTGTACATATGTATCATCACACTTGTGTATTCTCGCCCACATCTTCCAATGGTCTAACACAAATACATTCCTTTTTCATTTTGTTTGTTGTAAATAATTTACAAAACCCAATATTTTAAACTATGATTCAATAAATTAAAAAGATTAGCTAATATATTTTTAGCAGAGCGGACCCAATCGGATTGTAATATTACGATATTAATAAAATAGAGAACATTTAAATCACAATACCCGCTGTGACAATTTATTACAATGATTCATTGAACTATCTATTCATTCAATAAATTACGTATTAAAGAATAAATTTATTCTGTATTGGTTTATTAAATATTTAATATTTTTTTCTCTCTTTGCAGGTTAAATCCGAATGAAAACCGACTAGAAATGTTTTGAATAGTTTAGTAGTGTTGTGTTAGTAAAATAATAAAAATAGTGATTTGTGTAGTGGTAATGGTGTGATCAGTGAAACTGTCACGAGATGGCGTTGAAAGCGATTCTCATCATTCTCGTCTTGGCCGTCATCGGGGGCGGACGTGCTGCTGCTGAAAGAGGTATGATTATTTTAATTACGGAATAGTAAATAAGAAATGTCGATTAACACTTCAGCTTTTGATTATAAATATCTGCAATAAAATGGATGAAAAATAACACAAAACTTACTTCTCTTTTCAGGGTAGAAAATTTTTAATAGAGAATATCAAATTGAAAAGTATAAAATTGTACTTTAAAGAAAAACTTCGATAGTTTATCTGCTTAACTTTGAATCCTCAATTCAGAAGTCGGGCAATAGCTGTTACATGAAATGCTGAAAGATGATTTAAATCATTTACGATCGAATTAGATCCCAAGTGAAAGTTTCAAAGGTATTCTTCTGTTGGTAACTATTATACGGTCAAATGTAAAAATAAGTAATTACATTATAAAAACTACGACAATTTATTCTTGGTTGAAGTTAAACTTAGGATAGAACTAGGACAGAAATATTTAAATACAACGCACTTAATGCCCCACATACGAGCTTGCGAAACTAAACATAGTATTTCCGTTTTCATGTAACTGTAGGTATACTAAAAAACATGGAATAATCTCACAAAAAAATAATAATATTAAAGATATTTAAGCCATACTTATGACGTTTAAATTCAAGTTCTTATGAAGAAACCTTCCTTCACTCAACTCGCCTCAGTCACCATGACAATGAAAAAAATCCTCGATTGACGGCAATATAGAAATCAAAGTTTTAACTCGTATGACTGATGGCTACAACCTGAGTGTCTTTAAGTCAAGAGTGACCACAACGTCGCATACCATCAGGTGAGATGCTGAGTGGTCAAGCACGAGCCTAACAATAATAAAAAAAACTGGGCAAGTGCGATTCGGACTCGCGCCCTGAGGGTTCCGTATAAACTTATGTAAATAATTAAATTCCCGAATGGAGTCTCAAAGATTTTTCCGAATCGCAAAAAAGTTTTTTTTTTGACGTATCAAAAAATTTACTGTTTTCAAATTTATGCCTATATCTGTGCTATAAGACCTTGCTCTATACCAAATTTCAGGATTCTGAGTCAACGAGAAACCATAGGGAAGTACCCTATGAATTTTGATTCCTTTGAGAGTATCGAAATATCTATTTTTAACAACATAAACAGCCGTATCTTTTTTATTCGTTAACTTAGAAATTTGATTTTTCCACAGCATCAAGAAACCGTAGACTTAAGTATATGATTTTAATTTTAACTCGATTCTTCCACGCGTTCCCGAGATAAAGAGTCTTGACAGACAGACAGACAGACCGACAGACACACAGACAGACAGACAACAAAGTGATCCTATAGGAGTACAAAACGGTACCCTTACCGTTTTTTCCTTTTGAGGTACGGAACCCTAAAATGACTGTCCAATTGACTAAAAATGGCTAAATCGAGTTTTGTATTGTTAAAAAAAAAACACTACCTCACACTAGGAAGTGCTTCTATACCGTGGGTACACGTTCACATACACGAGTCACCCCAGACTCGGAATAACTATCTGTAGGCCATATTTGTTTGAGTTATGTGCTCACAATTTGGATATAACTTTTTTTTAAGACGGGAAACCATCCAATGACTTCTCCCGCTCCGAGTGGAGGGGGAGGGCGTATCAGACTTCTACTGACTAAAACCACACCTGTGTCTTTCAATTGCCATTTGCAATCTAAGACTACGGGTTCCTTTTCAGAAAATCCCCGCGAAATTGGATATAGCTAACAGAGTAATTTTAGGCATTACCTACGCTTCCCCTAGTTGAACCATAGCCATTGTGTGAACCGCCCGGAGGACACAGTGGAGCATACGGCTGAGGTGTGCCCCGCTTGGGCAGAGCACCGCCGTGTCCTCGTGGGGGCGATCGGCGGCAGCGATCTCTCGACCGCCGCCGGGATTCCGATCCCGATTTCCGACCACCGTAGGCGCGGGTTTGCGGACGGCGAGCAATGGGTGGCTCGCCATCCGATCGTCCGGTAACCTTCCGGACCGTAAACCTTTTTTAGTCAGTAAAAGTCTGACACTATTTCCTGCTCCGCCCAAGAGCGGGGGATGTCATTAGATGATTTTCCCACCCGAAAAAAAAAACTCCAGACTCGGAATAACTATCTGTAAGCCTTATTTGTTTCGTTAGCTTGAGTTATGTGCTCACAATTTGGATATAAGAAATCATCCAATGACTTCTCCCGCTCTGAGTGGAGGGAGGGGCGTATCAGACTTCTACTGACTAAAACCACACCTGTGTCTTTCGATTGCCATTTGCAATCTAAGACTACGGGTTTCCTTTTCAGAAAATCCCTCGATATTGGATATAGCTAACAGAGTAATTTTAGGCATTACCTACGCTTTGCCTAGTTGAACATATTTCAGTACTAAAACACACAAAACTCAGAACTATTGAGCCATTGACCCACTCCCATGTTTAAAGTTTGAAGGAGTTTGGCTCACAAATGAGGTTATTAATTACATTGTAGTAGAATTACTGTGTTACTGGGAGTTTACTACTTTGTCGAGGTTTGGGATTCTCGCCAATATAGCTCTAAAATAGGGATACATGACTTTGTAACAATTTGTAACTTTAACAATCGATATTCCTGTGTAATCACTAGCTGACTCGGCAAACGTTGTTTTCCCATATAAATTACTAGCTTTTGCTCGCGGTTTCGCCCGCGTACATAAAATAATAATGGCCTATGTTACTCAGGAATAAAGCAGCTTTCTATCGGTGAAAAAATTTTAACAATCGGCCCAATACTTTCAAACAAACAAAAAAACAAACTTTACCTCTTTATAATATTAGTGTAGATTAAAAACAAAATGAGGGGTGGGACAGGAGGGTAAAAAATAACCTACGACCTATTCTCAGACCTACCAAAAAAACACAAAAAAACACAAAAAAATCATAAAAATCGGTCAAACCGTTTCGGTTGAGTTTGGTATCAAACACTGTGACACGAGATCAGTATAGAATAGCGTAATAATTTATAGCCTAATGTTGACCAGACCTCTATAATAAATGTATGCAAAATTTGAACAGGATCGGTTCAATAGTTTTTGCGCCAACTAAAAACAACCCTCCTCATTTTTATTCTTTTTTAATTGACAATGTTATTGTGGGTACAGACAGCTGGGGTAACAGATGACAAAAAAAAAAACAGATGACACTGCACGCTTTATGTGCAACAATTTCATTTATTTAAGATTAAATAATTAAGGCATGCAAACTTAGGTACATGCACAAGATACCCAGACTTGGAATAACTATCAGTAGCTCATACAAATATATCTTGTTCCTTGCGGGCTGGAAAATTAGCTCCTATAAACTATATGTACAAACTTTAACTTTATTATTAAACTAATCACAACGCCAACCACGTCGTAGGTCCCTTAATCCGATCGCGTTTATAATGATTTTCATTAATACAACTCTAATTTATTGCAACTTGTTTAAAAATTGTCATTTTAATCTGGCAATTTAACGATACGTCCTACCTCAAAAAATAAAATACACTAACAAAAAAATGTTACTTGTCAAACATTTTCCACGCAGCAAAATTCAAATTGGTATCACAATAATGTTTTTAAAAGCATGTTGCATACCCAATTTTTATTTAAATGGTTTATCCAGGCTGCTCGCGTTTTATTCCATGAACTAACGCGATTAAGTCGGGTACCGACCGCTATATGTATATAACGTAACTTGCAATGTAACACCCAATGAATGAATTTTCCGTCCACATTGTCAATCAATCAATCAAAATTATTTATTGTTTGTTACAGGTGGTTTAGTTCTTATAAAACAATTGCATTAGAGTTGCTGCAACATACCCATATGGTGTATAAAACTTTAGTCATTTATAATTTAAAGTCGATTATCATTACTAAATTATTGCTCATGTCACTATCCATTATCATTCACAAAATTAGTCCACATAGTCAAAATCAAATTTCTCACACAAATACAAATTACATTATTATTTCATTCGCCAATATGTTTAATTGTCATTTAAAAAGTCATTGATAGAGTAATGTGCTTTACTTATTAAAAATTCTTTAAATTTAATTTAAAAAACATTTTAGATGACAATGTTTATTATATAATTCGATAGTTTATTATATATATTTAATCCTATCCCAAAAATACTCGATTTAAATTTATTGTCGTAATGTATCATGAAATGTAATAGAATTATTACATTGTGGATGTCTTGCGCGCGCGAACCCTATACTATGCGCGCGAACAGAGCATTTCAACTATGTGAGTAGATACATGCTCGGTTCGTGCACGCGCTGCGTCTAGACGCATAGAAAGAAAGAAAAAGAGTTTATTTACATCAAACATGGCGCATACCTTAAAAATAAAAATAAATAACAATAACAACTTATAATATAAGTGGTAGGACACGCATGAAATGCTCATTTCATGTTACCTTGCATGTTACGTTACAGTAGACTGTATCCGGCTAACTGACTCAATCAAACTGCCAATATATGGAAATGGCGCGTCATTACAAAATAATGAGTTCTAACGTGTAATAATAGGCTGTCATTGATGACAGTTATCATTGACGTCTGTCTACCAATCGGTGTGGACTAAATGTTATGTGTAACGTCAAAGATAGGAAGTGTCAAAATTAGAATTGAATTTAGATTTGCAAACACCATTTTAGCATGGAACATAAAAAGCTACCTGTTAGCTGCTTATTAAGCAACAGTCTGCTGGCAGATATAAGGAGTGAAACAAACAAAAATTGATTTAGACGTAAATTAAAATTATATTATTTAGAAATGCTTTAAGTTTTATAAAAGTGTAAGTTTAAATAATATTTAGTTTTACTAAAGTACATTTATGTATGTCTAGAGACTCACCGACCCCCCAGTCAAATCATAGCAACGGTTTTGTGGGGCTTAGCTTATAAGTTACTTACCTTTTTGGAATAAAGATAAATAAAAATAAAATAATAAATAAGCTTAAATACCTACGAGTAAGTTCCTTGCATTTTAGGGTTTCAGTGAGGTTTATTGAAGTATTTCTAATCATTTTACCTGAAACCTGTGGTCTGTAGAACGCAAAAGGGCAGCTGCAAGACACAGGTGTGGTTTTAGTCAGTAAAAGTCTGACTAACTCCGGCAGGAAATTCTGCTCCTTAGACTTTTCTGTTCTTGTTTTATACCTCTGATGAAAAAGAAAAATGGCGACGAAATTAGTTTGAAATTACAATCTTGTTATTGGAATTAATTTACTGTATGAAAAGAACCTTCTCCAACACAGCACACAAGGAAAAATAATGGACTAAAAAAAAAATTAAAATCCCTGTAAAACCTCGTTAAATGAAATCTGTTTATTTATACCAGGCTTGTTATGTAATAATGTTACCGATACAGTGTTGTTTCGCAAAATAATATAATTATTGAAAATGTATCCTCTCACCGACGAGGCGGCCTCCGGCGACATATGACGTTATTTACACCGCGCCAATATTTTAGCTTTTAAAATGATTACTTAATAAAAGTTAAAACAATGCGAAAATGATAATACAGACACATTATTTCGTATATGTGGGGCTGGCTGCTACCAACGGCTTTGCCCGCGAAAGAAGAAAATTATACCAAAGTATCTACGTCTAGGATAAAAAGTTTCCTATGTACTATTCTAGGACATGGCCTTTCAGTGTACAAAGTTTTACAAACAAACACACACACACACAAACATTCGCCATTATATGTATAAGTGTGATAGTGAGAGATTGGTAGGTTTAACGGTGATAGAACTTTAATTATATCAGATCTGGTTTATAAAATAAAATTATAATTTTATATTTTTTTAACCTATTTTCGACCGTCTGCTCTGAGTAATCAACTCTTTTCTTCTTAGAAAATTAATAAACAATGGCACTTTTTAGGCTCCCAAACTGTGTCTATATAATAATTATTTTTAATAAACACTGGCACTTTTTAGGCTCCCAAACTGTGTCTATATAATAATTATTTTTTGATCTTTGTCATACTACGGCTACATGAAAAAAGACCAACTAACGAATATTTTTTTTTAATATGACACTAGATGAAATGTCATAGTACTCCCTCAGAGATAAATTTAAAGAAATCAATATAATGACTGTACCTTCACAGTATATTTACAAGAACATTTTGTATGCACATAAAAATATAAACATGTTTAAAAAATACAGTGATGTTCATAATTTTAATACTAGGAACAAACACAAATTTGTGGTTCCTACAACCAGGCTGAAAAAAATAGGGGGCTCATTTAGATGCCAATGTATACACTTCTATAATAAACTTCCTAGTCATATTCAACAACTAAGCCTTAATAAATTCAAATTATTTGTAAAGCGAAAACTTTGCCAAAAGGCTTTTTACACTATAAAGGACTATGTTGAGGACCAAAAAGCTTGGGATTGACCTGCTCCAGTACGCACTGCAACTGTTGTCTTATTATTATTATTTTTTCTTTTGTTTTTATTTTTAATTGTGCTTTTTATTATTTATTACAATTCGATATTGTAGATTATTTTTATTTTGCTTTTTTTTTTCTATTAATTTTTGACAAAAATGTTTACTTTGCTAAAGTATTACATTTTGTAAACTGTATTTTTCCTTTTATTATTGTGAACGTGAGGACTATGTTGATTGTTTTTTTTTTTCCTTTTCAGTAATTTTAATGTATGTCTGGCAATTTGAGTATTTTCTGCGGCCTACCCAAATGTCCTTGGTATTGTTCGTCAAGTCGTTGAGCTCCTTAGTAGTCCTGAGTTGAGCTTTACGAATACTGACAAATGCTTGCACTGACTGGACAGGTCCACTCAAATCTGTATGGTTCTTTCTTCAAAAGACCATTTCAGACAAATCTGCATGGTTCTCATGTGATTTGACCATTACATATTTACTGTATGGACTTTAAAAGAGACTTTGACCCCTGAGTTTGTTTCGGTGTTTCTTCTCAGGGTAGTCAGCTAGGAAACACCGGCCTCATCTAGTTTAAAAGTGACGAAAAAAAAAAATTGACGTGCGAAAGTGTTTTTTGAACCTATTTACAAAATAAATATCATTTATCATTTATAGAATAATAGTTATCAACATACAACTTATTATTATTTTAGTGATAATTTATATGTACTTATTTTCTTTTTATTTCTAAATTGTATGTTAGTTTTTTTTTTTTTTTCTTCAATGTGTATCGATTTGTTATTAGGTTATTATTGTTTTATTAAATGAACTTTTAGTTTTCAAGTTTCCATTGTACAACGCCTTGGACATCCTCTGCAATGTTATACAAGTGCTTGTAAATAAATAAATAATACAAATAATGCTTAAAATACTTCAGTCTAAGTAGCAACAATAGTGATTGATATCAATTGACATTCATTGTCGTATTTAAAAATACCCGCCTAATTCTGCTGAATTCAAATAAGCGCATTATTAATTATGCTGGTCGCTGGTCACCAGTCTCTGGTCGCTGGTCGCCTGTCATAGGTCGCAGTCTGTCACAACAAAACAACACGGCATGGCAGTCGAACGTAAGTGATGTGTGGGGGGACAGACGGGCGGGGAAACGCTGCGGTTAGAACGTTACATACATCTTCATTATCATCTTCCTGCCCTAGTTCCGGTCGTTTTTTTTCCATTCTATCCTATCACCCGTCACGCTAATCCATCTTTTATTTGGCTTTCCTTTCCATTCATCCACATGTAGGTATACTCATATTATATCTTTTAGTAGCATGCGTTTCATCCCTCCTCTTTTTAAGACCATACCAAGAAAGTTACATATATAAACAGCATTATAATGTTCTCACTGTTGTGACTCGGACCCTCTCTTTCGTAAAGGGGATGAGGCGTAATCCACCACGGGCCCATTGCGTGGTAGATGTCACGTCTTCGATTTTTTTTGTTCTATATATGTGCCAGTTTTCTCCCAATTTATTTATTTGCCTTTTGAAAGCAGAAGTGATAAAATAAATTACACAACACACGTCTGCTTGGCCCATGACGTACAACTATTAAGTCAGAGCCATTATCACCGGGTCACGATAGCTTCAACCGCTCGACCTTCTTGAACCGCTTGTTAGAATTTTAGATGGAAAACAAACTACTTAGGACAATTATTGGAATGCCGATGCTATAAAAAAAATCTGCCAATTTATCTAGAATCATTATCAAGAAGAAGAAAGAAAGAAAAAGAGTTTATTTACGACAAACATGGCACATAACTTAAATTAAATATATAATATTATAACATATCTATACAAAAGAGTGAGTTATGCGACACATCCACGCAAAACGGCCAGCGCTCAGCAAAATGCTGGA
Organism: Mythimna impura; assembly: GCA_905147345.3. Classification (NCBI taxonomy): domain Eukaryota; kingdom Metazoa; phylum Arthropoda; class Insecta; order Lepidoptera; family Noctuidae; genus Mythimna; species Mythimna impura. The sequence goes on along the minus strand of LR990367.1, from coordinate 20,677,858 downwards.
GCTCATGTACTGAACAGAGCCACAGCGCTGATTTTCAGCGCCAGCGGTCCTCGACGAGACGTTGAACGTTATCATCTTCCTACCCTTATTCCGTATTATTTAGAGTCTGCGCAACACTTTTTCTTCTATTCTGTCCTGTCACCCGTCATGCTATCATTAACTCCCTTTTCTTCCATATGACTCCTCACATTATGCATCCATCTTTTCTTTGGCCAACATTTATATAGAAAGATTATTGCTGATTTGTTAGTTGAATCAATCTTTGGTTAAAATTAATTGATGTGGGTCATGTTAAAGTACTAAAACATCACACAGTATAGCCCAGCCAAGTGAAATTCTATCAGCGACAGATGTTGTCGAAACATCCGAAATGTAACATGACATAGTTCGTGAGCTGACTTCATCGGCAATTGAGATCGTTTCTGAATATCGGACGACGCATAGCCTATCTTTCGTAGCTTTAAAAGTTTACAACATTATCATTGTAAGAAATATAAAAGTGACCAACAAAGCACAGGTTTACTACCTGAAGAAGAAGAAGTTTTATGATAATAAAGTTTGATTAAAAACCTGATCTCCAAGATATTATGCAAGAATGGGCTACCACTGGTATTCATAAAAGTAGAACTCGGCTTTACGAATTGTATGATGAAAGGGTTCTTGTTAATACTGCTGAATTTAGTTCATATGTGCGAAATTATTCAAAATTATTTAAAAAAATTTGTTCTATAGCGAAATCGCGTTATTTGAGTTCCAAAATTAAAAACAGTAATAATATAATTAAAACTACTTGGAATGTTATAAATAGTGAAACTGGAAAGTCTACAAGACCATCTAGTGACTATAAACTTGTAATTAATGACAATGTGATCACATCGGACTCACAGGTTGCCGCGGCTTTTGAGAACTTCTTTTCAGAGATCCCCATATCAACAACAAAATCTCTGAACTCGTCACCCACTGCTGCAGAGTCTCTGCTTAAAGAAAATGTTAAAGTTTGCGATTCTGATTTTAATTTCGAACATGTGACTTATGTAGATATTATTAAGACGTTTAACTCCTTGAATGTAAAAAAGACTGCAGATTTATGGGGTAATTCTGTGGACGTTGTTAAGTCTATAATCCACATTATAGCTCCTTCTTTAGCTTTTATTTTTAATAATTGTATTGATCGCGGTGAGTTTCCTGATCTAATGAAGAATAGTAAAATAATTCCATTGTTCAAAACGGGTAGTACATCTGACCCCACGAATTACAGACCCATTTCAGTGCTACCCACTTTTAGTAAAATATTTGAGAAACTTATTTTAGAGCAACTACAAAGATTTTTTAACAGACATAAATTATTGCATACCAAACAATTTGGTTTTACAAAGGGTCGTTCAACAACCGATGCCGGTGTTGAACTTTTAGGACATATTTATAATGCATGGGAAGACAAATGCGATGCCCTGGGCATTTTTTGCGATTTGTCAAAGGCCTTCGATTGCGTTCTCCATGAAACATTAATCAGGAAACTACACCATTACGGAATCCGGAACTCCTCCCTGGATCTTCTTACATCTTATCTGAGTGAAAGGATTCAGAGAGTTGATGTAAACGGAAAAAGATCTCCTGGATCTGTAGTAAAAATGGGTGTCCCTCAGGGTTCAATTCTTGGCCCATTTTTGTTTCTTATATATATAAACGATTTACCTTACCTCATAAAGGATAACCATAACATAGTGTTGTTTGCAGACGACACTTCACTTTTGTTTAAACTTAAACGTCAGCAGCCGGTTACTGACGATATAAATATAGCTCTTTCAAAAATAGTACACTGGTTTGATGTAAATAACCTTCTTCTTAATGAAAAAAAAACTAAATGTATAAAGTTTACCATGCCTCATGTTAGGCAAGTAGAAACTAGTGTGCTAATAAAAGGTAAAGAGTTGAGTCCTGAAGATAATACAGTGTTCTTGGGCATAACTCTAGATGCTAAGCTGCAGTGGGGCCCACATATAGACAAATTATCAAAAAAACTTAGCTCTGCAGCATACGCTGTTAGACAGATTCGAAATTTAACTGATGTAGAGACTGCCCGTTTAGTTTACTTTAGCTATTTCCATAGTGTCATGTCGTACGGTATTCTACTGTGGGGAAATGCCGCCGAAATACAGTCAATTTTTGTATTGCAAAAAAGGGCTATTCGTTCAATTTATAAATTAAGTCCCAGATACTCCCTCAGAGATAAGTTTAAAGAAATCAATATAATGACTGTACCTTCACAGTATATTTACGAGAACATTTTGTATGTACATAAAAATATAAACATGTTTAAAAAATACAGTGATGTTCATAATTTTAATACTAGGAACAAACACAAATTTGTGGTTCCTACAACCAGGCTGAAAAAAATAGGGGGCTCATTTAGATGCCAATGTATACACTTCTATAATAAACTTCCTAGTCATATTCAACAACTAAGCCTTAATAAATTCAAATTATTTGTAAAGCGAAAACTTTGCCAAAAGGCTTTTTACACTATAAAGGACTATGTTGAGGACCAAAAGGCTTGGGATTGACCTGCTCCAGTACGCACTGCAACTGTTGTCTTATTATTATTATTTTTTCTTTTGTTTTTATTTTTAAATGTGTTTTTTATTATTTATTACAATTCGATATTGTAGATTATTTTTATTTTGCAATTAGACTTTTTTTTTTTTTTTTTCTATTAATTTTTGACAAAAATGTTTACTTTGCTAAAGTATTACATTTTGTAAACTATATTTACCCTTTTATTATTGTGAACGTGAGGACTATGTTGATTGTTTTTTTTTTTTTTTCCTTTTCAGTAATTTTAATGTATGTCTGGCAATTTGAGTATTTTTTGCGGCCTACCCAAATGTCCTTTCCTTGGTATTGTTCGTCAAGTCGTTGAGCTCCTTAGTAGTCCTGAGTTGAGCTTTACGAATACTGACAAATGCTTGCACTGACTGGACAGGTCCACTCAAATCTGTATGGTTCTTTCTTCAAAAGACCATTTCAGACAAATCTGCATGGTTCTCATGTGATTTGACCATTACATATTTACTGTATGGACTTTAAAAGAGACTTTGACCCCTGAGTTTGTTTCGGTGTTTCTTCTCAGGGTAGTCAGCTAGGAAACACCGGCCTCATCTAGTTTAAAAATGACGAAAAAAAAATTGACGTGTAAAAGTGTTTTTTAAACCTATTTACAAAATAAATATCATTTATCATTTATCATTTATTAGTTTGATGCGCTTGAGTCAAATGAGAAGCGAGCCAAGAGGATCATTGGTAATGAGGCACTCGTCGAATTGAAGCTGAAAGTCTTTCGGTTTTCTACCATATACATTACGGGGAGTATGCGTTGGGATTTGATAATCTGATTCCGCCTGCGCTTGTTCCATCATCGGACCAACAGACGTACGGTGATGTATAATCATAGGTATAAGGTCGACATTACTCGAAATCCCACCCATACACTCACAAAACGTTTTGGTAACACATTCATTCTGGGTACAGCTTAGAAGTGGAATTCCCTGTCGGAGTCCGTGTTTCATGATAGCTACAACCTGGGGAACTTTAAGTCAAGAGTAAATAGATTACTTCTAGGCAAGCGTGCTCTATCGTCAACCAGATTGTCACTTTCCAAAGTTTATATATATCCACCTGCCCGTCTGTCTATCCCCCAATCAGTTCTCTCCCATGACCGCGGTGACGTGAGCCTAAAAGCCGCCATTTTTAGTGTCGCCATCTCTATGTCGTAGCGGAACTACCGCTAACACTGCAGACTATGAATATTTTGGAGTTTTCATAATTGGCCAGTACTCGAAAAAGTTTTAACGAAGCATCTATGGGTATAGAGCTAGAGGCAGATTAGGGACTAGGAAGGTATAACAGAATAAAACAGTGATATTAGTCACGCGAAGTGAATTCCAGAGTGAATAGATGAGTTCAGGCAAGCGTGCTCTACCGTCGACCACATTTGAGGCTATGGGTTAGCTTCTGAAAGGAAAACCCGGGGCCCGGGGCCCTGAAACGCAAGGCAAAGAAGGAACATAGGAGTGGGTTTTAGTCAGTAAAAGTCTGAGCGGTAGAAGTGATTGGATGATTTCCTACCTAAAAAAAATCGCCAACCACATCATCACTTACCATCAGGTGAGATACTGGTCAAGCGCGAACGAGTAAGTTTTTTGCAATTTGCAGATTGGTGTCAAATTATGTTGATTAAAATATAATTTGTGACCGTAATGGTGTACCTGGCAAATGCGCCATCCGCCACGCAATGGCGGCACCCAGGCGTTTCTTCCGCACGGATCCGGTGCAGAAACCTCCCGAACTTACCATGTCCGGTGAGGACCTGCGTCATGCGGAAGGTAAGGACACCGTGTTGCCTTTCCAGCCACTCCTCAAAGAGGGGACCGCCATAATTATGGCGTGCCCAGCACTGGGTTGCGATAGTCGCTGTCGCCATTCCACCATGAAATCCCGCCGGAACTCTTTCCGCCCTGCCGCGACTTGTCGCGGCAGGGCGAGGGAGTTTCCCCGGAGTTACATCTCCACGCGCAGATCGTGCATGCGTGCAAAGCCTGGTACGAAAAGCAACGAAAGAACAGGAGTGGGTTTTTAGTCAGTAAAAGTCTGACACTATGTCCCGGTCCGCCCAAGAGCGGGGATGTCATAAGATGATTTTCCCACCGAAAAAAAAGACCCCTTTTTTATTGATATAAAGTAGCGCTTAAATGCGAACCCACCTGATGGTAAGCAGTGATGCAATCTTTACCGACATAGCACGAAGAATCGCCAAACTTAAGTAGCAATGGGCAGGGCACATTGCTCGCAGAACGGATGGCCCAACGGGCTGAAAGGTTCTAGAAAGGCGACCACGTACCGGAAGACGTAGCGTTGGAAGGCCTGCTACAAGGTGGACCGATGACCTAGTAAGGGTTGCGGGAATCCGATGGATGCAAGACGCACAGGACCGTTCATTGTGGCGACACTTGGGGAGGCCTATGTCCAACAGTGGACGGCTTTCGACTGAAATGAATGAATGAATTATGCAATCGTTGATGGTGAGGCGCACCATTAATTATTTTTTTTTGAGAAACAAATTCAATGAATTCAAAACATCTTACAAATAACTATGTAGATGAGTATGTTATATACATGTGTGTGTACCATACCGATATACAGCTTCATCCTGTTTGATGAAAAGACGACCTCAATATAGCTGGGGTAGATCTTGGCAGATTAGATTTTTAAATAGGTAAACGAGAAATCTTCTGCTTTACAGTCACAGTACCTAAAGAAGGTAAAATTGTAGCGCGAATGACAGATATTTAAAAATATTGCATGCAACACAGGTCTATTGTCCTGATAGACCTTATTATATTAGTAGAAACAGATGCACATAAAAAAGTTAATAACAAAGAAACATTTATCATAATTATAGGCTAGAGTAAATAATAATATTTTTATTATTTTCTCACTATAATATACAGTTATGAGTATACAAAAAAGTCAGATACAATATACTGTAGGAGACTGGTGCCAAAGCTAGGCTCTAGGCCTGTGTTTCAGGACACCAGGTTCCCATCCCTTTAACTTTTACATAGCCTAGATTTTGTACCAACTAACACGCTGACAAACGTAATAAGATACTCAACAACTTTATATGAAGACAATAATAGGTATGTTTTATTTTAAGTAAAAAATATATAATAGGCTCTTATTAAACTAGTGCGCCTCACCATCAACGATTGCATCACTGCTTACCATCAGATGGATCTTTATTCAATAATTATATATTACACTAGCTTCTGCCACCGGCTTCGCCCGCGTGAAAGTGGTTTCTCCATGCAAACTTTGGACCCCCGTTTCATCCCCTTAGGGGGTGAATTTCGGAAAATCCGTCTACACCCTATAAGGAACCTACCTGCCAAATTTTAAGTTTGTAGGTGTTATAGTTTCTGAGATTTCGTGATTAATCAGTGAGTGGTATTTCGCTTTTATTTAGATAGATCGATTATACTTAATTCACTCTAGATCAAATACTTGGCTGACTCCTACTATAGCTTCAAAATTGCACTTATTATTTATTTATTTATTTATTGATTGTAGAAGTACTTTATTTTCCGCCTAGTAAAGCGTACCGAAAATTTACAAAAATAAGGGTACAATGGGCGGCTTTTCGCAGGCAATTTCTAACAGAAAACTTTCAGATGTACTGAACGAAAAGAGACAGATTAAGGGCGGTTATCGTACAAAAACTTTATACAGAGTCTATCACAAGCTCTAAAGACCTAAAGTGAACTGTTAATGGGATGAAGCTATGTAGGGCGTATAGCTGCATTCCGTTTTCTCGCTCGCACGCTTTATTTCACATTTTTACACGTCATAAGTAAGGCCCCCGAACTAGAGAACATCTCTTCATCTGCAAAAATAGTATCAGCTACATAAATTTCGAAAATGGAACAACCATAGAGTTACACTAAACTAGATCAAGTTCAAAGTTTACGGTGTGCTCGGTATTTGTGTCGTGATGTATGGAGTCTGGCGGGTAGCGGTCGCGATATTCAATTTCGGGAGCGCGGTCGTTCATGCACGCTGACGAAATTGGGCACTTTTAGAGATGCGCAGGTTTAGGTTCTTGTTTTCTAGTTTAGTACTTATCGTTGTAACCTGGAAAAGTAAATAGAAGCATTGTTGATTTTTGTTAAGATTTCATTGTTAACATTAAATCCCGTGAAGTTCCAAAAATATTACTTGATATAACCCCTTTCTTTTACTTTATATAAATATGTATAAACTATTATATATATATTATTTGAATGGCCTGTTGGTCTAGTGGTTTGTGGCCCTGACTGCTATAAAGGAGGTCGTGAGTTCGATTCCTACCCAAGACAAATGTTTGTGTGATGAGCACGATCATTTGTTCTGTAATTTATCTATAATATGTATGTAGTTAGAAATATATAAGTATATTTATCACTTGTCTAGTACTCATAACACAAGCTCTGCTTAGCTTAGGACTAGACGGCGTTGTGTGATGGTTGTGGAATATTATTATATTATATATTAAATGTTTATTTTATCTATATGTATACTTTTGTACCCTTGTTCTCTTAATAATATTTACTTTGTTTATGCACTTACTATGTTGTCTCTTCACCAACCTTGTTTGACTGGTAGAGAATGTCTAAGGCATTAAGCCCACCTTTGTACGTTTTTATTGCACGAAGTTTTAATAAATAAATATGATAAAGAATGGATTTTCCAATGAATTGTCTTTGATTGTTATTAAGATGGAAATTCAAGGGACAGTTGAAAAGTTTTATAATGACTTTTTCCAAACTATCCTTATATCTCCATAGCCTTTTTTCTATCTTTCCACAGTAGTAATTTTCTCATCAAAAATTCTACATTATGAAACTAACAATTTCCTTAGAATTGATTTGAACCGTATCATTTTAATTGGTTAGTCAACCTATTTTCAGTAGCTGTCAATTACATTCCAAACGTGCAAGAAGTCGGTAAAAACTAAAATACAGGACGCGGAACCCAGTCTCCTAATGACAACTCTGCTATCTAAATTCTATTTCCATCCTTTTGAAGATAGAAGCCGAGTGACGTTTGTTAATGCGTTTTTTTTGCGTTTCTACTGCGTTTTTGCTGCGATCAGTTAATTAAAGTTTCCCATCCAGTGTAGATTTCACTCTAGTCTCGGTTTCAATTCTGTTGCATTGTATTTTTCTGATATGTGGTGGAAAGGAAAACAAACATGGTTTTGTGATCTGTCCTTCCATTGCTTGTTTTGAAAACAGTTTTTATTTTTATCCAATTACGACCAAACTAAAAGGTTTTGAATTTCATGCGGAGCTTTGTGTTTTATTAGAAGGTGCTTATTTACAGCCTGAAAAACTGAAATAATAATATTTCAATAATAAATAATACCTAAGCATAGCTTGTGCTCTGAATACTAAACCACTGATAAATATACTTATATAATTGTAAATATATAGATATTATAGATAAAATGAATGATCGTACATCACACGCATCACACAAAATCCTTGGGTGGGAATCGAACCCACGACGTCCGGCATGGCAATCAGGACCACTAACCACTAGCGCAACAGGCCAGTCAAATCTATTTAAGATTAATGCAGATATTGTATAATCTATGTATGCCAGAGAAACAAAATATTTACTCGAATACCTTGGAAAGAATCGGGATTTTCAGTAGATTGCAAAATAATAGCTTTATTGTAGTTTGGCGTACACCTTTGCTTAGGCAAAGATGTTTGAAAAACAGACGATTATGTTATTGTATGACTATAATCTTCTTGCACTGTCCCACTGCTGGGTAAAGGCCTCCCTAAATCCCTTCGATTGCTCTCGGCTCTGCGCCACTTCTTGCACTTGGCAAGGAAGATATAGGTACCTAAGCCGTCCCGTTATTTCATTCGTGGTCTGCCACAACACCGTCCCATAATTTTGAGGCATATCAATTTTGTATTTTATGAGTACATCGCTCGATCGGCATACGAGTGACATGTCCAGCTACTTCTGAGCCACGACAACGATCTGTGTTTCAAACGCAATCCATTAAATTAACACTTATATTGCGCTCCATAGCACGTTGAGTAACCTTGAGATAGGACTTTTGGATATTAAAAACAAATTTCATCATCATCGTCATTTCAGCCGAAATACGTCCACTGTTGAACATAGGCCTCCCCCAAGTGTCTCCATAACGACCGGTCCTGTTCGTTTCGCATTCATCAGATTCCCTCGATCCTCACCATGTCATCAGTCCACCTTGTGGGACACCTTCCAAAGGGAACACGCACTTCCGGTATGTGGTCGCCTCTCCAGAACCTTTCATCCCCAACGACCATCTGTTCTGCTAGCAATGTACCCTGCCTACTGCTACTTAAGTTTGGCGATTCTTCGGGCTATGTCGGTGTATGTAGTAAATATTTATGTCATCATGTTTATTGATGTACACAAATAAAATTCCTACCTAAAGGAAATGTACTGTAATCAAAAAAGTCTATCAAAACATTTTCCAAACTACCAAAACCGTAACAAAGTTATGGCAAAAATTTACATATTCCTCTAAAAACTTATTTAAATATTATCTAATAATATATCAAATGATTAACGTGGCAATATTCAGATTGAATGTCGCAAGGGGTGCCGGGAGGCGCAGCCGGGTCAGGTCAAATGCAATTTATGAAATGACTACCCAATTTGACTTTACAATTTCCGTACGACGTACGGTTCATATATTGTACTGGTGGCAAATAAAATTTTGATTTGATGATTTTTTAAATACATTTCTTAAGAACACAACAAAAGTTACTCAACTTGTTAAAGAATCAATATAATTTATAAGCCAGCTCTATTGATAAAAACCACATTATAATTTAAAAAAAACTTTTCGCATTCTTTATAAAAAATAACATTAAAAAATAACAGCGCTTGTCAAACCAAGTGTCTCACGTTTTTATATGTGGAGAACGATGTTGATATCACATGTGTAAAAGTATTTCTAAGCCTTTTTTATGTAATTCCCTATGTGTTATTGTTTGTTTTCCCCAATAAATAAGATAAAACATAATTATGTAACGTAAACGAGTAAAGGAAAAGTAACTTTAATAAAGTTACTTTTCCTTTACTCGTACCTGTTTGATGTTGTAGATATATGTAGCTACATTTCAGCTTCTCCATTCTTTCCTAACACAGAACAGTTCGTTGTGGCGACACTTGTGGGAGGCCCATGTCCAGCAGTGGACATCTTTTGACTGAAATGATGATGATGATTCTTTAATCCTGGGTTCGACTTCCGTGTCGGGCAAAGGTTTTATAGGTTTTCTTTCCTTCTGAAATTCCTAAGTAGCATTTCAAATAAGGATTTATTTTTTCTCGGCTACTTAAAATTCACTACTTACACGACTGTAGAATTGTGGACATACTTTAGTAAACCTGTGCTTAGCCTTTGAAGGTTGACACAAGTTTTTTTTTTTCTTTTTCACAACTTACGCATAACGCCATATAGTCCCAAACTAAGCAGAGCTTGTGCTATGAGTACTAGATAACTGATAAACATACTGTTATAGTTCTAAATACATAAATATGTCGGCGCAAGATGCCGATTGAGCTGCCGGTATATGCACGCATCGTCTGAAGACTGCAGAATCATCTCACGCCTCTTCTTCATTAGCTCGAGGGTCGGATCGGAGAGCTTCTTGTTTTTATTTGTACGGTGAGTCTTGAAAAACTTAGACCCGACCGTATGGACAGTTTCCACGAACCCATCGTTATATTCATCCACGGAGCTTCCTAGGCACTCGAAACGATTGTGGAGTTCGAGCTGAAAGCTCTCGGGGTTTTGGATCTGGATCTGTGCTGGACGGAGCGTAGACTTCATCAGTCGAGACCTTTCAAGCTTAATGTTAATATTCAATGTGCCTCTTACGACGCGGTGATCACTTCCAGTTTTCACCGCGTTGATCACAGAGACATCATTGAATATTTGCTTTTTCGTCGACAGGATGAAGTCAATCTCATTTCTAGTTGCACCGTCAGGACTTTGCCAGGTCCACCTTCTATGCTCACGCTTTTTGAAGAAGGAATTCATCATATAGAGGCCCTCCTTCTCCATAAAGCTAGCCAGTAGGTGTCCCCGGTGATTCCGACGTCCAAATCCAAATTGCCCCACTCGCAGCTCGTCACCGTCTCGTTTGCCCAGTTTCGCGTTAAAGTCCCCCATGACCACGGTGAAGTGAGTCTTAGAACCATGCATGGCTCTTGATATATCCTCATACATGGATTCTACTTCGTCGTCGGGATGTGTCGAGGTCGGGGCGTAGACCTGTATGACCTTCAGCGAATATCTTGATGATATTCTGAGTATAAGGTACGCCACCCTGGTCGACACACTCTCGATCCTCACGACATTGTTCACAAGGGACTTGTGGACGAAAAACCCGACACCACCCTGGGACTGCTGGTCACCCTCCCGGAAATAGAGCAGGTTACCGGATTTGAGAATTATCGTATCCTCCCCCTGTCTTCGGACTTCAGACAATCCCACAATACTCCATCGCAACCTGCTCAATTCCTCCTCCAGTTCGGTGATCTTCTCGTCAGTCCTCAGTGTACGCGTGTTGAAAGTTAGCTCAATAGACAAATCTCGAAGTCCCTGAAACGTGACCTTCGCCGCTTTAATACCGCAAGGATTAAGGATGCGATTGAGCGGAATAAGGGCTCTAAAGTATTTGCACGAGATCTGTCTATTGGGCAAAGCCAGCTCACGAAACTGAAGACCGACGATGGCAGAGTCATATCCGCCAAATTGGAGCTTCTGGGAGAGATCGAGGCTTTTTATGGACAGTTATACACGTCTACCGCTAAACCCGCTGTAAATCTAGTAAACGACCCAAGAGCTAGATTGACTCGACACTATACCGAAGATATCCCGGACGTCAGCCTGTACGAGATTAGGATGGCTCTGAAGCAGCTGAAAAACAACAAGGCGTCGGGTGAGGACGGAATTACGGCCGAACTCCTGAAGGCGGGTGGAAAACCGGTCCTTAAGGCCCTTCAGAAGCTATTTGATTCCGTCATACTCGAGGGGAAAACGCCACAGGCGTGGAGCAGAGGCGTGGTGGTACTCTTCTTTAAGAAGGGCGATAATGCCCTGCTTAAGAATTATAGGCCCATCTCGCTTCTGAGCCATGTCTACAAGCTGTTTTCCAGAGTCATCACGAATCGTCTCGCGCGCAGGTTCGACGACTTCCAGCCTCCCGAACAAGCCGGATTTCGAAAAGGCTTCAGCACCGTGGACCACATACTTACGCTGCGGCAGGTTATACAGAAGACTGAGGAGTATAACCAGCCTCTCTGCTTAGCGTTTGTGGACTACGAGAAAGCCTTTGATTCGATTGAAACTTGGGCTGTACTGCAGTCTCTCCAACGGTGCCAAATTGACTATCGGTATATCGAAGTGCTGAAGTGTTTGTACAAAAACGCCACTATGTCAGTCCGACTACAAGACCAGACCTCGAAACCTATCCTCTTGCAGCGGGGTGTGAGGCAGGGAGACGTTATTTCTCCGAAACTGTTCACGGCAGCAATGGAGGATGTCTTCAAGGTTTTGGAATGGAGAGGGCTAGGCATTAATGTCAATGGCGAGTACATCACTCACCTTCGGTTTGCCGACGACATAGTAGTCATGGCTGAGACTACGGAGGAGCTCAGTACAATGCTTGGTGACCTCAGTAGAGCTTCCGAAAGAGTGGGACTTAAAATGAACATGGACAAAACCAAAGCATGGTAAACAGTCATGTAGCACCCACTCCTATCAAGGTCGGGGACTCTACACTCGAAGTTGTAGACGACTACGTTTACCTGGGACAGACGGTCCAGTTGGGAAGGTCTAACTTCGAGAAAGAGATCAATCGTCGAATCCGACTCGGCTGGGCAGCGTTCGGGAAGCTGCGCGGTGTCTTCTCGTCCAATATACCACAGTGTCTCAAGACGAAAGTCTATGACCAGTGCGTGTTGCCAGTGATGACATATGGCTCCGAAACGTGGTCGCTTACAATGGGCCTCATTAGAAGGCTTAAAGTCACCCAAAGGGCAATGGAGAGGGCTATGCTCGGAGTTTCCTTGCGTGATCGAATCAGGAATGAGGATATCCGCAGGAGAACCAAGGTTGCCGACATAGCACGAAGAATCGCCAAACTGAAGTGGCAATGGGCAGGGCACATTGCTCGCAGAACAGATGGCCGTTGGGGCCGAAAGGTTCTGGAATGGCGACCACGTACCGGAAGACGTAGCGTTGGAAGGCCTCCTACAAGGTGGACCGATGACTTGGTAACGGTTGCGGGGGTCCGATGGATGCGAGACGCACAGGACCGTTCGCTGTGGCGACGCTTGGGGGAGGCCTATGTCCAGCAGTGGACGTCTTTCGGCTGAAATGATGATGATGATGATGAGATGCCGATCACCATCAAAGTTCTGGCCAGGGACTCTGTTTTGTGGGCGATGACTGGGTAACGAGCAATAAACAAACTATTCCAGATCACACAACTGATTTATTATGATGCAGGCTTTAGGTATTCACTTCATACCTACAACGAGTCGTGAGACAGTCCCGGAGACTGGACGTTGTTCGCACGGCTGCCGACAGAGGAAAGAGCACCTCTGCAGTCGACACCTTTATCTATTCGGTTCGTGCAAACGTCAGCCCGAATTCTGTCAAAGTGACATGTGTCACTTTTCACTTAGTTCGTTCATTCGTTCTCAAGCTTCCGTACTATTGACTTCACCAACAAATATAGATAAATTACACCCAGACACAGAACAAATGATTGTGCTGATGACACAAACATTTTTCTTGGGTTGGAATCAGACCCACGTATTCCAGCATAGCAGTCAGGGCCACTAACCACTAGACCAACAGACCGGTCTATCTCAACCTAATGTTACATCAACAAACAAAATACTTAATATCCCATTACATTTCGATCCCAACACGTTCTATTTATGAAGTAAACAGAGAAACCAAAAATTGCCTCCAAATCGTTTGAAGTGACACATTAAAGGAAAGCTTTCAGAATAAGGCTCCGCGAAGGGAACACAATATTGTTCTCGGTATTCTATTTATAAGGAATCGACGGATCGTAATGTGTTTGGAAAGAGGAACCATACGAAATTGGTTACATGCGAAATTATCTTAGAGTTAATAGAATTTTTCCAAAAAAAAAAACTTTTTTAGGAACCCAAAAGCAAATAATGTAACGTTTTTTATTAGGGTTTCGTACCTAAGAGGTAAAAACGGGACTCTATTATATGCTGTCCACCCGTCTGTCTCTCTGTCTGTCTGTCTGTCCGTCTGTCACCAAGCCGTATCTCATGAACCGTGATAGCTAGATAGTTAAAATTTACACAGATTATTTTTTGCCCTTTTTTGCTAAAAAGGGCAAAAAATAATCTGTGTAAATTCCGTTCCATCCATTGCTATGGATATTGAACCTTTTGTGTGCGAGTCCGACTCGCACTTGGCCGTTTTCTTTATGTGACGTGATGTAGGAATCATGATCACTGCAGCCAACTTGATCAACTACACCCGGAGGACACGGTGGAGCATACGGTGGAGGCGTGCCCCGCTTGGGCGGAGCACCGCCGTGTCCTCGTGGAGGCAATTGGCGGCAGCGACCTTTCGCGTCGGGCCCTGGTTCAGGCTATGGTCCGGAGCGAGGAGGAGTGGCAGGCGGTCGCCTCCTTCTGCGAAGCAGTAATGCTAGCGAAGGAGGAGGCTGCACGCGTGAGGGAACGAAGGTCCTCACGCCCTAGCCGTCGTAATTCCGACCCCGACTGCCAGCCACGGTAGACGCGGGCTTGCGGACGTCGAGCACTGGGTAGCTCGCCGTCCGGCTGTTCGGCAATTAACCGGACCGAGCCCAGTCGTCAACAGCGCGTAGTGATCCTCGCGCTCCTCAAAGAGATGTCAGCAAACCGTAGGGGCCCAGCGGGGCCGATGCCCGCTAGCTAGGACCGCGGAGAATTTCTGAAAGGGAAACCCGTAGTCCTAGTACGCAAAGGGTAATTGAAGGATACAGGTGTGATTTTGGTCAGTAAAAGTCTGACACGCCCTCCCGCTCCACCCAGAGCGCGAGAAGTCATTTGGATGATTTCCCACCTTAAAAAAAAAAAAAAACTTGATCAACTAATAATAGAAAAATAGATGGGTATTATATCCGCTATCACCGTGTTACAACGCAATTGCTATATTAAGCAAATATTAAATTTAACAAAAGCTAGAAGAATTTAATTAGTAAAGGGTATTCGGCTACAAGATACCGGCCAAAGGATCCTATATAAACATAGTTATTAATTCTATAGAAAACGTCAAATATTTACCTCATCTTCTAAAAACACTTGTCTTGGTACCGTTGGACAAAAAAATCAACTTAATTTCTTCTAACCGAAATTGTTTAATTTATTCAAACGAAATTTTGAACCAAATATTCTTGTTTGATCGTTCATTCCGTTAAAAGTTTTCTCTTTGGTATTTTAAATAATCAGATCAAAGCTCGTTTTGTTAGAATATACATAAAAGAGAATCTTTTATAATATTTTGGTAATCTTTGCGCGTATGAGAATTGAGATAAAGCTGGGGTTGTGGTTGACTGTCGCAGCTTTTATAGATATAAAGGTGAAAGTATGTGAGTGTGTATGTTTGTTACTTCTTCACGCTTCAACGTCTACACGTATTTCAATAAAACTTGGCACACAGGTAGAATATTATAATACAATATACATATAACGAATATACAATTTATCAAAAAACAAAAAAATAAAATAAATAATAATAAACAAAAAAAACGAACAAATAAAATAACACAACAAAAACAAACCAAAAAACAACATAAAAACCAAATATAACATATACACAATGAAATAACAAAAAAAACAACAATAAACAACATAAAAACAAAACAAAAAATGAAAAAAAAAACAAAAAAAAACAAAAAAGAAAAGAAAAACAAACAAAAAAATATAACAGGAATATTACATAGGATATTTTTTATCCCGAGTGTATGTTCCCTTAGCTAAGACAACTTTCTGTGTTCACGCGGGCGAAGCCGTTGGCAGCACCTAGTATTTTTTTTTATTTGCAAATCTCTAGTGTGAAAGCGAAACCCGGGGCCCTGGGACGAAGGCAAAGAAGGAACAGGAGTGGGTTTTTAGTCAGTAAAAGTCTGACACTACTTTGCGCTCCGCCCAAGAGCGGGATTTGTCATAAGATGATTTTCCCACCTAAAAAAAAAAAAACTCCACACTAAATTTTTAAGTTTTTTCTATGATATGTACTAGTGCTTGACTGCGATCCCACCTGGTGGTAAGCAGTGATGCAATCGTTGATGGTGAATCGCACTAGTTTATTAAGAGTCTATTTACTCCAACCTTGAAGACACCTAACTTATAATCGGACGGGAAGACCGCAGCAGCTAAATTATTCCAGTCCTTCGATGTACGCGGTATAAACGACGAGTTAATGCTTATTCCGGACCACATCTTCATTTCTAATGCTATCACGCAAAAAAACTCTAAGCATAGAATTTCTCATTTATCAACAAATATTGACATGAACGCGTATTGGACGCGAAGACCGCAGCAAGAAATTTGTTCCAGCAAAATTTCTCTTGGTGTTTTTTCTTTTGTGCATTTACTGTCAAATGACTCTGTAAACATTTTGGCAGTCTATCAGCGCCGAGCATCTACAAATGATGGCAATGATGGCCGATTACGTCGTTCGTCGATTTAGATCGAACGAGTGAGATACCACCTTATAGCTTATTTTCTTTACGCACCTCGCTAAGGCACTCTGGGGTTGCGGTAATAAAGTTAATAAGTTTATATTTGTTCAAATTATAGTCTCTATATTATGTTATTTGGAGGCAGCTTTATTTTTGTGAATAGTTACGACTTGGTTATTACTTTAGTTTTGATTAAAGATAAAAACGTGATTATGAGGCAAGTTACTGGTTGGGCTAGTAAAATAACTCTTGAATATTTATGTTTTATTTAGAAAAATTAAATCCATTACTTTATTTTTACATACCTATTAAACGCGTCTAGAATTCGTCGGAAGTTCATTGTTTTTGTTATGTTCTTTTGATATACAATTAACATGGTATTCACGCCCAAACACAAACGGTCAAAACTTAAGTTAAATCTTTCTTTAGTATATTCTGTGAGATCACTGTAGACTCCGCAGATTCATATACTATGTAGTGTACTTTCTATTTCAATCCACTCTTTTATTATAATTATTTATTTTTTCGAGAAAAATATTATGTGGTCTCTAATAATAATAATTAATCAATGTTTTTAAAGAGTAGTCATGCAGTTTCTTGCTTATGTTATTTGTCATAGAAATTTAAAGCAATTAGAACCGTGCACTAGCTTCTGGCGTTTTATTAGTGCCCATGTAGGTCTATTAATGATGTCAATTGTGAATTTTTTATGACAAAACCCTAAATTATTTTAGTAAATAAAACAATTTCCTTTTACATTAAATAAAGATACATCAAATCTAACTGGTACATTCATAAATTGCTGCACGGCCTACACTTCTGTCAAACCATTTGGGACATCAGAAATTTACAAGCTTTGATGTCAATAAATAAAACGTTTCAAATTAAACCTGTTCTGTTGACGCTACTATATAATGTGTTATTACGCAAAAGCCCCGGGGAGAGTGAACGATTCATATGTTTTATATATTAAATTTACCAAATATTCCGGCCAATTCACGATATATCTGGGTTATGGGAGGTTGATGGCTGTTTGATGACATTACTGTAGTGTAGGGATTTTTTTAGGATAGCGTCTTTTTATTTCTGGTGGGAAAATCATCTAATGACATCCCTTTCTCTTGGGCGAGAGATAGTGTCAGACTTTTACTGACAAAAACCCACTCCTGTTCCTTGTTTGCCATTGCTCCAGGGCCCCGGGGATCTCTTTCACATTACCCATGGCCCTAGTAGGCTTCGACCCTGCTGGGCTCCTACGGTTGCTGACATCTCCTTGAGGCGCGCGTGGACCACTACGCGCCGTCGACGACTTGGGCTTGGTCCAGACGGTTACCGGACGATCGGACGGCGAACTACCCATTGCTCGCCGTCCGCAAGCCCACGCCTACGGTGGCCGGAAATAGGGATCGAAATCCCGGCGGCTGGGGCGCGAGGGTCATTGCCTCGGCACCAATGTCCCGATGGTCAATCGTAGATCTTTGACAGGTACCTGTAACGGTAGTCAAACACCAGAAAGTCTGGCCATCAGTCAAAATTCAAAATATTTTTGCACCTATAAAATGTCAGAAGCTAGTGGTCTGTCCAAGGAGTAGCGCATTTCCCAGTGACTGGGTTGTGGAGGTCTGAACAGTCATTCCATGTATTCAGGCGTAGCCTGTAAAACCGGTAAACCGTTTCCGGCAATGGAAAGGGCTATGCTCGGAGTTTCCTTGTGTGATCACATAAAGAATGAAGATATCCGCAGGAGAACCAAGGTCGCCGACATAGCCCGAAGAATCGCCAAACCAAAGTGGCAGTGGGCAGGGCACATTGCTCGTAGAACGGATGGTCGATGGGGCCGAAAGGTTCTAGAGTGGCGACCGCGCACCGGAAGGCGCAGCGTCGGAAGGCCTCCCACAAGGTGGACCGACGACCTGGTGAGAGTCGCGGGAGTGCGGTGGATGCGAGACGCACAGGATCGGTCGTTGTGGAGACGCTTGGGGGAGGCCTATGTCCAGCAGTGGACGTGATGATGATGATGATGAGCCGTAGCCGCTTAGACTGGAAGCCGACCCCAATCTAGTTGGGAAAAGGCTAGGACATGATGACAAAAGTCTTAGGATCCAACTTAGGCATTTTACTTCGTAACAGTTTTCTAAAAGTTCTTTTCCAGATAACTTATCTTACTATTGCCAAGACAGCCTCTCACTTCGTAACTTTGTAAGAGTGAATCTGTAGCATTCCGTAGTACTAAAATTACTTCAATACTTTCCGTATTGCTGGTTGGATTTCCCTATAGAGCGTCGGCCATTCAGTATGCTCACAATTGTGAATTTTTAACCCCTTACAATTCTGCATGTGGTTTAATGCTGTTACAGTACTGTGCTTAAATTTTATGGTATTTCAGCCCCTTTTGAAAGCTTTCAAAAGGATTTTAATTTTGATATTTTATGTAGATTTTTGGTGAGGGTTTGTAGCTAAGTAACTTGTAACAGCTTTAATATTGATGTTCAAGATTAAACTTTGACCGCCACAGTCGTTTCATGCTACCGGCTGAACCTGTTTTAGGTTGAACTAGTTTCATAGCATAGCATAGCATAGTCGGCCTTATAATGTTCCCACTGTTGGGACTCAGGCCTCCTCTCTAGGAGAGGGAATGGGCCGTAATCCACCACGCGGGCCCAGTGCGGGTTGGTGGATGTCACATGTCTTCGAATTTTTGGTTCTAGGACATGCCGGTTTCCTCACGATGTTTTCCTTCACCGTTTTGAGAGCAGTGGTGATGAAATAAATTACACAAAGTAATGCGCCTGGCTTGGTTTGAACTCGCAACCTACAACTCGTAAGTCGGGGCCGCTACCACTCGGCCACCACTGCTCGCCTACCACTCGTTTCAACAGTTTCACCTAGGCCAAACTCACGATTTTAGTCCAAGAGCGAGCAAAGCCGGCTCGGAATTTTAGCGTTCCTCAGCGTTCCGGGGTACCCTAAAATTCCGATTTAGCCTTCGTGGTTTTAATTTTTTTATAACCTTCTAGAAATAGGAAACCTGGTTTGGCTTAGGCGAAACTAGTTCATCCTAAAATTATGTTTGGCCGGTAACATACATGACAAACTAAAATGTGTCCAGCACACCACCAGCGGCGCCCAGAACAAGCTTTTGTTTTTTGCAGGAGGGTGAACGCTGCAGAACTCTTTTGTTAGACTCACAAGCTGTGCACGGCACGATTGGCTGCTGCACTGCGTGTTGCCTGTTCGATTCCCACTCGGAACAAATATTTGTATGACCTACAGATACGTGTTCCGGGGTCTGTGTGACTTGTGCTTGTGAACGCACCCACCATACAGGAGTCATACACACAACGCCGTCTAGTCCCAAGCTAAGCAGAGCTTGTGTTATGGGTACTAAACAACTGATAAACATACTTATATATTTCTAAATACATACATATATAGATAAATTACAACCAGACACAGAACAAATGATCGTGCTCATCACACAAACATTTGTCCTGGGTGGGAATCGAACCCACGACCTCCGGCATAGCAGTCAGGGTCACTAACCACTAGACCAACAGGCCTGTCAAAAATTCCTAGTTTGAGGCAACGTAAAAATATCCATTTTAAAACATTCCTGGGCCATCATCATCACTGTCATAATTTCAGTTGAAAGACATTTACTTATAGAGATAGGGCTCCTCCAAGGGTCGCCATAATGACCGGTCCTGTGCATCTCGGATCTATCGAATTCTCTCGACCCTCACCAGGTCCACCTTGGTCCACCTTGTGGGTGGCCTTCCAATGTTCTTCTTACGCAACTTAGGAGACTAATTGCATATGACATTAAGATCCAAGTAAACTTATTAAAAAAAAAAAAATTCTTTCTACCAACGTGCATTCTCTGTTGCAATATTTTTAATGCACATTAAAACAGTGTATGCTTAAAATCTGATTTCATTATGCTGAGTAACGACACATACATACGAATCCCTTCTTTTATATTTTATTTTAAAGTCACATTGAATCTTTTAAAGTAATTTTAATTTCGTTATTTCGTATGCACCGGTTTCCCTTTGTTTTTTAGGCTGTAGCGTTGACTTTCGAGTTTTGTAACATCATAATACGCATTAGTCTAAAAGAGAGATGGAAATTAAAATTTTAAAGATGGAACAGGAAAGGCAGGTAACAAAAATAAAGTATTGTGTGTGGGATGAAGATTTTGGGGGTGAATAAAAACGTGTTGCATTGATCCCAAGTAACATGAGACAAGAGCAAAAATATAATCGGGTTGCAAGATTTTTCATCAGAAGGCAAATGAAGAAATACAGATGGATCTAAGACGCCTCATAGGAACAAAAATTCAAAATCCTGCACCGTAGTATTAGAGTTCTCCGTGCGATCAGAACATTCACAACTGCACGACTACACACGAGACCTGTCTGGTTTTTTTATCACGTTTATTAAACAACAACATTATAACAAAAATGTTTACGTATTAACACACCAGCACAAACCATCGCGGGTTTAACAGTGGTATTTCAGAAGCGACAGAGGAAGGTTAGAGGACTCTCCCTTTTCAACGAAAGCTTGTGGGACTTGATACCCTGTTCCTATAGGTACTTACATGGATTTTAGTCAGTAAAAGTCTGACACTCCCTCTCACTTCACCAAGAGCGGTAGAAGTTTTTTTTAATTTATTTATTATTATGAGGAACACCAACGATATATTATTAACAAGATGCTATATTGGTAGGTATTTTTATAGACATTAGATTCTGTGCAAATATGTCAATTAAAGGTGTCCACAGCCTACACAATTTGACAACACATATAAATTATTATTTTATAAAATAAATTAAATTAGTATTGGATATAAATTAGATAAGATTCTGGAAATACATTATTTGACAAGATAAAATATATACATAGTTCGAAATATTTAAATTATTAAATTAAATTGTACTGTATTCATATGGGCGATAATTTAAAATTAGAATTAAAACAAAGAATGAAATTAAAATAATAAAATGATGACTAGTTTCAAGTTGACTAATTGGGAGCTGACCACAAATCAATTACAAACAATGCTTTTCTTAATTCAGATAAGCTTCCTCATTTCAAAAAAAAAAAACAAAGAAAAATATACCGTTATGCTTATAAATATCCGTTTTGCGAAGATGTGGCGCTTATTTTCTGGCCATATAATATTTTGTGGTACACGTCATGCTCGCTCGACGAAAGCTAGTATATTCAAGATGTTCCAACACATTGAAACTCCAGAGTCCTATAAAAACCAAAGCTGCGTAACAATTGACTTACGACTGCCCCCGACGATGCCCTGTGCCCACTTCACCCTCTACCGACCCTGCCCAGTGCCCAAACGTAACGTCGTTATGTGAGGTCCCCCTATTTGAATCTGCAGGAGAAAGCCCATAGAGCTATGATGCGGCTAGGTGGCCGCGGTTAAAGACGATTGTGTCAACACTGCATCAATCTGCATATGCTTTATCCAACTATGTCATGATCAGCTTCCAGTCTCACCAGATCCATAGCATAGCATAGTCGGCCTTATAGTGTTCCCACTGTTGGGACTCAGGCCTCCTCTCTAGGAGAGAGAATGGGTCGTAATCCACCACGCGGGCCAGTGGTGGATGTCACATATGTCTTCGAATTTTTGAAAGAAGAAAGAAAGAAAAACTGTTTATTCGCGCGAAATGACGCAATCTTTTTGGTTCTAGGACATGCCGGTTTCCTCACGATGTTTTCTTTCACTGTTTTAAGAGCAGTGGTGATGAAATAAATTACACAAAGTACCTAACGCGCCTGACCAACCACCACCAACAACCAAATGCAACTGAGTAATTTACTTGGAACAGCTGTCTTTCTGACTTCCATAAACCAGTACTTCCTCATCATCATTTCAGCCGAAAGACATCTAAAAAACTGCAGGACTTTTCCTAAGTGTCACCACAACGAACGGTCATGTGCGTCTTGCATCTATTGGATTCCAGCGACCCTGACCAGGTCATCGGTCCACCTTGTGGGAGGCCTTACAACGCTGCGTCTTCCGGTACGCCGTCGCTACTCCAGAACCTTTCAGCCCCATGCCCAATCTTTCGACCATGCATTCTGCGAGCAAAGTGCCCTGTTCTCTGCCGCTTAACCAGAACTTGAGTGAAATTATCATGGCACTAGTTGCAGCCAGTGGCTTCGCCCGCGTGTTAGTAAAAAGTTGTCCCAAGGGAACACACTCCCAGGATAAAAAGTATCTTATGCGCTATTCCAGGACACGGTCTGCCCATATGTCCAATTTCATTCAAATTCATTTTTTTTTTTAATTCTTGGTAGGTTCGCGCTTGACCGCTATCTCACCTGATGGAAAGCAACGTTGCGGTCGACGGTGGAGCGCGCTTACCAAGAAGTAACCTATTCACTCTTGACTTAAAGATTCCCGGGTTGTAGCCATCAGGAAACACAGATTCCGGCAAGGAATTCCATTCCTTAGCTGTACGCACAATGAATGTGTTCCCAAAACGTTTTGTGCGTGTATAGGTGGGATGTCCACCATTCAGCCGTTTAAGCCTGTAGGAGTAACAAATATACACACACAGTCAAAAACTTTCGCCTTCATAATAATGTAGTGATATTTAGAAATGATGTCTCTAGTCGCAGCGATTCCAAACTCTGTGAAAAGACCAATGGCAGCCTTGCAATTGAATTTTTAAACTTTTTTCTATAGACTTTTTAGTGCTTGACCCGTAATAGGTAGATTTCACGTTTTCCGTGAAAACAAAACTATCATTTTATACGGAAAAAAAACCGGCCAAGTGCGAGTCAGACTCGCGCACCGAGGGTTCCGTACAAACCTGTAGGTATATAATTGCTGTATCTTTTGATTGCGTTGACGTAGAAGTTTGATTTTGTTACAGCTTAAAGATATTATAGACTTGAGTATTTGTTAAGAATTTCAATATAATACCACTACGCGTTCATGAGTAAAGGGGTAATAAGTTTAAAATTATTAAAAATATTTTTATTATATGATGTAACTAAAAATTTATGCTTTTCGCAATTTTTCCTTTATCTGTGTTATAAGACGTTGCTTCGTACCAAATTTCAAGATTCTGAGTTCACGGGAAGTACCCTGTAGGTTTTGATTCCCTTGCGAGTAGTGGCGAGTTTCAAAATATGCGGTTTTAATTCCTGTTTCTTTTGATTGCGTTGACATAGAAGTTTGATTTTGTTACAGCTTAAAGGTATTATAGATTTGAGTATTTGATATGAATTTCAATATAATACCACTACGCGTTCATGAGGAAAGGGGTAGTAAGTTTAAAATTATTAAAAATATTTTTATTATATGATATAACTAAAAATGTATATTTTTCGCAATTTTTCCTATATCTCTGCTATAAGACGTTGCTTTATACCAAATTTCAAGATTCTGAGTTCACGGGAAGTACCCTGTAGGTTTTGATTCCCTTGCGAGTGTCGAAAATTTGCGGCATAAACGGGAGTATCTTTTGATCGCGTTGACTTAGAAGTTTGATTTTTTCACAGCTCCAAGAGACCATAGACTTGAGTATT
Organism: Mythimna impura; assembly: GCA_905147345.3. Lineage (NCBI taxonomy): Eukaryota > Metazoa > Arthropoda > Insecta > Lepidoptera > Noctuidae > Mythimna > Mythimna impura. Next base: position 20,653,952 of record LR990367.1, on the reverse strand, counting down.
TGATATGAATTTCAGCTTGATACCTCCACGCGTTCCTGAGAAAAAAGGTCTTGACAGACAGACAGACAGACAGACAGACAGACAGACAGACGGACAACAAAGTGATCCTATAAGGGTTCCGTTTTTACCTTTGAGGTACGGAACCCTAAAAATACGCGGTTCATACGAGACAAGTCACGGAAGCGAAATTGCGGGATAAAGGTAGTTTGCTAATAATAAAACTTGAAATAACTTTACGCCTGCCACAAAGTTTTAATATTTCATTTCAACTTACCACTGCCCAAATCAAATAAATATGACACACAAGGCCACACACCCAAACATTGGTGACTAACTCATTAAAAATATAACAGAAAGCCATCGGGTCCACTCAATGGAAAAGTTTGTAAAGCATCACCCTCCTATCTGACAAACTATTACTTTTTTCCCAAATAAGTCGTACGATTCCACGTGGCAGACAAACTTATCTTAAAGCCATCAAAAAAACTGTAACACTTTGAGCTCTCGACTTAAGGTTCAATTTACTACTGTATCAAGGTTTTTTAAGGGTGTTTGGAAAGTAGTTGTCATGTATGAAACTTAGAAAGACAAATTCTGTACATAACTGAAGCTTGAACAACAATAAAGTTTGATTTTGGGTGAAGGAATAGTGAATGTGACGGGTAACACAGAATATGACAGGCAAGTGGTATAGTCTTAGCAATATTAGTTGCTCCACTTAGCTAGGCTAGGCATGTACCTATGTTTGGGCTATAATTTATGTTTCACTCAGTGGGCAACACAGCTGCCAAATTACTAGCAGGCCATGGCCCATGCTTTAATAGTGAATCGATACAAACAGAAGTTGATGGCAAAACGAGTTGGACTCCTACTTATAGAATTAGACGAAGTTGCAAAGTGACTAGCGGTAGCAAAATGACAAATGGTAGCAAAATGACAAGTGGTAGCAAAATGACAAGTGGTAGCAAAATGACAAGTGGGAGCAAAATTTCAAAAGCAAAAAATGGCAAGTAGTAGCAAAATGTCAGAGCGCAAAATGAGAAGCAGTAGCAAAATGTCAAAATGACCAAAGTACAGAATTTTAAAAGATTGAATGATTAAACCACAGTAAAATCTCAAGAACCATTGATTATACTAAAACAGTAGGAACAACCATAACATGGCAAGTTAGTCCTGGATGTAACTCAGTTTAATAAAGCTAGAAGATGTCCCATTTCCAACTAAATCATTAGAAACTCTTGTCAGTTCTAATCTTGACAAGGTAAAATATTAAGATCAGGCCACGTGCCTGTGAAATTGAAAGAAGATAAAATTAAAATACATTTTTTGTTTGACCTTGCTCAAAACAGCTGTCTGCGATCCGATTCAATTTGTAATGTTTACGTTTAGCAATGGTTTATTACATAAATACGTCTATTATAATCATTGTAATGGATGAAATCGATGAATTGATCTTATCTTTATTTTATGAGGATGTAAAATTTATCAAATGAGTTCTCTTGCTCTGAGTGGAGCGAGAGGAAGTGTTAGACATTTATCGTTAACCCCACCCTTATTCTGTAAAATACCTTTTGCGTTCCAGGTTTCCAGTGACTCTACAAAATGATCTCGTAGCTCAGGCAGTATTGCCCGACCTTGGCAATCATGTTGACATTATTTAGAGGCACGAGTGACGCGCTTATACTTTGGCACAATCATAAAGAAGGAATGCCTATCAGCTACCTATACACCAAAAAAAGAACAAAAAATAAACATAATTACGTCAAATTGTACTTCAAATCGTAGGAAACGCATTACAATTTCAATAATTATCAAAACACTAGGTAGAAGCCAACTTCAAACATTTTTCGCAAGTAGATTCAAGCCCCTGTTTAAAAAACCAAGGTGACCAATAGGCAGGTTCAATCTAAGTCTGTGTTAAAAAATGTGAAAAGAGAAAATCTGAATCTCTAAGGCATAATATATTTGTCTGTATGTGTGTGCGTTTGTGTATGTTTCATACTTCTTCACGCTCGAACGGCTGAACGGATCGAGATGAAATTTGACACACAGATAGACCATGTCCTGGAATAGCAAATTGGGTTTCTTTTAACGTCCCGGAACATGTTCCCTTGGTACAATTTTCGTATGCGCGAAGCTGCTGGCAGCAACGATCTGTCAGTTTGAATAGAATTAAGTACTATTAATAGCTTTTGTCTATTTCAGCCATTTAAAGTTCGTTCCCCTTTTTAAAGGTCACGTCCAGGCCCCATCCCGTCGTCCTTGAGCATCGTAACAGTTGACGGCATAGTTGTCCAAGTATTCAAGAGTCGGCCATTTTGTTTGAGGTCATTTTGACCCGCGCCACGGTTAATAGCGTGGTCCTTCAATTATAATATTGAATTTAATTATTCGAGTGATGTTGGTTGAAGGGAGGTTTTTAATTATGTGCGTATTTTTAGAGCCATTAATTTAATAGAAGTTGATTCAGTAGAATATATAAAGAACATGGGTAGCTGCCACCCATCATTCATCGTTAAGCTCCTGTTTTTGATATCTGACAAATGCATGCACTGTCTGGACAGGTCCACAAAATTTTTGTGTGAGCCCTTCTTCAAAAGACCATCTCAGATATTCTGTACGTTTCTCACATGATTTGATACATGTTTATTGTATCGACTTTAAAAGAGACTGTGACCCCTACCTTTATTTCGGTGTTTCTTCTGGATAATCAACTAAAAACACCAGTCTTATCTTAGAACTTAAATTGATGAAAAAAAAAACATTTAAAAGTATTATTTATAACCAATTTGCTAAATATATAATTATCCTTTTAAAAAATTTGTTCACTTTTTTACCGTTGACGCATCGCCGTAAGTCTAGTGATCCGATGATGGAACGGGCTTGGCGAAATTAAATTATACAATTTCGACGCACACTCTTTTTTTATGTAATATACACTAGTGCTTGATTGCTATCCCATCTGATGGTAAGCTGTGATGTAATCGTTGATGTTGAGGCGCACTCCCCGAAATGCAACCGATAAAAAATAGACAGGCTAGCAACTCAGCGTCGATGCTTATGAGATTGAATCTTCGACTCAACGAGTACCGTTATAAGCGGCTGCGAGTTTTTTCTATCTTTGTGGGGGTTGGCTTTGAGTCCAAGTGGCTTCAGCTGACAATGACTTTTACATGGGAAACTGCCTATTTAATTGTTCTTCTGAGAATTATGTTTACTTATTGATAAAAGTCCGAAATAAGTGATTATACATAGTTAAGTGCTTATTTTTTTAAATAATATGGATATATTAAGTAGCAGTTTTTAAATAAAAATTAAACATTATTAAAAATAATAAGAAATAATAATAGGTAACATTCAAAGGCCATGATATTATTATATAGTTGAATTTTAAACTTGAAAACAAGGCAGTTATATCTTGAAAACAAAATATCTCAACTTTTACGCCGGCTCACCACACGAAGTGCGAATTCAAATCTATAATTACTTCCAAACATTGTTCAGAATCTTTAACCTAGTTTCAAATGCTGGCAGAAGTGGGTCATTTTAATGCTAATAAGTGGGCCGGTGTTCTGTTGTCTAAGTGGGCATAAATTATGGTCTGAATCCCGGTTCTTATGTCCAGAAATGTTGAAGACAAAAGGTCATCCTGAGATGATAATAATTTTCCCAGTTTGTTACTGTTCTAGTTCAGAGTAAAGGTTGCTTCGTAAATAGAGGAGGCTCAAGCGTTAATCACCCCTCTCGCTCAAGGTTGGTTGGATATTTCACGATCTCTGTTGGCAATATCAGTCGTGACCCTAAGTTTATGGTAAGTTTTTGAACTGAGCTGCCTACTTAGCCTTTTCCCAATTCTGTTTTTTATTTAGGTGGGAAATAATCAATCGTTATGAAATAAATAAATCATTTCTCCTACTCTAGGGCAGAACGCGAGGGCGTGTCAGACTTTTACCGACTCCAATGTTCTTTTTTTGCCTTGCGTTCCAGGGCCCCGGGTTTTCTTTCAGAAGCGAATGCATGAACCCAGTAGGTTTTGACCCTGCTGGGTCCCTACGGTTTTGCTGACATCCCCTTGAGGTGCGCGTGGAACACTATGCGCCGTCGACGACTCGGGCTCGGTCCAGACGGTAACCATTACTCGCCGTCCGCAAGCCCATGTTCCCAATTGTGTTGGAGTAGGCTTCGAGTCAAACTGGATACAGCTGGATATCAGTATTCCACATGCAGCGTCTATATAAAAATGAATAGCTGATTGTTAGTCCCGCTAAAATTCAAAAACGGATGGACCGATTTGGCTATTTTTGGTCTTGAAATAATCGAAATAGTCCAGGGAAGGTTTAAACGGTGAGAAAAAATGGAAAAAAATCACGAAAAGAAATCCGACTACAACGCCGAGATGGCGTTGTAGTCGGATTTCTTTTCGTAATTAAAATGTCATTAAAAAATGAATTATGCGGTTCTGGTAATGCCAGTAGATGAAGTTATCCTTACTATAAGGTGGTACGAAGTTCGCTGGGTCAGCTAGTAGGTACCTACCTAATAAAATAGAATTTATCCAACGCAGGCAATACAATACAACGATAACAACACAAAATAATAAAAAAGAGAGTACAGAAATACAATACAGTTGCGCTGAGCGTGTCCGAACCGAAAGGGTTACTAACTAAGCAATTACTGGGCGTTAGACACCCAGCGCTGGTTTTCAATTGGCAACCCGTGATAACGCACAGATGATGGTAAATATTGATGCTTGTGTACTTGTGTGATAATTTTATTAAAATACGGAACGGTGAAGGAAAACATCGTTAGGAAACCGGCATGTCCTAAACCCAAAAAATTCGAAGACATGTGACCATTACCAACCCGCACTGGGCCCGCGTGGTGGATTACGGCCCATTCTTTCTCCTAGAGAGGAGGCCTGAGTCTCAGCAATGGGAACATTTAAAAGCTGATTATGCTATATGATATACGGGACCAGTTTATACTAATACTATAAAAGCGAAAGTTTGTAAATGTGGATGTATGTATATTTGTTACTCTTTCACATAAAAACTACTGAATGGATTTCGATAAAACTGTTTAGATCGGAAGCATGTTTCCTTGGGATGACTTTCTACTATGACATTTTTTATTTTTTTTTCGGGTGGGAAAATCATCTAATGACATCCCCCGCTCTTGGGCGGAGTGGGAGATAGTGTCAGACTTTTACTGACTAAAAACCCACTCCTGTTCCTTCTTTGCCATTTTTTTGGGTGAAGCTACTGGCAGCAGCTTGAATTATATAATATTCACTGGGTAACACGATATCCCGAGACGAAGAGACGACAAGTCAGATTTCCTGGCTTCGCACTTTCCATAGCGATGGTCGAAGATCTACTAATGATAGTTTGGACCAACGGCTTAAAATGCTTTCAAACGCACGAAGGGATCTCGATATGTTATGATGGTTACTAAACCACAGACGAACTTTTACAAGCTTATTTTTAGACATAAACCCGTATAGCTGTTGCTTTGATTAAAAAAAAGTTAATTTATTTTCGTTCGAGACCAATATTTTTACTTTATCTAACATTTCTTTATAGAGACTTGAGCAACCAATACTAATTACATCAACCTACAGGATCTAATCAGGACAGAGTTGGAAGGCCTCCCACAAGGTGGACCGATAACCTGGTGTGTGTCAGGGGAATCCGATAGATGCGAGACGCACAGGACCGGTCATTATGGCGACACTTGGGGCAAGTGGAGGCTATGTCCAACAGTGGACGTCTTTCGGCTGAAATGATGATGATGGCGACAGGATCTAAATCAGAATCGCCAAACTTAAGTGGCAGTGGGCAGGGCTCATTGCTTGTAGAACGGATGGTCGACGACCTGGTGAGAGTCGGGAATGCGGTGGATGCGAGACGCACAGGATCGGTCGTTGTACACATTTAGTTCATGCTTAACTATATACATCCAACTAATAAAATAGAAGTATGTAAGAGTTTTGAAAACAATTAATATAATAGATAATATAAACTGTTGAACTATAATATTTAGCATTTATAGTTTTGTTTTTCCTTTTTTTTTAATGATTCGTAACCAAATATTGCAATGCCTTAACAGGTAACTAAGCTCTAAGAACCTAGCATCTATTGTTAACATCTCCATACCTTACACTTAGTTCGTAATAAAGAATTTGAATTGCTTTGCATTGAATTGAATATATCATCATCTCCTTAGTCTTTCCCCAACTAGCTTAGTCGGCTTCTAGTCTTACCAGATGTGGCTGAATACCTGTGTTTTACATAGAGCGACTAGAAAAACAAATATGACAGCAATAATTCAAAATCAAGTTAAAATTCCTACTTTCTCTGTTACTTATGTATCCAATTTCAAAAGGTCCATTGAGAGAATGTTTCCTTAAACAATAACAATAATAACCTTCCCCACCTGGACGCGGTCGACACAAACACAATTTGACCCCGAAACCTTAAAATCAAAATGTTCCATCCGGGTCAGACTATAGATTCTGGTCAGAGGTTGCTCGTAACGCTGTCCGGCTGTCCGTTTGTCCGGTTGTCGAGTAACTTGGGGCTAACACATGTTATTTAAGGCACGGGACTGGATGCTCTGTTCATGTTTGAAACGATGACTATTTACGGTGGCAGCACGTTTATTCATTGTGGTTGTGGGAAGAAAGAAATGGAGAGATGGTTGGAGGAAATGATCTAAATGTGTATCAATCAACGTACTGATATTAAGTTCACCAAACGCCATTAATTTCAAATAATCCCGGGTTCTTAAAAAACATATTGGAGCTGAGTGATATATTTTTTTTAAGTGTGGATAATAATCAAATAATGTTTCCCATTCTGAGTGTATTTTCACGTCCATTACATACATCATCTACGTTCACAATTGGCCTCATCAGAAGGCTTAAAGTCACCTGAAGGGCAACGAAAAGGAATATGCTCGGAATTTCCTTGTGTGATCGCATCAGAAATTAAGATATCCGCAGGAGAACCAAGGTTATCGATATAGCTCGAAAAATCGCCAGAGTTAAGTGATAGTGAGCAGAGCACAATGCTGGTAGAACAGATGGCCTATGGGGCCGAAAGGTTCTGAAGTGGCGATAACGTACCGGAATGCCTCCCACATGGTGAACCAATGACCTGGAGAGGGTCGTAGGAATTCGATGGATGTGAGATGCACAGAACCAGTCATTGTGGCAGCACTTGGGGAGGTTTATGTCCAATAGTGGACGTCTTTCGGTAGAAATGATGATGATGATGATGATTCTGGGTGCAGCAAGAGGAAGTGTCAGACCTTTGCTGACTAAAACTGACCCGTGGACACAGTTGCGCTTCGTGTTCAAGGGCCAGTGACTGTTTCGAACAATCTTCCAGCTCTGAGCTGACTGAAACTTCAAACTTAAACTCTCTGTTATTGTTTACCGACATACATAGGTATATCTTGCTATAAATATATTTCTAGATGGTTTTTAAATTAACCAGGTTTTCTATGAACCGTTAACACTTTCGTAAGGACAGAGCACGAGTGATCGACGTCACGTAGTGTTCCACGCGCGCCTTAGGGAGATGTCAGCAAAACCGTAGGGGCCCAGCAGGGTCGAAACCTACTGGGGGTAGTGTGAAAGAGAACCCCGGGGCCCTGGAACGGAGGCAAAGGAGTAGGAGTGGGTTTTAGTCAATAAAAGTCTGATTCGCCATCTTGCTCCGCTCAAGGGCGCGAGAAGTCATTGGGTGATTTTCCCCCCAAAAAAAAGCACAATGAATACTAATAATAATTTTTTTTCAAAGATCATACAATGAAACAAAACACGACCCATTCTGTGAAACAACTTGATAACGAAGGCACAGTCTAGAACTTCGTCCAATACCGTAACTATTTGGCAAGCAATGCCTGAAATACGTTTAATTAACGATATGTATGGTTTCTGTCTGACCAACTTGATTAAGTTCTACAGGGCACTGTACTAGGTCCAGACTAGTGGTATTTACGAACCCATTCATGCATTAGATTGTTTGAATAATATTATTAATTGGTGTGTTATTGAGTTTCCCCTTTAGAATTTCTCAGTAGCAGCTGAGTATCTGGTTGTATGCCCGATTGATGGCCCTTTTTACCCGCCTACGGAAAGGAGGGGTAATGTGTTTCTCAGCCTTTTTTGGAGTAGCAAATTGTCAAATAACTTCATCTCTCTTCTTGTTCTTGTCGGAGCGAGAGGAGAGGGTTTATACTATATAGAACTTATACCTTAAAAATCATCTGAAGATTTTGAATTACTATTTGTATCACTTAAAAGTGGTTTAGCAACAATTCTCACTTTTTTCTTGTCATCATGTGAGGTATCAAATTAGAGGGCTCGAAGAGACGATTCCAAAACTACATCACAAAAATGTAAGCAATAAAAAAAATTGACAAAATTAATGCTATGTTTTAGAAATGTTGTGTTTCTATAACCACAATTGAGGAGTACATAAATAATAGTGACAAATCAGGAATATGAATTCTAATAAATTAATCAATGTGACATCCCGAACAAGTAGAAGTTTGTACATCAATTACGGCTCAACTACTGAATGAATTTGGATGAAACTTGGCACACGGATGAATTGATCGTATCCATTACTATATTCCTGCTGGTAAGTTCTTTTGAGATAGCCAGACGCCAGAAAGTCTATCCAAGGAGTATCATATTGCCCAGTAACTGGGTTGTGGAGGTACATAGGTAGTCGCTCCAAGTGAAAAAAAAAAAAAAAAAAAAAAAAAACGGGTATTCGTCCGCATTCGGTTAGACTGCAAGCCAAGCTAGTTAGGAAAAGGTTAGGGAGCTGGTGATGATGTTTTTTTGAGGTATGTGAACAAATTCCATGCAGCCGAAGTCGCGGTTAGAAGCCAGTATAACATAATAGCATAATCAGCCTTTTTTATGTTCCGACTTACGAATTGTGGGTCGCGGGTTCAAACCCAGCTAGGCGCATTACTTTGTGTAATTTATTTCATCACCACTGCTCTCAAAATGGTGAAGGAAAACACTGTGAGGAAATCGGCATGTCCTAGAACCAAAAAATTCGAAGACATGTGACATTCATCAACCCGCACTGCGGCCGCGTGGTGGATTACGGCCCAATCCCTATCCTAGATTGGAGGCCTGAGTCCCAGCAGAAGCCAGTATTAAACAAAAATTTAAAAAATAAAAAAACCCGACTGCGTAAAAAATAACTTTAGATAAAAACTAAAAAGAAAAAAAAAAACAAGTTCAGTCCAGTAGCGTAAAAACCAATTTAAATAAAACAAATAATAAATTCTAATACGGAACATAATTGACTGGCACAATCGGGACCCATTAGATAGGATGATTTTAGTCTGGATTATTTTATTGGGTCCCGACTGTTGCAGTCAATATGTTCCGTAATTTGGTTACCAATGGGAACAGATCAGTCAAGTCAAGTTCACTAGAATAATCAACAAAATTCAACTCCAAAACACAAACAAGAACAAAACCGAATGAAAGTCATGAACTTTATAACAGTACCTACGCAACCACTATCTAACCTCCAACCGAAACAGATATAATATCAATGTTGCCATTATCAACTGTAAATAACGCGGGAATTTCAGGCGTATTGTGTTCCAGTGTTGCCAGAAACAATGGAGGGTTAATGTTACCCTTTGTTGAGAAGGTCGGCCATTGTGGCGGGCTGGAAGTGTGCCGATTTTTACAATCACTAGTATTTTTGCTATGGGGGATTGGAAAACTGGGGAAGTGGAAGTAATATGCATATTTATAAAGCTACAGTTCTGATTAAAAATAATGATAAATAAAAAACTGTCAGTTTGTTTTCTTTGAAGAGGTGGAGGGGTGTATACTGACAGTGTATAGTATTCTCTCGAAACAGAACAAGGGGACACATTACTAGGCATAAATCCCTATTTCGAACAGCTCACTGAAAATTAACATTAAATTATATAACGCTGTAGCCCGACGTTAATTCTAGAAGCAGTTTGTGATTTAGAAGTAAAAAAAACTAAGAAATAAATAGTACATCAGCTATGACTTCCTGTAATATTGTCTCTCTTCTTCTATTTTTAATTAACTCAAGGGCTGTCGTTAGAAGATCACTTTTCTAGATAAAATCGCCCATCGCGTTACTCTATGTAACGTTTGTTTAATCTCTATTTTCTGTTACTTATATATTGTACATAATGATAAGATCTATCTGCTTCTCTACCTGATATCGAATTTTCTAACACAAAGTAGCAAATTCGTGCCTTGAAAACTAGTGCCGTTGAACTTTCTATTAAAATTAACCGCATGAATTAGCTACACACTTAGAATTTACAATGATCTATCTACAAATAGCAGTTACCACTTCACACAGAAATCGCAATTAATTAAAATTGTGTAACAATTAATATTTAATTAAATTAATTTATCTTCCGAATGAAAACGGAGTTCATTAATAACTTCCAGGAATTTATAATTATGTTAGTTCACAATAACATGTATAACTTCACTATTCAGGTTTAATTATACATTTTCCAGGAATAACTGTTCCGCAGTTGTTATTCTAAACATCAAACTAGTTATTTCCAGTTAATACCGGAGCGAACTGATTATAACCGAAATATTGATCAGATAATTTCTCATCACGGCAGACCAATATTTGTGGGCAGAGCGAGTGGAGTCTGGTTGGCCGTAATTTCTCTGTAAATAGCCAAATAAATTTATTTAATGGTAACCCAATGATCCTCTTGAATAACGGCCAGGTACTTTGGAAATGGTCCTGGATTCTTAGCGCTAAGACCTTTGGGGAATAAGGAGGTTGGTTATTGTTGCATGAAGGTGGCTTGACTAAGGTGAACCTTTTGTTTATCTGGGTTCGTGATCGAGAGTCGCTGGCGATGCGCGGTATTATGAAGTTCTCAAGTTCATCAGCATTATTACCCTTTTTATTCTTACCATTATTGCCTTTGCTAAGCATCGCCACATGTATCAGTCAGAAGCTTTCCGTTTCTCTGGTTCATTAGCTGTATTATTTAGACTACTAATTAGAATATACACAGTACTTCATGTTGAACTAGAAATGTTCTTTAAGCTTATGGTTTCCTGGTACTTGACAATGCTGACTTGTTAACCGAAATCCAAAATTAATAAATATGTAGAATATATTTTTCTGCACAAAATTTTGAAAAAACCTTTACGTGATAGGCACCACTTTAAACGCAAAGCTTACAAAAAGTCCCTCTCCCCTAAAACAAATAAAAACTCACCCTAGTGCAGCATTATCACTATTAACTTTAACTTTTTTTTTTTTTTTTTTTCGTTTTATTAACTTTTTGCCTGCGAAAACGAAGACAATGCTTGTGCTGACTTTAATTTTTCCTGTAATCGACTATGGTGACGTGTGCTACTTTGACCTGAATGCGGTGTTGCTAGACAAGCTTGACAGGCTCCTCAACAACTGCATCCGGTTTGTATTTAACTTAAGAAAATATGACCATATTTCTAGTTATAGATCCGAGCTCAAATGGTTGCCCATTCGCCAGAGAAGAGGTTTGCGAGCACTGACTACACTTTTCTCTCTGCTCAACTCTCCCACCCCTCCTTCTTATCTCATATCACACTTTCAATATCTATCTTCTTCCCATGCTAAGAATCTACGTTCTTCTAACAATCTTCTACTGCTTTGTCCTTCTCATACTTCTGACTTTGTTCATTCTTCCTTTCATATACAGTCCATACTTCTGTGGAATGCGCTTCCTCTTGACATCAGGACGGCCACCAGTCAATATGCATTTAAGCGGAAATTGCGGCTTTATTTTCTATACAAATAGCGGAGTAGTCTCTAAAATCCTTTCATTATTCCTTATATAAATAATATATATTTTTGCATATGTATATGTAGGTTTATATTATATTAAATATTTGTGTATGTTTATTTTATGTACCTATTTATACATTTGATCCCTTGTTTTCGTATTATTCTTTTCTTTTTTTTTTATGCACCTACCATGTTTTCTCTTCACTACCCTTGGTTGACTGGTAGAGAATGCCTAAGGCATTAAGTCCGCCTTTGTACCTTTATGTTGCATGAAGTTTTAATAAATAAATAAATAAATAAATAAATAAATAAATAAATAAATTAACAAGTTAACGCAAATAAATCAATATAAGACATCCACCTAATCCGTAGCGTGAAACTAGCCTCGATGGGACACCTCTGTCCACCCCCTACTGACTTACCATCAATCTTGCACCGTCGGATTAAAAGCTTGCCCACCCTCCGGGGCTGAGGATAAGAAATGTATGACAGGGGGTGGAAAGATAGGAAGGTTAGATCCGTACAAATGTCCAAAAACTAAAAAACGCCGTCGCCCGCTTGTCATGTTCTTGTTGAAACAAGGGGATTTGAATCTAGAGTGGTTTGTTCCTTTGTGTTATTTTGGACTTCAAATAGTTCCAATAATAAAACAATATAATTCAGAAACACAGACAGTTTTCAGTGGGTCATATGCTCCAATATTTGAATGTGTATGCTAAAAACTAGCAAATATTAATATTAAATTAGTTTCGTCCATATTTTTCAGTTCAACCAGCACCTAATGTGACATAAGTATATATCACCAGAAAATTGAGACACCGTATAATTGTAATAAATATTTATTAGATTATAATTTCTCGATATATTATGAATATATTGTTATATATACGATAAATTACATCCAAATTCATTAGTTTCCAATATAAATCGTGTCTTATTTAGAACAGATACATATATTTTTTATTTTGTTCTATGTTCTACCAGTTCCCTAGCAAGTCACACTATCAACAGACTTTTACAATAATAATAATCTAGAAATATAGTTCGCACATCTGTTGTTTCTTTTTAATTGTTTAGTATCCTCGTCATCCCTTACGAAGATTTTGTTTGCCATAGAGTCCTCTCTTATCGCATGCCATTCGTCTCTTCATTTTCAATTCAATATTTATATATTCTTCAGTGTCATTTCAATTTTCGTTTTCTCCTAGTCCTTACCAAATAGACCTTCTGCAATATCTCCTTTAATATTTGGGGTTCAGTGTCGAGTGTAGTATTGCTAGGATCCTTGGATTATGAGGGATACGGCCAATTGTGGACACATTCAGCTCCTACTGTTATTCCCAACAAGTTCGGGAATTGGGCTTTAAGATTTTATGGGTCAGTTAGTTCTGTTATAACTGTATTGTGTTGTTGTAGTAGAGATTTACAGGGTTTACAAATTTTGGTAGCTTAATATTATCAACCGTTACATAATTTGTAATATCAATGCAAAATTCGTTTTTGGCCTATTAACAAGACTTTTAAGTTTTGTTTTCTTATCTCATCAACGTTTTGTACCACATGTGTGCCAGCCTTAATAAGTGTTTCCCAAGTCTTGTAACAAGTTTTAAGTACAAGTTAAGTACTGAAACTAAAACACATTCCACCGTGCAAAACTCCGTTATTACAACACAAAATAAGAAAAAAAAACAGCGTGTATTAGGTGCGATATAACTCACAAAAAATATAAGATAAAGAAAGGGTCTACATTAATGGAAGAAGATTGCATTTAACTATCGTGTGGGGATAAATAGGGAAGGGAGGCGTTGCCCTCAGCCCTCAGCCCTGAACCCTCTGTCCTTCAGCTTCCGCAACACAAATCTCAAGTAATTCAATGGACAAGCCCTCTAAGAAATCACGCACAGCATGCGATTGTGCGACTTGTCGTGGTTGAAAGTGTCGCGAATAATGTTCGTTGTGTGTTCAATTGTTTGTGACATCCTCTTTCCGAAATGAATGTAGATGATAGTTTTTATTGTTAAGTGCATCAGTGCATGAGAATAAATTTTGACTGTTTGATTTAGGATGGCCTTTTTTTTGGATTTCACATTCATTGAATATAAAGATATTTAGATCTACAGATTTAAACAATTATTTTATTTGAGGTGGGAAATCATTAAATGACTCGTTCTGCTCTGAGTGGAGCGAGAAGAGTCAAACTTTTAAAGACTAAAACCCATCTGTATTCTTTCAGTTGCCCTTTGTATTCCAGGGTAGTTACCCTTTCAAACTAATCGTGTAGATTCATATGAGATGACTTTTAACTCGGGTCTTCTTTTAAGGGGTAAAAAATAATGCAAATATCAATATAGATATAGATGTCAAATTTGATGTTACTGTCATGAATAACTGAACATCAAGGGTATTAGGTGTGGTCTATCAAAAAATCCATGTGTTCTGTAAAGCCCGACTAAAGGTAAATCTCAAGATTTGCCAAGTCTTCTTTTTTTAATGATATAAACTAGTGTTTGATTGCGATCCCACCTGATAGTAAGCAGTGATGCAATCGTTGACAGTGAAGCGCATTGGTATTGTTAGTATATAGGTACGTCTGTATCAAAATAAATTCATTTACCTGTCTTGGTTACACCTCTGCTTACGTTACTACTAACGCCATCTAGTAAGTCTGTAACTAACCTATGAAGATATTGTTCGTTGTTCAATAAAGTCAGTGTGTTGCGTATACCCAACGAGTTTTAATAGGTATAATAAAAGCCTATTCACTCTAGAGTTAAGATATCTAAATTATAATCGGACGGGAAGACCGCAGCAGGCAAACTGTTCCAGTCCTACCTAAAGTCCGATTTCATGACTGATTAAATTGCTTACCAAAGTAGATAGATATTAATCATGTTTTTTTAACAGTAAAAAACCAATAATTCAGAAATGTAACACCTACTTTGGTAATGTCTTTCATCGAACGTGTCTCTGAAGTAAATCCTAAGATTTACCAAGATAGTGATTTGAAAACACTGAAAATTTATTTATTTATTTATTTATTTATTGGTTCACCAACAATTGTTTACACTGGTATTAAGCTAAAGGTAACATGCAAACAAACTCCGCATGCTTTAAGGATAAGTTGCATAATGAGAGAGACAAAAAAAAGCAGACTTAACTAAACTAATCTAATCTAAAATTATTACCGAAAACACGAAAAATAGCGATTATAACCGAATACTTTGGACTTGTATTAGTAAAACTTGATAAATAATAGTTTTTACTACAAATTTTAGGATTTACAATTGATCGGGCTGTCACAGTAACATACACATCAATTTTTTACCCGACTACGGAGGGTTATGATTTTGACAGGCTATGTATGTATGTGAGTTTGTTCATCTGTTCCCTCATAGCTCCTAATCTACTTATCGGAACTTGACGTATGAGGTATCGTTAGAACCGTCTTAATTGTCCGCTGAACATAGGCTACGTGACGTGTCACAAAAATTGATATGGCGCCCTCTAGCGGACAAAAAGTAATGTGTTAAAAATAAATATGGAGTAAAATACGCCGTGTTTGGTATCATTTGAAAGGGCTTCACTTGTACATTTCCAATATATTGCTCAAATTTAAAGTGACGCCCTCTAGCGGACAAAAAGTCATGTTTAAAAAAAAATTAAGATAAATATACTGTGTTTGATATCATTTGAAAGGGCTTCGTTAGTACTTATCAAAAAATATCATCAAAATTCAATGTGGCGCCCTCTAGCAGACAAAAAGTATTGTGTTAAAAAAAATACGATAAATATGTCGTGTTTCGTATCATTTGAAAGGGCTTTACTTGTACATACCAAAATAAATAGTAAAGAAGCACAGTGATTTAATTCATTAACGCTCAGGCGGTAGCCGGCGCCCGCAAGCCATTGTCTTACTATTGTGTCTCTAATTACGCACGTCAAAATCTTTTAAATAAAAAAAAAAAGTAAAAAAACTAAAATCCGACTACGACAAAAAAAAATGACGCTGAAAAAGTATGAAACAAGATTTTCAAGATGCTGAAATAGACAAGGTAACTGGAAAAACAAGAATAGAACAAAAAGAAAAGCCGTAGTCACACGTTATTAAAGTGATTCGATTATTACCTACATATAACGTGTGACTAATACGGCTTTTCTTTTTGTTCTATTCTTGTTTTTCCAGTTACCTTGTCTATTTCAGCATCTTGAAAATCTTCTTTCATACTTTTTCAGCGTCATTTTTTTTTGTCGTAGTCGGGTTTTAGTTTTTTTACTTTTTTTTTTTCATGTACCGTTTCCGTTGTCATTAGTATAAAAATGACTGTAACTAAATGTAAATCTTAGAAAAATCAAGAACCAAAAAATAAAACAAATTAACAAAGAAGGCGTATACCCGACCCAACCGACGACCGTATTCAAGTGTGTGCCTACCTAAACAGATTTGCCGTAACTCGTAGTATTTCGTTAAATTAGTCCGTTTGTTGTGCCTCTCTGAATCGCGCTAATGAAGTTTCCTTATCGACACAATGAAGCGATCCATTATCTTCAACTGCCTTTGCAAATAAATCTACCTTTTTTTGTAACCTTTGGATCCGAGAGGATAAGCAGTACTCTCATCATCATCATGATCCTTCCACTTATTTGTCTAAGCAATGTAAGTATACTTATGTCTTTTTTATTTATCTTTTGCAGCCACATTATCTCTTTTGATTATAACTACAATACATACATACACACCGATATCACCAATTCTTCTATTAAGCGTAGCGATTATTGGTATATAAAACCTAATCCTTTAGCGTTTTTGATCGTCATATATTTCTTCTTCTCCTTTCACAGTCTCCTGCTATGTAATCCAACTGATTTCTCAAAAACGACATTATTTAGAATAACTGGTTGTTGCACTGACTTCTTCGCTAGTCAATCACTAGCCTGTATACTGTATTGCTATATATGCACTTCTATTCTTTGACTGGCCTGTTGGTTTAGTGGTTCAAGTGTTCGATTCCCACCCAAGACAAATGTTTGTGTGACGAGCACGATCATTTGTTCTGTTTGGATATAAAATTTATCTATAATAATTATGTATATGTTTAGAAATAGGTATATAAGTGTGTTCATCAGTTATCTAGTACTCATACCACATGTACAATTTCCCTAAAAGTCTGAGGAGCCTTCAAGGCATTTACGTTGTGAATCAAACGCCAAGTTCAGAACGAGTAATTTTATTTACAATATGCAAGGGAGGTCATGAAACCGCTGAAAATCTTAACACCGCCATTCAGCGGACGGTCTAAAATGTACAACACCATCTATCGAGTTGATGTGAACTAAAATGCATAAAACAAAATGAATGATAATTCTACTTTTGAATCCTAACACCACAAGTACTGTTTAGTTTGGGACTAGATGGCGTTGTATGAAAGTTGTGGATCATTATATTTTATATTTGTATTATATTTTACCTTCAAAGTAATTCTTCTTTGCAACCATTATCAGTTCTTCACCAAACATAAACCTTCTCATATTCCCACCATTGTTTCCCTTCTGGCTTTCATTTATTCGCTCAAATGTTTTCTTACCCAAAACGAATTTCCTCGTGATTCCGTTCCATATTGTCAAATTATATCGTTTTGTTCATCTGCTGAATACGCTAACGAAGTTTTCTTATCATGTTACGTAATGATTTGCTATGGCGCCAAATAATGAGTTTGAGACAAGAAGGTTTTAGTATGATTGTAATTGGATGTTTTATTAGTAATCATATTACAATAATTAGTGTAAAATTATCAGAAGTAAGGTAGGAACAGTCTATGAAACTTCACATCTCAACTGTCTAAGTTTCGGTTTCTGTAAATAAGTTATTGACGTCAGTAATTTCCAGCAAGTTCAGAGTTATCTCAACAGTACAGCAACTAACTTTCATTCTAGAACTAGGCACAAGGTCAGTTACAATATTTATCAAACTGTTAATTATTATACATAAATTTGTAAAATAAAATAACAATTATAAGTAAAAAATTAACCTGTATAATTTCAATGCTCTTCAGTCACTTAAGATATGGTTCCATAAACTAACCAATAAGAGGTTCTTATTTCAAGATGAATTCATTTGTAAAATTTTCATATGTGAGTCCACTTCTATCGAGCAATAAAGCTAGATGGGTTTTACTTATGGCCTATTGACAATTCAGTTCACCCTTTTCGCTTACCCATTCTGAAACCGCAAAAATACTACACATGTGACTGCTGCCACAACCACCGTAACTCTTGCAAACACTTGTAATAAAACTTCAATTTGTCCAACCGCTCACAACCCTCACAGAAATGAGGAAAAAAATAAAAATTTCCATCCCCACACGAACAGAGAAAAAAAAAACATTTATCAACGCAATGGCATGGATTCTTGAAACAGTCATATCAGCAGTTCTTACTAAACACATCGACATTTCCTCTATATTTCATCCATTACCGTTTTTGTACCGTGTCATAGGAGCTTCTTGGAACGAATGCGGCGATGTAAACTGAACTGTATAGAAGTGTCGCATTGTAATTTACTCGGTGGTGTGTCGTGGTATGAGGATAGGGGAAGCCGGGGAGTGTCGCGAAATCGCCGCGTTTTGTACACGATAATACCTCTTAGACGAGCTTCCCCTTGAGATGGGGTGACGTCATAGGATTGAAACAGAAGGATTGGGAATTTCTTGTTATATAGGATAAAAGAGTGACGGATAGTGGATACCGCCTTCTCTAAATAAGGCTGACGTTGCAAAATGCATTCTTCTTCTTCGTGTTGATAGTTCCTTGGAGATTATTTTATATTAGCTTGCATCTCTAACTTTAATCATAGAGTTGAATTTTTGGTTGAGATGTTGAGATAAAGCAGGGTCTTCTGATTGATTTGTCAATTAATACATTAATAAATAGTGCAATAAAACACCATTTTAAGGCAGACCAGTCACTTTTTCAGGATGCATAGAGACATATGGGTAAATATCGTGGCCCAGAGGGTGCCTCAAGACAGTCTTCACCGAGGCGTAAAAAACACTAGCGATGGCGTGATGATCTGGACTCGGTCGCTGTTCCTGTCCGTAGAAGACCAGGCATAGAGAAAGAAATGGATGAGGCCATTGCCCAACAGTGGGACAACGTAATCTAAGTAAAAAAAGGGGTTAATAGTGCCAGTGCCTTAAGTTGTTTTTTTTTCTTCACATGCGAAATAATCCAATGACTTTTTTCGGTCTAGGGACAACGGGAGGGCGGGTCACACATTTATTGACTAAAACTACATCTGTGTCTTTCAGTTGCTCTTTGCGTTCCAGAACCACGGGTTTCCTTTTCAGATATTCTCCTTGGTCCCAGCGGGTATCAGCCCTGCTGGGCCCCTGGTGTTTTGCTGATATTTCTTTAAGGCGCGTATGGAACACTGATGCACCGTCAACGACGATTTGAGCAAGGTTCAGATGGTTACTGGATGGGCCGACGGCGAGCTACCTGTTGTTCGTCGTCTACAGTGGCCGGGGATCGCGCTGCGACTCCCAACGCCCTGGCGTCTCCCATCGCGGTGTCGTGTCTAACTTATTTTGAGTATTTATTTTGCTTATTGTCCAAAGTGAGCCTTCTAATTTATCTGCAGCTTCGCAAGAAGCAGTAACGACGTAATCATATTACGCTAGCAGTTATTTTAGTAAGGATAATTGAATGAACCTTATACTCACGTTTATAAACGAGTGTGAGTGCTCTCAATAGGTTCACAGGTTGTTGAATGAAAGCTCAGGTTGAAAACCTGTTGAAAGTACTCCATACTCATCAGTGTTGTTTAATTTATTCATTTGCAGCTGATTTTTAGGGTTCCGTACCACAAAAGTAAAAAAGGAAACCCTTATAGGATTACTTTGTTGTCCATCTATCTGTTTGTCAATACCCTTTATCTCAGGAACGCGTGGAGGTATCGAGTTGAAATTAAAACCATATCTATACTCAGATTTGCGGTCCCTTGAAGCTGCGAAAAAATCAAAGTTCTGAGTTAACAAAAAAAAAAGATACAGCCGTTTATGTCGCAAAAAACGTATATTTCGACACTCTCCCGTTGACCCAGAATCCTGAAATTTGGCATAAAGCAAAGTCTTATAGCACAAGTATAGGCCAAAATCAGAAAACTATTAATTTGTAGTTACACCATAAAAAAAACTCCGATTAGGAAAAATCTTGTTTTTAATTTTTAATTAAAATTGAACTGTTTTCACAGGTAAGTTTGTATGGAACCCTCAGTGCGCAAGTCCGACTCACATATGCGCGGTTTTATTCTTTGGTTTCAACAATAAAGTTATGGGATGTTAACTTATTCCTTTATTGGTAAACACGTGGAGAGCGCACTCATTTCAGTAACATTTCCATTTCTGCGGTAAGGGGCGTTTGAGACCTCGTTTGAAAACTATCATTATGGCGATAAGGGGCTTATTAGACCCTGTAACGTTTAAGAAACTAAAAGCTTCTTTTTTATTAACTTAAAACAGGTAATATTTAATCACTTTAATACGGTACGAGGTCAATCAGGAACCCATGTTAAAATAGATAAGAACCGCATTATCTTGTAAGTTTGATGATTGTCTAAAGATAAGCATAAAATTTTAAATAACTAGTTGAACACCGGACATGTTGGCGCGTGGTTTACATCCATGTAGCCGCAACACAAACCAAACACATAAACCAAGGTCACCCTTTTAGTGGTTAAGTGCGAACCTATCATTAAAAACTAAAAAAAAAAGTAGAGAAGGTAGGCACATTGACTGAGATTTTTTTATCTAATCCATACCTAATGTAATTCCTGGTAATGCCCATATGCGTATAACTTTAACTTAACGTTACTAAAGTACAGGGGGCACTTTAAAATACAAATACCCCTTAAGCAAGATTACAAAAGCTAACCAAATACACTTTATTTAAAATCCTCGTGCCCTAACAAATAAAATTCGGAGACTACAACTACCCTTGAACAAGAAGTTACCCTCCGAGTTTCACCCCTAAGAGATTACGTGTTATCAAATCAAATTGTGCCAGTCTGCTTCACCGGGGAATCGAACCCCATGCCAAAGGCATTGGATCCCCTAATGACGTATTGAAACTAGTCTTCTGTCTAATCCGGTTTTAACAAAGTCGTTCGTCCGTTTGTGTTGGCTTACAACAGTAAATGCTTGACCGGTTTTGATGAGGCTTAACTTTTAAGGAGTTAAAGGGCCGACACGTGTCTGTTTATGTCTGTCTACTTGAAATTAATTTTGCTTGTTGTGGAACATTCAATATTAATGAAAAATAAAAGCTTGTTAATTAATACCTTTACGGTCCGGACTATGTGTTTCGCTTCGTCGTTTATATCACGTGCATTGAAGGATTGAAATAGTTTGCCTGCTGCGGTCTTTTCGTCTGATTATAATTTAGGTGTCTTCAAGGCTAGAGTGCATTACATCCTAATAAACTAGTGCGATTCGCCATCAACAATTGCATCATTGCTTACCATCAAGTGGGGTCGCAGTCAACCGCTGGTTTTTTAATTATATAAATTAAAAAAAAGCTTTTGAAAATGTATTACTATTTTTTTTTTCATCTAAAAGTGGTTTTCCAAGCCGAACTATTTCATAATAAATCGAACTGACTTAAAAAAAAAGGATTAAATTCACAATTTAGTTTCACATTTTTTTAATGCTTTTTACCTTCGAACACCACTATTCATATTTACATTATTCAATCGAAATGAAATTGTTTTTTTTTTTCATTGAATAGATTAGAGAATTGGTCCCGTATTTACCAAAATCCAGTTGTAGTGATGGGACCGATGAGGTATGAAGGGAACTTTTTTTGAATGATATAAGATCGTGCTTGACTGCGATCCCACCGTAAGCAGTGATGCAATTGTTGAACTCTTCAAACATTACTGCTCTTTCTTCATTCTTACTCTTAGAGCATTTGCATTCAGAAAATACCACTTGATGAAGAGGAACTGGCACAGATGGCCAACTGAATTTCAGCGTCAGGCGTACTAGTTGTCTATCAGTATTCGTTTTAACAAACTATTGTCTGTGTGCCTTGTATTGCGCTAAAACAATTTTCTGCTTATCTTTCTTTTTTATTGTTGATTGGGTCGCGCTTGACCACAATTTCACCCAATGGAAAGCGACGATGTGGTCGAAGATAAAGCACGCTTGCCTAGAAGTAACCTATTCACTCTTGACTTAAAGACCTGGGGAAGGTTGTAGTTATCAGGAAATACAGACTCCGGTAGGAAATCCCACTCCTTAGCTGTATGTAATACTTTTTTTCTTTATTTCTTTCTTCCGAGAAACTGTCTTCTTGGGATAGTTTTCTACATTCACGCGCGCAAAACCACTGGCAGAAGCTAGTCATCATCATCATCATCATCATTTCAGCCGAAAGACGTCCACTACTGGACATAGGCCTCCCCCAAACGTCGCCACAACAACCGATCCTGTGCGTCTCGCATCCACCGCATTCCCGCGACTCACCAGGTCGTCGGTCCACCTTGTGGGAGGCCTTTCAACGCTGCGTTTTCCGGCGCGCGGTCGCCACTGTAGAACCTTTCGGTCCCATCGACCATCCGTTCTACGAGCAATGTGCCACTTTAGTTTGGCGATAATTCGGGCTATGTCGGCGACCTTGGTTCTCCTGCAGATATCTTCATTCCTGAAGCGATCACGCAAGGAAACTCCGATAATAGCCCTTTCCTTTGTCCTTAGGTTTCTGATGAGGCCCATTGTAAGTGACCATATTTCAGTGCCATATGACATCACTGGCAACACGCACTGGTCATAGACTTTCGTCTTGAACTTCGACTTGGCTTTTTTGTCTTGATAAGCTAGCATGTGTACATAAATCCTAAATGCCGAAAAAGCAGAAAGCAAATTGATTTTTTTCTTCTTTTACGCGCACTAAAGACTTTCAACTTCCCCTCCTAAAATAAAAAGATATAAAACATGCATTTACCAGCTCCATCTAGTTTGCTTAAGCCATCATAGTCCGATCGTGTTATCATGAAATATGTTCACGACGGTACAAAGAGAGGGTGGCAGAATCACCGTGGCAAGCATACGAAACGATTCTATCTGCTCGGTTAGCGGGATGAATTGTGATCATGTTGTTTAATTTTATTTATTAGGTGCCAATATTTTTTGTTACGCTGTTCTAATGTGTATTATGGTGTGGGGAATTTGATGTAGTGTTGTTTTTAGGAGTATCTATGTTAACTATTGAAGCTTTTATGTTAGGACTTTAGTTTTTAGGTCAATTTAAACTGGATTTAGGTATTTTCAAATAATTAATGTTTTTTTCGGGCAAAAATGTATATGTGGAAATGGATTCATTGATATTGCGGGTATTGGAGTTGATAAAATGTTTTATTTGCGTATTAGTGTAGGATTTACTCCAACAAATTTACTTTTTCACATTATTATCAAAAACCAACTAGTTTTTTATTATTTAAAGCTCGTATTAGTAAGAGCCAGAAATAATATTTGCAATAGCGGTCGTTGACCTTCTTACATTTACTGACACTCTTAATTTTAAAATCGGAAATAATCATATAAAACTTTCCTGAATCGACGTCTATATAGTGATCCTTAACATTTTTTAATAATGAAACACAGTTCATTGTTTGTTTTTCAGGTACCTACGTAGATATGTTAAGGAAAGTCCAATGTACTTTATTGCAAACTTATCTGGCGCCTACCATTGTGACTTTTAATTAAAACATATCATCAGTTGTAAATCTTCTAAAGAGGTTTTGATAAAAAGATGCTCTACTACGTTATAATAAAAAAAACCTGCATGGTTTCTGTTTTACGATATATTTAGTAATAGTTGACCATCCTTGCTCTGCAATTATCACAATTTAAGTACGTAGCATTTATCTTTTTTCATAAATATTTCTCAATTATGCTTCATTTCGACGTCAGCTGACCCTAGCTTGGACCCTGTTCTGGATATCCATAGGGCTATATTTTTTGTACCTACCTAAATACATATATATATATATATTGACTGGCCTGTTGGTCTAGTGGTTAGTGCCTCTGACTGCTATGCGGAAGGTCGTGGGTTCGATTCCCACCCAGGACAAATGTTTGTGTGATGAGCACAATCATTTGTCCTGCGTCTGGGTGTAATTTAACTATAATATGTATGTATTTAGAAATATATAAGTATGTTTATCAGATGTCTAGTACTCATAACACAAGCTCTGCTTAGCTTGGGACTAGACGGCGTTGTGTGATAGTTGTGGAATATTATTAATAAATACTTCTTTGAACTTTATCGATAAAAAGATTGTTTTAATAAATTGATCACTATTATTTTAGCCTAAAAGAATAATAAGCAATTTCATATTCATCATCATTTCAGCCGAAAGACGTTCACTGCTGGACATAGACTTCCCCCAAGTGTCGCCACGAAAGGTCCTATGAGCGGACCTACGCGTCTCGCATCCATTGTATTCACACGACCGTCACCAGGTCATCGGTCTACCTTGTCGGAGGCCTTAGAATGCTGCGTCTTCCCGTACGCGGTCGCCACTCCAGAACCTTTCGGCCCCAAAGGCCAATTGTTCTGCGAGCAATGTCCCCTGCCCACTGCCACTTAATCTTGATGATTCTTTGGCAATTTTACTGTAACATATTGTTATATGTCGTACATTATGATTATGTTAAAACTAAGCATAGCGACATTTTGCAATTATACACAAAACATATTTAAAGATGTAATTTCTATGCTATTTCAATGAACAAAGAAAATTATATGGATACAATTTTCTGAATAAATGGCTGCCTATTTTTACGTAACAATCTCCACTCAAGTTTCCATAATTACAGTGAGCGTCGCACATACCTCCGTCCTTTGAACAAAACATTTGTAGTTGAAATCTTAATGGGACACTTAGAACTGGGACCATTGTTTGCTTTTGTCCTCTCACTAGTACAGTCAAACGCAAAAATATGTAACCAACAATGTAGTGAAACTGATGGCACTAGTTTTTGAATCAAATTAAGACGTGTAATAGAAACATATACCACAGAGATACACACAATACATACAAATGTGTTTCTACATACACACATATTATAGATAAACTATTACACCCAGACACAGAACAAATGATCGTGCTCATCACACAAACATTTGGGTGGGAATCGAACCCACGACCTCCGGCACAGCAGTCAGGGCCACTAACCACTAGACCAACAGGCCAGTCAATATATATAGGGGAGGCCGGGGTTCAAAGTGCCGGGGGTAGGTTGTTCCGATCTAAATAGCTCCGCGAAGAAAAGAGATAGCAATAGGTTTGAAGTGCATCGCGAAACGTCATACTATCGCGCTATTGCATCAGCCATTTTAGTGACGGTGTGTCGGCTTGTGAGAGTGGTAATGGATTAGTGGCACATAAACATCACGTAAGTAAATTTTTTCGTCCTTAAACTTTTTGGTCTATTTCAATCAATTTTCTGGCTATTTGTGAGTGACTTGCTATTATCAGTTGGGCAAACTATTGTGATTATCTTTTTAATATCATTGATGGCTTTTTATAACCTATTCTATTATAATTGAAGGACACTTTGAAAATGGGATTTGGGGTTCCAAGTTCCTCTGATGGGGGGCTAGTTGTTCCGCGGAACAACGTGCCCCGTAATGAAACACGTAAATAATAAAATTAAAACTTTGATTGACCTTTTGAAGCAGGCAGCTGATGCTGTTATTAAAGACGGTCGTAAGTTTAAGACGGTAACTTGAGAACTAGAGATATGTCATATGACATTATTTCGCTATGTCAAAAAGTTGAAGGCTGGTATAACACCAACTGTGGGTTACTATCCTAGACGGGTGTTCAACCACGACCAGGAGAAGACATTGGCGGATTATTTGTTAAAATGTGCGTCAATTCACTTTAGTCTCACACTGATTCCTTTTGAAGTGCCGTGCTTCACCGAGGCTATGGATGCCTGGAGAATCGCTTGCCCGAATACAAATCCGCCTGACAACCCAACCTCCCAGAGACGGTGGGATGAACCGCTCTGCAAAGTAGTCCAGAAAAACCTCATCCTAACATCTGCTACTACTGCGGAGCGTGCGCGCCTCCTGGCTGTGGGAAATTGGGAGTCAGGTCTTTGGCTTCACGCACTGCCGTCGTCGAATATTGGCACCTTATTCGACGATACTACTTTCCGCCTAGCTGTTGCCCTACGCATAGGCGCTCCTTGCTGTTCCCCTCATCGCTGCCACTGTGGCGAAGTTGTCAACAGCCTTGGTCACCACGGCCTGTCATGCAGTCGAAGCGCGGGACGGATAGCACGGCACGCGAATATTAACGACATCATCCGACGAGCCCTTGTCACCGTCGGCGTTCCGGCTGTTTTGGAACCTCATGGCCTGGCACGCGACGATGGTAAGAGACCGGACGGTATGTCCTTATTTCCGTGGAAGATGGGTAGGCCTTTAGTGTGGGACGCTACCTGTGTCGACACTCTTGCGCCATCGCATCTTCCTAGCTCTTCGTGCTGTGCTGGTGCCGCCGCTGCGGCTGCGGAGAACCTCAAGCGGCGGAAATATAACAACCTCGTCGGTAGTTATATTTTTGAGCCGTTTGGGGTTGAAACTCTTGGGCCGTGGGGTCCGAGTGCTCATAAGCTTTTCAAAGAATTATCCAAACGCTTAGTTGACACTTCGCGTGACCCAAGGGCTGGCTTTTACCTCGGTCAGAGATTGAGCATTGCCATACAACGTGGCAATGCCGCCAGCCTTTTGGGCACACTTCCAGTCGACAGCGATGCGGAGGAATTTTATGACGCCATATTTTAGCTAGTAGTTTTTGCCTTTAGTGTATATATAGTTTTAATTAGTTAAGTGTTTTTACTGACAAGTCATTTATATAAAATAAAATATTACGAACTTTAGTCTCTTGCCAGAAGAAGTGAGAAAGTTGGCATATACTTGTGCTGTTAAATTTGACATGCTTGACATTCCAGCCTCTTGGCATAGAAATAAAGAAGCTGGAGCTGATTGGTACACGGGTTTGTTGAAAAGAAATCCGTCTTTGTCCATAAGAGCTCCGGAAGCCACAAGTGCAGGACGCGCATCTTCTCTTAACCGGCACAATGTTAATGAATTTTTTAACAAGGTCGGAGATGTCATATTGAAACATAACTTGCTACCATCTAGAATATGGGACTTGGACGAAACAGGAGTCGCCACTGTATTAAAACCAAAGAAAATAGTAGCTGCAAAGGGCGTTAAACAAGTGGGTGCCATAGTGTCTGCGGAGCGAGGAGCTTTAGTTACCGTCGAATTAGCAGTGAATGCAGTTGGAATTACTATACAACCTATGTTTGTTTTTCCTCGCCTTAAGTATAAAGACCTATTCATTCGTGATGGTCCCCCAGAAAGTATTGGAGCTGGAAATAGCTCGGGATGGATGACGGCTAAAGAATTCCTCATCTTTATGGACCATTTTATAAAATACACCAAGCCCACTCCACAGATTTTGTATTTTTATAAATTAAACTCATAAATATTCAGTTACATGTGCCTTATTTATTTTGTACATACCTTTCCAACTAATATTACATTATAATTGATTGGAGTTGACAGCGGAACAACTTACCTCAACTGAGGAACAACCAGCCCCTCCGTGGGGCGAGTTGTTCCTTATCGACTTGCTAAAGAAAAATTATCCTGGTCCAAAATATATTATTATTTCAATGGATTTGATTATAGAATTTGAAACTAGGATAAATTCTGCATCTATTTATATAGGAATCATGGATTATAAATCTTTCTATTACATTCATATTGCTTCCTACTCCAAAATTGGAACTTCGAACCCCGGCCTCCCCTATATATGTATTTAGGTAGGTACAAAATGCCATGCCACGGCCACGGCGACACGGTGTTTAGTACACTAGACCAGAGATGCACAGACCGCGGCCCGCGGGTCGATTGCGGCCCCCGGGCAGGATGCCAGTGGCCCGCCAGCAACCTAGCTCTTTTCAAATCACAAATAAATTCGGGCAATTACAATCTTTTTCCAAATTACAAGAAAATTGCTGAAAAATTCAATAAAACTGCAGTTAATCTTAGCTTTCATTCTTTTTTTTTTCACTAAAAATGTTAGATTAAAAGATTTTTTTTTAAATTAGGAAAAAACCGACGAAAAATTCCACCACTGGGGGGTACACAATCATGTACTGGATCCATGGTATCCGTTTGTGCGTTGATGTCAAAGACACCCTATGTACTTTGAGTTTAAATTCGAGTTCGAGGTAGACAGATATTTTTGCTCTTGACTGTACACAAAATTATATGGGACCCAACATTGCTGAATTACGCACATTATGCGTAGTAACATACTCGTAATTGAGGTACATGTCTGGCTGTGTGTTCAGAGTTAAAGCTTTGGATGTAAACTCTAAGTTTGAACTAACAAGTAAAATTGTTTGGCCTTTAAATTGGATTGTTTTAATTACTTTTATGACAAAGGTACATAATGTCACGCACGTACTCTCTAGAGAGTTAGTCAGAGGTGAACCTAAGCACACCTTTCCTCCAATAATGTTTAAATTTCGTATAATTTATTATTCCCAACAATCGGGCACAAATCCGAACTCCGATGTCACGTTAGCTAATGCGGTCAGCAGAAGTGCTTTCGATCAATAAGGTAGCTATAGATACGTTATTCATGAATGATTGAATCGTTCACGTCTATTCTCTAGTAGTATGGAAAATGAAGAGACATGCATTGAAAAAAAAAAACATTGCCCTACTCTGAGAGTAGTGGTACAGTACTGTTTCGAGGGTGCATCCACAAATATGTAAACACACATGCACAAGACACTCAAACCTGTAACACCTATCTGTAGGGTGACCCGCGATTCTCAGCGCAGCAGCCAATGGCTCAACCACCACACCAACGTCAAAGTAAATGGGATATTTGAAAGAACCTTACACTCACGTTCCCTAGTAAGGGTGCTTGAGCTATTTTCAAAACTATCATCATCATCATTTCAGCCGAAAGACGTCCACTGTTGGACATAGGCCTCCCCCAAGCGTCTCCACAACGACGGATCCTGTGCGTCTCGCATCCGCTGCATACAGCGACTCTCATCAGGTCAACGGTCCAACGCTGCGTTTTCCGGTGCGCGGTCGCCACTCTAGAACCTGTCGGCCCCATCAACCATCCGTTCGACGAGCAATGTGCCCTGCCCACTGCCATTTTAGTATGGCGATTCTTCGAGCTATGTCGGCGACCTTGAAAAACTAAACAAAACGATTCAAGTAACGTTATTAATAATTTTCAAAACTATGCTAGTAGCTTCTGCTCCTCCTACATTTTAATGCTCCTCTGCTCTTTAGGTGGTACCAGATTCTCTCATTTAAATACTTCAGAGAACAAATGATTGTTAAAGTGCAGTTTAAGTTTTATTGAAATACGTTAGTTTTCTTGAGAAACGCAGCCAGATGAGATTTGTATTGTGATTGCTACTCAAACAAGCTTCTTCAAAAGTTCTCCTGTTACTTACAGTTTCTATAGCTTCTTTGCTGTTTAACATTTCAAAGAGATATGAATAACAGCTTCTTGCTAATAAATAAAGTAATATAAAACATTTACAGATTGTTAGCTATCTCCAGCCTTCCAGACCAAAGGCGACCCACCCATTGGTAGGGCGCCGTCCGACCGTCCGGTAACCGTCCGGACCGAGCCCAAGTCGTTGATGGCGCGTACTGTTTCACGCGCGCCTCAAGGAGATGTCAGCAACTGTAGGGGCCATCAGGGTCGAAGCCTACTGGGGCCAAGGGTCTGATTCTGAAAGGAAGACTCGGCCCTGATAGAAAGGCAACGAAGGAACAGGAGTGGGTTTTTAGTCAGTAAAAGTCTGACACTATCTTCCGCTCCGCCCAAGGGCGGGGGATGTCATAAGATGATTTTCCCACCGAAAAAAAAAATCCTTCCAGACCAAAGATGTCATCTGCTGGACATAAGTCTCCCCCAAGTGTCGCCACAATGACCAGTCATGTGTGTCTTGCATTCATCGGATTCCTCGGTCATCGGTACACCATGTGGGAGGCCTTCTAACACTGCATCAACCGGTACGCAGTCGCCATTCCAGAAACTTTCGGCCCCAACGAGCATCTGTTCTGCGAGCAATCGAGCGTGATTGGTCTATCAATAACAAGACCAAAAAAAAATCTCTTCATCCAGATAAGCTGTAAGAACGTTCATTGCACCCTGTTTTTTAAATACACACTGTCTGTAATATCTCTTGCGCCCCAGACTGCCCAATATAATTAACAAATAATATCCCCATTAATAACATGACCATCCAATCACAGGCAAGCCCTCGCCCGACCAACGCAATAGATAATTATATGCACAAGGTCGACTCTATACAAAGAGTGAAAAATTGGGGAACACACACATAAACGCTTACGTGTACATATGCACGAAACTCTCAAACAAAATCTGGTTACAAGTGCGCCCGTACTCGATGTACGAGAAGCGTGTCTATGTGTGCGTGCATTTTCGCTCGGTGTATGAACGGGATTGTCCGAAGGATTTGCCGTGGCATTCGGACTAAAAGGGCAATTGAATGAGCAAATGTGGTGTTTTTAATAAGAAAAATTCTGATCCTCCCTCCCGCTCCATCCAAAGTGGGATACGTTATTTAATATTTTCGCGCCTTAAAAATAAGTCAACCGTAGAGTCAAAATACAGTGACATTATTTGTGATAGCAATTATACATTATATTATAATAAAAATGCCAAATAATATAACTAATTGTAATTGTATAATTGTATTGATGGCTACAACAAAGAGTCAATAGGTTACTTCTAGGTAAGCGCGCTCTATCGTTGACCGCATCTTTGCTTTCCATCAGGTGAGATAGCGGTCAGGCGCGAACCGATCAAGAATAAAAAATGAAAAAAAAAACCGTGTGATATTTTGGCTGTGCATAACTGGGATGCTTTTCAACCCCGACTACCCTAGAAGAAGGGTTAAGTTACTAGTAGTAGCATCAAATTGATGAAATTGCTCTAAAATAACTGGTACATAAACCATCAGACCAAATGGTACTATCGTGTACTGATAGCTCCAACCAAGATGTATTCAAGCCCAAAGTGAATAGGTTACTTCTAGAGAAACGTGCTCAAACTTCGACCACATCATCACTTACCATCAAGTGAGAAAGCGAAAGAAAATAATAATTAAAAAAAAAACATCTTTAAACTTTTTGTCGGGTTTTCTGATTAAATACTTTTTTTTTTTGACAATGTAGCTTTTTCTAGTGGACCTTCTGTACTTACTTACTCTGTGTCACCATTCCTCATTTACTTGCCTAATAAGAAGAGATGTCATTATCCTAACAATTTCCTTTAAGGGTTAGTGCACACAACCCTCGGCTAGGGCCATTATAATCTGCTCAGTTTATCTTTATAGCAGGAACATGTAACGTGTGGATACGGCTTTAGTTTTGGGATTGTGAGGGGAGTGATGTATTGTGTAGATCCTGTGATTTAGAGATTAAGGGGCAGTTGGAACGTTTGTTGATTATTTATCTATATAAAAGAAAAAGAAAGGTTGTCATTCGTAGATCTTTGACAGCCCTTACAGACGCCAGAAAATCCCCTGTTACCCAGTAAGTAGGTTTATAGGCAGTCGCTTCATGTAAAGCACAGTTATTCAACTGCATCTGATTAGACTGGAAACCGGCTAAGGTAAAGGCTAAGGCTAGGGAGATGGACATGAACAATAGCCCAAAATTATATCGAGCGGTTGCCCGCACCAGAAACAATACCCCTCTGGTCGGAGGATCCTCTCTTCTCTACAGAGGACAGCGGGACTTTAAAACCAAACAAGGTCAAGTCCAATCTACAAAGTCTCGAGCACAGGCGCCGGGTAGCCAGCCTATCGGTATTTTACAGGTTGCATTTTGGAGAGTGTGCGCGGGAATAGCATGACTTGATTCCGCCATCTCATTTCTACGATCGGACAACCCGACGTACGGCGAGTATCCACCCTTACGTTGTTGAAACTTCAACGGTCCGGACTAAGCGTTTCACTTCGTCGTTTATACCGCGTACATCGAAGGACTGGAACAATTTGCCTGCTGCGGTCTTCCCGTCCAACTATAATTTAGGTGCCTTCAAGGCTAGAGTGAATAGGCTCTTAATAAACTATTGCGCCTTACCATCAATGATTGCATCACTGCTTACCATCAGGTGGGATCGCAGTCAAGCACTGGTTTATATCAATTAAAAAAAAAAAAAAAAAAATATTCCACCCCTTTCAATAACCCCAAAATTAAGAAGACTAAAACTATGTTTAAACCTGTTTCTTGATAGCGTTTGCATAAATCATTAGACCGCACTAAACGACAGTTGCCTACATACTTTATCAGGTGTAATGTCTTGTCTAGACATTTTTGTCGGCTTCAAGCCGTTTATCAATTATTCCAGGGCTCGTTCCGTCTAAACTGGGCTTAGTTTTGTCGAATTGAATATCAGTGTATGGATTTCGTTTTTTTCCGCATTGATACAATATATCGAAGGTTCTTTTTTTCGCTTGTTTTTTTTTAATCATTTTTTTTTAAATAATATAATTTAGTGCTCGACTGCGATGGTAAGTTGTGATGCAATCGTTGATGGTGAAGCGTACTAGTTTATTAAGAGCCTATTCACTCTAGCCTTGAGTATTCCTTAATTCTATTAATAAGGACGGGAAGACCGCAGCAGGCAAATTGTTCCAGTCTTTCAATGTACGCGGTATTAACGCCGAAGCGAAACGCTTAGTCCGGACCGTAAAGGCGTCAAAAATTTAAGGCCGGACACTCGCCGCACGTGGGGTTTTCCGATGGTAGAAAGGTTTTTTTTTTCGGGTGGGAAAATCATCTGACACCCCACGCTCTTGGGCGGAGCGGGAGATAGTGTCAGACTTTTACTGACTAAAAACCCACTCCTGTTCCTTCTTTGCCATTTTTTTTTCCAGGGCCCCGGGGATCTCTTTCGCATCACCCATGGCCCCAGTAGGCTTCGACCCTGCTGGGCCCCTACGGTTGCTGACATCTCCTTGAGGCGCGCGTGGAACACTACGCGCCGTCGACGACTTGGGCTCGGTCCGGACGGTTACCGGACGATCGGACGGCGAGCCACCCATTGCTCACCGTCCGCAAGCCGGCGCCTACGTTGGCCGGAAATCGGGATCGGAATCCCGGCGGCAGTTGGGGCGTGAGGACCGTTGCCTCACGCGATCGGCCGCCTCCTTTGCTAGCATTAGATGGTAGAAAGGTGATGGTGGAATCAAGTCATGCAATTCCACCGCCCACTCTCCAAAAGGCATTCCGTAAAATACCGAAAGGCTGACATTTCTGGTATTGAAAGCATATTCTTAGTCTAATTAAAATGTTGAAACGAGAAACAAAAAAAGTGTATGTAACTCATAAGTGCCAGACGGTACGGTTGGCGTAGTGGTTGAGCGATAGGCTGCGGTGCTGCGTGTCGTGGTTTGGATTCCCATGCGGAACAAAGTTTGGTGTTGCTTACATATCTAGTGGTTACGAGTCTGTGTGTCTTGTGTGTGTAAGCTTTTAAACGATGGATGCGTTTACATACATTATATATTAGATACAGGAGTAGTTCCAAGTGCACAAATCAAACAATTTGAAGAAATGACAAATTGAAGCCATTTTTTTATGAAATAAACGTACAGTTATTATGAAAGTAAATAAATATGTAAGTAAAACTGAACGAACCAAACAAAAAGGTCTTGAAAAACATATACCTGTATAGATACTCGTATGATAAATATGTTTACTTATGTTAGGTTTTCTGTTCGTCATCACATTAGTACTGTTATTAGTTATAATCATTCATCATCAGGAGTTAGTGATAGCGTGACGGGTGACAAGACAGAATGGAAGAAAAAAACTGGGCAAGTGCGAGTCGGACTCGCGCCCTGAGGGTACCGTACAAACTTACCTATGAAAACAGTTCGATCCCCGAATTGAGCTACGAAGATTTTTCCGAATTGTAAAAAAAGTTTATTTTGTGACGTAACTACAAATTTACAGTTTTCAAATTTATTCCTATATCTATACTATAAGACCTAGCTATAAGCCAAATTTCAGGATTCCGGGTCAACGGGAACGGGAGCCCTATGAATTTTGATTCCTTTGAGAGTGATGAAATGTACGTTTTTTGCGAAATAAACGGCCGTATCTTTTTTTTCCGTTAACTTAGAAGTTTGATTTTTTCACAGCTCCAAGGGACCGCAGATTTGAGTATATGATTTTAATTTCAACTCGATGCCTTCACGAGTTTCTGAGATAAAGGGTCTTGACAAACAGACGGTCAGACAGACAGACGGACGGACAACAAAGTGATCCATTCCGACCACAAAGGGTTCCGTTTTTTCCCTACCGAACCCTAAAAACGAGTTACGTTGACTCCATGTAATACGGGACAAGGGCAAGATGATGATGATAATGATTTATGAAAACACAGTATGTTGATCCTGTATTTCGGGTGCGGTCATAAACACAACCCGGAACAACTATATGTACACAGTTAAAACATCATGATAAAATTACTAAACAAGTCGTACAGAAAACGAACTACTTCCCCAATTTAATTCTCAGTTCACACTCAACCCCACGGCAGCGAGATATTTAACAAAAATTCAATTAGCATAAATTTACCCATTCACCCCCTTGCATTAAATTTCTTATCTATTATTTTGATACGGACGTCCGTTACGCTTAGGTCGTTTATATCGGGGCATTAGGCTCGATATGATCTGTGTAACTTCATTGTAATCGCAAATAAACACCCCCTTAAGATTACGTACTACGGGGTGAAACTCACAATGGGTTGAGTATTGTGTGAGAATTTTGGGGGTGAAAGTTTTGATAGAGAAAAAAGTGTTGGTTATTGTTAGTGAGTTGTAAAATTGAAGCGGAATAATAATGGAAATATAAAATTTAATATATTTTCACTATCCTTACATATTACTAAAGAAAGTGCGCCACCGCGTCTATCTTTATAAACAATATAAACTCAAAAACTAGATAACGAATTTTCATACACTATATGAAGTCTAAATAAGTTTTATACTTTCAAATTACACATCTCTGTAACTGGAAAACACGCTGGCCATTTTAAAAATGGTGGTCGAAAACAACTTGTTACTACTACATCAAAATCAAATAGGTACAGTTTTTCTGTAAAACATTTTCATTTAATGAACGGTATTCCCAATCTAAATTCCAGTGACGCACCCCACCTACGAAACTAAATCGCTTGCACCAAACTTAATCAAAGTAATTCCCAATTTAATTAATGGAATGCAAGTCCCATTACTTGCTTACATCC
Organism: Mythimna impura; assembly: GCA_905147345.3. NCBI lineage: Eukaryota > Metazoa > Arthropoda > Insecta > Lepidoptera > Noctuidae > Mythimna > Mythimna impura. The sequence continues at coordinate 20,618,699 of LR990367.1, read as the reverse complement.
AATCAATTTGATGCTAAAGGACAATTTATTTCACAATAGAGTGAGATTGGGTACTGATCGAGTTCCCCTAGTACCAGGCTGGCAGGGAGATAAGGAGATTATACGTAACGTGTCGAGATGAGCCATGCTGGATTGAGAATATTTTTCTGCCAAGTTTCAACTTTATTGACCCAAAAAATTAGTATATACAATAAATTGTTATATTGGAGGTTGTTCTGAAAATAAATAATGGTGACCTTTATTATTAACTACTTATTTTTTAGGTAGAAAATCTAAACCCACGCCTAGGTATGTTTCTTCTTTACCTATTTCTGCTAACTTTCAAGTATATTGGTACACGGGATAAGATTTTATATACAAACGAAATTCACCTTTGAACGTTTTGGAAACACATTCTTTGTGCGTACATTTAAGGAGTGGAATTCCTTGCCGGAATCTGTATTTCCTGATGGCTACAACCCGGTTCCGTCTTTAAGTCAAGAGTGAATAGGTTACTTCAAGGTGAGCGCGCTCCATAGTCGACCGCATCGTCGCTTTCCATCAGGTGAGATAGCGGGCTAGCGCGAACGTATTAAGAATAAAAAAAAACCTATTCATCCTCGTAAAGACTGAATTTCCAAAAACCCCATCTTAGTATTTACTATGAAGGGGTTTTTGGAAATTTAATCTTAGGCATTATTCTTAGGCGAATGTCTATGTCATAAAAGGAAGCTTTGTGCTGAATTTCATGTTCCTAGGCCCAATAGTTTCGTTTGTGCTTTGATATGTCTGTCAGTCTGTTTCTGCTTTTATATACATATATAGAAGAATAAACATTTTACAGTCTTTCACACACAGATCGTATATGAGTGGTGTATAAAATATTTAAAACTTTTTTACTTTTTTTATTTTAAACTTCAGGAATTTTAAGATCCGATAAAAGATGAAAGTATTATGGATAGTAGAATTTACTATTTTTAAAATGTTTAACCATAAAATGCAGTACCTAAACTGTTTTAAGATCAATAACTCTATAAAAAATATCATCGACTAGCTTGTACCAGCGGCTTGGCCCGTGTGAAATTAGAAAACATTATTAATAAAGTAACATTCTACTGGTGAAAGAATTTTTAGAATCGGTTCAGTAGTTTTAGTGATTACCCCCTACATACATCATCATCATCATCATCATCATTTCAGCCGAAAAACGTCCACTGTTGGATATAGACCTCCCTCAGGTGTCGCTATAATTAACGGGTCGGCGCCTCGCATCTAAACAAACTGACAAATTTGAACTCTTTATAATATTGGTATAAATATAATAAGAAAATCTTATTACCACAACTTCTTACTCACTCCTTAGCTCACGAATGTGGTATAAAACAGCTAAAATCTCTTCGTGTTTCATCCCTGTCTATGGCATGTCGTATCTCACTTTGAAACACAAACAAATCCCCGTCGTCATCGATGAGGGTAAAAAGTAATTCTCTAGAAAACGAATCAATGTGAAACTATAATGTATTACATTAGTTCAAAGGCTGGATGCAGCCGTGCCTTCGCCCGAACGTGACCTAATTTAGAAGAAACAAAGCGATCCCAAACGACAATGTTAATCTTAATTCTAAACTAACAAAAACAAACCCTAATACTTTAAGAATAACGTTTGTTTCAACCGAAAATTGAGATTTGTTCCTCAATTTTGCAAAACCTCTGCTAAATACTGATGATTTAAACGAAAAGAACCCTTATACTCAGGTATTAAAGAGCTGTTTTAGTGTAAATGAAAAAATCGTCGGTACGTTTCAGAACAACGATACAATTTCAGGTTTTTAACTAAAATTGACATTTAAGTCTTAAGAATAAGGTGTACATTAGACGAAAAATAAAATTGGCGCTGACGCCATGGATTCGATAAGGCCCTTGGTTTCAATCATTGGCAGAATAAAATTCGGTATCTTCTATTTCGTTTTTGTTTACTCGATTTTGAGTTGAGACGTGATTTTGAATATTTTTACTACAATGAACAAGAAATATCTGAGGTCAATACATATCATTTTATTTTATATGTCGTTATCATGAAAGAGGAAAATTATGAAACAATAAATTTCCATTTTCCTTTTCCCGTGCACTCCTGAATAATTTCACTATAAATGAAACTACGTAACCAAGACTTCAGGAACGGGAGCGATAGTATCGATGCGATAGGCAAAAATATTCAAGTTTTCCACTTACCTGAAAGCACCACCATTTTAATAATAAAAATCTAATTCGCCCACAAAATGGCCAGTAAAACCTAGCTACCTGAATACTGGGAGCTTCCTTTATATAACAGCTGAGGAAGAAACGCCGTGTCAGCACATAATACATCTTAGTGCGAGCGCAGTCGGTCCGGTCGTGTCGTCTTCGCTGACTTGCACTTCTAAATACATCTCTTAGAGGAGTATGGGAGCCTGGTACCTCGATGTTGTACGAGGAGTGTTTGGGCTGCATACATATTGGTTCAAGCTGTACACATTTACGGTATGGTACACATTTTGAAATCCTTTGCTAGGCATTAGACTGTTTATTTAGACGTCGAAATTGAGTTTTATTTATCATGAACTATTTTGAGCAGATGGCATTCATATCGGTCTGCAAGTTGAATATTTACTTAGGTTTCCAACTCCTAGCTCCTACCATGTCAGCTCTGAATGAAAATTGTCCATGTATTTGCATACCAAGCCGCTAATTTAATGTAATTTGTTATTGTGCCAGACCAGTTTTGAATTTATAATAAGCACATATGGACGCTGCTCAATAAAGTACCAATTCCTAATGGTTACGGATTTTAGATGGCAGACCCGCCATAAAAATGAAAGGTATTGGTCGTGTCACGAAAAAACAAATGGCGTTCGCTAAATCTATCCAGGTCACTCCAGAAATTGCTTTTGAAAACCTTATAACGTTAGCTCAAGAATAATTCAAGAGAACTTAAATGTGAATGGCTCTGAAGAGTCTCTGATGACCTGGTACTACTGCAGTGCTATGTCAGAACGTAATCCGTCTTATTGCGAGCTCGCAGCTGACTAGCAGTTTCAACCGAATAACTCTTTAGATGGCATGCATGCCTGGTAGATTTAGTTTTGGAGTTTGCTGAGTAAAGTATAAGCAATATTTCATACTGCTTTATTAATAAGTCGTTCTGTATCCGTAGATAATATTTTTCTTGCTTTTCAAGAAATAAGGACATTATGCTTGGAATTTTAGGTTCTCACAAGGTGATGTGAAGATGATACATTTTTGCTCACATCGTTCAATCTGTCTACAAGATAGTTGGATCAGCCTCCAGTCACACCGTATGCAGTTGAGTACCAGCCTTTTACATGGAATGACTGCCTGCCTGACCTCCACACGCCAGTTACTACTACCTTACCTTACCCAGGTAACACGATAAACCCTTGAGAAGACTGCTGTCAAACTTTCTGACAAAGATTGTCAGAAAGTTTGACAGCAGTAATGACTGTTAAAGATATACAGATGGCTGCCGGGCCCAACAGCTTAACGTACTTTCCGAGACACGGAGAAATCTCGATTACCCATCCACAAATCTACCTGTTATTATTTTAGCCACGAACTGCTCGTTCCAATTTTTGTCGTTGAATTTGGAATTATTGTTTCAGTAAAACATTTTCATACTAGAATTTTGAGTAGCACTCAAAAAAAAAAAAAATTCTGCTTTCACACATTTTTATTGAAGCAATCGGTCACTGTATCAATTGAATCTATATAAAATATACATTTGTATGTCGTATTTTGATAGCGTATGCTACAGAGCGCCTATCGGCGATCACGTACGAACTATTATGTCTAAATTTTATCCAATAACTGAAATATTGGCGGAACGTGACGTCTTTTTTAGGCAGCCATTACTTTTTGCTTGTACGCGAAAAGTGGATTTTTATTGTGTAGTTGCGTTTTGGTGGCAGTAGGTTAAGTTGGATTGTGATTTAGAATTCATTCTTAGTCGAATTAAGATAAGGTGTAAAATGCGAACAGGACAGAAACCCTACCTCGAGCGTTCGATCTTCATTTCATTATTTTTAGGGGTGAATTTAATGTTTTGTCTTTGTCGTTGTAAATTCAAGTGAGTCACAAGTCGGGTCACAGCAGACCACAAAGGAGATAGTAAGATGATCTAGAAAGATTTTGCCAGAGCTGGACCTCAAGTCTGCTATTACAGTAGTGTCAGTATGGTCTATCATTGATTTCATAATTGTTGATTTTGACAACTTTGGTAATCTATTAATACAATGGCGTCATTATGACTTTCCAATGGTCAATCACTGACACTCCATTGCAAGAAGTGGTAATCTCGTACATACTGACAAATGAATATCTGACGTATGCGGTAATCTGCTAAAATTTTGACAGTTCCTTTAATCACTGACCTAAAACGTCATTGTGCAGTCATTGCTTTTAATAAGCTCGATATTGTCATTCTATCACAACTCTATTGCGAGACTATTGATCGATTAATGATCGATCAATATGAATTAGCAGATTACGAACTTTTAGCAAAATGACAATGGGATCGTGTTGGAATGACGAATTTATAAAAATAGCAGACTTAGGCCCCTGGAAGAATGAAGCACGGGTTCGTGAAAAATGGAAGGAGCAGAGGGGGGAAATACAAACCATCACCAATACTCGTAAAAAAACAGTAGCTTCCGTAAGCGGCTTCGCCTACGTAACAGTAGATGATTATACTGTAGTGTGTACCTACTTACAACCAGAAATAGATAATCTTCTCTTCTTCCTTCCCTGGTCCATTATTTGGGCATGGGTTTTCTCACTTTCCTGCGCCAAGTGGCTCTATCTTGGGTTATCAATTTTGGCAACTGGGCTTTCTTGAGGTTTTTATATTTGACCACCAGGTCAATAGCGGGCGCTCTCTCAAGAAATAGGTAATAAAATATATTATCTCGTATATTAAATATTTAATTGATACAAAATTTTAGTATTAGCTGTATTATTTGCTGTCGTCTTTGGTTATGTGGGAGCTAATGGTGGAACAGCTGTCAGAGAGCGAAGACGTAGTACTTAAACTGGTGAGCTGATATTTATTTATATTTATTTATCAAGTGAATATCGGGACACAACATATTCCAACAGAACATGCCCCGGGAGTAAAATCTATATATATAGGGTGACTGGAAATTAGTGTACGATACTTAAACACGTGATTGTGCTCATGATAACAAACAATTTTTATTACGGGAGTAAAGCCGAAATCGCGAAAAAAAAATCATCTGTTCAGTACATTTATGTTTGGCTAATGTACTGAACAGCATATATTTTTTTGCGATTTCAGGTTTGTTCCCATAGTAAAAGTTGTTGGTTATCATGAGCACAATCACGTGTTTAAGTATCGTACACTAATTACCAGTCACCCTATATAAAAGGAGAAACTCTCTGACTGACATATCAACGCACAGCCGAAACTGCTAGGACTAGGAGCGTGAAATTTTTCACAAAGCTTCCTTTTATGACATAGGCGAGCACTACGAGAGGATTTCCCAAAATTCACCCCCTAAGGGGATGAAACGGGGTCCAAAGTTTGTATGGAGAACTTTAAACCTACTTTGACGCGGGCGAAGCCGCTGGCAGAAGCTAGTATACTCTATGTGCTATTCCAAGACATGTTCTAACCGTGTGCAAAATTTCATGAAAAACCGTTCAGTCATTTGAACTTGAAGGCGTAGCAAACAGACACACATTTTTTTTATAACGGATAGGCCAGCGTTTGACCACTATCTCACCTAATGATAAGCGATGATGAGTTCGACGATAGAGCACGCTTCGGCAAGGTTACTTCTAGGCAGAAGTAACCTATTCACTCTTGGCTTTGATTGAGGTTGTAGCCATCAGGAAACACAGATTCCGGCAAGGAATTCCACCCCTTAGCTGTACGCACAATGAATGTGTTCCTAAAACGTTTTGTGCGTATAGGTGAGATGTCCACTATGTACCGGTGGTGCATCGCCGTACGTCTAGTGGTCCGATGATGGAACGGGCGCGGGTAGAATTAATCTCCTGGGATAAAAAGAGTCCCATGTTGCTATTCCAGCCCGTGGTTTATCCACCACGTTCAAGCCGTGTGCCAAATCCATTCAGCCGTTATTAGAGTGTGAAGAAGGAACAAACACACACTCTCACAAACTTTCACTGATAAAATATTATTAATGTGATTTGTTCCATCGATGAAATTTAACCTAGGAAAAAATTATTGATAAAAAAAATCACATAACTGTTCAGGTAATCAAACACCACAAAACGGTAAATATTTACACTTATTAAAAAAGTTAAACAACAATCAATTTCACCCCTTCTCACGCTATTACACCCCTCAACCCACTAAAAAACGAATTAAATTTACTTTCCGACGTATGTTGGAACAAGCTTTATGTATTCATCCCTTGATAAACTGCGCCCATTACAAAGAAAAATATTCCCTCTCCTCTTTTTTAATTTAATCAAAATTATATGAAAATGGTCGGCCAAAATTTATTTACCGTTCAAAATTTTCATTTGAACCTTATGTTGATTGAGGAAAGGTCGTGTTTCTGTTTTGTTAAGTACAAATACGAGTTGTTTGTTAGAAGGACGATCGCGAATCAGTCTGCAGTACGGACCTCTGCAAAAAAAAAAACAGAGATTGTACTGAAAAAATTGAACAGACGCGCTAAATGTTGTGGAAAGAGGTCTTGTATTAGTAAATTAAACTCGAAAACAGATTTAGTAAATTGAGTATTTTTTTCTCTTAAAAAGGGTAGATAAAGTCACTCACATTACATAAAAAAGGGGTCACTATTAAGTCCATTTTATCCTAACTATGGCGGTTGCAAAAGGCAATTAAAAAAAAACTCCCATACCGAATTTCAATCGCGGTGGCCAATCTCAAAAGAGATTATCCAAGAATAGAGGAGATATCATAGTGCACAAAAGTGTGCACAAACACAGGTTCACTCTGTGTACTTTTACTCTCTCAGTTCAACGAGGTGGCACTCCAACACTCGCGGGGAGAAATCAGGCGGGGGACCAATGGATATCACACCACCAACTTCCAAAATCCGGGCTGCTGGTGAAAAGTCAACTATTACTATGGCAAATATTATTATTATATTATTGTTATTATATCTAGCCTATACTGTCCCACTGCTGGGCAAAGGCCTTCCTCCATTCTTTCCATTATTCCCAGCTTTGAGCCACTTCTTGCCAGTTCCTAAGGAAGCCATCTAAGTTGTCCCGCCATCTTCTTCTTGGTCTGCCGCGACCCCGTCGGGCGATTTCAGGGCACCAACTTTGTGTTTTACTGACCCATAGCTCGATCGGCATGCGGCAGACATGTCCAGCCCAGACCCACTTAAGCTGGGCAGCCTTCTGAGCCACGTCAATGATCTGCGTTTTGGAGCGTAGTATAGTGTTTCGAACGCGATCCGTTATTGTAACACCTAGTATGCTACGCTCCATAGGACGTTGGCAAACCTTAAGTTTGGACCTTTGGATGTTAGTCAAAGACCAAGTCTGTGCACCATAGGTCAGGATGGAGAAAATACATATGTCCATTAGCTAAACATTATAAGTATTATATTGTATACGAGTATCTAAAAATGATGAAGAAAAAGCGCCTTAGGTTTCATTCCATTCTTAAATTATAATAATGTTTTAATTTTGCATAATAATTTTATAGTTATAGTTTCCTTGAGAATGAGATTTCATTCGGGGTGACAAAAGAGTAACAGAATAAGACACATAGACGTCAGGGATCGGAGATCATAGACGCAGAAAAAAGTCTGTCACGCTAAAATGTGATCAGGTGGGTTACAACGCTGGTCAAGAGTCTCCACAAAGTGGGTGTATGTAGGTGGACGACGCCGTTAAGGCCGACATGAAAAGAGGTGGATAGACAACCAATGCTTTAATGCTTCGCAACGGCTGGTTCAAAGTAGCTCAATTAAATCTATATATACTGGAAGGAATTAGGGCCTTAGCCCAGTCGTGGGAAAATACAAAAATTATTTCCTGCCTGCTTATACCGGGCTAGCACACATACAAGCTTTACTACAGTTTTGCCTGCGCAGGCCGGTTTGTACACGAAACACCTTGTAAAACTGTATAGCATAGTCGGCCTTATAATGTTCCTACTGTTGGGACTCAGGCCTCCTCTCTCTAGGAGAGGGAATGGGCCGTAATCCACCACGCGGGCCCAGTGCGGGTTGGTGGATGTCACATGTCTTCGATTTTTTGGTTCTAGGACATGCCGGTTTCCTCACGATGTTTTCCTTCACCGTTTTGAGAGCAGTGGTGATGAAATAAATTACACAAAGTAATGCGCCTGGCTAGGTTTGAACCCGCAACCTACAACTCGTAAGTCGGGGCCGTTACCACTCGGCCACCACTGCTCTAAAGCGTAAAACTGTATACGTTTTGTCAATCACAAGCATGTTCCGTATACAAACTGCCGTTGTTGAATCGGGCTCGGTCCGGATGGCCGGATGGCGGACGGCGAGCTACTTATTGCTCGTTATCCTCGATGGGATCGTTCCCTCATACGTGTGGCCTCCTCTTTCGCTAGCTTTATTGCTTCGCGGAAGGAGGCGACCGCTCCGGACCATGGCCTCTACTATGCCAGAATACGCGAAGGTCGCCGCCACCGATCGCCTCCACAAGGACACGGCGGAGCTCCTCCCAAGCTGGGCACACCTCCACCATATGCTCCACCGTGTCCTCTGGGTGGTCCTCACAATGGTGTCACCCGGATGAGACAAAACTGTGGTGCAGTTTATGTGTGTGGTACGTCCTTAGCAGTCTAATATGTAGGTTTAAACTGTAGAAAATTGTACTATGCTACTAAGGTAGCTTAGTTCATTTAGCAGCACGTAATTGTCGCTACTCACAAAGTCACAACACATCCGGTTCTAAATAAGGCTTCCAAATAACGCACAAAAACATTTGCTCGACCCGCGGCTAACCACGACCCGAAAAAAGTACAAAAAACAGAATTGAAACATTAAAAATATCTCTCTCCGTTTAAAACGGCAAGGGTGTAGGCGTTATCAGGGGGAGTAAATAATGAAAAACATCCCTTATAAATGAAATCAGACCGGGTCGGTACTGCTGTTCTGACGGATATATCTATACGTAGGTACCTGATGTACATCAATCAAGCTGCAATATTCATAACTAGGATCAATCAGCGGTTTTGCTCACGTAAAACTAGAAAATATATAACATACTAGCTTTTGCCCGCAACTTCGTCCGTGTGAATATCGGTTATTGTGAATGCGAAGCCGAAATTGAAGTCAGATATAAAGTAGCCTACGTTTTTTCTCGGGGTTCAAACGAACTCCGTACCAAACATGATAATATAGTACATTTTGATAAAAGTGCAGAAAGTTTGTCATTGCGACCGAGGTGGAATTCGCACGAGCCGTAGGCGAGTGTGTTATTGAGCCGAGGGCTGCAGTGACAAATTTGCACGTGTGTCAAACGACTTTTTTCAATACACTTACGAAGAAATGAATAAACGGGGGTTGACCGGCGACTCGTGGGGGTCGACGCGTGCCCAGCCTGATGCGATAAATGTAATAACATTGTGGCGGGGGAGAGCACGCGCTATTTCTGCACTAGTGTGGGAAACAGTCTATTGCGTGCCTAAAAGCGGTGGGATAAGAGCGGGTTTTCGAGTAAGTGTATTAAAAAAATAAATTTCAATTCTTTTTTTAAATGTTAGCCCATACTAAGAACTACCCTAAAGGAAAGGAAAGGAATGCTATGCTATGTATGGAAAGGGCTATGCTCGGAGTTTCCTTGCGTGATTCAATCAGGAATGAGGATATCCGCAGGAGAACCAAGGTTACCGACATAGCACGAAGAATCGCCAAACTTAAGTGGCAATGGGCAGGGCACATTGCTCGCAGGACAGATGACCGTTGGGGCCGAAAGGTTCTGGAACACGTACCGGAAGACGTAGCGTTGGAAGGCCTCCCACAAGGTGGACCGATGACTTGGTAACGGTTGCGGGAGTCCGATGGATGCGAGACGCACAGGATCGTTCATTGTGGCGACACTTTGGGGAGGCCTATGTCCAGCAGTGGACGTCTTGCGGCTGAAATGATGATGATGATGAAGAACTACCCTTGTATCTTAGGTGCGTTCACAAAAATAAACTCACACGCACATGACACGCAGACCTAGAACATCCATCAGTACATCATACAAATATTTGTTGTGCTGGAAATGAACACGCGACCCGCAGCGCAGTAGCCACTGCGCCAACTGTGCCATCCATTTCAAAAGCATAATCAGCCTCCTCTCTAGAAGAGGCAATGGGCCGTAATCCGACAAGCAAACCCAGTGTGGTCTTCGAATGTTTGGTTCTAGAACATGTCGGTTTCCTCACGAGCCTTCCTTCACCGTTTTGAGAGCAGTGGTGATGAAATAAATTACACAGAGTAATGCGGGTTTGAACCCGCGACCTACAACTCGTAGGACCGTTACCTGGCCTGTTGGTCTGGTGGTCAGTAGTCAGTAACCCTGACTGCTAAGCCGGAGGTCGTGGGTTCGATTCTCACCCAGGGCAGGGGTTTGTGTGATGAGCACGATCATTTGTTTTGTGTCTGGGTGTAATTTATCTCTAATATGTATGTATTTAGAAATATATAACTATGTTTATCAGTTGTCCAGTACTCATAGCACAAACTCTGCTTAATTTAGGACTAGATGGCGTTGTGTGAAAGTTGTGGAATATTTTTATTATTATTATTATTACTGGGCCACCACTGCTCAATTTCAATAATTCACCTCATTTCAAACCACGTCAGATATCGCACAATCTATCTATCATTTCGTTACTTTTCATTTTAATACAATATATACTTATATAGTCCTGAAGAAACGACTTATTATTTTAAATAATTAACATTTTTTTTCAATTTACGATAATTTTTCGTAATGCCCGTGACGATTTCCATGAATATTTAAACTGTATCATGGCCCTGGTTACTCAGCTGCTTTGTTGATGGTACCTATATTTATTGTAATAAATAAATACTGCGTCATAATTTATAATTCACTTAATAATTATATTCTTTTTTTTTCAGGTAATATCTTCATATTCACCTAATACATATTGGTGTCACTCTAAATCCTGTAATAAGTAAGTTTTTTTTTAATTATAATTGTTTGAATCTTTTAAATTCCTACTCGTTTTCCTGATACATACCTAATAGTTATAACGGATCATTATTTTTAATTTGACTAGACGTCCTAAAAAAAATATCAATAGTAAATAGTAACAGTACCTGGCAGAAGGTACTGTTACTATTTACTATTGATTTTTTTTGTGTGTTTTTACTAAGAAATTTCTTCAGCTGTATAAGTGTGAGGAGGCGAGTAACCATACACACACCATTACATTATAATATTAGTGTGATGGCAAAAATTAAAGTGAAAAATTCAGAATTATAGAATTGCCCGCTGATCATTTATATTTTTCGCTAATATCACTTTGTGTTATCTTTAAGAAAGTGCACGACAGTGATGTCCACGGGTAACACTCTCCATCTTCCTAAACTTTATGTCACCCTGGTCCTTTCTACTTTCCATAACCACCATACCCAAATCTTTATCGCTTCGACCAGCCATCGAAGCGGTGTGACGTATTGCGTGATTCGGAACGGTTCACACACGTTTCTGCTCGGTTTCAGCCGGCATTAATGTACAATAACATCTTGTTTGTGTGGTGCTTGTTATAAGAGGTAGCGGGAGTGGCAATGGTTTATTAGTAAACGATATTTTAGATCTTTCAGCCAGTGTCATCTTTAAGATCTTTAAGTCAAGAGTGAATAGGTTACTTCTAGGTAAGCGCGCTCCATCGTCGACCGCATCGTCGCTTTCCATCAGGTGAGTTAGCGGTCAAGCGCAAACCTATCAAGAATTAAAAAAAAAAAAAAAAGTGTCATTTTTGATCTCCAATTAAAAATAACAATAATTAGACTTGAAACACCGAAAAAATACTTTCACTAGTATCACTTACATAATAATAATAATTATACACTATGAATATATTAATAATTAATTAATTAAAAAAATATGATTAATTTATATTAATCCATTAAAAAAATAATTTGCACATATAGACGGACGAGAAACAGAAAACAGTTATAGTATCGAACCTTTCGTTATAAATGTTAAGTTTTGTTTAAAGTTGTTCGAGAAAACGCATATACTTAAATAAGAAAACATCCGATTTTGGTATATCTTTTCAGCTGATAAATCTATAAAATGATTTAAATCATATTTATTTTGCAAATAGGTTTTAAAAAACACTTTTACACGTAAATTTTTTCGACAGTTTAAAATAGATGAGACAGGTGTTTCCTAGCTGTCTACCCTGAGGAGATCCACCGAAACAAACTCAGAGCTCACAGTCTCTTTCAAAGTACTCACAGCAAACATATAACACTCAAATAATATCAAATAACATTTTATTAGAATCAATATTTCAATGTTATTGATTACGATCAGAAATATTTCTATGGAAACGTAGGTAAGTACATCCTATGGGCTATCTCACCTGATGGAAAACGACGATGTGGTCGAAGATGGAGTGCGCTTACCTAAAAGTAACCAATTCACTCTTGACTTAAAGATCCCCAGGTTGTAGCTATCAAAAACACAGACTTCAGCAGGGAATTCCACTCTTTAGCTGTACGCACAATGATTATATATTCCGTGTGAATAGGTGGGATGTCTACCATATACCGGAAGTGCATAGTCATACGCCTGGTGGTCCGATGAAGGAATGGGATTATTTCTTATTTTTTTATCAAAATTATATTGCTATTGGTGCCATCGCTTGCTCCTCTCACTTGCACCATATCCTCTTTGAGTTTACACAGTGAATGTAAGTGATGGCCTGTACAAACTCGCAGCGCCACAGATCTACCATAAGACCTGTCTCGAGACGTTACCTCGTGTGTGCACGTCATGCTACCCTGGTGCTATATGATAGTGACGTGTTATTTGGAAGCCTTTGCAATAATTTAATGTACTTTGGTTTCTCGATACGTGTGAGGGATTGTGTTAATGATATGCCTGTGTCTGTCTATAAGAAGAACCAACTTGGATAGTTATAGTCGTATTATAAATATACTGTGTAGACTTTTTCATATTTTTTAGTGTTCGGTACCTCAAAAACAAAAATGGAACCCTTATAGGATCACTTTGTTGTCTGTCTTTCAAGACCCTTTATCTCGGAAACGTGTGGAGGTATCGAGTTGAAATTATATACTCAGGTGTGCGGTCCCTTGAAGCTGTAAAAAAAATCAAATTTCTAAGTTAAAAAAATACTGCCGTTAATGTCGCAAAAAACGTATATTTTGACACTCTCAAGGGAACCAAAATTTATAGGGTAATTCCCGATGATCCAGAATCCTGAAATTTGGCATAAAGCAAGGTCTTATAGCGAAGGTACAGGAATAAATCTGAAAACAATAAATTAATTTGTTACGTCACAAAAAAAAATGTGATTCGGAAATCTTCGAGACTGCATTCAGGAATTGATGTATTTACATTGGTAAGTTTGTACGGAACCCTCAGTGTGCAAGTTCGACTCGCACTTGTCCAGTTTTTTTTTAGTTGTGAAAACATCAAATGACTTCTTCCGAGTGGAGTGAGGGGAGCGTTAGACCTCAACTGGTTAAAAGACACCCTCGTTAACACACTAACAACAATAAAGTTATAATAAAAAATCTTCATTTCCAGCTTGACAATTTTACAAGAAGTATATTCAGCCTTTTAATGTTCCCACTGCTGGGACTCAGGCCTCCTCTCTCTAGGAGAGGGAATGGGCCGTAATCCACCACGCGGGCCCAGTGCGGGTTGGTGAATGTCACATGTCTTCGAATATTTTGGTTCTAGGACTTGCCGGTTTCCTCACGAGGTTATCCTTCACCGTTTTGAGAGTAGTGGTGATGAAATAAATTACACAAAGTAATGCGCCTGTCTGGATTTGAACCCGCGACCTTAAATTCGTAAGTCGGGGCCGTTACCACTCGGCCACCACTGCTCTCAAGTAGCTTTAAACTTTAACTTAAACATAAATGTTGTAAATTGTATGTTAGCACACAGTTATACAGCTTTGTCACCCAAGATAAGATTAAACTTGTGTTACTAATATTATAAAGGCGAAAGGCCCCGCTCTTGGGTGGGGCGAGAGATAGTGTCAGACTTTGACTGACAAAAAACCCACTCCTGTTCCTTCTTTGCCATTTTTCCAGGGCCCCGGGATCTCTTTCGCATCTCCCATGGCCCCTAGAAGTCTTCGACCCTTCTGGGCCCCTACAAATGGGTTGCTGACATCTGCTTGAGGCGCGCGTGGAACACTATGCGCCATCGACGACTTGGGCTCGGTCCGGATGGTTACCGTACGATCGGACGGCGAGCTATTCATTGTTCGCCGTCCGCAAGCCCGCGCTTCCGGTGGCCGGAAATCGGGATCGGAATCCCGGCGGCTGGGGCTCGAGAGCCATTGCGGCCTCCTCCTTTGCTAGCATTACTGCTTCGCAGAAGGAGGCGACCGCCTGCCACTCCTCCTCGCTCCGGACCATGGCCTGTACCAAGGCCCGGCTGCAAGAGATCGCCGCAGCCGATCGCCCCCACGAGGACACGGCGGTGAAAGTTAGTGGGATGGTGTGTTTGTATGTGGATACTTCTTTACGCTTGAATAGCTTAACGGATTTCGATGAATTTTGGTACACTGGTAAACCATGTCCTGGAATAACACATAATATACTTTTTATCCCGGGAATATGTCCCCTTGGGATAATTTTCTATTGGTTGGTTTTGGATGGTTTACAGCAAGTTAAGCCACTTTTTACATTTAAAATACAACCAAAACTACGGCATTGTGTTAATAATAAACAGCAGATTGCAGCAATCACGGAAGATTTGCTATCATTTATTGTCCAGTTCCAATGCCTGTCTCCAAAACTCTTCATCAGATCTTTACGTTCGAAAAGTAATCTTCCAAATAAAAACAGAATCACCAATATCGGTAGATGATTAGTAAAGATAATAATAACGCCATCTAGTCCCAAACTAAGCAGAGCTTATGCTAAGAGTACTAGACAACTGATAAACATACTTGTATATATTTTTAAATACATATATCATCATCATCTTCCTGCCCTTGTCCCGTGTTAGTCGGCGCAACACGTTTTTAAATACATATATAATTTAGATAAATTACACTTTATTACGATAACGTTGAACTACATGAAAAAAAACCATTCAATCGAATGGAGAACCTCTTTATTTTTTTGAAGTCGGTAAAAAATAGTATCTAAGAACTAAAACAGGACTTCAGGGAAGAACTTGAAACTTAGTGCAGTTTTAGTTTTCCTTGAAAACAAGCTCAAGCATCCTTTGACCACTTAGCTCTGTTTCTCATAGTTCGAGATGTTGGCCTGAAGTTCCGTCTCAATTAGATAGAGAATTTGGGTAATTAAGGGCCTAGACAGATAAGGTGGCCCTTCACTATAGACACAAATATTACGTAAAGTACATCTTAAACCTAAGTCAAACTCAAACGATGTCTCATGTCTGTAAAGTTTCTACTCATATAATTTTTACTTCAACTTTTCAACGAGACAACTTTTTAACAATCCCGCATATAATTCTTATGAGAACGCGGTAACCTGCTTGCCTTACAACAAAATATCAAACGAAAATGTTCTATATTCTTTAAGACAAACGGCCTGTAATTGTATAAACAGATTATTTAGAATCTGATACAGAAATATGAACTGTACGAGTCGGAATTTGAGGTTCAAAATTGATTGGTGATAAAAGAGTGTGTTTTCAAACAATCGTGGGAATTTTTCTTGCTATTGTTTTTAAACTCTCTACATAACCTTAGGTTCATTTTGGTTCACTGAACCTAGGCCAGTCGACTGTGACAGAATACATGCAGTTTTTGTTAAACGATAGCTCTTTTGTATGGAAAGATGATATAAAACTTTATTAGTCATGTTAATGCGCATGGGAAAGCTGGGTTTATCGCTAAAGAAGAAAATTAATTTCATGTCATATTCAATTTTCTTGTTAAAAATAAGAAAAACTGTGTGATAATCATATTTAACGTGGCTAAGTGAATTCATCGTTTCTTTGCTGTTTGCTTTGAAATTTTAATGTCTATACGTGTTTAAAATACATGACAAAATCATATCTTCTATATATATAAAAATGAATCAGGTCATGTTCATAAGTCTTGCTAAAACTCGAGAACAGCTAGACCGATTTGGCTAATTTTGGTCTTGAAATATTCACGATAGTCCAGGGAAGGTTTAAACGGTGAGAAAATATGGAAAAATATCACGAGAAAAAATAAACCGAATACAACGCCATCTCGAATTAAAATGTCATTTTTAAATGAATTATGCTGTTCTGGTAATGCCAGTAGATGGCGTTATCCTTACTATTAGCCGGTACGAAGTTCCGGGTGAGCTAGTAATCAATAAAAATGCTCAATAGAATACAGTCAAAACTAAATCTTGTCCTAATGAACTAAAATTGCCAACACCAAGTAACAAATTATTTGCGCAATGTTTTTGCTTTACAATGGAACATCAACCAAAACTTTTCTCATTACCTTCCAGTCACACTGGATCTACCATCAGAATACCAGCGCTGCGTAATTACTAATTTTTTAACTATATTATGTGAAAAAATGTGTATGTGTATTATGTGGTGGTGGTGGTGTGTGTGTGTGTGTGTGGTGTGGTGTGTGTGTATATATGTTACTGAGATAAAAGCCTTTTTGGCTTCGCACAGGTCTATTTTATTTTAGTTTAAAGTCTACAAGATAAAACTACTGAACCTGCCTCTTCTTGGGGCCCTCCTCTCAGTCTTTGACGGTTCCCCGAAAACGTCTTCGATCTTATGTGCTCCTGATAGTCAGTAACAGGCTGATAACCTCATTTTTTACTATTGGTACACTCGCGCTTGTTCTCACCTGATGGAAACCGACGATGTGATCGACGATGGCTTGCTTGCCTAGAAAAAACCTATTCATTCTTGACATAAAGTGTGATACACGTGTGAGATTTGCTGACGTAAGTGCATCATGTGGCCGGAAGAAATTCAGTTTCTAGAAGGTTCTTTGTTCTTCAAAATTCTGTGCTCTTGGTGTGAGGAACAAGCTGGTCTCAAACATATGATACATGTGCGATGTTTATAGACGTACGTGCATCATGTGGCTGAAAATGACTGTCTCTAGAAAATTTTGCTTCGTTCTTCTTTGAGGTCATCAATTCCATGGATTACAAGTACAAATATACCTACTTAATATAACCTTCACTTATTCTATAGTTTCTAACTATCACAGTTACTACAAGTTTAAGTAACAGTTCAATAAGTAAAGAACACCCTAGAAGGTTTTTAGTAGGCGGAATTTCAGCACAAAATTCTATAGCTAAAAGATGACTGACCAAAAAACGAAGGGCCCGTTTTCAGGAAACTAGGTATATACTACATTGGTTTTAGTATATGCGAAACCCGAAACTCGTGTCTAGTATTTTTATTTAAAGAATCTATGCACAAAGTTATAGGTTTGCTATGTTACCTGGTTGTCCGCACAAATATATGATCACCGGGCCATATGGACGACTCAGGGGTGGTTTTGCTCCTGCACCCAGCTGTGCGCTGGCGCCTAATGCCCGTTATAACCTGCCGTGACATGTGTTGTACTTAGTGGCGGTGGTGTCCAACTTGTGACCTTTTTAAAATATTTTTGAAAAAAAAAATATAACATAGTGTAAAAAATGTTTTTTTTTCTTTTTTTACAACTATCACACAACGCCGTCTAGTCTCAAGCTAAGCAGAGCTTGTGTTATGAGTACTAAATAACTGATAAACATACTTATAATATTTCTAAAAACATACATGTTATAGATAAATTACACCCAGACACAGAACAAATGATCGTGCTCATCACACAAATATTTGTCCTGGGTGGGAATCGAACCCACGACCTCCGGCATAGCAGTCAGGGCCACTAACCACTAGGCCAACAGGCCAGTCAAGGTATTGGAATCGATTCAGTTACTCATTCTGAAAAAACTATATTCAGCTAAGTACTACAATTATTTTGCATATACTAAAAATAATTTTGTGTAATACTCGCTTCTGCCAGCAGGTTCGTTCGCGTGAAAGGTTCCTCCATACAAGCTTTAGACCCTCGTTTCATCCTACATTATAAAAGGAAAACTAGTTTAAAATTTCACGCTCCTAGTCCCAGTAGTTTCGGCTGTGCGTTGATATGTCAGTCAGTCAGATTCCCCTTATATATATACAGATAAGGTTTTTGGTTTCACAATGGTATTCTTTAAGCTGTTGATCCCCGCATTAACGCCGGCGTTCACGCGCCATTGTCTTACTATTGTGTCTCTAATTACGCACTCAAAAGGTTAAGAACAAATTATAAGAAGCACATTAAAATGCAATGAAATACTTACTGAAATGAATCCACGACACAGAAGAAACTATTGAAACATAAACCGAATAAATAATTTCGAAAATGGCAAAAACTATATGACTCACCTACTGTGCCAGACTAATTTACTTGCACCTTACAAATGCAACGTTTATATCGGTTTTTATATAATACATTTCTTTGTTTACACAAAACATTTTGAAGTTTGAGCTATACAGGATGTTTTATTTCTGGAGTACTTAGTACAAAAATTAAACATCCGAGTTAACGGAAATAAAGATACGCCGTTGATGTCGCAAAAAACGTGTATTTCGACACTCTAAAGGGAATCAAAATTCATAGGGTATTTCCCGATGACTGAAGACCTTGTTTCATGACAAATTTCAGGATTCTAGATCCTGAAATTTGACATGAAACAAGGTTAGGATAGATATAACACACGTGTAGGAAAAAATTTGAAACCTAAATTTGTAGTTACATCACAAAAAAAAAACTTTTTTTGCGATTCGTGTAAATCTTCGTAACTCAATTCGGGAATTGAACTGTAGAACTTAGTCATGTGTAAGTTTGTACGGAACCCTCAGTGCGCGAGTCCGATTCGCACTTGCCCAGTTTTTTTAGCAGACTTTAAGTCTCCGTCCATCCATAATTATGACGGTAAGTCCCCTCGAGGAGTGGCTGGAAAGACAACACGGCGTCCTCACCTTTCGCATCTCTCGCGCCGAGCCTTGGTACCGGCCATGATCTGGAGCGAGGAGGAATAGCAGGCGGTCGCCTTCTTCTACGAAGCAGTAATGCTAGCAAAGGAGGATCGGCCCTCACGCCCCAGCCACCGTAGTTGCGGGCTTACGGACGGCAAACAATGGCGCCGTCCGGGCCCAGAAAGGTCGAAGCCTTCTGGTGCCATGGGTTTGCATGATATTTATCTGAGACGTCCTCCCGCTCCGCCCAAGGGGGGAGTCATTGGATGATTTCCCACCTAAAAAAAAAAAGAAAACCATCCACAATATTCCACAATAAGGTAACATCTCAATATCACCCGCACCTCCTCTCTAATTTACTCAGCTGTTTACCATTTCCATTGTTTGAAGGACTGTATATGCGAATTTATCAGTTACGTCATTAATTAATAATAATAATAATAATAATAATAATAATACTTTATTTTCACTCTACACAAAGTATATACAAAAGTTTCATAAAATAGACAATAATGCAACATATAAAAACTTTGTGAGAGTCTGGAGTCCATACTAGGATACCCTGTGTGACGGATCACCAGGCTCTCACCCCAAAATGCCGATGCTTAATTATTTATAATACTTATCAAATGACAAAAAAAAGAGATTTGAACATTATTAACAATTCAGCAAAAATACAGACAAAAAATATTAATAATAATAATTTTATCTTTACATATAGAAATAAAAAGTGAAGTGTAGATATTAGGCGTGATGAAAAGTGCTTGCAGTGTGATGGTGTGAGTGTGAGTGAGTGCGTGTAGGGTGTATAGTTATACATACGTCTTACAAAGTTACGAGGGAACAATGAGCAACTGCTCAGTGGCCTCGTAATCTAACTTTTGTAACCAGTCTGAGAGTTTTTTTTTGCAAAGTTTTTTTGGTAGGGCATAAATTGTTAGGATCTCGTTAATTTTATTATATAAATAGTTTCCGAGAAAACCAAAATGTCGACGGGCAAAAGTTGTATGAAACCGAACTGTGGAACAGACTGCATGTTTACGTCGCTTACCTTCAAATAGGATAGGATTATAGGTAAGTAGAGAGTGCTTGCGTAGGATCGTATTTAAAATGAAGAGTTGACGAACAGTTAACACTTCAGTAAGCTCGTAAAGTTCTTTGGTAGGAAATAAAAACGGCAGAAAATTACTTACTTTTAATACAGCTCTTTGCGCTCGTTCGATTCGTAGCATAACCGTTTTGGTCGCGCCACCCCATATAGTGATACAGTAAGAGATCAGCGATTGGCACAACGCAAAATATACCGCTTTCAATATTCCTGAGTCCGCAACATAACGGAGGTTTTTAAATATAAATATCAGTTTTCTAATTCTAGTGGCAAGAGAATCTATGTGCGGGTGGAAGCTCAAAGTATTGTCTAGTATGACGCCCAGGTACTTTATAGATTCTGTGTGTTGTAGATTAGGACATGAGCAAGGAGAACCTTGAGTCTGTAAGCACAAGGATGAGTGGGCAGTTATTTTGAGGGTATTCAGGGAATAATTTGATTTTTTTATACAAAAAGAAATATACTTTGTCTTGTCAACATTGAGAGCAAGTTTATTGGTGGCCAACCAAGATAGAACCAGGTTTAGTCCAGTCTGTGCATAATTGTAAACCTCAGGCCATGTGTCAGCTTCAAACAACAGAGCTGTGTCATCAGCGAAAGTAATGATCCTACCGCTGGGCATATTCAGCTCAACGAGGTCATTTATAAAAGTCAGGAATAAAGGGGGACCGAGAATACTGCCCTGTGGGACGCCGTGGACGACAGGAAGATCAGAACTAGTCCACATATCTATTTTAACCCTCTGGAATCGGTTAGTGAGATAGTCCGAAAAAAGCTTTAGTTGCTCATTCCTTATACCAAAGCTCTCTAATTTGCTCACCAACAGTGGAACGGAGACTGTGTCAAAGGCTTTGGCGAGGTCCATGAAGATTACTATTACTTTTTTGTTATCATCCAGTTTTTCTGAAACAAACTTGGTTAAATCATGAACAGCGTCGCTGGTTGACATACCAGATCGGAAGCCGTACTGTGAAGCTGATAGCAGCGAGTTTCCTTCGAGGTAGCCAACCAGGCGCTCCTTCATGATCCGCTCCAGTACTTTAGACAAAGCTGGTAGGATGGAAATAGGTCTATAATTGTTGACACAGGCTCCGTCTCCACTTTTGAAGATTGGGCGAATTTCTGCTATCTTCCATGCATCTGGAAATTTCCCAGACTCAATGGCAAGGTTACAGATAAAAACGATTGGAGAAATAAGAACCTGCTTATATCTCTTCAAAAAGTTGGAAGAGATGTTGTCATAGCCAACAGCGCAATCAGACCTCAGACTTAAAATTATATTTTCAACCTCTTCTAAGTCGGTAGGTAGAAAAACCATCGAGTGCGGGTATTGTTTATGCGAAACCGATGAAGTAGTGCTACCAGAACTACAGCGATCAGCGATGTTTTTACCGATATTCACGAAAAAGTCATTAAGGAAATTAGTGGAGGAAATTGGATCCAGGGTGTCGATTAGCTGAGAGGCCTCATTTTTAGTGTTTTTTGTGTGAGTAATGTCTTTTATTGTGTTCCATAATTTTTTGTTATCAGTTTTAGCCGCAATCTGAAGTTTCATTTTGTCATGTTCTCTTTTAATTTTTTTTAACAAGTCGTTGAAAATCAACATTGATAAATACTCGTATTAAAAAAATACATGCCCAAAGTATAATGACTCACCAAAAATATTGCACTATGAATTTTTTATATAATTCAGTTCCAAAAACACCGAAAACGCAGTAATTTTTTTTTTAATAATTTTGAATAATAAAATTATAAACCAGTAGGTATAGTAATAATAATATTTAATTAAATTATATATTTTGTTTACCCTCGTCCGTGCGTCACTGCGGGGTGCGAAATGAAAACCAGCGCTGGGTGTCTGACGCCCAGTAACGACGCACTCTGCACTTTTGTTCTTTTTTACTTTGAGTTTGTAACCGTTATCCCGAATATTTTTTTTTTTCTATTTTAATCACTATTTGAATATTGACAGCTCTTCTAGATTTTTTTCCCGTCCGTCTGTACACTTGTCACGCAAATTGGTCTCGCAGTTGACTGTTTTTGTTCCTCTTTAAATCGAGGTACGGAGGGGTGCCTCGAAAGCAATTTAGGTATCGACTGCATGTAAAGCACAATCAGCCTTATAATGTCCCCACTGCTGGGATTCAGGTCTTCACTTTAGTAGTGGACCGTAATCCGACAAGCAGGCCCAGTGCAGGTTGGTGGATGTCATATGTTTTCGATTTTTTTACTCTAGAACATGCCAGTTTTCTTACGATGTTTTGTATAAGTATATATTATATGAATATCGATACACTAACATAAAATAAAACAACGAACGCCTACCTCAAAGCAAACTGCAATAAATGAACAGGCAGAAATATTATGTTGTATTATTTTCAGTTTTCACTTGAAATTGGATGGTGTTGCGAACATATCGATAGGCACTTCCCTATTACGAAGGCCATAGAGCAACAAGATGTGCTTGCAGCCACTGCTAGTGACAGCAGTTTTTATTTAAATTACAAAAAGGCTAACCTGAAAAAACTGGCCAATTGCGAGTCGAACAATAGAAAAACCGGACAACTTAAGTGACAAATGATATTTATTTTGCAAATAGGTTTTAAAAAACACAATTACACGTCAATTTTTTCGTCAATTTAAACTAGATGAGGAAGGGGTTTCCTAAATAATAAGTTGTTGCAGGAAGAAGCCATACCTGATGAGTGGTGCAACAGTTCCCTGGTGCCCATCTTTAAAAACAAGGGTGATGTGCTTGAATGCAACAATTATAGAGGAATAAAGCTAATGTCACATACTATGAAAGCCTGGGAGAAAGTTATTGAAAGGAGGCTAAGAGAAGAGAGTGAAATTTCACAGAACCAATTCGGTTTTATGCCTGGTCGGGGTACAACGGATGCCATTTTTGCTATACGCCAGCTGTGCGAGAAATACAGAGGTGCGCATAAAAACTTGCACATGGTATTCGTTGACCTCGAAAAGGCATATGACCGGGTACCTCGTGAGGTTCTGTGGTGGGCCCTTAAGGAGAAAGGTGTGCCTGGGAAGTATGTGCAGTTGATCCGAGCGATGTACAGCCAATGCAGTACCCAAGTCCGGTCTGCAGTGGGCAACACTGGCAGCTTCAGTGTGGCTGTCGGCTTACATCAAGGGTCGGCCCTCAGCCCTTACCTCTTCCTGATGATAATGGACGCTCTGACGTCGGGCATCCAGGAAGAGGCTCCCTGGTGTATGCTGTTTGCCGATGACATTGTGCTGGTTGCCGAGAGTGGCCTAGAGGTCCAGAGCAAATTGGAGGTGTGGTGGCACAGACTGGAGAGTGTTGGCTTAAAATTGAGCAGAACGAAAACCGAGTACTTGTTCTGTGATTTCGGTGGTCTCTCCGGTCCTATGCCCTTAGCTCTCGCTGGAACGCCCATACCAATCTGCTCCGACTTTCGGTACCTCGGGTCGCTTATCCAAGGAGATGGCGAGGTAGACCGAGACGTATCAAATCGGATCAATTCAGGATGGATGAAATGGCGACAGGTCACTGGAACAATTTGTGACCCACGGATGCCCCCCAAAATGAAGGGTAAAATCTACAAGTCCGTGATAAGACCTGTCATACTGTATGGATCAGAATGTTGGGCTGTGAAAAAGACGGATGAAAAAAGATTGCATGTAGCGGAGATGAGAATGTTGAGATGGATGTGTGGTGTGACGAGAATGGATAAAGTGAGAAATGAGTATATTAGAGGAAGTTTGAAAGTGGCGCCAGTGACTGAAAAGTTGAAAGGGAATCGTTTGTCTTGGTATGGTCATGTAAAGAGGAGAGATGAAACGCATGTTACTAAAAGAGTTATGAGTATACATGTGGATGGGTGGAGAGGGAGAGGGAGGCCAAAGAAAAGATGGATGGATTGTGTGAACAGTGATATGAAAGAAAAGGAAGTTAGTGATAGCATGACGGTTGACAGGATAGAATGGAAGAAAAAAACATGTTGTGCCGACCCCAAATAAGATGGGACAAGGGCAGGAAGATGATGATGAGGAAGGGGTTTCCTAGCTGACTACCCTGAGTGACACTGAAAGAAACTCAAAGGTCAGTCTCTTTTAAAATTCACTTGAGAACCATGTAGATTATTGTCAGAGATGGTCTTTTGAGGATAGGACCACGCATATTTGAGTGCACCAATCCAGTTAGTGTAGGTACCAGTCGAGTTGTAGGTCGCGGGTTCAAACCCAGCCAGGCGCATTACTTTGTGCAATTTATTTCATCACCACTGCTCTCAAAACGGTGAAGGAAAACATCGTGAGGAAACCGGCATGTCCGAAAACCAAAAATTCGAAGACATGTGACATCCACCAACCCGCACTGGGCCCGCGTGGTGGATTACAGCCCATTCCCTCTCCTAGAGAGGAGGCCTGAGTCCCAACAGTGGGAACATTATAAGGCCGACTATGCTAATCCAGTTAGTGTAAGCATTTGGCACTACTTAACATTACCCTCTTAAAGTTCATCACACTAATATTATAAAGGCGAGAGTTTATGACTGAATGTGTATATTTGTTACTTTTTCACGCTCGAATAGCTGAACGGATTTAGACGAAACTTAGCACACAGAAAGACCACATCCTGGAAGAGCACTACCAATAGATTATGTTCCCTTGGGACAATTTTCCACATTCACGTCGGCGAAGCTACTGGTACCAGCCAGTAAATTGCAAAAACACTGGTCATAGGCTTCCCCAAAGATCGCCACAATGACCGGCCTTATGCGTTTCACATCCAGCGTTCTCCTGCGATCATCACCAGGTCATCTGTACACTTTATAGGAGGCCTATTAGCATATATTGTGCTGGTAGAAATTTAATAAATAGTGGCGTTTATATTCGCTGCCTATGCGGCAATTCTGTGCTCTATGACGTTACGTTGACCTACATATGTTTCATTATTACTTACCTTTTGTTGCACTTTTCCTTTTTTATGTGCTTCCCGGGAGCGATAAGGGTTTCTCTGCTCCCCTCATATTTTATTGTTTGTCAGTTAAAAATGAGGTAAATATACTTACGTTGTTTTTTAGGTAAAGGTTTTGTTCTGGCAAATGCTACTGCTATAGTCTTAGTTTCGATGCCTCGACCATGTTAAGGTTTAGAGGGGTTTTCTATAAGATAACTGCCTATTCTACAAGACCACGTGCCTGTGTAGGAACAAAAAGGTCTCTTATAACAGGAATTACCAAGGCCAGTTAAGGCCGACGCTTGCCAAGGCTGTGGATTGTTCGAAGAAGTTACTATACCCATCGCAAAAAGGTCAACTGAATGAACACTGTGGGTTTTAGTCCGTCTGTTGACGCTTCATCCAGAGAGGGGAAAGTTATTTTATGATTTCCTACATAAAAATATTTTTTGTGACGTAACTACAAATTTACAGTTTTCAGATTTCTAAAGAACCCTAAAAAGAGTGGAAGAAGCTATTTGATAATTTCCGACCATAAAAGAAACTTAATTCACCAAAAGTCAGATCTACAATAGATCTACAATAAATCATGATCATGGTCTCATATTGTTTAGGTCCTCCATTATAAGAAATCGATATGATTAAAACATTTTCCAACGACAAATTATCATGGAGTCCAAATGTGTTTACCAAATGCTTTAGAGTAGAAGTAGATTTTTGTAGAATATTAGATACTCGTATATTCCCTAGTTTTTCTTTTACTTACTTTTAATTAAACAATGAAGTGGAAAAAAGTTGTGGAACTACGTTAATGAGAATTTTCTCTTTTAATACATTTCCTTTTAAAAATGTTTTCTTAGGTTCCACTTGGAATTTTTTGTACAAATACTTACATTGCATTATTTTGGTAACAAATTGTATTTTGCATGTCAATTGCAACGTGGTCTAACTTCGATTCATTTTAACTTTTAAATTTAGTGTTCTCGCTTTAGTATAGTAATTGGACATAAATATGTACGTTACGATGATAAGAGATAGGACGGCGTGTCGTTATTTCCATGAAAGTTGGGTGGCCATTAGTGTAGGAAGCTACTTGTGTTGATAGATACTCCTGCGCCATCCCATATTTTAGTTCGTCGTACTTTTGAAACTGCCGCTGTGGCTACCGTGAACCACAAAGAAAGAGACAAGAAGAGAAAAGAAAAAGAAGAAGTAAAGAAGAAGAATGAGATAAATGGCAGATATACAATAAACCAGTTTCGTCAATTCATACACGCACACACACATGTCATAATTATACAAAATTAATTAGATTAATTAAATTACAGAAGAAATTAATGAAATAATTTTACTCGTATTCATAATAGATGTACTATAGTCAAGCTTACTAACGTAAAATATAACAATATTTTGGCAAGACATAATAAAAAAACTAACGAAATATAAATCTTGCTTAGGCAATGTCAGTAAAAACTCAAATATTAAACTGAATAGTTTAATGAACAAATAATAAAATTAAGATAAAATTATAATTAATAAAACCGCATTTCCCGTAAATAAATGTTTTTTTTAAACAAAAATGATGAAAAAAATAAATATTTATATATTAAATTTTCCAATAATTACGAATAATATCAGCTCCATGTTCTGCTAACATCATAACAGCAGCATGGATTTTTCCTCTTATCATGGTCGGCATTGCAGAAGCGTCCACCACGCGTAAAGATTCCAATCCTTTCACACGTAAATCACCATCCAATACATCACCCATGGCACAAGTACCAGCGTAGTGCCACATTGTTGCAGACATTGAAACAGCATAGCATCTCCAGTACTCATAGGAACCGGGAACAAAATCTTTACAAACACCAACATCAACTAGAGAAGCATTAATCTTCTTAAAGTATTTTGTTTCTAAAACTCGGTTATGATCCACAAACGCTCTAGCTATCAAATCAATGTCATCTTCATTACTAAACATCCCTGTATGAACCACAGGATTTTCGTCAGGGTTAGCGCTTTTCAGAAGTACACATCCTCGAGATTTTGGTTTCAACAAACCAAGTAAAGTGAAAAGAACTTTTCTGTTTTTACTAGCTTCATAGAAAGTATCTGAGATGTTGAAAGCGTAGCTGAACATGTTGACACTTAACTGTAAAAGATTGCTTGATTCACATTGAAAGTCTAAGTTTATAGTAACATAGTCTGCGTATTTGTTATCAAGTGCCACGTATCCATTGAAAGACGGTACTGGGAACTTGTGTGGATTTCCAGCTGGTGTAGCAGATTCACACTCATCGACTTGAAACAACACTGAAGCACACGCATGGTCTTGGAAGTTCTGACCAACTGGTAGATCAGCTATTACGTCAATACCTACAGAAGAGAGATGCTCTTTTGGTCCAATACCTGACAACATTAGAAGTTTAGGGCTGTTTATAGCACCAGCTGATACGATTACTTCTTTATCCGCAAACACCTGAATAGTTTCTCCGCTGGAGGTAGTCACTTGAACTCCGACCGCTTTGGTGCCGTGTAGCAAGATTTTTGTGGCAGTAGTAAACAGTGATAGGCACAGATTGGAGCGTGTCTTTGCCCTGCCAAGATATCCAAACGCACTGTTTTGACGTACTTCATCACCAATTTCGAACAGATTCTCGCCGTAGCCAACAGCCGGAATCTGTGAGTTGATATCGGATACGATTTTGTGACCAAGCTCTTTAAATGCTTTTAAGTATTTCTGGTTTGAGCAGTATTTATCTTTACCGATCTTTATTGGACCATCAAAACCGTGGAAACTTAAATCTTCTTTTCTGAGAAGTTTTGGGTTTATCAAAGTTTCCAATTTCTTGAAGTACCGTTGAATGTTTTTAAAGGTCCACTTATCGTCTTTTACAATTTTTGCCCAAGTATCATAGTCTTCAGGGTCGCCGTTTGTATGCATCATGTGATGGAGACTGCTACTGCCGCCTAACATTTTACCTTGCACCAGGGTCACAATGTTATCCTGGAGATTTTGCGCAGTTTTGCCATCATTTACCGAAGTGAAGTTGAAATCGTAAACTGAGCGAGCCAGAAGTGTGAACCAGGCGGGAAACTATAAAAATAAAAAATAACAGGAATTAACAAATTGTGTAAAGGTACTCATTATTCGACTAAAAACGTTATCCACAAAAATACAAGTAGTTTAATTGAAAAAATAAGGTGGACGGATTTTAAAGATTACGAATATCGTGTCCGTTATCATACCTGTGACTGAAGTGGGGGATACCCTCCAGCTTCGATTACCAACACTTTGGTGGTTTTATTTTCTGTCAGTCTGCTAGAGACGACTGATCCAGCTGAACCTCCTCCCACCACAATAAAATCAAAGGAATCACCATCTGTGAAGAAGAACAACATAATAATAATTTGAACCGTACGGACGTTCTACCCAGATTAAAAGGTATCCCATGTTCTTTACTAGTTGACAGTTTATATCTACACCAAAATTCATTAAAATTGGTTCCACGGTCTAGGCCGTGAAAATATAACAAATAGCCTAACACAGGCAAGTACGACCCATGAAACACAGTATGCATGCTCATCAAAAAGTGGCATAATTTAACTGTATTTCACCATATTTGGAAACATTTCTTAGTCCACACACAAATTACTAATTCATATTAGTAATTTGTGTGTAGAATAAGACACACAACACTACTAACTACACGACTAACTTAACATCATTGTTAAGTTTAATTTAATGCCTGTAACAAAAATAATGGCCCTATTAACCATTTATCATCTTTCACACAATCCATCAATTTTTTCTTCGGTCATATTTTAGCCCCATTTCCAAATATCTTCAAGATCATGTGGAAATATTTGACCTACTTTTTATCTTATGATGAGCTGGATACCGCCACGCAGTAGGTTGAAGTGTCTGTAACATCTGAAATGCTATTTGCATCGACTGAATAGTGGCCAGTGCTGCAGCCGCGGCTGTCATGGCTGGAAAGTAATAGGATACAAATCATTAACAGAAATGAAAAATTTTCAAAGGACTGTATTCACTGAACGTTACCGTTTTGGTGTCCCAGGACTCCGCGACCAGCTCACCGATAGTATTGTATAAGAATGATTTATTATATGATATCAATTCCGCTAACCTAATCGTCAGATGTTTTCTTTTATTATTAATAATATGTTTTTTACCACAATCTCATCTGATGTAATGGTCGAAGTTGAAGCAAGCTTGCCTAAAAATCTCCTATTCAGTTTGTACTTCCAGTTCGTGCTATCAGAAAACGTAGACTCGGGCAGGGAATTCCACTTCTTAGCTATCCGCAAAGTTATATTTACAAACATTTTACATAACATACCTACAGTCATTCTGAGAACTTACAAGTATTATTATTTATACCAATACATTGGGACCACAAATATCGAAAAACTATTTTAAAAAGTAATTAATATTGTCGTTAATGACTTACCTGATGGATTAATGTGTCTTGTATTGAAGATAACATTACTTTTCATTTCAAACCATTCTTTTATACTATGTATTTTAGAGAAGATTGTTGAAAAAAATATCGAGGAGACAACCAAAATGAATTTTAAACATTTAGGCGCTTTTCAGGATGGGGTGTTATGTCCGTTCCTTCACGCGTGTGGCCGTCTCCTTCGCCAGCTTTTTTGCTTCGCAGAAGGAGGTCACCGCCTCCTATTCTCTCTCGCTACGGATCATGGCCTGTACTTGTATCCAGTGAGAGACATATCCTCTGGCGATCGCCCCCACGAGGATACGACGGTGCTCCGCCCAAGCGGGGTACCATCTCCACCATATGCTCCACCGTGATAGCCCGGCGCCTTTTTCCACCTGAATCTGGTGCAGGAACCTCCTAAATTGGCCATGTTCGGTGAGAACCTGCATCATGCAGAAGGTGAGGACGCCGTGACGTCTCTACAACCCCTCTTCAAAGAGGGAACTTACCACCATGATTATTGCGTACCCAGCGCTAGGTTGCAACAGCCATACCACTTTGAGATCTTGCTAGAACTTTGTCTGCCAGGCCGCAACTTGTCGCCGCAGTAGAGTTTCGTCCTGGCGTTGCATCTCCATGCGCAAGTCGTGCATACATGCAAGGACTGTTACTTCCAGAGATCTCATGGTGGCAGACGGGCAACAAGGTTCGCTACTTCACGGGGAACCGTGATGCATCTTTGCACCATCTGTATCATCATGAATACCACAGCTATAGGGCAAGGCAAGATAACAAAGTAAGAAGCAGTGTAAAGTTCAGTGTTCAGCCTTATTTTAATTTAAAAAAATATAAATTTAACGGTAAAGCTCATAATAAACACATTCCAGTCTTCCAGATGGAGAGGAATACCAGTATTTTATATGAAGTTAATGCCAATCTGGGTAATTCAGTGTCTACTATCAGATTTAGCCCAGCTTCCCCTTTTACGAATGTAGTCTTAGTTGTTTGGTTTTATCATCCAAATATATGTATTTAAATGCAAATTAAGTGGTGATAATGTTATCAAGTTTTAAAAACACAGTTTTAATGGTTTTCATGCCTTTTTTTTTTTTTTAGAATTCCGAACTTCAGTTGGAAAAACCGATCCCTTATAGTATCACTTCAGAAATCAAATTAAACAGTTGCTCGCTTTGTTGTCCACATGTTCATCTGTCCGTCTATCCGTGTGTTGCCGGCGGTCAAACTGAAATTAATATCAAGTACACAAGTTTGCTACCCCTCCAAGCAGCAGTGAAAAATCAATCTACTAAGTCAACGCACTTTAAAGGGTACGTAATCTAATATGTTTTATGCGATTTACGACCAATCAGAACATCTTCTCCTGGACGCGAACTACAGTGGTTAATCTGGAAATCTCTAAACCGACGGGAAACCCAGGTTGGCCGCTGTAAAAAAAATTTGGCCAAATGGGGCTTCCTCGACCCATCTCTAACACAGTGCCAGTGTGGAGCTGCTGCACAGGACATGCGTCATTTGCTATGCTGCCCGTCCTGCACAATCACTTGCACTTTTCACGATCTATACGAGGCCGTGGCTGGTCAGAAAAATCTAGTTTGAGAACATCGACACGAAAAGAAGAAGAACGTAATATAAAGGTATGGCTGTTTATACTCCGCTCAGACGCATATTTTGACACTCGCTAGGAAATCAAAACAACTATATATATCGCTAGAATCATTTGGCAAGAAGCAAGGTCTCATAGCACAAGTACAGGAAAAGTCTGAATACTGGTAGTTACTGCACAAAATAATTCCTTTTTTGCGATTCGGAAAAATCTTTGAGACTCGATTCGGGAATTGAACTATTTTAGTCAACTTATATGGAACCCTCGGTGCGTGCGCAACCTTACACTTACTGTTTTTTTTTTTAATTTACTTTTAATTGTAATTGTAATCGTATTTGTAAGTGATAATAATAGAATAGTTGGAAGCAAATAACAGAATTCTTTATCAAAGGACAAAATTTATTTGTGAAAAAATAAACAATGAATTCTATCAAATAGTTGTGGTTACTTTTGAATGGTACTGATTCTTATCGTCTTTTTATTCTTTGATACACAGTTCATATCACGTAAGTTGTTAGTATTTTATTTTATTTATTTATAAAAATGTATCGTTTCAGGATTCTTCGAGTTTTAGTAATATGCTATGCAATATGCACACAAATATCACACAATGCCGTCTAGTCCCAAGCTAAGCAGAGCTTGTGTTAAGAGTACTAGACAACTGATAAACATACTTAAATATTTCAAAATAAATACATATCACTACATAGTATAAAACAAAGTCGCTTTTCGTGTCTGTCTGTCCCTATATATGCTTAGATCTTTAAAACTGCGCAACGGATTTTGATACCGTTTTTATTAATAGATAGAATGATTCAAGAGGAAGGTTTATGTATATAACGCATGCATAATAAAGAAGAGAAACACTGATAATTTTAGATGTTTCTAATGTGATGTCGTAAATAAACAAATTTTTTTGTGCTTACATTGCAAACGCTGGCTGAACTCTACGAGATATATTAAAATAGTGTACTACAGTATTGTTCACCTTAAAAAGGTCTACAAAAAAGTCCGCGATGGTATATGTCCATCTCTTAGGGATAACCCACAATAACCATTTTTTATCCTTTACTTTTTACGAAAAATAATGGCTTATTTACGAAACAATTTTAAGCAATACAGCATTAATCTTTATCCAATTAAGTAACTTAAATAAAATGTGCATTTAATATAGATCAATATAGCCCTTTGCAGCGTGTAATTTAAATGAATCTTTTCGAGGATATTACAGATTTAAAATGCAGGGAAATAGCGGTTGCGGTAAATAACTTGATTCTACGTTTGTTACCTCAGAACTCTGTCGTTTATGGACCGACTTGCAACATTTTTTTCCCCCTAATAGGATATGCTTTCAGATTGGTCCTATTTTTTTCAAAATCCAGTTCTGATGATGGGATCCATAAGGAATCGAGGGAACTCCTCAAATATTCTAGGCAACTATATAATGATTTTAGTATTTTCATCGAGAACTTAAGCATTAACAGTCAAAAAGTAACATTTGATGAAGTGGAACTGATGAAAAAGACCAGAAATGGCCAACGGAACTTCACCCCTACAGAGATATCACAATGAAGATAGTTAAGTAACTATGACAATGAATATAAATAAATGGTTCTGAATAGTTATGTTGAAAATGGTAGCATCAAAGTGATCTGATGATGATGATGGAGCTGGAAGATAGGCACTGTAACTCCGTAATTAATTAATGTAACCTAGCCGTGTTTGGGCTTATTAGAATTGTCATCAAATGAACTTTAGCTATAAGGTACTATCGAACTGACCTGATAATGGGGCTGGGAAGAGGATAGGGACTTCATAATAAAATAATGTATCCTAGCAGTGTTTGGGTTAAATCGAATTGTCATGAGAAATAGGTACTCTGGCTATAAATGTATCACAACTAAAAAGTGTGAAATAAAATTTTTTTTACAAAAAAAAAATAACCAACTTCACCACAAAAAACAAAACACTAAATCGATCAAAATAACTTTAATTTCGGAAGTCAGTGTTAAGAAGCAGACAATACCAGAAACACTGACTTCCAAAATTAAAGTTATTTTGATCGTTTTAGTGTTTTGTTTTTAGGGTTCCGTACCTAAAAAGGAAAAACGGAACCCTTATAGGATCACTTTGTTGTTAGTTGGTCTGTCTGTCAAGACCCTATATCTCGGAAACGCATAAAGGTATCGAGTTGAAATTAAAATCATATACTCAGGTATGCGGTCCCTTGAAACTGTGAAAAAATCAAACTTCTGAGCTAACGAAAAAAAAGATACAGACGTTTATGTCGCAAAAAACGTATAATTCGACACTCTCAAGGGAATCAAAATTCATAGAGTACTTCCCGTTGACCTAGAATCCTGAAATTTGGCATGAAGCAAGGTCTAATAGCACTGTAGTGACCTACATAATTATTAAAATGATGTAATCATATAAAAATAAAATAAAATAATTTATTTATATACATACAGACACTAACAACTAGTATTATATAGAATCAGGAATCAAAATAAAAACAACTGTCCTAACATTCAACAAACAAACTGACCGAGACAAATTTTGTGTTAGTAGTTAATCTATTATCGGTTGTTCGGCGTAGCTATACGGCACATCTATAGTGCAGCGGCCGGCAGGTCCGCTACGTCACACGAGCCGCGCGCGTGAGCGAGACAGCGCGATCATTGTGTTGCGCTCGCGCACGCGCATCGGCCCGCGCGTATTGATGACGGGCAGTACGTTTTGCCGAGCCTACCGCCTAAGGTATATCCTTTCTGTGATATTTTCGCCGCGCGTAATTTATATTGTATGTCTGCTTACTTTCGTCTTTCCATCTTACTACCACTCCTTCTATCTCTTCTTAGTGGAACTCTTGTGTGAACGTGAACTGTAACCTGTGACTGTGTGTAATAAACTTTCAACTTCTTCTTGTGTACTTTGGACTTTCATTCATCTCTTCACACTATCTTCCTCTTCACACCTTCTCACACGCATTCTACAGCATTAATATAAGAAAAAATTTGAAAACTGTAAATTTGTAGTTACGTCACAAAAAAAAAAAAAAATTGCGTTTCGGAAAAATCTTCGTAACTCAATTTTGGAATTGAACTGTTTTCATAGCACCCTCAGTGCGTGCCACTTGCCCACTTTTTATAATGAAGTCGGTTATCCTGTTATTTTATTAAAAAACCTGAATCCATCTAAACTTTGCAATGGCACGTGTTTGCTGGTAAATTCACTAAAAACTGTCATAATAGAGTGCACAATACTCACTGGATGTGGTACCGGAGATGTGTGCCCATGGAGTTTCTTGCACATTCTTCTTCATAATGTTTTTTTTTAGGTGGGAAAATCATCTAATGACAAATCACACAAATCTTGGGCGGAGCGGGAGATAGTTTCAGACTTTTACTGACTAAAAACCTACTCCTGTTCCTTCTTTGCCTTCGTCCCAGGGCCCCGGGTTTCACTTTCAAACTACCCGTGGACCCAGTAGGCTTCGACCCTGCCGGGCTCCTCCGATTTGCTGACATCTCCCTGAGGCGCGCGTGGAACAATACGCGCGGTCGACGACTTGGTCCCGGTCCGGACGGTTACCGGACGGTCGCTGTCTGGAAGCCCGCGCCTACGGTGGCCGGAAATCCGCGTGGCGGTTGGGGCGTGAGGACCGTTGCCTCACGCGATCAGCCGCCTCCTTTGCCAGCATTATG
This sequence comes from Mythimna impura, assembly GCA_905147345.3. Classification (NCBI taxonomy): domain Eukaryota; kingdom Metazoa; phylum Arthropoda; class Insecta; order Lepidoptera; family Noctuidae; genus Mythimna; species Mythimna impura. Next base: position 20,583,637 of record LR990367.1, on the reverse strand, counting down.
CTTCGCAGAAGCAGGCGACTGCCTGCCACTCCTCGCACCGGACCATGGCCTGTACCAAGACCCGGCGCGAGAGATCGCCACCGCCGATCGCCCCCACGAGGACACGGCGTTGCTCTGCCCAAGCGGGGCACACCTCCACCGTGCGCTCCATCGTGTCCTCCGGGCGGTCCCCACAGTGACAAGTAAAGATATCTTTTGCAATGACCAATTATAAATCGTAGGGTCAAACTTTCAACGTTGCAACGTTATTGATCGTTGAGTGTTTTTCACATGGTCAATGATATGTCGCTCTTTCAAGAGTAACCTCAAAAGAAAACATGTTTGTATTATCTAATGACAAAAAAAAAGCTGTGAACATTGTACATAAAGACATTCTGTAGTATAATTAGTACTGGTGACCCGCCCCGGCTTCGCACGGGTGCAATGCTGATCAAAACCGCATCAAAATCCGTTGCGTAGTTTTAAAGATCTTCTTCTTCTCAGTCGGTACACTCTTGCCAGTGTGGTCGTGGTCATCACTGTAAATCACGATGAGTGATCATCTTGGTAACACGGCGCAATTCATCGCGGACTGCAGCTTTCCGAGTACATTCATAAACCGAGCACTTAGTTGCGCCTTGATCTGGTCTGTCCATCTCATTAGTGATCTACCACGTGGCCTGATGCCCTCAACTTTGCCCTGCTGCACTACGAGACGCTCTATGGAGTCATTACCACGACGAGATACACGGCCGAAGAAGTTCAAAATGCGCGACTGCACTGTGGATGATAGGCGCTGCCTGATCTAAGCGTACATAGGGACAAACAGCGGGAAGCAACTTTGTTTTATACTATGAAGTGATCAGCATTGCACCCGTGCGAAGCCGGGGCGGGTCGCTAGTTTTTTATATAATTCAGTTCCAGAAACATTGAAATGAATACCTATTCACCGAAAACGCAGTAATTTTTTTTTTTCAATAATTTTGAATAATAAAATTATAAACCAGTAGGTATAGTAATATTAATATTTAATTAAATTATATATTTTGTTTACCCTCGTCCGTGCGTCACTGCGGGGTGCGAAATGAAAACCAGCGCTGGGTGTCTGACGCCCAGTAACGACGCACTCTGCACTTTTGTTCTTTTTTACTTTGAGTTTGTAACCGTTATCCCGAATATTTTTTTTCTTCTATTTTAATCACTATTTGAATATTGACAGCTCTTCTAGATTTTTTTCCCGTCCGTCTGTACACTTGTCACGCAAATTGGTCTCGCAGTTGACTGTTTTTGTTCCTCTTTAAATCGAGGTACGGAGGGGTGCCTCGAAAGCAATATATCGACTGCATGTAAAGCACCGGAAAGTACCGGAAGACGTAGCGTTGGAAGGCCTCCTACAAGGTGGACCGATGACTTGGTAACGGTTGCGGGGGTCCGATGGATGCAAGACGCACAGGACCGTTCGCTGTGGCGACGCTTGGGGGAGGCCTATGTCCAGCAGTGGACGTCTTTCGGCTGAAATGATGATGATGATGATGATGATGTAAAGCACAATCAGCCTTATAATGTCCCCACTGCTGGGATTCAGGTCTTCACTCTAGTAGTGGACCGTAATCCGACAAGCAGGCCCAGTGCAGGTTGGTGGATGTCATATGTTTTCGATTTTTTTACTCTAGAACATGCCAGTTTTCTTACGATGTTTTGATTCATCGATTTAAAAACAGTGGTAGGTAACGAAATAAATTACACAAAGTAATGTAATTGTCTGAGTTTGAATCTACAACTTACAACTCGTAAGTCAGGGCCGTTACCACAAGGCTAGCATTTTTCAACATGCTGGTGCTTGGCACCAACTGTTATTTGTAAACATTTAGTACACTACGACACTACACTACACACTTGGATACTACAGTTTACTAGAAGCTTGAAAGTCTGACAACTGGTCTTGCCAAGGAGAAGGAGGTCAGAGGCAGCAACCTACCAATATTCAGCTGCTTTAAATCAGACTGGACGCCGATTCAATTAGCTCGAAAAAGGCTAAGTTTTCATACAATTTTAAACAGGTTCTCTTTCTTTATTACTATAATGATCAAGGCAAACCAGACGGTAACAACCAAAACATGGGTAGACCATTTCGGATTTTTGTCCCGAGAGTATGATTCCTAGGGACAATATTCTATTTTTACGCGGGCAAAGCTAAAAATTATAACACTAAAAAATACGTGTTTGTGTATATTTTATTTTTTTACCGTTCTACTACTGACTAGTTATATGAAGACATCTGTATTAATTACGAGAGACACTTAGTCAATTATAATTGGTTAAAACCTCCTTCTCTCATGCTATAACACGAAAATATCTTGTATTATGGTGAAAAGATTAGCTTATGAACCGACTTCTTAAGAAAAGAAAGAAAAAGAAAGAAGGAAAATTAATTATAAATTAATTTGTGATTCGCAAAGGACAAACCACAAGGCTTCAACGGGCTTGTACTTTCTATCTGATTTCGATTTTTTGATAACCAGGATTAACAAAAGGTGACCACTAAAAATACGCCAAGTCAATGAAGCTCGACAAAAACCCCAGAAACGATCCAACAGTCTTGGGTCCCGCAACAAAATGAATCGCAAAAGATCAGCAAAGAAGTTTGAATAAAGAAAACAGTATTATTAGGTCTTAAAGTATGAAATTGCCTTTTTTTAAAACGGGTTGCTTTGAAGTGTGTTATATCTTTGGATTGACTTGGAATTATAAGTTTCAATAAACTTTATATTAAAGGTACGTTATTCTTTTTTCAAAATTAGGGACTTATTGGTTTCTTTGTGTTTTGTATTTTCTGTAATATATTTCATACAAAACACACACAAGTACTGCGATTCTGATTCCAATGCATGACTAAATTACATAAATTCTCGTTCAATTTTGAATCTACAGAATACACGATCAGGAAGGGATAAATAATATGTATAAGTATATATATGAATGTCGATACACTAACATAAAATAAAACAACGAACGCCTACCTCAAAGCAAACTGCAATAAATGAACAGGCAAAATATTATGTTGTATTATTTTCAGTTTTCACTTGAAATTGGATGGTGCGAACATATCGATAGGCGCTTCCCTATTACGAAGGCCATAGAGCAACAAGACGTGCCTGCAGTCACTGCTAGTGACAGCAGTTTTTATTTAAATTACAAAAAGGCTAACCTAAAAAAACTGGCCAATTGCGAGTCGAACAATTGAAAAACTGGACAACTTAAGTGGCAAATGATATTTATTTTGCAAATAGGTTTTAAAAAACACAATTACACGTCAATTTTTTCGTCAATTTAAACTAGATGAGGAAGGGTTTTCTAGCTGACTACCCTGAGTGACACTGAAAGAAACTCAAAGGTCAGTCTCTTTTAAAATTCACTTGAGAACCATGTAGATTATTGTCAGAGATGGTCTTTTGAGGATAGGACCACATATATTACAAATATTTGAGTGCACCAATCCAGTCAGTGTAAGCATTTGGCACTACTTAACATTACCCTCTTGAAGTTCATCACACTAATATTATAAAGGCGAGAGTTTATGAGTGTGTGTGTATATTTGTTACTTTTTCACGCTCGAATAGATGAACGGATTTAGACGAAACTTAGCACACAGAAAGACCACATCCTGGAAGAGCACTACCAATAGATTATGTTCCCTTGGGACCATTTTCTACATTCACGTCGGCGAAGCTACTGGTACCAGCCAGTAAATTGCAAAAACACTGGTCATAGGCTTCCCCAAAGATCGTCACAATGACCGGCCTTATGCGTTTCGCATCCAGCGTACTCCTGCGATCATCACCAGGTCATCTGTACACTTTATAGGAGTCCTATTAGCATATATTGCGCTGGTAGAAATATAATAAATAGTGGCGTTTATATTTGCTGCCTATGCGGCAATTCTGTGCTCTATGACATTACGTTGACCTACATATGTTTCATTATTACTTACCTTTTGTTGCACTTTTCCTTTTTTATGTGCTTCCCGGGAGCGATAAGGGTTTCTCTGCTCCCCTCATATTTTATTGTTTGTCAGTTAAAGATGAGGTAAATATACGTTGTTTTTTAGGTAAAGGTTTTGTTTTGGCAAATGCTACTGCTATAGTCTTAGTTTCGATGCCTCGACCAGGTTAAGGTTTAGAGGGGTTTTCTATAAGATAACTGCCTATTCTACAAGACCACGTGCCTGTGTAGGAGCAAAAAGGTCTCTTATAACAGGAATTACCAAGGCCAGTTAAGGCCAACGCCTGCCAAGGCTGTGGATTGTTCGAAGAAGTTACTATACCCATCGCAAAAAGGTCAACTGAATGAACACTGTGGGTTTTAGTCCGTCTGTTGACGCTTCATCCAGAGAGGGAAAAGTTATTTCATATGTGACGTAACTAAAAATTTACAGTTTTCAGATTTCCAAAGAACCCTAAAAAGAGTGGAAGAAGCTATTTGATAATTTCCGACCATAAAAAAAACTTAATTCACCAAAAGTCAGATCTACAATAGATCTACAATAAATCATGATCATGGTCTCATATTGTTTAGGTCCTCCATTATAAGAAATCGATATGATTAAAACATTTTCCAACGACAAATTATCATGGAGTCCAAATGTGTTTAGCAAATGCTTTAGACTAGAAGTAGATTTTTGTAGAATATTAGAAACTCGTATATTCCCTAGTTTTTCTTTTACTTACTTTTAATTAAACAATGAAGTGGAAAAAAGTTGTGGAACTACGTTAATGAGAATTTTCTCTTTTATTATTTCCTTTTAAAAATGTTTTCTTAGGTTCCACTTGGAATTTGTTGTACAAATACTTACATTGCATTATTTTGGTAACAAATTGTATTTTGCATATCAATTGCAACGTGGTCTAACTTTGGTTCATTTTAACTTTTAAATTCCGTGTTCTCGCTTTAGTATAGTATTGGACATAAATATGTACGTTACGATGATAAGAGATAGGACGGCGTGTCGTTATTTCCATGAAAGTTGGGTGGCCTTTAGAGTAGGAAGCTACTTGTGTCGATAGTACTCCTGCGCCATCCCATATTTTAGTTCGTCGTACTTTTGAAACTGCCGCTGTGGCTACCGTGAACCACAAAGAAAGAGACAAGAAGAGAAAAGAAAAAGAAGAAGTAAAGAAGAAGAATGAGATAAATGGCAGATATACAATAAACCAGTTTCGTCAATTCATACACACACACACACATGTCATAATTATACAAAATTAATTAGATTAATTAAATTACAGAAGAAATTAATGAAATAATTTTACTCGTATTCATAATAGATGTACTATAGTCAAGCTTACTAACGTAAAATATAACAATATTTTGGCAAGACATAATAAAAAAACTAACGAAATATAAATCTTGCTTAGGCAATGTCAGTAAAAACTCAAATATTAAACTGAATAGTTTAATGAACAAATAATAAAATTAAGATAAAATTATAATTAATAAAACCGCATTTCCCGTAAATAAATGTTTTTTTTAAACAAAAATGATGAAAAAAATAAATATTTATATATTAAATTTTCCAATAATTACGAATAATATCAGCTCCATGTTCTGCTAACATCATAACACCAGCATTGATTTTTCCTCTTATCATGGTCGGCATTGCAGAAGCGTCCACCACGCGTAAAGATTCCAATCCTTTCACACGTAAATCACCATCCAATACATCACCCATAGCACAAGTACCAGCGTAGTGCCACATTGTTGCAGACATCGAAACAGCATAGCATCTCCAGTACTCATAGGAACCGGGAACAAAACCTTTACAAACACCAACATCAACTAGAGAAGCATTAATCTTCTTAAAGTATTTTGTTTCTAAAACTCGGTTATGATCCACAAACGCTCTAGCTATCAAATCAATGTCATCTTCATTACTAAACATCCCTGTATGAACCACAGGATTTTCGGCAGGGTCAGCGCTTTTCAGAAGTACATATCCTCGAGATTTCGGCATTAACAGACCAAGTAAAGTGAAAAGAATTTTCCTATCTTTACTAGCTTTATAGAAAGTGTCTGAGATGTTGAAAGCGTAGCCAAGCATGTTGACACTTAACTGTAAAAGATCACTTGATTCACATTGGAACTCTAAGTTTATAGTATCGTAGTCTGCGTATTTGTTATCAAGTGCCACGTATCCATTGAAAGACGGTACCGGGAACTTGTGTGGATTTGCAGCTGGTATATAGGAGTCACACTTATCGACTTGATACAATATTGAAGCACACGCATGGTCTTGGAAGTTTTGACCAACTGGTAGATCAACGATTACTTCGATACCTAAAGAAGAGAGATGCTCTCTTGGTCCGATGCCTGACAACATTAGAAGTTTAGGGCTGTTTATAGCACCAGCTGATACGATTACTTCTTTATCCGCAAACACCTGAATAGTTTTCCCGCTGGAGGTGGTCACTTGAACTCCGACCGCTTTGGTGCCGTCAAGCAAGATTTTTGTGGCAGTAGTAAACAGTGATATGCACAGGTTGGGGCGTGTCTTTGCCTTAGCTAGGTAAGCAATCGAACTACTTTGGCGTAACTCATCACCAATTTCGAACAGATTTTCGCCGTAGCCAAGAGCTGGACTCTGTGAGTTGATATCTGAAACGATATTGTGACCAAGCTCTTTAAATGCTTCTAAGTATTTTTCATTTGAGCAGTATTTATCTTTACCGACTTTCATTGGACCATCGAAACCGTGAAAAGTTAAATCTTCTTCTTTGACATAATCTGGGGTTATGAAATTTTCCATTTTCTTTAAGTACTGTTGAATGTTTTTAAATGCCCATTTATCGTCTTTAGTCATTTTTGCCCAATTGTCATAATCTTCAGGGTCGCCATTCGTGTGCATCATATGGTGGAGATTGCTACTACCTCCTAACATCTTCCCTTGCACCAGGTTCACTTTGTTACCCTGCAGATTTTGCGCAGTTTTGCCGTCATTTTCCGAAGTGATGTTGAAATCGTAAACTGAGCGAGCCAGAAGTGTGAACCAGCTGGGATACTATAAGAATAAAAAAGTAAGCATAAATTAAGTAAATGTGTGGAGAATCTACGTTCCAAGGACATATTGATAAGATTACAATAATAGTGAATCATAATAATGTACCTCTGACTCAAGTGGGGGATATCCTCCAGCTTCGATCACCAACACTTTGGCGGTTTCGTTTTCTGTCAGCCTGCTAGCGACGACAGATCCTGCTGATCCTGCCCCCACCACGATAAAATCAAAAGTATCGCCATCTGTAAAGAAGAATAAATTAATCAAAACAAGATTAGAAATTATCCCAAGGGAGCCTTCTCCCGGGAGCAGAAACATACCATTCAATAGTTCAATGAAAGTAATCTCTATGTTTATCACTTCAAATGACTGCTTAGGATTTATAACAAATTAAAGTTGGTTTTTTAGGGTTCCGAACCTCAAAAGAAAAAAAACGGAACCCTTATAGGATCATTTTGTTGTCCGTCCGTCTGTCTGTCTGTCTGTCTGTCAAAACCCTTTATTTCGAGAACGCATAGAGGTATCGAGTTGAAATTAAATCCATACACTCAAGTCTGCGGTTCCCTGAAAATGTGAAAAAATCAAACATCTGAGTTAACGGAAAAAACATACGGCCGTTTATGTCGCAAAAAACGTGTGTTTCCACACTCTCATGGAATCAAAATTCATAGGATACTTCCCGATGACCTAGAATCCTGAAATTGGCCACGAAGCAAGGTCTCATAACACAAGTATAGGAAAAAATCTGAAAACTGTAAATTTGTAGTTACGTCACAAAAAAACTTTTTGTGACTCGGAAAAATCTTCATAACTCAATTCGGGAATTGAACGGTTTTCATAGGTAAGTTTGTACGGAACCCTCAGTGCTCGCGCACTGAGGGTTCCTCGCACTCGCACTTGCCCAGTTTTTTTTTAATTTATGTTGGGAAATCATCGAATGACATCTCTCGCTCTTGGGTTGCCTTCGTTCTAGGGCCCCGGGTTTTACTTTTACACTACCTGTGGCCCCAGTAGGCTTCGACCCTACTGAGCCCTTACAGATTGCTGACATATCTTAGTTCTAATATAAGGTTAATATTTCTTCGTTAATTTTCATGTTTTTTTTTTCATAATATTACATCTGGCTGCCATATTTTTAGCTTACTACTATCTCATTGATAAACAAATCATCATAAGCAGTCCACGCGTTTGGTCTCTAGAATACCATAAAAGAACAGATATCCATACACACGCTGGTAAATGTGCTCTTTTGCAACACGTAGTAATGTAAAAAACAATCTTCATCTTCTTCTTTGTCCGTCCCTGCTTCCATTTTGACTGGCCTGTTGGTCTAGTGGTTAGTGACCCTGACTGCTATGCCGGAGGTCGTGGGTTCGATTCCCACCTAGGACAAATGTTTGTGTGATGAGCATGATCATTTGTTCTGTGTCTGGGTGTAATTTATCTATATATGTATGTATTTAGAAATATATAAGTAGGTTTATCAGTTGTTTAGTACCCATAACACAAGCTCTGCTTAGCTTGGGACTAGACGGCGTTGTGTGATAGTTGTGGAATATTATTATTATTATTATTATTATCAATATGAAAATTCTGTGCCAAAACAATCGCTCCTGGGTTGTCGATTTTGGCAATATGCTTTTTTGAGGTCTCTCACGATGTTAAACCACCAGGTTAATGGCGGACGGCCTCTATCTCCCTTTTGTCCGGGTAAATTTAGACCTGTTTTTACCACATGGTCTTCACTACACTTCATTTGATACCATCTAAGGTGGAGCTCTGTCATTTTACTACCCTGTATGTACTCGTTGCGCACTCTGTGCATCCTGGTCACATCACATTCATGTAAAAATAGTATAATATTAATAAGTACCTACGGAGAAGTTGACGGCACTAATTTATTTAGTGTCGGTGAAGAATATATCTTCGTCTTCCATACTTTTTATTTAGTGGTCATTCCAGCATACCTTTCAAGCCATACCATCTTTTACACAGTTCATCAATCGTCTCTTTGGTCAAATTTTGTCAGTCTCACAAAAATGGTTAAAAATAAATTGATTTGTAGATAAGAAGTCTACAAATCAAAATTTCTTAACCATTTTCTAAATCATGAAGAAATATTTGACCTACTTTCAATCGTGTGATGAGCTGAATACCGCCACGCAGTAGGATGAAGAGTATTTAGCATCTGCAAAGTTAGTTGCATCGACTGGATAGTGGCCAGCGCTGTAGCCGCGTCCGCCATGACTGGAAAATAATATTTTACATCATTAATAGATATGAAACACTTTCAGCGGACTTTTTGTATGGTGGAAAATGACTTCTCCCACTCTTTTCATGTCAGACTTTTACTAAAACTACTAAAACCCACTCCTGTTCCTTCTTTGCCTTTATTCCAGAGCCCCGGAGTTCACTTTCATTTAACCCATGGCCCCAGTTGGCTTCGACCATGCTGGACCCCTACGATTTGCTGACATCTCCTTGAAGCGCGCGGAACACTACGCACCATCGACAACTTGGGCTCGTTCCGGACGGTTACTGGACGGCCAGTCGGAGCTACCCATAGCTTGCCGTTGGCAAGCCCATACCTACGGTAGCTGGAAATCGGGGTCGGGATCCCGGCGGCTGGGGGGCGTGACGGCCGTTACCTCGTGCATGCGCTAGCCTACTTTGCTACTGCTTCACAGAAAGAGGCGACTGCCTGCCATTCCTCCTCGCTCCGGACCAAGGCCTGTACCAGGGCCCGGCGCGATAGGTCGTTGCCGCCGATCAACACTTTTACAGGACTGTGAACGTTAATGTTGTATTGTTCAGGGTTTAAGGCTTACCGATTGTATTGAAGAATCAGTGCCATCAATTTTGCTAACCTAAACCCCAGATGTGACTTTGTTCGGGCCAAGCCCAAGTCGTCGACGGCGCGTAGTGTTAGATATGTCAGCAAATCGTAGGGGCCCAGCAGGGTCGAAAACTGGGGCCATCGGTTAAGTGAAAACGAACCCCGGTGCCCTGGAACGCAAAGCAAAGAAGGAACAAGCGAGTAGGTTTTAGTCAGTAAAAGTCTGACACGCCCTCGCGCTCCACCCAAGGGTGGGAGATCTGCCCTGCTAATTGTAAATGGAGTAATCGTCATTTTTGGGATTTTCTCGTTTTTGCAAAAATTACATCTCATGGGGATAATGTATACATAAAAATATTATTCTTTTATTCTTTTGGAACACTTTTAAAATTATATAACTCTGACTTGTTGTTTAGATATCAAAAAACATATTTAACGCGTTTATTTCTGAGCTCACCATTTGGCAAGTACTGCATTTGCAATAAGCAGAGATGTCATTAGATAATTTCCCACCTAAAAAAAATGATGTGATTTTGTTATTATCGATAAGCAGTTGACCACTATTTCAACTGATATTAAACAATTATTTGGCTTACAACGAAGGACGATTACTTAATTGTTATCTATTCATTTTTGACTGGAATATCCCCAGCTATCAGGCACACAGTCTTCGGAAAAGAATTCTACCTTTTAGCAGTAAAAAAAGCAGTATGTTACGCCATATCTACCAAGTTAAAACGCTAGAAAATGATCGTCTTTTGTGTTTTTTTTTAAGTCTGAATGGAGTTCTATTCACTATTTCTAGTTCAGGTTTATTATGAATGTTTATATATATATATTTTTTAGTAATACTTTTGTAAAAAATATTTTTAAATGGTAGAAAGCAACTACAACTTGAAATTCAAGGTTTATTTCCGGAAGGTTCCGATCCCTGACAGCCCCGTACCGGAGGCGCCCGATTTGTTTTTATCTTGATAAACTCAAATAAAAATCAGTTTAGCTTAAAAGTACCATTAGCAGGAGATTTTAAACAAAATTTTATTTCTTGTTTACTAAAATTATTATACTTGTCGGTGAAGTCAATAGTACGGAAGCTTGAGAACGAATGAACGAGCTAAGTGAAAAGTGACGCATGTCACTTTGACAGAATCCGCGCTGACGTTTGCACGAACCGAGCAGATAAAAGTGCCGACCGCAGAGGTTCGTGGTCTTTCCTCTGTCGGCAGCCGTGCGTACAACGTCTGGTCTCGGGGACTGTCTCACTGCTCGTTGTGTAAAGTGAATACCTAAAGCTTGCATCATAATAAATCAGTTGTGTGATCTGGAATAGTTTGTTTATTGCTCGATACCCAGCCATCGCCCACAAAACAGAGTACCTGAACAGAGCTTCAATGATGATCGGCATCCTACGCCGACATACTTAACTTTAAGAATTATGAAAACTATTAATCAAATAACAAAAAAAAAACTACAGCTTAAAAGATTTGATGTCGAACCAAAACATTCTTCAATCCCCTAAAAAGTATTTTTGGCTGCCTCCTTTTCCTAATATACCTAAATCAACGACCTCCCCAAATTAATGTGGGTTATTCTTTGAGGGCCTCGATCCCCGAGAGCTCCGTATCGGAGGCACCGGATATGTTTTTATCTTGATAAACTAAAATAAAAGTCAGTTTTGCTTAAAAGTGCCATCAGCAGAACATGTTAAACAAAATTTTTATTACTAGTTTACTAAAATTATTAGTAAGTTTTGCTTAGTTAAGGTAAATAGAATAGTATTTATTCGATGTAGGCAATACAATAGGCAACAACACAAAAACAAAAAAAAAAATACAGATTTACAATATAGTTGCGCTGAGCGTGCCCGAACCGAAAAGGTCGCCAACTCAGCAATTGCTGGGCGTCAGACACCCAGCGCTGATTTTCAGCTGGCACCCCGCAGTGACGCACGTTTAAATATTTTAATTATAAAATATAATATAGACTAAATAGATAAGTAAAAAAAAAACTTTATACAAAAAAAAAATAACCGACTTCACAACAAAAACAAAAAAAAAAAACACTAAAACGATCAAAATAACTTTGATTTAGGAAGTTGGTGTTTCTAGTAAGGTTTAATACCAGAAACACCAACTTTCTTTTTTTTGTAAAAGGTTTTTTGTTTCACACTTTTTAGTTGTGATACACTTATAGCCAGAGTACCTATTTCTCATGACAATTCGAATTACTGCTAGGATACATTATTTTATTATGAAGTTCCTATCCACCTCCCTGCTCCATCATCAGGTCAGTTCGATAGTACCTTATAGACAAAGTGCATCTCATGACATGAATAGAAACACGGCTAGGTTACATTGATTAATAAGAGTTCTAGTGCCTACCTTCCAGCTCCATCATCATCATCAGATCACTTCGATGATACTATTTTCAACATAACTATTCAGAACCATTTATTTATTTGTATTGTCATAGTTACGTAACTATCTTCATTGTTATTATCTATGTGAGGGTGAAGTTCCGTTGGATATTTCTGGTCTTTTTCTTCAGTTTCACTTCATCAAATGTTACTTTTTGACTGTAAATGCTCTTGATGAAAATACTAAAATCACTATATAGTTGCCTAGAATAATTATGATTAATCAGAACTAGTTTTTGGAAAAAATCTGACCAATCTGGAAGCATATCCTTTTAGGGGAAAAAATATTTTGCAAATCGGTCCATAAATGACGGAGTTCTGAGATAACAAACATAAGAAAAAGATACAACCGAATTGAGAACCTCCTTCTTTTTTTGAAGTCGGTTAAAAATAAACTTTAACGTGTAAAATTAGTTTCACTTTTTTTTATATCACTTAGGAATCAAAAATCCTTAATATTATATTATTATTCAACTTTAAAGTCTCAAAACATGCAAAAATCTGCTATAAAATAATCAATCAGAGTACCTAATAAAAAGTAAAATTTTTCAGTCTTTTCAAAAAACATACAAAATCGTCAATATTGTAAAAATCGTTATAAAATTGATATAAAAATTAACTTTAAAAATAGTCTCAACATAAACTCAAAGGAGACAATTTTTTTTGTTTGGGGAATAGGCCCACCACAAATTGTGGCGTATAGCAATGAAATGCACGTTAGTTTATTCCTTATAATCTCTAGATTACATTGGTAATATTGGCAAAACTTTATCTAACTGGAGTACCGTGAAATACGACAGTCAAAACATGACTCTCATAATAACCTAAAATCTCACAAGAGCGATTGTCTAATGAGTGGATAGGTCTCCTTGGTATTTTAAGTTAAAATAGTGCACTGTTCAATAATATACAGTATAAAACAAAGTCACGTCTGTACTACGTGACAGACTTTGATGTGATTTACACGATTTGATAGACTTATTCATGAAAATGCGTAGATGTATTCATTTCGAAATAGCGCGGCTTTTGTCGGCCATTGACTGTAGATCTAAAATAATAAGGTGATGTGTTTTATGCTGGTTGTGTAAGGAGAAAAAAAAACACATTATAACATCACAAGTATTTATTACTGTTCATCATCATCATTTTCAAAGTCATCTCTTAAAAGCAGTATTTCATCTAAAAAAGATGCAGGTGGCTCAACCTCACCTTGATGCCGCGCCCAAGATAAAAACCACACTATAAGTACACATCACATGCACAGCAGCCAACAGTGCGTCTGCCCACTAAACAATTACAACAGTATCCAGCAAGAGCAGTATTCAACATTCCGTTGAAATCGTGCTGCACAATTGATACAACGGCTTTGTGGATTATGCATGTATCTACAGATGCCATTTTCATAAAATCTTTCGAATAAAAATACGAAAAGAACAGAAGAAACATGCTATCTAGTAATCGGAAACAATAATAATGTTGTCTGTAGCGGTGGGGGTTTCAACGACGAACAGTTTTCAAAGACCGTTTTTTGTTCTGCAACGTAACAACCGTTTTCCATCCTGAGACCAAACAGTCTTCGTTGCATAAACCAGTCTTCGAATTACTGTATGCGAATTGTTATCTTACTGTTAAGAATATAAGGTCGAAAATCCATTGCTTCAACTATCACACTCGTCGCGTCGTCGTTTTTAAAACCAGCCTTGCTATTCTGAAAAGTTTATTTGCGAAATCACTTCTGAATCCGCAGTGAAATCATGGTGAAATTAAAGTTTCGTATTCTGAAATGGAGTGAATTCGACACTGGCGCCACTGAGTGATGATCAAAGTGAGAGGAACTAAAACGGTTGAGTATTTTGACATTTATCTACAAATTTGTCTATACGATTTGGTACTCTGAAATACAATTCGCTGAGTGTGACATTCGAGATGATTTGTGAAATGAGTTTCGAAATGATTTACCATTTACAGAATAGCACGGCAGTTATTGCAATGAAAAATGAATTTTATTTATAGTCATAAAGTTCATTTTTCATTGTAATAACTGGTTTTGAAACGACGACGCAACGAGTACAGAATTTATTACCGTCCTCAAACTAGTTGCGACAACGAACGTTTTCTGCAACTACTTCACTCAACGATAGTTTCGTCTTCAAACCAGTTGCGACGACGACCGTTTTCTGCAACCGTTTATGTCGTCGCCAAAACGGTTACGTCTCGTCCGTCTAAAATTCGACAACGACCCACCACTAGTTGTCTGTCAGTGTCAAACTGATTGAAACTGGACCACAGAGCATCTGCAACGGGCAAATTACGTTTCGTTCCACATTGATTTTTAAAGTACGTTACTTGATATTTGTGTTAACCGTTAATAACAGCATTAAAAACAAGTTCGCTGGACCAATTAATTATTATCTCTTGAAACGCATTTAAATCCGATGTCTCCGCTGCGCACTGTAGTAACATTTTTTTTTCACGTTAAAATAAACTTGAAAACGCTCCTAAACAAGCATTTTTTGCCGTAACACTTTTTTACTATTATTTCATTATTCCGGTTAGATTTCTATATAATTTTTGGTCTGTTAATTATAATAAGATGATCGCTTTTTCCATGTGTAATATTATTAAAAAACATAACCGTTTAATAGTGGGCCCAAAAAAAATTGTCTCCTTTGAGCACTTTTTATGTAGAACGTACAAATTGAAAACAACCGAAAAAATAATAAAAATAAATGTAATCATATTTATCGCATTCGGGTGCCTTCGGTACAGGGCTCTCGGGTATCGGGGCCCTCAAGGAATAACCTATTAATGTACGGATCATATGTATTGTATGCCGCAGGAGACGCCCCGGATTTAAAGTTCTATTAAAATCTATTAATGGAAAATAAATGATCACATCATCAATATATTGAAAGAAGCAGTATTTTTCAGTAGTAAAAAAGCCAACTAACCAATAAATTTAAAAAACAGCGCACGATGAAAGGAAAATCAAAATCTAAAAACAGTTAAAAAAAGCAATTAATTTTATGATTAACTTTTTTTTAACTTACCTGATGGGTTAATGAGCTGTCTTGTATTGATGATAAGAATACTTTTTTTTAATTTCAAACGCTTCTTTTATACTATCTGGGAGAATATTGTTGACTAATTTTCGAGGAGACAAGACCGAAATGGAATTTTAGTACATGAGAATTTTTCAATATGACATTTTTTTACTTTTGTTCAAAAAATCTAACTAAATGATACTTTTGGACTTCAACAGGCTATATATATACAAAAAAATGGGCCTCCATCCGTACCCGTTACTGATCATATTTGTGTAGTCAAGAGTAAAAAAAACAAAATCCCAAAATTTATCGTGATATATCAATCGATACATTCATAATCGATTGCACTGTGGAGGAACCTTCACTTTTAGAGGCCAATTGTTTAACGATTAAAATAAAAAACGATACAGTAATAATCGCAATTTATAGACCACCTAGTTTTAGATTACTTAGTAACTTTCTAAATTCTTTACACAGCCTTTTAGAGAATTTGTCGTCATTTAAAAATATTGTTATAGTCGGTGATATCAATATTGATCTAATTGATACCAACTCCGACAGTATTGCGTACTTGGATATTATTACCTTTCATGGGCTTCTCCCAGCTATAAATACTCCTACAAGAGGAAAGTCTTGCTTAGATCACGTAATTTTAAAAACAAAACATAAAGCGTTCACGTTTTCTATCACCGATCATGAAGCAATATTATTTTGTTTACATACCGATGTAGTCAAAACAAAACTTTTAAAATCTAAAATAAGTTATAAAATCGACAAAGTAAAATTAATATCTGATTGTGATAAGTATAATTTTGACCATATTTACCAGGATACAAATTTAAATACAGCCACGTATAATCTCATTGACATTATTCAACAACTTATTGCAAAAAATTCAATATAACGATCTATTCCCAGAAACAAAATAGTAATGAAGCCTTGGATGACGGTCTACTACGTTGCATCCACACTAGAGAACGAATGCATAAAAAATTAAAATCAAATGAAAATGATGTTATAATGAAAGTGTCGTACTTAAGAAATCACTGTAACAATTCACTTAAAAAACTTAAAAAAAGAATATGAGAAAGGTCAATTGGCAATGTCTAAACTTCAAAAAAACTATGGTCTACCATAAAAAATATCACAAACACTAATAATAATAAAAATCAATTACCATTGCAACTACTGCCGAACAACAAAAATCCTGAAGATGCAATCAGTGAATTAAATGTATATTTCTCTACTATTGGTAATCGACTATCTGATGCGATCCCCTTCCATTTCCCTAGTCTGCAAAGAGTCACTCAACCAATTTTAAATTCTTTTATTCTCCTGCCTACTGATAACGAAGAAGTTGAAAGAGAGATTAATTTATTAAAAAGTGACTGCTCACCGGGTTGGGATCAAATTATTTCCAAATAACTCCTGTTCTCACTAACTTTATATATCGTTGTTTTGTTTCTGGAGTCACTTGAAAATGTCTATATTTAATACTTTTACGTGAACTAATTTTAGGGCAATTACAATTTAAACTTGGTGGAAAGTTGCATTTATAGGCATAGATATTATTACTGAGATTAGCAGAGTCCATTCGGTTTTGTATTGTAAAGACAATATATTTAGTTTTATCTTCGTTTAATGTAAGAAAGTTAGATGACAGCCAATGACACACAGCATTAAAACCATCTTGCGCTAGATTAAATAGTTCATCAAACGAGTCCGCGTAAAAACACAGAGCCGTATTATCTGCATATGCAAAGATATGACAGTTTTTAATTTTATGTAAGCAGAGCTCGTTTATGCAGCAGAGGAAAACCGTCGGGCCTAATATACTTCCCTGTGGCACCCCAAAATCAACCAGCAATTCATCACATATGTTTTCCAATTTTTCACTTATATGTTTTCCAGTTTTTTAAACATCCAATATGTTATTTAGCAGAAAAAACATAAAAACTTAAATATCTGAATTTGTAATTTGTGGGAGATCTGGAGTATAAACTAAGCCTAAGCCTGTATCTTAGAACTCCAGGCCCCCCATCATCAAAAAAACTTAAATATTCGACAAATGCTTTGTGCATTAGAGCATATGGACGTGTGTATTATGTAAGTGGAGGTGTGTAGGTATATATAATATAGATATATATTTATATAAATATGACAATATTTTAATATACATTTATAAAGTTAATATATGTGCTTGAATGTTTGTATACTTATAAGTGTATAAATTTATGTGTAGTTATAAATATCGGAAGAAATTATTTTAACACGTCAAGGAATTTTTCAGTTTCCGAGTAGCTTAAGGTAAGCAACTACTTTGTAACCTTGCTTTTGCATTCTTTTTTGCAACAATTGGCTATAGAAATTATTTTATTTATTTTGTTAAATAGCATGCTTCCTCGGAAAACGGATTAGTCTCTGCGCAAAAACAGTATTTACAGCAGTCGACTCACATACTGCATAGTTTCTTCTAGAGGTAGCCACTCGTTTTCTACTATCCTCGGGTACAACAGAGTGTATATAAAGTACAGTGTGCAATATATACAGCTGGCGAACAGTCAGAATTTAAGTTTCCTCATAAAGTTTTGACATAGGGTATAAACGCGGTTTGAACAAGCTAACCTTTAGTATCATTTTTTGCGCTCTTTCAAGTGTTATTATTTTACTCTTACTTGCTCCGCCCCATGTAGTGATACAGTAACTTAAGATAGATTGTACCAAAGCCTCATTATTAAATTCACTCAATCAATCCTAGTCTTTTAGAACCATGAGATCGGCTTCTGTTCTTACTGGATACAGAGGAATAACAGTTTTTATACAAGGAGCAACAGCCTATCCAACATCCACAGCCCAGTAACTGGTTGATGTTTCTATTATTCTAATTAGCCCATTATTCCCCTTTTCAAATTTGCACAGCTGTTATATATATGCTATAATAATATAATGTGTTTTACTAATTTTCAGTTTACACTGGAGATAAGACATTGTCAATATTAACGTGTTCTGAAAATTATAATTTTAAGTTTTGCATGCTTTGTTTCTTATCTGTTTAAATAATTATATTAAATAAATATCAAAATGAGTTTATCTGAATGACGGAGCTCTTTTTCGAAAAACAGCAGTTATTTTATTCATTCTGGCCTTGAATACACTTAAATTATAATCGGACGGGAAAACCGCAGCTGGCAACTTGTTCCAGTCCCTCGATGTACGCGGTATAAACGACGAGGCAAAACGCTTTGTCCGGACCGTAGAGGTTTCAACAACGTAAGGGTGAATACTCGCCGTTCGTCGGGTTGTCCGATGGTAAAAATGAGATGGTGGAATCAAGTCATGCAATTCCTATCCTGTAAAACACCGAAAGGCCGGCTACCCTTCGCCTGTGCTCAAGGCACATTGTAGATTGGATTTAACTAGATCTGGATCACCAATTACTAAAATATATATATTTATTATTTTTAATTTGTATTTTTGGTGTACAATAAAGAATATATCTATCTATCTATCAATTAGCCTCTTCGCATGCCTTTCCACCGAGTCCAAAGCTGCTAGGTGACATTTTGCAGCACCAGACCATATTTGGCTGCAGTACTCCACACACGAAAGGACCAGTGCTTTCACACCGCGACAGCTTTTAATGTTATACATTAAAAGCACCGTACCAAAGAAACCGAAACACCGTCGGAACTTAGCAAGAACGCCGAGTTTCATAGCGTGGCATTGGACTCAATGAACTGCCCAAAGTTAAGGTCTGAGGAAATATCAACTCCCAAGAGCTGAAGGCAGTCGGTGTACTCCCTGAAAAGCAGGAGCCAAGGTGAACGGGCTCCTTTTAGTAGTGAACAGATATGCTTGTGTTTTGCCGACGTTGAATTCCACCAGATTGGCTTCACCCAACTTGGAGACTACCTGAAGTAAGAGCTCCTTACTAGCCCGAGCATTTGGCAGGTATCTCTCTACTATTGTGCTATCATCTGCATACCCATAGATACCGGGTATCAGCAGATCGTTGATATGCTGCAGGAAGAGAGTTGCAGAGAGAACAGACCCCTGAGGAATTCCGGCATCAGTCGTCATCGGCTCTGATGAGCATCCATCGACAACAACTTGGAGAGACCGTTCACTCAGGAAGTCTTTCACCCAGTTAATCAGACCAGGGGAAATGCCATACGCTGGAAGCCTACTCAAAAGACTAGCGTGCGATACCCTGTCGAAGGCCTTCGAGACGTCAAAGGAAACGGCAATCGTTTCTCCATTCCTCTCATGGGTCTCACTCCACTACCCTTTCCTTTTTCTAGTTTATATTAATGACCTTCCTTGCATGATGGCTAACTTATCCGATATCATTCTATTTGCTGATGACAGTTCCCTAATTTTTAAAGTAGATAGTAAAGATGCGGATGTCTTGCATGTCAACGAAAGTCTAGCTGTTCTTTCGAAATGGTTCGCTGCCAATAGTCTCTTATTAAATGCGAATAAAACTAAATGTATAAAGTTCTCATTACCGAATGTCCCTCAAGTTGGCGTCAATCTAATTCTTGACGGCAACAAACTTGATGTTATTACGGAAACTGTGTTCTTAGGTATAATTATCGATTCTAAACTGTAGTGGAGCGCTCATATTAGAACTCTTTCAGATAGATTAAGCTCAGCCACATATTATGCAGTAAGAAAAATAAGGCAATTGACAGATGTAGCCACAGCTAGGTTAATTTACTATGCTTATTTCCACATTAATATGTCGTATGGCATTTTACTGTGTTTACGAAAGCTTTTGGCTGTCTATTTCATAATGCTATTTGGGAATCGCTACTGGAACAGGGCATAAATAAAAAAATATGTAGAGCTACTAAATAACATAAACTCAAAGTGCTGGGCAAAGGTGAGATTGAAAAAATAAGGGCCAGAATTTCGCATTAGGAGAGGAGTCAGGCAAAGGGACCCTTTATCCCCAAAAATGTTCTCCGCTGTACTAGAGTCGATATTCCTAAAGCTGCATTGGGAGAATATTAGTCTTAAGGTAGGAGGAGAATTCTTAAACCACTTAAGATTTGCGGACGATATAGTGCTTTTCGCAGACAATGCAGCCGATCTAGGATACATGATTAATTGCTTATCAGCGGAGAGCAGAAAGGTAGGGTTATTCTTGAACGCCTCGAAAACCAACATCCTAACAAATGGCGAAACCATAGATATTGTCGTGGATCGGTACAAGATTGAGTACGTCAACGAATATGTTTATTTGGGGCATTCGATTACGTTCAATAACTGCACTGAAAATGAAGTAAACAGAAGGATCGCAATAGCATGGAAAAGGTACCTATTGGAGTTTAAAAGAAATTATGAAGAATAAGAATGTAAACATTAAAACCACCATGGCCCTTTACGGGGCGCCGGTGTGGGCGCCGTCGCTGCAAAAGCGACCGGCGGCCATGCTGAACGCTTGCCAGAGGGTCATGGCCATCCGGATGATACGGGGATACCGCACGATTTCCCGCGAAGCGGCGAGCCTCCTTGCTGGCCTGCCACCATGGGATTTGGAGGCAACAGTCCTTGCACTCATGCACGATTTGCGCGTGGAGATGCAACGCCGGGGCGAAACTCCGCTGCCGCGCCAAGTCGCGGCATGGCGGACAGAGTTCCGGCGGGATCTCATGGTGGAATGGCGACGGCGACTGTCGCAACCCAGTGCTGGGCACGCCACAATTATGGCGGTAAGTCCCCTCTTTGAGGAGTGGCTGGAGCGGCAACACGGCATCCTCACCTACCGCATGACGCAGGTCCTCACCGGACATGGCAAGTTCGGGAGGTTCCTGCATCGGATTCAGGCGGAAGCAACGCCCGGGTGTCATCATTGTGTTGACCACCCGGAGGACACGGTGGAGCATACGGTGGAGGCGTGCCCCGCTTGGGCGGAGCACCGCCGTGTCCTCGTGGAGGCAATTGGCGGCAGCGACCTTTCGCGTCGGGCCCTGGTTCAGGCTATGGTCCGGAGCGAGGAGGAGTGGCAGGCGGTCGCCTCCTTCTGCGAAGCAGTAATGCTAGCGAAGGAGGAGGCTGCACGCGTGAGGGAACGAAGGTCCTCACGCCCTAGCCGTCGTAATTCCGACCCCGACTACCAGCCACGGTAGACGCGGGCTTGCGGACGTCGAGCACTGGGTAGCTCGCCGTCCGGCTGTTCGGTAATTAACCGGACCGAGCCCAGTCGTCAACAGCGCGTAGTGATCCTCGCGCTCCTCAAAGAGATGTCAGCAAACCGTAGGGGCCCAGCGGGGCCGATGCCCGCTAGCTAGGACCGCGGAGAATTTCTGAAAGGGAAACCCGTAGTCCTAGTACGCAAAGGGTAATTGAAGGATACAGGTGTGGTTTTAGTCAGTAAAAGTCTGACACGCCCTCCCGCTCCACCCAGAGCGCGAGAAGTCATTTGGATGATTTCCCACCTTAAAAAAAAAAAAAAAAAAAACATTAAAACCAAGAACATGATTTATGAAGTAGTGATTCTTCCAAGTATAACTTATGGATGTCAAACTTGGTCTCTAAAAAAGAAAGAGGAAGAAAAGCTAGCAGTCTGCCAGAGAAAAATGGAAAGAAGCATGTTAGGTGTCAAACTGGCGGATAAAGTAAGTAATAAAAAAATTAGAGCAATAACGAAAATTCAAGATATAAGAGAGAGGAGTTGGTTGCTGAAATGGAACTGGGCTGGTCATGTATGTAGAATGGAAAACGATAGATGGACAAAATAATAGAAGACAGACAAAGTAATAGAATGGCTGCCAAGAGAGGTAATAAGAAATAAAGGGCGACAAAGAACTAGATGGAGAGACATATTTACACAAAAAGTTGGACCGGATTGGATGAGAAAAGCTAGAGATAGGGAACTGTGGAAAACAATGGGGGAGGCCTACGCCAAACCCATATTAAGCGTGTCCTAACTAAAAAAGCGTATTACAAGGTTAAAGACTACGTCGAAGACACGCTTGTTTAGCAATGACTGCTTCTGCACATGTGGGCCCCCTGGTAATTCATAATATTGTGTAAATGTATCTATTAACTGCTCCATATTTGTTGGAATATATAGGGTTTTTCTTTTTTTTTTCTAACACATTGCTTTTGCAACATTTTTTATATTATTAGACCCCAACCACCATATAAATTCGTTATTAATTTATTTTATTAATGTATCATTTATTAATAAATTGTAATTATTTATTTTTCTTGCTTTTATTTATATAGCCTCTTTTTTTATAATGTGAATGTGAGTACACTGTACACTCCGCGAATTCTTAGTTTACTTCCTATTACGACTCACTTTTTATTGTCCTTTTTAGTACAATATTGACCGGTCTACACTGTCCTTACATAATATCTACTTATGCTGTAATATGGAAATATTGTAAGAACAATTTTTTTTTAAAAAAGATTAACCATGGAGTTTCTTGCCGGTTCTTCTCCATAGAAAACGAACAATTTGGAACCGCTCACTAGCTTCTGACGTTTTATAAGTGCCCATGTAGGCCTATGTGAAATAAAAAACTTTTGACTTTGACTATTATGTGATATTTATATACACTAGTAGGTCGCCAGTAGACCGAATGCGGCGAAACCCGTGCTGTCGGTCACTGAGGAGATCGTTACTTTCCAGGTATGCCATGAGGCACGAGTTCAATACACGCTCCATAATCTTCCATAGTATGGAGGTTATTGAAATCGGCCGATAGTTGGCAGCCCTTTTTGGGCACGGGTTGCACGTTGGCAAGCTTCCAGGACTTGGGCACTATACCAGTCTTAAGTGAGAGGCTATATGACATCACTGAAACAGCCAGTGATAACATACGACTCTGAAACGTGTTCATTCACAATGGGCCTCATAGGCTTGGGATACCAAAAGGCAATGGTTATGCTTGGAGTTTTCTTGCGTGATCGGATTAAAAATGAACGTGGGCAGTAGGCCTAACACGTTTAAAAGTAAATCATCACAGATTTTTAAATCAGTCACTACTTAGGTAAATGTATTTCTGGAAAAAACTTATCCCTCCTTCTGATCCAGTTTGGCAAAAATGAGACACTTATCTTTTTTACATTAGAAATCATTAAATGTGTTCTCTCACTCTGGGTTGAGGAAAAGGGAGTGTCAGACTTTTACTGTCTAAAATTCACAATGTTCTTTCGGTTGCCCTGTGCAGGGCGGTAACTCTTTCGAACAACCTGAGATTCCGGCAGGCTTCGGCTCTAACTAGCCCTGTCATGGCATGCCATGGGACAGAACGCGCCGTTGACCCCTGTATCTTAACTATACACTCATTCTTGTCTATCTATCTTATAGTCCTGTCTTTTTTTGCTTCACATTCACCTCTGCCTCAAACGATAATAAGAGATGATTTAGTCAACGAGGTCCAGAAGTAACCTATTCACTGTTACCTTAAGTTATTAATATTATTTATCTCTTTCTCTAAATCTTTGTGTGAAAACTCGTCCAAGGAAGCATTTTTTATACTTACGCATATTTTGCCACTAAGCAGCCAAGGCACGTTTAAAAAATGTGGTGTGCACAGGCCTTTAATTTGTGCTATATGAATTGGAAAGACAGCCATTATTGTAGAAAATTCTTCTCCAAAGCTAAAATTGCATAGACTGTAGGTATGGTGACTATCAGTAATGATGATTATCAAAATGTCTTTAATGTAAGGAATTGACGAGAATTAGCGAAATAACAATAATAATATATCACACAACGCCACCTAGTCCCGAGCTAAGCAGAGCTTGTGTTATGAGTACTAGACAACTGATAAACATACTTATATATTTCTAAATACATACATATTATAAATAAATTATAGACACAGAACAAATGATCGTGCGCTCATCACACACCCACGACCTCCGGCATTGCAGTCAGGGCCACTAACCACTAGACCAGTAAAAAAATATCATGAGCTCAAACTCAATTTGATCATTATTATGTTACGGTCGCTGTTCTTCGTTTGAATTAAAAATTTGACGTTGATTTTCTTGGTCAAACTCCACTTTAACCTAAAAACCTGTCATGACTTTAATGTAGAATTCATAATCTATAATATCCCATTTTCAATTTAGGAACCTGCCCGTTATGCACATAGGACTTAGGCGGTTGGAATTTACTTTATATTATATCAGTCCTCCACTACCATAATATGATATGACTAAATTTTTGAACGCTCATTTTGATATTGTAGCTCATTGTTAGTAAAAACAAAGAAAGCTCATTGCAAAGTTTGAAAAAATTTATTATTAACTTCTTGAGTAGCGTAATTAGAGACACAATAGTAAGACAATAGCGCACGACCGCCGGCGTTCGTGCGGGGATCAACAGCTTACAGGATGTATTATGGAACACAAACATTTTCCTGTTGGCACCATTCTTCGAGAATGAAGTCTGCCCCGCGCTCAGCTATCATCAAAACTGCAGCATTGTTATTGCCTCTAGGCAACTTTGGCAAGGATGATGAGTCGATGACACGGAGGTTATCCACTCCTTTGACCCTCAGTTTGCTATCCAGAACAGAACCCATCGCATTGGTGCCACCGAAGTGCAGCAAAGTCGATGTAGTACCTAACGCATAGCATTTCCAGAACTCATCCTCAGAAATTGCATCTTTACACAACCCAGTATCAACTAAATTTGCGTTCACGCTTTTGAAGTAAGTCGTATCCAACACTTTTATATGGTTTTTCAAACTTGCCGCCATTAAATCCAAGTCAGAACTTTTACTGTAAGTGCGAGTATATATTAGAGGAGAGTCATTAGGATCAGAACTTGCCAATAAAACTTCACCCTCTGATTTAGGAGCCAAGAGTCCGATACAAGACAGGAGAGTAGTCCTACCAACAGTTGCATTAAATAATCTATCACACAAAGTATTAGTAAATTTAAACACCTGCGAGCATAGTTGAAGGAATCCAGGTGATTCGGGTGGTATTACAAGATTAAAGGACTGATAGTCCGGATACGACTGCTTAGGGTCTAGAGCCACGTAACCGGTTGTCAATGGGACAGGGAACTTGGCAAAGTTACCAGCGGGAGTGGGTGATGTATTAGTTTCCAGCTGGTACAGAAGAATAGCCCCTATATGGTCCAAAAAGTTCTTGCCAACTGGTAAGTCGGCGACCACGTCTATACCGTGCGATTCCAATTGATCTTTAGGCCCAATACCGGACAGCATCAATAGTTTGGGACTATTAAACGTTCCCGCCGATACGATAATTTCTTTTTTCGCATAATGTACTTGAGTGTCACCGTTTGGATCTGTCGTTTGTACACCGACAGCTTCACCGTCTTTGGTGAGAATCTTAGTTGCCATCGTATTCGTCGCAACACATAGGTTACTACGTGATTGGGCTTCTGAAAGGTATGTGACCGAACTGCTTTGACGAAGATTGTCAGCGTTGGCTAACATTGGCTCAGTATACCCAAGAGTCACATCATCATCAACGACATGACCAAGCTCGGCAAATGCAGCCAGGATGCGTTTATTATAAGGATTTACCTCTCTTGTTATTTTTATTGGTCCATCAGTGCCATATTTATCAGCATATGGAGTAGCGAGTAATCCTTCATCCACTAACTTCTCGCATTTTTTTAAGTATGGTAGGACATTTATGTATTCCCAGTCGGAGTCATTCATCATTTCGGCCCAGGAATCGAAGTCGTGCTTCTGACCATGTACATGTATAAGATGGTTTAAAGAACTACTGCCACCCAACATCTTTCCTTGCGTCATACCAACACGGCCTCCTTGTAAATTCTGTGCAGAGTAGTTATCAGGTACTGATGTATAATTGTAGTCGTATTTAGAGTCTGCTAGGTACGCAAATAGTCCTGCATACTGGAATATAAAATAAAACCGGGTTAGCATTAGATCAAAACAGAGAAGAATGTTACAGAAGGCTATGATTACGCTTCATTGTCATCAAACGCCTATACAAATATGATACCTACCTATATTGTGTCTCCTATTCTGAGGTACGCATTATAGGAAATAAAGAGTAAGAGTGAGAGAGATTGAAAGATAGCAGTCATCAAAATGTTATGCCACAGCCTTATTCATCAACTAAGAGCTTCGCTCTAGTTGGATGGCTTAAGACACATCAAGTTTTTTGTTATATTCACTAAATTTTTTGATGAAACCTACGTCTGCTTCCATCGGGGAAGGTCCTCCAGCTTCAATTAAGAGTACTTTGTCGTAACCACTGGCAGTCAGTCTGTTTGCCAGAACTGACCCTGCAGTACCAGCACCTATCACGATGTAGTCATGGAAACTGCCATCTGTGAAGCAAAATTGAGTTTTTTTTTAATTATTATTTTGGACAACTATGAATTATTTCTTATTCTAAGTTCTAAGTTGCAGGTTATAGCGTTTAATAAGCGTAGTGCGTGTTTATTATTATTATTGATAGAATCGCACTTGACCCCTATCTCACCATCAGGTGAGAGAGATTCACCATGTCCACTATAATTATCGTCACACTTACAATCATGTAAGCGACGATATGGTCAACGATGGTGCACGCATGTGTAGAAGCAACTTATTTACTTGTCTTAAAGACCCCCGAGTTATAGCTATTAGGAAACACAGACTCCAGCAGAGAATCTCACTTGTTAGCTAAACAAATAACAACTGAAACATTTTACATGAACTACCATTTTAAATTTAAAATATCGTAATACATTTGCAAGTTAGATCTAGTATGATACTAGTTATTAAATTAATGCCTTATAATAAATGTTAATTTATTTTATAACATTTAATAACAACGGATTCAATGATAATTAGACTTAAAATTGTCACCTCGTTTGATTAAATCGTAAAGATTCATATCAATGAAGTAACTCAAAATTTTTGCAGTCATTTTAGGTAATTAAACCTATTTTTCTTGAAACTTAAGAGATATAAACATACAAACCGACAGTAAAAATATGTACAAACGGATAGTCACTTCAGTGTTTCAATTTTACAGAATAGCAGTAAGTGTGCTTAGTAGGTAGTGTGGAGCCTTCATGAGTGTATGAGTGAGTACTAGTAAATCTAAACATTAAGATTATGCTACTGGCCTCGTGGTCATTGATTTATCTATTATTACAATTAAAGATCAAATAATTTTACTATTTAATCTCAAAATACGTTATCATTTTTTATTTATTTTGTAATTGATATAAACCAGTGCTTGACTGCTATCCCACCTGATGGTAAGCAGTGATGCAATCATTGATGGTGAGGCGCACTAGTTTATTTTTTTTAATTTTTTTTTTATTGGGGACAAAAAACAGTTACATGCTAGAGAAATACAAAAAAAATCCTTAAAACTAGATGCACAAACATGTAACCCATTAAGAGCCTATTCACTCTAGCCTTGAAGACACCTAAATTATAGTTGGACGGGAAGACCGCAGCAGGCAAATTGTTCCATTTCCTCGATGTACGCGGTATAAACCACGAAGCGAAACGTTTAGTCCGGACCGTTGAAGTTTCAATAACGTAAGGGTGGATACTCGCCGTACATCAGGTTGTCCGATGGTAGAAAGGAGATGGCGGAATTAAGTCATGCAATTCCCGCGCACACTCTCCAAAATGCAACCTGTAAAATACCGATAGGCTGGCTACCCTGCGCCTGTGCTCGAGGCTTTGTAGATTGGACTTAACCAAATCTGGATCCCCAATTAGCCTCTTCGCACGCCTTTCCACTGAGTCCAATGCTGCTAGATGGCATTTTGCAGCACTGGCCCATATGTGACTGCAGTACTCCACACACGATCGGACCTGTGCTTTGTATAACATTAGAAGCTGTCCCGGTGTGAAGTACCGTCGGACCTTTGCAAGAACGCCTAGTTTTCTAGCAGCTACCTTGGCTTTAGACTCAATGAACCACCCAAAATTGAGGTCTGAAGAAAATTCAACTCCCAAGAGCTGAAGGCGGTCGGTGCACTCTAGGGATACATTCCGAAAAGCAGGAGCCAAGGTGAACGGGCTCCTTTTGGCGCTGAACAGACACGCTTGTATTTTGGCGCCGTTCTATTCTTCTCTTCATTTTTTTATTTGTAAAAAAGCAGCATTTGAATAACTCTGAACGAAATTAGATTTACAACTTGGTGCCTTAACTTTTATTCAGTTCAAAAATATCTATCCAACAATGTAACACACATACCTATTGGAAAGTGGGCCCAGGATTTTCATTCCCTATTTCTATATTTTCATTAGTCTATTTGAGTTTTATTTTTCACTAAAAATAGCGACCGTCCTAGTACTTACTACAAGGACTGCATGCAGGTGGGAATCGGAATGAAGTAAGCTGCAACATAGTCTGCATTACTTGCAGAGCCGCTTGGACCGTCTGGATATCAGATAGGGCACCTGCCGACGCTGACATTTCTGAAATATTTGAAGAATAGAAAGGGCTGATTAATCAGAGATTATTGAAGATTTTTCAGCATGGCTTTGTACTAGTACAGCATATACTTCGAAGATTGCTCAAGATAGACAAAAATGAAATGAGGGGCAAGAAGTCTTTACTTTGCAGTGGAACACTGCATAATAAATGGTTAATGAATGTTGGTTGGTGAATGACTGCCTATCCCGCTTTTAAAACCGAGTAAATGAGTATCACTATATGGTATACCAGGCATACATGCCCCATTCGGTAACGTGCCATAACGTGTGTAACGTGTGTAAATTTGGTGCCTATTTGAGTCGATCTGGTTAGTTTATAAGTATAACGGCGTGGTAAACTATGCAAGTTTAACTTGCGTTGTATACTTAGTTTATGTAATTTTAAATGCGTGTCATAGTTTACAAAGATGTTTCCGATAGGGGCACGTACGCCTGGTTTACCCCAGGGCTGGGTAAGACTGTCAAACTAACTGCAACGACTTTCAAAGATCTAAAAATGACAGTCGGGACCAACGGCTTGACGTAATTGCAAAATATTAAAATGGTCACATCTAAAGACCGACCTTGTCAAGCGTTACTATAGTTAACCTTTAGTTATAAATAAGAGACAAATAGAAAGAAGATGTGAAAATGATAGCGTACATTACAATTTAATGGAATAAGGAAGAGGTAGAAACAATAATAACAAACTCACCTGAAAATACTCTTTACCTTGATGACACTGAAGAAAAGTGTAGTGTAAACGTTTCGAACACCTTTTATATTAAAAAATATTACATAAGTTATCATAGGGGAGAAAGTGGAATTCGAATAATGTCTTTAAACAATTTATTTAAATGAAAACTGTAGCTTGAATTTAAAGTTACAAAATATAGTAACTAAATGTACTTTTGTATTTATGTGTGTACATAAATTATAAAATAAGTAAATAAATAAATAAATGGAGAAGTTGCTCAATGATTCAAAACTCCGATTTCAGATTTGAGAACTTCAAGACTGAGAACTTATTCAGAGTGGGAGGAGTTATTTGAAGGTTTTTTCCACCACGAAAAAAATAATCTTCTATGATTTAGGCAACCTAGAACATAGCAGGCTAAAAACTGTTAATCATCGCAGACCCTGTTCGATCACAGTGAGATATTTGAAGGTATTCAAATAATGATACAAATCATGACAAATAGAAACATTCAAATGATACATGCAATATAAACATTCAAATTATTGTTCATAAGATATAAATTTCACAATTAATTCATTAACGCTCAGGCGGTAGCCGGCGCCCGCAAGCCATTGTCTTACTATTGTGTCTCTAATTACGCACGTCAAAAGGTTAAAAAAACAAGCTATTCATATTATATGTAGATATTGATCACTTGTAATGGAGATGATATAATTATTATGTACAATATTTGGGGTGAACTGCGATCAGACTTCAAGTACTAAATTATAATAAGTTATTTATAACTGAGCATTTAAAAACCTCACCAGGTCATCGGTCCACCTTGTGGGAGGCCTTCCAACGCTGCGTCTTCCGGTACGTGGTCGCCATTCCAGAACCTTTCGGGAATCCGATGGATGCGAGACGCACAGGACTGGTCATTGTGGCGACATTTGGGGGAGGCCTATGTCCAACAGTGGACGTCTTTCGGCTGAAATGATAATGATGATTTAAAAACCGAATAATAAGTGTAGTCACTACTTTAGAGGTTTTGGAGGTATGTGGAACAGAGAGTAAAGTTCGACTTACCTCCGTTGAAAAAGGAGGATCCTCCGACCAGACGGGTGTTATGTCTGGTGGGCAACTGCCCGATAGATGATTTCGGGCTGTTCTATATGTTCAAGAACTTTAATTACGCGATGCAGGATTAGTTCTTATGTGACGCCATAGAGGTCGCTACACTACAATCCAACATTCTTTAGTAAAATTCACTTTTAAAACCGTTTGTATCATATTTTGAATTTTAATCAGTAATATAATCGTAACGCTCACTTGGAATTTGATCATGTACAATGTGCCCGTATCCACCCATGTAAAATTTACACAAGTGCGAAACTGGTCCGCCAACAGATCCTATAATCCAAAGTAGCAAAGTTTTGTCTTATTCAATTATTCAAGATAATTATTTTAAAATGAATAAATAAAAAGACAGTGTTAAATAAAAACCCAGGTTTGGCGTAAACGGAATGTATCTCAATGTTGTAGACACTGTTATTATGGAACCAATTCTAGAAAACCACAATGGTCCGATGGAAGAAGCGGTCGTTCATGATTTCCTAGTACAGGACGATGTATTTATAGACGACAGGGACTTCCACGATATCGTTCTTACTCTTGAAACTTACGGCTATGTGGTCCATAATCATCTAGAAGGTCCAATCAAACTCAGTTAACCAGCAAAGAGGCCAGTAAGTCAAGATTAGCAACATTATGTAGACGGGTCGTTGAGACAATCAACGAAAGAATTAAGAAAGATTTTAAAATATTCCGGTACAGGATTTATAATCGTCCATTGCCAAGTAGGTACAATGACGGACTACAAAATAATTGCAGCAACTGAAAACTGTTTTCAAGAGCCATTATGAACATAGTAGAACAGTTTATTGAAATAATAGAAAACAAAGATGCATACGGTAATTTTTTATGCGAATTACATGCTGAAGTATAACTTATATCGACTAATGGTGGGTTTCTGAATTGAGTATTTTTAGTTTAACACGTCCCTTTATTGTGTGTTATTACCCATCACGCTATCAGACTCAATTTTCTTTCATTTCACTCCTCCTACAATCAATCCATCTTTTCTTAGCATCCTTCCAAACTTCCTATAATGTATTTATTTCTCGATGATGCCATTGCTATGTGGTATTTTATTACATGGTTATACTGAAAATCTAAGCTACCTTTTATTACCACCAACTCTGTTTCTTTTTTTAATTGACTTCAAAAAAAGGAGGAGTTCTGTAATTAATCAATGTATCCTAGCTGTATTTCGGCTTATCAGAATT
The DNA here is from genome assembly GCA_905147345.3 of Mythimna impura. Lineage (NCBI taxonomy): Eukaryota > Metazoa > Arthropoda > Insecta > Lepidoptera > Noctuidae > Mythimna > Mythimna impura. The sequence goes on along the minus strand of LR990367.1, from coordinate 20,551,878 downwards.
GTCATGAGATGCACTTTGGTTATAAAGTAATATCAAACTAATCTGATGATGGAGCCGGAAGGTGGAAGGTAGACACGGGATCTTTATAATGAAACAATTTATCCTAGCAATGTCTGGGTTAATTGGAGTTGTCTTGAGAAATAGTTACTCTGGCTATAAGCGTATCACAACTAAAAAGTGTGAAATAAAAAACTATTTCTAAAAAAAGAACATAATAACCAATAAATAATAAATAAATTCAGTACAAAAAAAGCAATAAAACGATCAAAATATCTTTAATTTCGGAAGTCGGTGTTAAATAACAAACAGACAATACCAGAAACACCGACTTTTTTTTTGTAAAATGTTTTTTATACATGATCTACCATTCTGGTCTGGATATAATATATTATGATACATGTTCAAGCTAGTACTAGTATGTTGTAAAATATTTAAAATAATAATTGCACGAGCAATAATACTTAAATTTGATTAATGTGTAATGATACATAGTGAAATCACTAAATACATAAGTATTAGTACAATTAGTACGTAGTCACTAGTATTTTAATTTCACAGAATAACATTAAGAGGGTAGAGTACTGTAGAGGCCTTTTAATGATATTAGCATAATAAAAAGATAAACACTAAGATTGTACCACTGGCTTCGTGTCGATTGGTTTCCAGTCATTAATGTCCGTCACAGTACTGACTACAAAGACTGCATGCAGGGAATCGGAATGAAGTAAGCTGCAACATAGTCTGCAATACTTACAGAGCCGCTTGCACCGTCCGGATATCAGACAGGGCAGCTGCCGACGCTGACATGGCTGAAATATATATATGAAGAATAGATAAGGCTAGTTATTTAAGAATGCTGAAGATGTTCGACATATTTTTCAGAGCAGTCAAAAATTTAAAGAGGGGAGAAGAGCCTTTACCTTGCATTAGAACACTACGGGTTCATATTAAATGGTTAGCAGCGGACGCCTATTGGTAGAAATATAGCTGCCACCGAAGACACCGCAATTTATTAATCATTTGATACATTATCGAAAAGAACAACCACAAGAAGAGGATTGACACAAATAGCACACAAAAAGATTTTTTAATGATAAGAATGAAATTATAAGTGACCATCTAGTTTTTTTTTTTCGGGTGGGAACATCATCTAATGACATCCCGCGCACTTGGGCGGAGCGTGAGATAGTGTCAGACTTTTACTGACTAAAAACCCACTCCTGTTCCTTCTTTGCCATTTTTCCAGGGCCCCGGGGATCTCTTTCGTATCACCCATGGCCCCAGTAGGCTTCGACCCTGCTGGGCCCCTACGGTTGCTGGCATCTCCTTGAGGCGCGCGTGGAACACTACGCGCCGTCAACGACTTGGGCTCGGTCCGGACGGTTACAGGACGATCGGACGGCGAGCCACCCATTGCTCGCCGTCCGCAAGCCCGCGCCTACGGTGGCCGGAAATCGGGATCGGAATCCCGGCTGCGGTTGGGGCGTGAGGACCGTTGCCTCACGCGATCGGCCGCCTCCTTTGCTAGCATTACTGCTTCGCAGAAGGAGGCAACCGCCTGCCACTCCTCCTCGCTCCAGACCATGGCCTGTACCAAGGCCCACCGCGAGAGATCGCTGCCGCCGATCGCCGCCACAAGAACACGGCGGTGCTCTGCACAAGCGGGGCACACCTCTACCGTATGCTTCACTGTGTCCTCCGGGCGGTCCACACAATGGCACCCGGGCGTCTCTTCTGCACGAATCCGGTGCAGGAACCTCCCGAACTTACCATGTCCGGTGAGGACCTGCGTCATGCGGTAGGTAAGGACGCCGTGAGGTCTTTTCAGCCACTCCTCAAAAAGGGGACATTTATCGCCATAATTATGGCGTGCCCAAGGTGATCATCTAGTTGTGACATGCTAAAAATGAAAAATAATATTTTATTTGAAATGAAATTCAATTGTGATTTTTTTATGAATGATATATAGATATGTTTAAATAATGTATAATTTTAAATAACATTTATTATCTAATATTTTGTATACCAATTATTGGTGAAACATGTGGAACTTATTACTGTATTTAACATCCTCATTAGCATGTTCCTGGCAAATAAACTACTTTGACTTTAGCATTATATCTAGTGATAAACACTGTCAAGAATTTCAAATGCATGAGGTTGACACGGTACCGAAAAAAAAGTGTCACGTATGGAATACCTTACATTTTGACTCTTCGATAACAATTATTATAATACTGATATACCCAGTTTTGATATTCATGAGCAGATATTCATCTACTTTCTTATGAATATTTTGCTTATGAATATCTCAAATAATATTGTAGATTTTAAAAAAATGCCTATCCTCTCTCCAACTGTGTTGTGGTCGGCTTATAGTCAAACCGATGTAGCTGGTTTATCAAGAGTCACAGTATTTTACATATGAGCCATTAATTGGGTAACACAATACCTCTTGGTCAGACTGGTGTCAGGTTTACTGATTTCTGAATATTTGTAATGACTGTCAATGACCAACAAATGACAGCAAGAACTAACGATTGAGACAACCGGGACAACTAATAGAAAGAAGATGAAGAAGAACAATCGTTCAATAATGAACAGAAAGGAGATGAGGAATAATAATCATTCAAAAATGATCAGAAAGAAGATAAAGAATAAAAATCTTTCAACAATGATCAGAAAGAAGATAAAGAATAAAAATCTTTTGCCACTAACAGAAAGAAGAGGAATTACAATCGTTTTACAATTAACAGAAATATAATGAGGAATAACACACTTGCAATTTAATAAAATAAGGTTGAGAAAACAAAAATTCATCTTGACGATACAAAATAATGAGTATAGGATAAACGTTTCGACCGCCTTTTATACCAAAATTATTACCTATTTATCGTTGTAGAGGAGAAAGTGAAAACTGGAATTTAAAAAGGTATCTTGCAATTATTTTACTGGTATTTTGAATGTTTTTTTTTACCCCATAGTCCGGTCAATTTAGACATCTGAGGTTACAATAATACGCAACCAGCTGAAAATTCGTAATTAGTACAGTGATTTTTTTTACATTAATTTCTGTGGACTCCTACCTGAATACGGCTAAAATACACGGTTCTAAACTGACTGGGGGAGACTTGCACACTGTACTAATGGGCCTCCCAAAAGACCATAACGTAACACCAAAAGGGCTGTTACACTCTTGACATTGGATATATTTATCCTAAGGTGCTTGAAGAGTAGAGCGATATTCTTCGGTTATCGTAACAATGCTTGAGCTCAGAAGATGGTCCATATCCTTATCAGCCTTGCTGGAATATATCCTTCTTCCGAGTATGTTTGCTCTTGCGAATATCAACTCAAGCCAGTTGATAAAAGCAAAAGAGACATAGGAACTTTATTCTCAGTCTATGTTTCCTCTTGTCGCCCAATAGATTGGCCAATAAAGGCAAGAGAGAGGCGGAAACTGTTTTTCTAGTCAGTTTTCATTCCTGCTGGCCAATAAAAGCTAGCTGGAGATGAGAAACAAGATTTCTCACAGGAGATCAACTCCGTGGGGTCGCCACTGTCAAAAAGATTGCCACAAAATACTGCGGATTGGATTTCTCTTAGTCGGACCCCTTACGAAAGGCATGTTTAAGCTAAGTTCAATCTATTGACACAAAAAGCGTGGGTTCAATGGAGCGCGCCACACCACGACGTCAACATAGAAATACAACGATAGGGTTATTTTAATTAGATTTATTAGAACCGTTTGTTTTGTCGAGTTTTCATAACAATGGTTGCTCACTAAATCGTAGAAATTAATAATCTATTTAGCCGATTTCACTCAAATAAAGGTAATTAATTTGGTAACTATTTTATAATAAACAATGATCTTGCAATTTATATTAAATATATTTGCACAGACTGATGATTGTAAAAAAAATGCAGTGAAAGTTTTATTTATTTTATCTTCTAGGTACATTACAATTCAACGTGACTTTCATGACTCAGCTCACGTGTTGTGGTAAAATAAAATGTTAATGCATTTTATAAGATAAAATATACAAATAGCAACGCGAAATATTACGAACCCAGGCAGCCAAATAAATAAAGCTTAATATGGAGAGATACAATTGATTATACTCCCCTGATTCAGAATTCAGATAAGGAGAGATACAACTTAAGTTAAACATTTTCTAATTGATGGTATATTATCGTAATGGTAAATCACTTTAATTATCGTTCCTAACTCTTTTTCAGGCCTTTTTTGTCTTAACTCGTACTTTGTTCACATAATACTTTTTATTGGATGGCAGTACACACACTATCATACAAATATGTAAAGTAGGTGACGCGGCATCCCGGGACAAGGTCGTCTTGGTGGTGTCTCTGGATATTGCCAACGCCTTCAATACCCTGGCAAAATTGAAAGACTGGTTCATCGTATGCACCGGTCACCAAGGAGAGTGGAAACGGCGAGAGATGTCGTGCGGTACTCGCCTCTTGCCGGAGGCTCTACGTGGGGATCTTTAGGTTCATGACCATTTATGGAGCACCGGTGTGGGCGCCGTTACTGCGAAAGCGTCATGGCTATTCGGTTGGTGCAGGGATACCGCTCGGTTTCCCGCGAAGCGGCGATCCTCCTTGCTTTCCTGTCACCGTGGGATCTGCGCATGGAGATGCAACGCAGGGGCGAAACTCTGCTGCCGTGACATGGCGGACAGAGTTCTAGCGAGACTTCATGGTGAAATGACGACAACGACAGTCGCAACCCAGTGCTGGGCATACCATAATTATGACGGTAAGTCTCTTTAATGAGTGACTGGAGAGGCATCACGGCGTGCTCACCTTCCGCAGATCCTCACCAGACGTAGTAAGTTCGGGAGGTTCCTGCATTGAATTCAGGCGAAAGATACGCCCACCCGATATCACTGTGTGGACCGACCGGAAGACACAGTGGAGCATATGGTGGAGGTGTGCCCCGCTTGGGCTGAGTATCGCCGTGCCCTCGTGGCGGCAATCGGCGACTACGACCTCTCGCGCCGGGCCCTGGTTCAGGCTATGGTCCAGAGTGAGGAGGAATGGTAGGCGATCGCCTCCTTTTGCGAAGCAGTAATGCTGGCGAAGGAGGAGGCTGCCCGTGTAAGGGAACGAACATCCTCACATCCCAGCCGCCGAGACCCCGACCCCGACTACCAGCCACAGTAAAAGCGGACGTCGAGCAATAGGTAGCTCGGCGTCCGACAGTCCGTTAATCGACCGGACCAATACCGGACGAAATAAACATAAAAACAGTTTTACTTGAGTACCTTTAAAACAAAAATCATAAAATTTTATTTCATGATTATAAGAATGCGTAACTCTTCTGTGGTGGCGTTATTTAGAAAATGATGACAGTAGTCAAATTTATCGGAGAAAACTTCCTCGATTAACGGCAGCGTTCTTGTAGTACAACTACTCTCATTAAAGCCAGTTTATTTTTATGTTTCGGTCGAGAGACGCCTACTAGTTTTTTTGGAGCAACATTACCCAGGTGTGAAAATGATGTCAGGTTCTGAGAGCACTGTGTCGTCTAGACGTGAATAAAGCTAGTGGACCAGATAGTATACCAGCGATTGTTCTCAAGGCTTGTGCATCCGAGTTGTCTTCTGTATTGACTCTCATTTAGGACTGGTATAGTGCCCAAGTCCTAGAAGCTTGCCAACTTGCAACCCGTGCCCAAAAAGGGCAGTCGTACTTATCCTGCCAACTATCGGCCGATTTCAATAACCTCCATACTATGCAAGATTATGGAGCGTGTGTTGAACTCGCGCCTCATGGCATACCTGGAAGGTAACGATCTCCTTAGTGACCGACAGTACTGGATTCGCCATTTTTTTTGTTTTTCATCAATGTGTTATATTCATAAGTCATATCGGAAGTCTAAGTTTCTATGCTGTGAGTGTCCAGTTTTATTTCTTTGGAATAACTGTCATTAATTGGAGCCATTGGTTGAAACTTTTCCCGATTGGATTTAAGTACATTTACTCGATGATGATGTACGATTTTTCCTACCAGGCGTTAGGCAGATTTTTTTATATGTCTCGACCGATGGTCTTGAGGGCTTTTTGCAAATCGAATTTTAATCGTAAGTTTTCGCTGTTGACGTCGTTTATTTCCTGATGAGCACTCAAAAATTGCATCTTAAGTGTATTTGTTCGGTCAAGTTGTTCACTTCATCATTATAATCAAGCAGGCTGTCAGGAATGCTCATCATCGTCATGTCAATTGTCAAGTACTGTTTTTTTTTACCATCATTAAAATTTGTTGAACGGACGTCATTCAACGTGGCACGTTGCGTTGTCGTGACGTGGATTTTCATAACGTGGATTGTTTTCGTTCCTCGACGTCGATTCCCACGCCATGACACCGTGACGTAAATATCCACGTAACGGTGCTGTACCGTGGCACGTTGTGTCTACGTAACGTGTGTATGTGTTTGAGCCCTAATGTTTCAGGATTTTTATCACATGACGACGGGTACACTTTTGTTTATGAGCCCTTTTTATATTCAAACTGTTCGGTCGATTGTTTATATTAATTCTGATGATATTACTGTTATTGTTACTTTTAATGGTCACTTTCGTGGTTTATAACATAATAGTCCTGGTTGCTATTTTAACACTAATTATTGCAGTTATTGTTGAATTTGTCACTTTGATAATGCTTCCACTGGTAAATTAGATCTTTATACATATATTTTACTGTTTTTTTAGTCCAAAATTTTGAAATCAAATGTAAACACGGAGCTTATTTATCGAGGTGTCAAGCGAAACAGCGCTATCTACCAACTTATTATGCGCGATGACTTTGCTACTTTTTCGGGCTACCTTTGCACTTGTGCAAATTTTACATGGGTGGAAATGTGTTAAATGATTAATCAAATACGAATGCATAACAGTAACCAGTATAGCTGTATACTGATTAAAATTAAAAAGTAAAACAAATGAAAATATTGCCAAATATAAATTATGTCAGTTATAGTGTCTTATTGTTCGATTACTGAATTGAGTATTTGGAGTTAAAAAAGACTATTTTAAATTTGGTGAACGGTACCTACTGTTCACAAGTTCTAGGACCGATACAGAAGATTTTTAGCGTAACCAATTAGTCGGAAAAATAGTAACCTTTAATTGCCCGATGTACTATTTCTCTTTTTTTAATTTGATATAAACTAGTGCTTGACTGCGATTGATTTTTTTTTCTTGATTTCAACAGGTTAGTGCTGCCAAAACCACTGTACTACTTAACATAAAATACAATAAGTTAAAAGCGATTCACAAAGTGCCCTTTATATTTTTTTGGATCGCAATATCTGCTAGAAGTCCATAAAAATATAAATCAATTTTCTAAATCTGGATTGAAGGGAAGAAATATTACGTACTGAAGTTCAGTGATGAGAGAGATGAGGGTTCATTCATCGTTATTTCAGCCGTAAAGTCCACCTAGTGGGAGTTCTTCCATCGCTGTGCTTTCCGGTATACGTTTGCCACTCCAGAAACTTTTGGGCTCCATCGACCATCTGTTCTGCGAATAATGTGCCTGCCCACTGGCACTGAAGTTTGGCGGTTCTTTGGACTCTGTCGGTAACCTTGATTCCCCTGCGGATGTCTTCATTTCTGCCATTAAGTAGGTACATAGTTTTATCTGGGTTATTTAATCTGACCAAACAAAACGCCTTTCCTTTTCCGGCTATCTAACGGTTGGCTTCTAGCCTAGCCAGATGCAACTGAACTTATACAGGTATGCTGCAGGGAGCGGTAGCCAGCGGGGCTTTGATAATTCAAATAACAGCCAATTTTAATGGTTTTAAGTACTTTCCGAGGTTCGAAGGGGTCTCAGGAGGGGTCGTCTCAGAGGTAATGGGTCTCCATTAATGGTCAAGTGATAATGACTTCCTTACATTTTTGCAACAGATGAATCCCTACTTTAATATATATTGTAAATGTGAATGTCTGTCTGTCAACTACGCTTTCACGGTTAAACTGCTAAAACGACTTTGATTTAATTTTAGTACGGAGTAAGCTTTAAACTCCAAAGAAGGACATGTGCTAGTTTTTGTCTGACTTCAACTTTAAATTCGCATTCTCAATATGGCCGATATTCACCCAGATGGAAGGCAGTATTTTATAGTTAAAAAAATAGTCCCAGTTTTTTATACAAAAAACCATATGACACAATCAGCAATATTTAGTGCAGTTTTTTATAAGACAAAAAATCCTAAACAGATCAGATTATAATCCTACGAAAAACAAAAAAAAATAATGACAATGAATTTTACCTCTTTCCATCTCTAATATTAATTTAGTAAAGTATTACCTATATAGTTTTAATTTCCTATTAAAATGTAAACGCATGATTTTAACGAAATTCCAAATTGCCACCTTCCACTCTTCTCTTTATTTATTTATGTAGTCAAGTATAAAAACCTGACGAAATTATTATACTTTTATTTTATTATTTTTTCTTCAACGCATCATTACTCCGACTAACTACAGGTGAGTTGGCTTTTATTGTTACTCTTCTGTTTTTTATTCTTGTATATTTTGTACTGATTGACAATATTTGATAACAAAATATTTTTAATCATATAGGAACATAACTTTTTTATGGTCTAAAGGCTACTAAACTACACTTCTGGACACATCTATTGGCCCACCTTGTATTTTCAGTTTCGTTTGGTCCTAGCTAAAATTTTATATTAGGTCGAGCAAAAAGTTTTTATGCAGTTTTGAACCTGGCACATTCACAATTTCATTCAATAGTCTTTTTTTGAATTTCGAACACAGAATTTAAAGAAACAAAAGACAATTTGGAGCCTGTTTGTTGATATCAAACAATCGAATACTAAGAAAACTTGGTTTTATTGGTTTACTTGGATTTAATTCTTGAAAAAGTGATTGATATCTTTGGTTTTGCAACAAACATTACTTATTCTTAACATTAAGGTGAGGTTCTATCAATAATCTATGGATACTTCACCTGAAGTCGCCGCCCAAGCTGTGGCACTTATTCAGGCCGGACACAGCCAAAGAAACGTGAGTGCTCGACTTAATTTAAGTCGATCTGCGGTCCGAAATGTTTATCGGAGGTACCTAGAGACTGGCGGTTTTGTTCGTCGCCAAGGAAGGCCACGACTTCGGGTCACAACTGAAAGGCAGGATCGATTCATCGTGACGACCAGCTTGAGAAATCGTCACCTTACCTCCATTGAGATACAAAACCAACTTCGCGACTTCCACGGAGTATCTGTGAGCGCTCGAACTGTTCGGAGAAGGTTAAAAGAACGCGATATGGTACCACACAAGCCAGCTAATGGGCCCAAACTAACGCGAGCCCACCGAACAGCGCGCCTTCATTTCGCACGCAGTCATTTAAATTGGACACAGCAAGATTGGAGCCGTGTACTCTTTTCTGATGAGTCTAAAATTGTGTTACATGGCAATGATGGAAGGAAGAAGGTCTACCGACGTAAGGGAGAGCGTTTCTCACAATGCTGCTTTGAAGAGAGGGTTGCTTATGGCGGTGGCTCATGGACTGTCTGGGGCGGTATATCCGCGAGCGGCAAAACTCAACTTGAGGTTGTTACAGGACCACGGCTGCCAACATTAAATGCTGAAAGGTACATTCGTGAGTGCTTAGAACCTCACGTGATACCATACGCGGACTATGTGGGCCCAAATTTCCTTTTTATGCATGATAATGCAAGAGCCCATGCGGCCGGCATCGTCAGGGAATATCTTCGGGATGTGAACATCACAGTTATGGACTGGCCAGCCAGAAGCCCAGACATGAACCCCATTGAGCACATGTGGGACGAGCTAAAAAGACGTGTTAGGGCTCGTCAGCCAGTTGCCCAGACGATGCAGGAGTTGAAAACTGCCATAGAAGAGGAATGGGAGATGATCCCTCAAAATTTCATAGAGCGGTTGATAAACTCTATGCCTAATCGTATGAGAGCTGTGGTAGATGCCCATGGAGGCAACACGCGTTATTAAATTAAATCTTTATTTGATAAAACATGTTTTTTATTCAAAAATCAATTGCCTTTAACAAGGCGCATATCCGACTTGTTAGGCGTAGCTCCATGTCGTATGGTATTCTGAATTCAAATTTAAAACAATACGATCGAAAAAGATGGTAAAATGTATCAGGTTTAAAACTGCATCAACAGTTTTTGTTCAATCTAGCAATCATATTTCGGTAGGGGCCATCGAAACCTAAACTCTAAGGTGGGCCAATAGATGTGTCCAGAAGTGTAGGTACAAGTACTGAATAATTTGTGACTTCATTATGACTTTAAAAATATGTCGTTACTCGTAAATCTTGCGAGATTTTTAACTGTCGAATTGTCAATGTATTTGTGAGTAAGTATATAAATTCCATTCAAATTTCCAATAAAGGCAAAAGTTGAAGATGTTGGTTTTTACTCCTACACGCTCAAACTGCTTTAAGGATTTAGATGAAATTTGGAACAAAGGTAGGCCATATGTGCTATATTAGGACATGGTCTTCACGTGTGCCAAGTTTCATTCAAATCCCTTCAGTCGTTTGAGTGTGATCCGGGTCTCGTTTAAAAGAACATGCAGTGTAGCTTCTTTTTTTTTGGACTAACCGACATTTCGACAATTCAAAAGTTCCTGTAATTGGTCTATTTGAAATAAAAGTCTCTGATTTCTGAACAAATTCATAATCTAGTGCAGTCAAAATACATTTAGGTGCATTATTTCGAACGAATCTTTAACAACCAACCATTAATCAACCAGTTCATGAAATTTCAGCAATGTCAGTATCAGAAGCGGGCCTGGCTGGCATACAGTCAGTGCAATTAGCTTTGCAAGTAATTCAGACCATGGTGCAAGCGACATCTTGGAGATTCCCGCCTGTTTGTGTTCCTAACAGTAAGTAGCATTATAATATTCCTGGACTACTGCTTTTTTTACGTGAGAAATCATCAAATAACTTCTCCCGAACTGGGTGGAGCGAGAAGCAGTGTCTAAAACCCACAGTGTTTCTTTTTTTGCCCTTTTTGTGAGGGCTGTGGTATTTTCTTCGAACAATCCGCAGACCTGGCAGGCGACGGCCTTAACTGGTCCCACAAGTTACATCACAAAAAAATAGTTTTTTGTGGTTCGGAAAAATTTACAAGACTTGTTTTTGAGAATCGAACAATATACAAAAAAAAAATGTTCATATTGATACGAGTGAGGTCACACAACTCGGCGCTGTAGGTTACATCTAGCGATATAATATAGCGTTTTGACGACTTGGAATATACCTGTAGTTTTTCATTAGTATATTGTAGTAAAAGCATGTGGTCACAAAAATTTGTTTGAAAACCATATTTATTCATTTCAGAGAATAAATTTTCGCATTCACATCTCAACTTCCAGATTTTACTTCATAAGAACAATTTTACTTCTTAATTTAACGATTTAGCTTTTCCCACTTTACAGATTGCAGTTCCTCTGACTTTATCATAATAGGCGCTGGCACTGCAGGGTGTGTCCTCGCAAACAGATTATCCGCCAATGTTGAAACCAAGGTACTACTGATTGAAGCTGGAGGACCTTCCCCTTTGGAAGCAGATGTAGGTTAAAAAGCTTGACAACATTTTCATACTCCAAACAATATCATAATTAATGTTGTCTAAATGATATCGTTTTTTACAGTTGGCTGGCCTATTCACAATTATACCAAGCACTCCATATGACTATAATTTTACATCAGTTAACGATGGCTATACAGCGCAAAATCTTCAAGGAGGCCACGTTGGTATCACGCAAGGCAAGATGTTAGGCGGTAGCAGCGCTCTTAACCATGTCATGCATGTCTCACCACATCCTTCAGACTTCGACCACTGGGCTGAGATGTTAAATGATGAAACTTGGAAATTCAAAAATATGCAACTGTACTTAAAACAGGTGGAGAAGTTAATGGATGAAGGATTACTAGCGTCACCAGCTGCTGCGGAACATGGCACGGATGGACCGATTAAAATTACGAGAGAGTTAGATCCTAGAAATCAGCCTTACTTATCTGCCTTTGAAGAGCTTGGTCACCTTATTGTTGATGATATCAGTACGCAGGAGTCAAGATTAGGGTACACTGAACCATTATATGCCAACGTGGATGGACTTCGTCAAAGCAGTTCCGTCACATATCTTTCGGAAGCCAAATCACATGCTAACTTATGTGTCGCGACGAAGACAACCGTAACTAAAATTCTTAGTAAAGATGGCAAAGCTATCGGTGTACAAGTGATAGATTCTAACGGTGACACTCAAGTACATTATGCGAAAAAAGAAGTTATCGTATGTGCGGGAGCGATTAACAGTCCTAAACTATTGATGCTGTCCGGTATTGGGCCTAAAGATCACTTAGAATCACTTGGTATACATGTAATTGCTGACCTGCCCGTAGGAAAGAACTTCCAAGATCACCCGACGACGTTCTTTGGATACCAGATGGAAAAAGACACATCGCCTACCCCTGGAGGAAATCCAGGCAAGTTCCCTGTCCAAATGACAGTTGGTTATGTGGCCCTAAATCCTGAAGCAACTTATCCAGACTATCAGGCTATCAATCTTCTATTCCCTCACGACTCAGCTGGATTTGTCCAGCTATGCACGAATGTGTTTAAATATTCGAATGAGCTTTGCGATACATTCTATGAGGCGACTAAAGGTAGGACTACATATTTCTGTATTCTCGATCTATTGATGCCAGATTCACGCGGTGAGGTTTTATTGGCAAGTGCTGATCACAAGGACAATCCTTTAGTATATACTGGCACGTACAGAAACAGCTCAGACTTGAAATTAATGGCAGCGAGTTTGAAAGACTTACACAGGGTTGTAAATACCACTTACTTCAAGAGTGTGAACGCTAGTCTTATTGATACGAAACTGTGTCAAGATGCAACTACTGAGGATGAGTTCTGGGAGTGCTATGCAATTGCCACGTCATCAAGCTTGTGGCACTATGTCGGAACTTGTCCAATGGGTACGGTTCTTGACAGCAAGCTGAGAGTTAAGGGCATAGATGCACTTCGGGTGGTCGACTCATCTTCTTTTCCGACAGAAGTAAGGGGCAATCCTAATGTTTCGATTTTGATGCTGGCTGAACGAGCAGCCGACCTCATTCTTGAAAAATGGGGCATTGCAAAACGAACTCGCTGTGTTCAGAACTAAAAAAATAAACTGTCAGGTACGATTCATATTGATATATTATATATAGGAAAGTTGGCAACTAAATAACAGTGAGTTCTTACAAAGAGAGAGAACAAAATAAAAATAATACAATCACTTCATAATACTAATTGAATTTGTGTTTTACAAGTTTCCAATAAATTTCTAAAGCAAGTTTTTTTTTATAATTATTTTCCATCGATCTTTTCAAATTCGATTCCATATACGTACGATTACGACTATAAATAATTCTAACCACTTTTTAAATGCATACTTATATTATTTAAGCAAAGAATGGCAAATCATTTCTTAAAAACAAACAATTTGAAGCATTAGCATCCACGATGAGACGAAGCTAAAGGCCCGACTAACCGTGTTTACTAAGTTGTTTTAAGAAATTGAAACCAGTTCAAAGTTTTTACACTTTTAGACTAGTATGAGGAATATTTTAATGTGTATCATGTGAGTATCGGCGCTAACAGCTGGCATAGGTAGACTGCTACCAGTAGAGTTTTCTAGACTCTTAGGAAACTGGTCTCGTAGACCCATACCAGCCCACCCTAAGGTTCGCACCGTGATGCCGTCAATAAAGACGATGGTCCGACCGAGGCAGCAGCAAGAACCATGGATCTGAAAACAAAGTTGATGTTTTAACTTTTTTGGCATACGGCATCCATCCATCCGCTCGATTTGATAGGTACAAGATTGGTCGATGTAACGACGCTTAGGGTAGGCCTATATTGTGTGTGTAAGTGGTTTCACCACTTTTGAACAAAAATAAAGTAAAAAACTAAAACCCGACTACGACAAAAAAAAAAACGACGCTGAAAAAATATTGTTTCATACTTCGAACAGAACAAAAAGAAAAACCGTAGTCACACGTTATTAAAGTGTTTCGGTTGGTACCTATAACGTGTGACTGCGGCTTTTCTTTTTGTTCTGTTCGAAGTATGAAAATCTTGTTTCATACTTTTTCAGCGTCGTTTTTTTTGTCGTAGTCGGGTTTTAGTTTTTTACTTTATTTTTATTTAAACATTTTTGGTGTTAAACTTAACACATGACTTTTTGTCCGCTAGAGGGCGTCACTTTAAATTTGAGCAATATTTTCGAAATTTACAAATGTAGCCCTTTCAAATGATACCAAACACGGCCTATTTATCTCCATTTTTATTTTTTAACACATACTTTTTGTCCGCTAGAGGGCGCCATGTCGATTTTTGTGACACGTCAAGTAGCCTATGTTCAGCGGACAATGAAGACGGTTGTAACGATACCTCATATGTCGAGTTCCGATTGGTAGATTAGGAGCTATGAGGGAACAGATGAACATACTCACATACATACATACATACATAGCCTGTCAAACAGGAGCTGTTATATTATTGATGATTTCTCACCTGGAAAAAAGGTCACAAACATGTGTTGGATTAATAAATTAATTATAATCTATGCAATCCCTGGCCGGAATCCAGGTTTCTGGTAACTGTATCCTGGGGGTCTTTAAGTCAAGAGTAGGTAAGGATGTCTCATTATAGATCACATCATTGCCACAAAATGCAGGCTCATTTAACGACTCCTACGAGTTGTTAAAAACAGAGTTGTAAAACACTTCAACTTTAAGAAACCAAACATGGTGAACTGGAAAATTTTAAGGAAAAAAAAAATACTGGTTTCTTTGATGTAACTTGGACTTACCGGTCGGTATATACTTGTTGGAACAACCGTAACTTAGTTCCAGAAAGTCAATATTAACTTGAACTTAACTTTTCCTTTGGTGTTCAGCGATGCATTCGAGATCGCCATGTCTGTAAGGTATATGAATTGATAATGAGATGTGGGAGAAAAACTTGAATTAATTTTGTGACCAAAGGCAAGACAAGGGACAATTTATCAGCAATAGCATAATTTTCAACAGTCAAAAAGGAACAAATGAGATTGACTAGTTTTTTTTTTTTTTTTTATTTAACGTCATGTCATAACTCTGGCTCTTAATAAACTAGTGTGTCTCACCATCAACGATTACATCACTGCTTACCGTCAGGTGGGATTGCAGTCAAGCACTGGTTTATATCAATAAAAAAAATATAATTTATATATAATATGGGGATATTTTCCTGAATTAAAATTAATATTAATATTGCCAATATTGTGCAACTTCCATGCTGTTAGGGGGTGAGCCGAATACCATAATATGGTACTAGTGGTTATAATATGTATATTAAGAAAAAAATGGCCACGCAAGAAATATTTAATTACTATTTTTTGTTTAAGCAATAGATACTACATAAGAAACTTAAATATTAACTAAGTATATATGATACACCTAACGTTGTATATATATACATCATCATCATCATTTCAGCCGAAAGACGTCCACTGCTGGACATAGGCCTCCCCCAAGTATCGCCACAATGAACGGTCCTGTGCATCTCGCATCCATCGGACTCCCGCAACCGTTACCAAGTCGTCGGTCCACCTTGTAGGAGGCCTTCCAACGCTACGTCTTCCGGTACGTGGTCGCCATTCCAGAACCTTTCGGCCCCAACGGCTATCCGTTCTGCGAGCAATGTGCCCTGCCCATTGCCACTTTCGTTTGGCGATTCTTCGTGCTATGTCGGTAACCTTGGTTCTCCTGCGGATATCCTCATTCCTGATTCGATCACGCAAGGAAACTCCGAGCATAGCCCTTTCCATTTGCCCTTTGGGTGACTTTAAGTCTTCTGATAAGGCTCATTATAAGCAACCACACACATGACATAATACACTCAGGTGTCGAAGTACTCCTTCACATCGCTGTCATCCGAAAATGTGCCCAGAAGACTGGCAGCATTGCAACTTGTGCGCCTGAACTGTCTCCGATCCTGACACGCCTATTTCGTCTTTCGTTTGAGGCTGGAAAAGTGCCGATGGCTTGGAAGCAAGCTAACGTGCAACCCGTGCCCAAGAAGGGTAGTCGGGCTGACCCTGCTAATTACAGACCTATCTCGGTAACATCCATTCTCTGCAAGAGTATGGAACGAGTGATCAATAACAAGCTCCTGGCATACCTAGAAGCTAATGACATGCTCAGTGATCGTCAATACGGCTTTCGCCGAAATCGGTCAACTGGGGATCTTCTAGCGTATGCCATTCACATCTGGAGCGAGGCCATCGAGAAGCATGGGGAAGCACTTGCAGTCTCCCTTGATATCTCGAACGCCTTTGACAGGGTCTGGCATGATAGCCTTATTGCTAAGCTTCCTTCCTTCGGTCTGCCCACTGGTCTGTGTGACTGGATCGCATACTTCTTGAGGGGGCGATCCATCCGAGTGGTTATTGATGGCTGCTCGTCCGGTCAAATGGAAATTAATGCCGGGGTCCCTCAGGGGTCGGTGCTCTCGGCAACACTATTCTTGCTGCACATAAACGACCTTCTTAAGCCCGGTACCTTTGGGTATGCAGACGATAGCACTGTTGCTGAGAGATACGTGTCCGGTGCACGTGCTAGTGGGTCACAGATCCAGTCTTTCCGAGAGGCTATGGTTGAACGCTTGAACTTCTCCTTGAAGGCAGTATCCGATTGGGGCGATGCCAATCTGGTCAAGTTCAATGCTGCTAAAACCCAGGCGTGTCTTTTATCCGCTAAACGGAGCCAATTCCACCCGGCTCCATCATTCCGGGGTGTAACCGTGCCGATAACCGACGGCCTTGAGCTTCTTGGGGTAACATTGTCATCTACCCTCAATTTCGGCTCTTATATCGAGGCTAAAGCTCAACAGGCTGCCAAAAAATTGGGGATCTTAGCTAAAGTGAGACGGTACTTCACGGCGGAACAGCTGCTCAAACTTTATCAAGCTCAAGTTCGATCGTGTATGGAATACTGCTCTCATCTTTGGGATGGGTCTGCCAAATACCAGCTTGATGCTCTGGAGTCGATTGAGAAGCGAGCCAAGAGGATCATCGGTGATGATGCACTTGTCGAATCAAAACTCCAAAGCCTTGAGCATCGACGCCGAGTTGCTAGCCTGTCGGTTTTCTATCGATTACACTTCGGGGAGTGTGCGTTGGAATTGCACAATTTAATTCCACCAAGTCCATTCCATCATCGGACCACTAGACGTACGGCGTTGCGCCATCGGTACATGGTGGACATCCCACCCATACGTACAAAGCGTTTTGGGAACACATTCATAATGCGTACAGCTAAGGAGTGGAATTCCCTGCCGGAGTCTGTGTTTCCTGATAGCTACAACCTAGGGGTCTTTAAGTCAAGAGTGAATAGGTTATTTCTAGGCAAGCGTGCTCCATTGTCGGCCACATCATCGCTTACCATCAGGTGAGATAGTGGTTAAACGCGAGCCTATCAATAATAAAAAAAAAAAAAAAAATTGCCACGTTGAAGCCCTCTCGTCACGTAAAGTTTCAATCAGTCGGTAGAATATATATTATTTATATTTAAATAGTAGATTGGTTTGAAAACAGAGAAGTATTGACTGACAGAAAAACATAGAAGAAGAAGTCTGAAGAGAAATACGGACTTAGAATAAATTCAGATAAAGGCAAGATGCTGAAAATGTTAATGTTACAAATAAATTGGTACTCACCAGTTTAGTTAATAGCTACTAATTAACTACCAACGAAATGGCCAATATCGTCTATTTATACCATAAAACCAAAAACCATATGTTGTTATTCTAAAGTTAATTTCCAATATTATTATAATACTTAATATTCAAATAAGTGTTTAACCTTCACTTGTTTTCAAAAATATCTCAATGGCTTATCAAATTCTGAATTCTGTAATGAGGGATCAAGAGATAAGTAAGATTATTTGCTAAATACATGAATAAAAACAATACAAATAAAAAATTCAAGCATGTGAGGAAACAAAAAAAATGTAAATTTTTACCGGTTTTTAAGACATTAGTTGTAGGGGGCAGAGGATGTAAATAATTACACAACACAATGGTCACGCTTGAAAGGCCTCAGCCAATTTATTTAACACGTATAAAAATACAGACTTCACATAACACGTGTAAATACTTTCACATAATCGAGTCCTTTACGTACATACGCGTGACGCTAACTCACAAATAGTTCACAGTTACTTTACAATACTTCACTGACTCTAATACGTTAGATAACTTAGGAAATCTGGAAATCTAGGGCCGCTCCAGGAGCGTAGGGTGCCAAGACAAACTGTCGTAGTGACGCTTCGAGTCGAACTGCAGAGAGAGAACGTCGTCTTCAAGGAAAGTGCAGCTTAAGTACTTTTTCAGCCGGTCGCAAGTCGTGGGAGAGAGTCCCTTTCCCTCTAGTCTGTTCCCTAATCCTGTTGAGGCCGGCTGACGTTCACCTCCCGACCCCCCGCATACAGCAAGCACACCATTGGTCATCAATAGTGGCGTGATTTTCTCCGTTGTAATCTACCAATAGAAACCCAGATTATTCTTAACGGTTTTTCTGCGCTATTTACTTCTAAGAACCGCTTTATGTACTTCTAAGAACTCAGTACATAGCCTTATATACTATCCCAGTAGCTGATTGGACAATAGTCTGGCCTCTGATAGGCTTGCTCTCTATTATGTACAGCGCTTATGTACATACATTACGCGTCTGTGAATGACGTAATGTTGATTATATTTAGTGATTCTAAATTACATGCTCGTGTCCGTAACAGCCTCCCCCCGGCGTAGCAACGCGAGCCTAACTTCCATCGGCCAGGACAACGAGCCTTCTAACTGGGCGTCTGAAAACGCCTCCACGCGTCTGTACCTCAGCGCTGCGTATGACACCATCAGGTCCTTGTATGGTGCGCACTATCTTCCCATATGGCCATACATTTCGCGGCAGTTGACCATCCGCAATGACTACTATATTTCCCGGTGCGAGTTGCGTGCGTGAATCTCGGACGTCGCCGCGCGGTGTCAACGTTGGTAGGTATTCGTTTATCCAACGAGTCCAGAACTTGTCCGCTAGCGCCTGTGTTGCGCGCCATGTCTTTCGATCGGCGACGTCGCACTGCCCTGTGGTTGGTAGTCCAGTAGCCGAGCCTAATAAGAAGTGGTTCGGCGTGAGCGCCTCCTCGTCGCCAGGTTCAACACTTACGTGTGTGAGGGGTCGCGAATTGACGGTGTGCTCGATCTCAATTAGCAACGTGGAGAGTACCTCCTCCTTTGGTGCGCGTTCCTTCAACACGGCCGACAACGCCGACTTTACACTTCTTATTAGTCGTTCCCACGCGCCGCCCTGATTTGGGGCCCCGGGGTCAATGAACCGCCATTCCATATCTTGCTTAATTGCGAATTCATTGAGGTCATTCGCCCACTGCTTATATGCCTGTTGGATTTCAACGTCGGCTCCTCGAAAATTAGTCCCGTTATCGGACATCATAGTTTTAGGCCATCCGCGCCTAGCCGCCATTCTTCTTAGCGCTAATATAGCTGAATCGATGTTCAAACTTGGCAACAACTCTATATGTATTGCTCGCGTGACAAGACAGGTGAACAACATACCCCATCGTTTTTCATGCCGTCTTCCTATTGTGACTGTCATTGGGCCGAAACAGTCTACTCCGCAACGGGTGAACGACCGCAGGTGGGTGTCCAATCGTTCAATAGGTAAGTTCCCTTTTACGGGCCGTATTGGCGGCTTCCTTCGTCGCTTACATATCACGCAATCTCTTATCAGTGCGCGCACTGTCGGTCGAACCTTTAAAATCCAAAAGCGTTCCCTCGCTTTGTTCACTATATATTCACGTCCCGCGTGATGATCCCGTTCGTGAATCTGACGTAAATATAGTGACGTCATCGGATGTTTGCCTTCCAAGATGGGTGGGCACTTCCTATCTTGAGAAACGTTCGCGGCATTTATGCGACCGTTTAAACGAATGACGTCGTCTTGAAAAATCGGGTCCAATCGGTAGAGTCGACTGGTCCTGTCTACTCTCCTACCTACAGCGAGTCGCGCTATTTCCGCTGGAAAACACTCCCTCTGAGCCTCCCTTATCAGTAGCAGCTCGGCCTCCTGCTTGTGACGCAACGTCAACCGGGTAGCGCGTTTGCGGCATTTGTCGACGAACAGCAGGACATACGCAGTCGTTCGTAGTAATCGTTCGTATGACGAGAAACGAGTCGTGTCGACGAGGCTGGTGATGTGCGCTATGTGCGTGACGATCTCATCACCCCCCTCTCCCTGCGCGATCTCCGTTGGCCAGATGTGTTCTGGTCCGCCCAGGAAGAGGGGACCAGTGAACCATCTGCTGTCGCTTTCCAGTTGCGTCATTCCGGACCGAGTTGCGTCATCGGCTACATTGTGGGCTGTAGGTACCCAGCGCCATTGTTTTGTCTGTGTGAGTTCACATATCTCCCGAAGTCGGTGCGCGACGTACGGCGTGTACTTTGAAGATTCGTTCCTTATCCAATGTAGGGCGGTCTTGGAGTCACTCCAGTATGTCGTATCTAACGACTCAAAACGATGTTCCCGTTTAACTTGCTCGGTTAACCTCGCACCTACTAGACACGCTTGCAATTCGAGCCGCGGTATACTTTGCGCCTTCATTGGCGCGACCCTTGCTTTTCCTGCGACGAGTGTCACGATCACTCTTCCCTCAGGGGTCACTGACCTCATATATACCGCCGCCGCGTACGCCTGCTCGCTCGCGTCGACGAACGTGTGTAGAGTTCTATTCACTACACCACCTTTAAAATAACATCTCGGGAGTCGTAGGTTCGCTACGTATTTTAAATCACCTAACCATTCTTCAAAAATGCAAGCCTCTTCCGGGGGCAAAGGTTCGTCCCATCCGGTCTGTTTGCGCCACAGGTCTTGTAACATTATCTTAGCCGTTATCGTATACGGACTAAGCATGCCTAGCGGATCAAAAATGGACATTACTGCTGCTAATGTCTCTCGCTTTGTCGGTGCGCGTTCGCGCGCTTTCACCTCGGCGGGCACTCGTGGCATTTCCACGTTGAAGGCGAACTCGTCGGTCGTCGGTAGCCACATAATACCCAACGTCTTCCCGTAGGGATGTGCGTTCGCTCCTAACTCCTTTGGCGAACTGGACTTGTCGCTATCGCTTATCTCGCATAGTAGGTCGGCCTCGTTGGTTTGCCACCCTGCCAACTGAAAACCGGCTCTTGCGTGCACGGCGACCACCTCCCTCATAGCCTCAGCCGCTTGTTCCCGGGTGTCGTAACTGTCCACCCAATCATCCATATAGTGAGCACGCGTGATGGCGTAGTACGCGTGCGGGCGACTTTCTCGGCAATCGTCCGCGTTCTTATTGCGCACGCTGTGTGCTAGAAAAGGTGAACTCCTAGCACCGAAAATCATGGACGCCATCTCGTACTTGATTGGTGGTCCGGACCGATCGTTGCCACGCCACAGGAACCTCTGCGCTCTTCTATCTTCCGGCCGAATCTTGATTCGAAGGAACATCTCTCGTATGTCCGCGGTGACGGCTATCGACCTTTCACGAAATCTAAATAACACGCCATAGAGAGTATTCAACATGTCGGGCCCGGAGAGTAACTCGTCGTTCAGACATTTCCCTGCAGAGGTTGCTGCCGCGTCGAAAACTAAACGTATCTTCCCAGGTTTATTCGGGTTCGTGACGGCAAAATGTGGTAGGTACCATTCCGGTATGACACTCTCCCTACCTACACTCTCGGCTACTTTGTTCGCGTACCCCTTTTCTATGAGGTTATTGACCTGCGACACGTATGCTTTTTTGAAGTCAGCTGACTTATCCATTTTCCTTTCAATGGTTTTGAGTCTACGAAAGGCCATATCGTAACTCGGTGGTAGGTGTGGCTCATCACTCCGCCACGGCAATCCTACCTCATAGTGATCGTTAACCAGCCGAGCAGTCTTCGTGAAAATATCCTTCGCCCGTTCGTCTGCCAGCACTGGTCTCGGCTGGTGAACTATCCCCAGAGCGTCGATCGAGAAATGCGATGTGATGAGGTCCTTTAACTCTTCGCAATCATCGGATATTTCCTGTGGGTGCACGTGCAATGCTATCCCGCTGCTCGCCTCGAATCCAGTTACGCGCCGTGGTACCGTTCCGTGGACCACCCATCCTAGCTGCGTAAGTGAAGCGGCTGGCTCGTTCTGCCGTCCCGTGAGCAAAGTTCGCGACACTATCAAATGCCAATTATCGGCGCCTATCAATAGGCGTGGCTTCGCATTCTCGTAACACACGTCACGTGCAGGTAAACGTTTCATGTGTTCGCAGCGTAGATAGCTCGCTTTCACGGTCTGACCGGTTATATTTAAACTTTTAACGGTACGCGCGCGTATGTTAAAATACTCTGAGCGTTTTCCCTTGATGTCTATTTCCACGCAACGACTGTCGTTCTCTTGTCGCGTGGCCGTAATCCCGTGGACGCGTAACGCTCGCTTAATTCCTTTTGCGCCCATTTCGTTAGCTATCTCTTCGTCGAGTAGCGTAATAGTGGAGCCCTCGTCCAGTAACGCATGCGTCTCTATTTCCTTGCCGTTTGGCCCTCGCAACGTTACTGGGCACACTTTGAGTAACACCGCGCTTATCTCGCTGCCGGCATGGGCAGATGCGGTGGTCGCCGATTCTTCCCTCACGCTCCTGGTCCCACAGTTGGTGGAGGCGCTAGCCGCGTCCGACGTTCGGTCGGCGGTGTGGAGTAGCCTATGGTGCGATCTACGACATTCCTGCTCTCCGCACTTCCTCGCGGTACACTTGAATCGACGATGTTTACTCGCCAGACATTTGAAACATGCTCCAGTTTCCTTGGCCCATTCCCATCTTTGTTGGACCGTCATGTCACCAAGTTTCTTGCAGCTTGGCGTGGCATGTCCCTCGCCACAGCACAAGCACGTCTTCTTAGCCCTCTCTCTCTCGTCCTCGCCAGGTCGCTCGGCGGCGGCGTACGTTGCGGGTACGCGCGCTTTGTTCTTCCTAATGACCGCTTGTGCTCTGGCGGGAGCTTGCTGACGCGTCGCTTCCTTTGAAGTCGTAGTCACGGTCGACGAGTACGCGTATCTTACGGCCCGATCAGCTTCCCTCATTAGGTAGCGCGACAGCGTAACGATCTCCGCTTCCACGCGACTACCATGCTCTTGGGCGTAATCACACCAACGCGCGCGCATGTGTGGGCTGAGCTTCTCTACCACGTGTCTGGACAGCATTGGGTTCTGTAGGTACCCCCTATCATCCAGACACGATAGCACGCTGACGATGTTCTGCAGCTTTATCGCGAACGCGTTGAGTTCAGCGGCCGTCGTACCGAGTCGCGGTAATTTTCTTAACTCGTCGAGCGACTTGTCGATTATAATCTCGGGACGTCCGTAACACTGTTCGAGTTTATGCATTATCACGGCGGGGTCAGCAGCGGTGCAAAGTAGCGCGGACACGGTCTCTCTCGCTTCACCTTTCAGGCTGTTGCGTAGGCGCGCTAAGTTCTCTCCTCGTGAGAATCCATACTCTCGTGTCGAGTCTCGCATTGCTGACTTGAACAGCAACCACTCGTGCGGCGCTCCCGTGAAAATTGGCAACTCTATCGCTTGACGCGGCGGCGGTCGATAACGTGTCATCCTATTTAACGCGTCGGCTAGCTTATCGATATCTCGAGATCGAGATCGAGATCTATGTCGTGACCTAGGCGGTGACCGCGACCTAGGTTCGCGGGGCTCCTTATTCTCTACGCGGGGCGGCTCCTCCCTCGGAAAGTACGCGCGTTCTCGCTCCTCATACTGTGGCGTACGCGGCCTCGTAAATTCCTGCCTACCCCGGGCGCGCTCGGCTTCCTCCCCCCGTATGTGAACCGGGGCGGGTGCGCGTATCGCTGACGACGTTTGATCCGGCGGAGTCAGCGATGGTAATTCCTCGTCCCCCGTAGGCTGCGCGCATTGCAGCCAATTATCTATTCGATTATCGGTGTCCGCGACGTCCTGGGCTATATCACTATCTCGATCTGTTTCCTCGCGAATGGTAGCTACATCTATCGCTAATCTCTTCTTAACCAGCTCGGCTTCGAGTTGCAATTCCTGGCGGCGTATCGCGGCGAGGCGCTCCTCAGCATGTAATTCTGCTTGCCTAATGCGCAGTACAGCACTAGCGGTGGATTGGCGCGATCGTACGGATTGGACGGGCGACCTACTATTTATCCTATCAACGGCGGGCGCGGGCGCTGGGATGGCGGTCGCGGCGGCGGTTGACGTTATAGCATCCATCGTAATGTTCTCGGCTGTCGGCGCGTTCGTAGGCACTGTTGCAGGAACTGGTACAGACGCGGGAATCGTAACGCGGGGGTTAGCGCGTGATAATATTGTCGCGCGGGACGACGGTGACGCGGGGGGTTCTTCAAACACGCGGGCTTGCGTATCTTCGTTCTTCTGGCTTCTTGTAGTCGGCATCCTTCCTCCTCGTTTGGCACCCTAGCTCTATCAATGCCCTAGCGGCCCTATCAGACCTACCGGAGGGCCCTATGAGAGGGATATGCTCCGGCAGGGATGGAAAATGTGCAGGAAATGGAAAGGTGGGGACTACCCTGCAGAGAGCTACACGCGGTACGAGGTGCTCAGCAACCGGTGGGAACGACCGGTTGCCTCGGCAGTGCCTACAGTCCGGCCCTCGCAACGTGCGCAGCCTTACAGGCGCAGTAGTGCTGTTCAACCACGTTTGGTTGGCGACACCGCACAATATGTCGCACCGCCTTGAAACGGCGTTAACTCAGGCACGCACCTTTGACACCGTTAGGTGGCACGTACCTGAGCCGCGGTCCACCCGCTTAAAAGGTTCTTGACGCGACGGCGTAAAGGACCCGTGGATCCCTCTCTGCAGCTCGACACGACGGCTTGACACGACGCTGGCGGCTCGAAGTTCCCGACGTGGCGACAATCCTAAGCACCTACTGGGTCGGACTTGCTGCGTTCCTGTGTTCCTTTTCTTTCTTCAGAATAGGTATTCTTCGTAACGTGACTTGCTGCGTTCCTTTTCCCACTTGAAGCATTCCTTTTCTTTCTTGAAAGCGTTCCTCTTCTTTCTTGAAAATAGGTTTCTTCGAAACGTAACTTGCCGCGTTCCTATTCTTACTTGCAGCGTTCCTGTTCGAGCTTGAAGCGTTCCCTTCTTCAATCTTCGACACCCAACTGTATTTCTTCACGTCTCCCCAAAGACGCACAATAAGCCGCTCGATATTCCTTACCAAAGGACCAATATCCGGCTCTCGAAGGACCAAAGTTCCTCTGTAGGGGGCAGAGGATGTAAATAATTACACAACACAATGGTCACGCTTGAAAGGCCTCAGCCAATTTATTTAACACGTATAAAAATACAGACTTCACATAACACGTGTAAATACTTTCACATAATCGAGTCCTTTACGTACATACGCGTGACGCTAACTCACAAATAGTTCACAGTTACTTTACAATACTTCACTGACTCTAATACGTTAGATAACTAAGGAAATCTGGAAATCTAGGGCCGCTCCAGGAGCGTAGGGTGCCAAGACAAACTGTCGTAGTGACGCTTCGAGTCGAACTGCAGAGAGAGAACGTCGTCTTCAAGGAAAGTGCAGCTTAAGTACTTTTTCAGCCGGTCGCAAGTCGTGGGAGAGAGTCCCTTTCCCTCTAGTCTGTTCCCTAATCCTGTTGAGGCCGGCTGACGTTCACCTCCCGACCCCCCGCATACAGCAAGCACACCATTGGTCATCAATAGTGGCGTGATTTTCTCCGTTGTAATCTACCAATAGAAACCCAGATTATTCTTAACGGTTTTTCTGCGCTATTTACTTCTAAGAACCGCTTTATGTACTTCTAAGAACTCAGTACATAGCCTTATATACTATCCCAGTAGCTGATTGGACAATAGTCTGGCCTCTGATAGGCTTGCTCTCTATTATGTACAGCGCTTATGTACATACATTACGCGTCTGTGAATGACGTAATGTTGATTATATTTAGTGATTCTAAATTACATGCTCGTGTCCGTAACATTAGTATTTTTAAAATCTGTGATTCCATAGCACGTATACGGTGTGACAGGTTGGCCCTATGTCACACCTCGTCACCCATGTGTGTTGTCAACAGACATTGGTATGTCAGGGCTTAAATAGTTTCTATGGACAAGGTTAATAAGGTGCTGTAATAATAAAACAGGACGAATTCTATAAAAAAAAACTTCGACAATTCGCCCCTAAGACTGACCAGGTAAATTACAGAACCCTTGATGCACGAGTCCAAATCACACTTGACCGGTCTTTCCCCCCTATTGATGTTCACAAAAAACACAATTCGAGCTACTCCATCCAGTAATACAGCCTAACGCTGTTTTATAGCGTTCATATATATTTATATAGCTTTATAACAGCGTTGTAGTAAGTATTTATAACACCAGTATACTTATAAGAGTGTACAATTACACTAAAAGAATAAGAGTTATAATGGAGTTCATATACACCAATATACAGCAATAAGTATCAAGCTATACTGATATAGCACTTAAAGCTGTATAAAGAAAGTAGTGACACGCAATATACAGCCTTTATAAAGCTTTAATTCTAAAATGCAGTTTAAAGTGCCACAAAATACTTAACCGTAAGCTTAAATGGAGCCTAAAGCTGTGTTTGCCCTTATACAACTCTAAGCTGTAAATGAGCTGGTATAATGAAGTTTAAAACGCTTGCGTGCTGTTTGGGTACCAAAGACACTCTTTGCTCCGGAACTCAACCATATTATAAGTTTAGCAGAAGCGCTTGAAAAATAGTGAGAAAAACAGACCACTTTTTTAAACAAAACTAGGTTTTTATTATTTTCGTAAGGAACTCTTATTACGTTTTTCATAATGCGGAAATATTTTTGTACTAACTAAGGTGCAAACATTACACTTAATGTATGCATTCAAACAAAAGGTGACCTTCAGAAACATATGCAGAATAAAGTTTAATTAAAACCGAATAGTGCGCAGTTTTTCCGCCTTCAATTAAATTAATAAAATTATTTTATTTTATTATGTACACAGGTGTATAATTATATTTTTCAAGTGCAATAACTAGCGTACAATATAATTACTTACCTAATAGTATTAAATATTGTTCTCATTGGATTATGTAGGTAACATCTTGGACCAAATCACCAAACAGTCTCTTCGCACACCTTTCCAATGAGTCCGAATCTGCTAGAATTTTGCAACAAACCACAGTATATACCTAACATTGTTTATATATATAATATAACACTTTTGATATCAAGAACATATTATAATTCGTTCGTATGCCTACAATATGTCTTCCGAGATGTTGTTTATAGCTACTGTTGACTTCTGTTTATGCCCCCGACTGGCGAGTCTAAATCTAAGTATAGGTACTCAACAAAAGCTATAGCATTCAGTATACTTAGCACACTTAGAGTTTTTAAAGATTTTTCTATAAATTTACGACCCATATGCTAGTTCTTTGCTACTGAAAAACCTTAAACTTTAAGCAACTGGACAGAAACAGTCCATCACCGGACACTGTACACTAAACAAACACCTCCACAGAAAATAAATAGGCATCACCGATAATCCCATGTGGAGAGCATAAACAGCGCATGTTCTTCTTATCCGCGCAGATGTCAATGATTCACGCATACGAACACTAGGATCCATGAATTTCCTTACAGTCGCCCTGAAAAACCCGGAAGGTTTAACCTTTTGACGTGCGTAATTAGAGACACAATAGTAAGACAATGGCTTGCGGGCGCCGGCTACCGCCTGAGCGTTAATGAATTAATCTGTTTATGGAGAGAGGTGAACTGGATGGAACAAACCCACCAAAGGTTGGCCGCAATGACCCACGCACGAGGGTTTTTGTAGGATTAAGTACGGAAACCAGACTCCAATAAATAGATAGAAGCAATCAGACCACACGCAATACATGTTAAACAAATGCCTCAACAAATGAAATGTAGGTACAACCAAATAACAACAAGCCATAGATATTCATACGGCGTTCAAAGCATAACAAAATTAGAAACAAGGAAATCTAATCCTGATTTTTAAGCCAAAGTCACACTGAAACTTTGTAACAGATCACAACTAAGTTATGCACGTGTAGCTTAGATTTAAAAAAAACCGGCAAGTGCGAATCAGACTCGGGCACTGAGGGTTCCGTACAAACTTACCTATGAAAACAGTTCAATTCCCGCATTGAGTTACGAAGATTTTTCCGAAAAGGTTGGTACGTGTCAACAAATTTACAGTTTTCAGATATTTTCCTATACTTGTGGTACGAGACCTTGCTTCATGCCAAATTTCAGGTTTCTGTCAACGGGAAGTCCCTATGAATTATGATTTTCTTGAGAGTGTCGAAATATACGTTTTTTGCGACATATACGGCCGTATCTTTTTTTCGTTACTCAAAAGTTTGATTTTTTCACAGCTTCAAGGGAACGCAGACTTGAGTATATGGTTTTAATCTCAACTAGATACCTAAACGCGTTCCCAAGATAAAGGTTCTTGACAGACATACAGACAGACAGACGGATGGAAAATAAAGTGATCCTATAAGGGTTCCGTTTTTTCCTTTTGAGGTACGGAACCCTAAAATACCCCCAAATGCTGCTTTATTGTTTGTAAGAGTCACCGCGGCCCTGAAACGCAAAGGGCAACTGAAGAAACACGGGTGGGTTGTGGTCAGTAGAAATCTGGGAGTGTCAGACTTTTACTGACTAAAATCCTGCCGTGTTCTACCCACGTGAAAGCAGAAAACTATCCCAAGGGAACATACTCCCATAATAAAAAGTTTTTTAGGTGTGCTTTTCAGGATATGGTCACTACTCGTGTGCCTATTTTATCTTTATCCGTTTAGCCGTGACGGAGTAACAAACATACACACAGACATACATGCAAACTTTCGCTTTATTCATATTAATGTGATACGAAATGAAAACGACGAGGTGGAAAACGGCATGGTTAGTGCAGTGGTTGAGCGGTTGGATACTGTACTGCTTGTCACGGGTTCATTTCCCGAACGGAATAAATATGTGTCAGACGTTCCGGGTCGTGGAGTCTTGTGTATGTTTTTTTTTTTTTTTTCGGTGGGAAAATCATCTTATGACATCCCCCGCTCTTGGGCGGAGCGGGAGATAGTGTCAGACTTTTACTGACTAAAACCCCACTCCCGTTCCTTCGTTGCCTTTCGTACCAGGGCCGAGTCTTCCTTTCAGAATCAGACCCTTGGCCCCAGTAGGCTTCGACCTTGATGGCCCCTACAATTGCTGATATCTACTTGAGGCGCGCGTGAAACAGTACGTGCCATCGACGACTTGGGCTCGGTCCGGACGGTTACCGGACGGTCGGACGGCGAGCCACCCATTGCTCGCCGTCCGCAAGCCCGCGCCTACGGTGGCCGGAAATCGGGATCAGAATCCCGGCGGCGGTTGGGGCGTGAGGACCATTGCCTCACGCGATCGGCCGCCTCCTTTGCTAGCATTACTGCTTCACAGAAGGAGGCGACCGCCTGCCACTCCTCCTCGCTCCGGACCATGGCCTGTACCAAGGCCCGGCGCGAGTGTATGTTAGACTAGCTACTGTCAGCGGCTTCGCCAGCGTGAAAGTAGGTTGTTTCTCCATACAAACTTTGGACCCCCGATTCATCCCGTTAGGGGGCGAATTTTGGAAAATCCTCTCTAAGTGCTCGCCTACTTTATAAAAGGAAACCTTGTGCAAAGTTTCACACTACAAGTCCCCGTAGTTTCGGCTGTTCGTTGATATGTCAGTCAGTCAGTTTCTCCTTTTATATATATAGATTACATGTTCGTGAACGTATCAGGTTCAGATACAGGAGTAGAATAGAATAGAATAAACTTTATTGCACACCAAATAAGTAACATAACTATACATAAACTTAAATCTATGGGTACAATGGCGGTCTTATCGCTGACAGCGATATCTACCAGACAACCTTAGGATGGATTGAAATGACTAAAATAATACAGGGGGTATTCTGCAGGGAACTGCTAACAAATTAATCAAACACTAAATAAACATTATATATGAAAAAATTACATACCTTATAAAACACGATACATAAGTTTGAAATAATTTATATATATGTACATGTATATACATATTATAATATTTTACACAATTTAGTTGAAAAACGGAAGAAAAGGAAAAAATAAAGTAGGGTTGGTGGAAGAAATTAAATTAAGTAAAACCAGAATAGCGTTACAGAGAAAGAAAATGGTCTATAACTTGATTTTTGAAGGAAACTAGTGAAATATTTTTCCACATTAGGAATTACTAGCCCTAAGCCCAGGGCTAGTAATTCCTAATGTGGAAAAATATTTTCATTTTTCCAAAAAAAAGAAAGAAAGAAGAAAAGAAAGCACCAAACGAAGAGTCAACCTATGTGGCATCACCCTTACCCAATTTGCATACTATCTCATTGTTCAAGTTGTCTTTTAACATAAAGACCCAATTGTAATCACAAGGTACGCCTATTAAACGAATTGATGCTGCAAATACGATAGAACGATTTATTTTAGGACCCCGAAGGGCTTTTTGAATGATGTTCATTTGGTATCGCTGTCGATTCTGATTGGCCCAAGTGTGGGTCCTTTGGAGAGGTAAGAGAGGTAATTGTATTATGTTATGGTGATAAGTGGCTCTCAGTGGCCGTTAAATAAAACATCAAGTTTTATTGATGAACTGGGCAAGTGCGAGTCGGACTCGCGCACTGAGGGCTCCGTACAAACTTGAATGGTAAGTTGCGGTTTACGATTTATGACGTATTAAAAAGAAAACTACTTACTAGATCTCATTCATCACAATTTATATGTCATTAAAATTAGTAGGTATTACCCATACTGGTCACTGTTGTGCATTGGAATTTGATCATATACAATTTTATTTACAAGTTTCGGTTCAAGTAAAATTTGCACAAGTGTAAAACTAGCTCGAAAACAATTGATAGGAAAATAAGTAGCACAGTCATCTGTTAAAATATATTCAAGATCTTTTTTTTTTCTTTTGGCTTCGCAAAATTTGTGCATTCAGCCAATGTCAAATTTTGAAAGTATTTAGAACACAGTTACTTTGTTGCCATTAAAATGGGTATGTAACGAATTCTAATATTTTTGTACTAATTTCCTCCATTCCACCGAGATTGCGCCTGTTCCAATGTTTTGACATCGATCCTTACGATTCAAAACCACACCAATTTCACATCACAATCCACTAAGAATCCTAATGCGAATAATTGAAACTGCGTCTGAACTTCACCCAAAGAAACTTTTCTACCATTGCTTTTTTACCATCGGACAACCCGACGTACGGCAAGTGTCCACTCTTACATTATTAACACCTCTATGGTCCGGACAAAGCGTTTCGCCTCGTCGTTTATACCACGTACATCGAAGGACTGGAACAATTTGCCTGCTGCGGTCTTCCCGTCCTTTAGGTGTCTTCAAGGCTATAGTGAATAGGCTCTCAATAATACACCTAAATTATAATCGGACGGTTTCAACAACGTAAGGGTACTCGCCGTTCGTTGGGTTGTCCGATGGTAGAAATGAGATGGTGGATTCAAGTCATACAATTCCTGCGCACACTCTCCAAAATGCATCCTGTAAAACACCGAAAGGCTGGCCACCCTACGCCTGTGCCCAAGGCTTTGTAGATTGGATTTAACCAGATCTGGATTAACAATTAGCCTCTTTGCGCGCCCTGTAACCGACTGAACTAGTCTGATGATGATGAGGCCAACCTAGGAGGTCATTGTGACCTGTGTGAAACTACCAATAGTACGTGGACTTTTAACGACGCGATAGGCTGCCCCACTGCGTGTTTCTGGTCAATTCTCGCCTAGATATTTGTTTGACTTACAGATAGTTTTTCCGGGTGTCTTGTGTATGTGAATTTACATGTTTGTGATCATACCAACGATACAGGAGTAATTTTAGTGTGAGTAACGTCTAATAAACTAGATAGAAAGAATATATAACTAATATGTTTCTCGAATCGTGAGGAAACCGGCATGTCCTAGAACCAAAAATTCGAAGACATGTGACATCCACCAACCCGCACTGGGCCCGCGTGGTGGATTACGGCCCATTCCCTCTCTTAGAGAGGAGGCCTGAGTCCCAACAGTGGGAACATTGTAAGGCCGACTATGCTATGTTCCTCGAAAAGTTAGATGGCCTTTTTGTATTTTTTTTTAGTAGCCTATACTGTCCCACTGCTGGGCAAAGATCCCCCAACTTTTCCCAGGTATTTTTTTCTTGAGCCACCTCGAACCAGTCCTTGCGGTAGGCATCTAGATAGTCTCGCCACCTCTTCCCAGGTCGACCTTGGCGGCGTCGTCTATCTTCAGGTACCCATTTTGTGGAGACTCTTGCCCACCGGCCAGAGTGCATGCGGCTGTGATTTTGTATACACTTTTCAAATTCAATTTCGTTATTTATTTTGTGCACACAAGGTATTTGATATCAGGTCTAATATGAAATGTTTAGTCCATCCAATATTACGCCGCAAGGCATACAACATATTATTATCATTTTATTAGTATTGTCAAAATCAAATTAATTATAAAATTAGGTACAAAATCTCATAAAATATCAGCAAATGAAAATTAACAAAACTGAACTGAATAAAATGAATAATTACACAATTTGCTTGAAAAAGAAATACAATTCAAAATTATTATAATTTCCAAATAAAATTAAATTTAATGCCATAAGTTTAATTTTTGTTCAAAACTTGTGGAACCAATTTAAAATAAAACCTCCATTTCTCTTACAAATTGCACCAAACTAAGCGTAGGAAGCAGAATCGTCTCGGATTCAGTAAAAAGTCATTGATTTTGTATTGAAAGTCATTTGGAGGAAGATGGCGCGCCATTTGCTATGCTACGGCTTTCTGCCGAATAATTTATTGTAAGCTCCACCTGTAGTATTGAGTTCTGCTTATTTTTTGCTTGTTTTCTTTATTGGTGATTAAATGAGAGGTTTGGAAAGACTTGGGAGTTTTAAATGGAGCTCGTTGGGATATATTTTATGTAGGTATCTCAACACAAAATTTATTTATTTAAACTTTTATGTACAGTGGTGGTACATAGGCGGACTTAATGCAACAAGGCATTCTCTACCAGTCAACCATTGGGTTAAAAAAGATAACATTGTGGTAGGTGTGCACAATAAATAAATAACAGATTGTAATTGAATGTAGTATCGTTAAATTAAGTTGCATAAAATAATAAAATACGTATATATGCTAATATAATAAACTAATTAATACCATGATAAATATGAAATCATTGTAATTAAGAGAAGTTGAAGAAGTGAGAAGAATTTTGGCCTCCCGTTACCTCCCATTAGGGGTTGAATTTCAAAATATCCTTTTTTATTCTTTATATATTTTATTAAAAAAAGAAACCTCTGGGAAAAATTTCAATAAGGACTTTGCCTTTTATATTATACTAGCTTTTGCCCGCGGCTTCGCTCGCGTACTTAAAATATAGCCTATGTCACTCAGGAATAAAGCAGCTTTTTATTGGTAAAAAATTTTAGCAATCGGACCAGCCAGAGATTACCTCCGACAAACAAAAAAACAAAAAACAAACTTTACTTCTTTATAATATTAGTGTAGATAAAATTGTATTTCAATATGCCAAAATGACCGTATTAGAATTAAGTACAATTGAAGATACGGCGTGCTCTAATATCGACTATATTATCATCTTACCATCAGATTAGACAGTTGTTAAACGCACTTTGTTTTATTTTCAACTAGCTTCTGCCAGCGGTTTTGCCCGCGTGAAAGTAGACAATATATATTATGCCTGTCAGTTAGCAATAAAATAGCATTCTACTGGAGGAAGAATTTTAAATATCAGTCAAGTAATTTATCAATTATAAACAAAAACATAAATCCCCTTTTTAACCGACTTCAAAAAAAAGGAGGAGGTTCTCAATTCGGTTGTATTTTTTTTTTTTTTTTTTTTTTTTTTTTTTTTTTTTATCATTATTTTTTTTTTTTATGTTTGTTACCTCAGAACTCCGTCGTTTATGGACCGATTTGCAAAATTTTTTTTTCCCTTTATAGGATATGCTTCCAGATTGGTCCCATTTTTTTCAAAATCCAGTTCTGATGATGGAATCCATGAGGAATCGAGGGAACTCCTCAAAAATTATAGGCAACCCTATGGTAATTTTAGTATTTTCATCAAGAACTTAAGCATTTACAGTCAAAAAGTAACATTTGATGAAGTGGAACTGATGAAGAAGACCAGAAATGGTCAACGGAACTTCATACTCAAATAGATATCATATTGAAGATATAGTTAAGCGACTATGACAATACAAATAAATGAATGATTCTGAATAGTTACGTTGAAAATGGTATCATCGAAGTGATCTGATGATGATGATGGAGCCGGAAGGTAGGCACTGGAACTCCGTAATTAATCAATGTAACCTAGCCGTGTTTGGACTCATTAGAATTGTCATGAGATGCACTTTGGCTATAAGGTACTATCGAACTGATCTGATGATGGAGCCGGAAGGTAGGCACAGGAACTCCGTAATTAATCAATGTATCCTAGCCGTGTTTGGGCTTATTAGAATTGTCGTGAGATGCTCTTTGGCTATAAGGTACTATCGAACTGATCTGATGATGCAGCCGGAAGGAGGAAGGTAGGCACAGCAACTTTATAATAAAACAATGTAACCTAGCAGTATTTGGGTTAATTGGAATTGTCATTAGAAATAGGCACTCTGTTTATAAGTGTATCGCAACTAAAAAGTGTGAAATAAAAACTTTTTAGAAAAAAAAAATAACCGACTTCACTAAAAAAAACACTAAAAGGATCAAAATAACTTTAATTTCGGAAGTCGGTGTTAAATAAGAAACAAACAATACCGAGAAACACCGACATCCGAAATTAAAGTTATTTTGATCCTTTTAGTGTTTTTTTTAGTGAAGTCGGTTATTTTTTTTTTCTAAAAAGTTTTTTTGATATTGTATTAGTAATAGGGGTTAAAGTATGAAATTGCCGTTTTTTAAAACAGGTTGCTTTGAAGTGTTATATCTTTGGATTGACTTGGAATTATAAGTTCAAATAAACTTTATATTATAAGTACGTTATTCTTTTTCCGAAATTAGGTATTTACTGGATTCTTTGTATTTTGTATTTTCTGTAATATCGCTGTACTTGTAACTATTTTATATTGACAGCCCATTCTAGAGAAGACTGGACCTCTTTGGAGGAGGCCTTCACCTGTAGAGGGGTTCTTGCAGATAAATAGTATTTTTTAGAGTTAAGATGAATCTAACAGTTAAGGTACTTAGAAATAAAATTAGAAATAGGACACACTAACATACAGATAGATATAAATGTACTAACACCTAGTTTAAGATTTATTATTGTAAGTTAATTTAGTTTGTAAGAAATATAAGGCTTTTTATTTATTTTTATTTTATTTATTTATAGATCACATGTCAGGTATCACTAACACGTAAAAATAAATAAATAGCACTGCAAAATCTTAAAGAAGACATCAATTAGGTGATTTTAATGGTAGAGTCACTGCTTACCATCAGGTGGGATCGAAGACCAGCACTGGTTTATGTCATTTACAAAAAAAAAACTTGGTCTTTAAAGACATTGACAACCTTAAGGCCATTGAAGAACCAACGCAAGAAATTTTTAACTATAATTTTATTAAAAAAAAAAAACCTTTATTTTCAATGCTCTCTCTTACAAAGCTCTTTAGTAATTCTTAGCCATTTAAAGTCGAGACTACATAAACCTTTACAGTTTATAAAGAAAGAAAGAAAGAAAATATAAAAAGGAACCAACATTAAACCGAGCAGTTTAAGGACCCAACAGGTAGTGGAAATATAATTCCTTTTGAAATGAATAGAGTTGAATTAACATTTAAATGAATAAAAAAGTGCACAATTGTGTATAATGAGCTTTGAGAATCAGGCCACGTAGTTTTTAGAGGAGGTAGCAGCAAAATTACACAAATATGACAGTCTTACAAAATTACAGGGGACTGAAAAGAAAGCTGAAGGATTCTGAAGGACTCGCAGATGAAGGGTTCCGCACCATTATATATACAACTTTTTTTATAGAATTTATTTAACGGCGCGTTTTTACGTAAAATCAACAAAAAAAAAGAAATTAAAAATAACTTTTTCTGGATTTTTCTATAAAAAACGAAGATATAGAGACCAAAATTTTTGGCCGAATAAATTTCGTACACCCGTGTGTACAAAACGATAACTAAGCGTTTTTCAAGGGCACTCAAGTTGTACAGACGTATGTACAATCGGCCCTCGAGGGGTTAATTCTGTTTTTGGTATTTGTTTTTATAGCAGCAACAGAAAATAATACATCAGTGAAAATTTCAACTTTCTAGCTATCACGGTTCATAAAATACAGCCTGATGACAGACAGACGGACTGTGGAATCTACTCGTATATATATAAAAGGAAAAACTGACTGACTGATATATCAACGCACAGCCGAAAGTACTGGGAGTCGGAGCGTAAAATTTGGCACGAGGTTTCCTTTTATGGCGTAGGCGAGCACTAAGAGAGGATTTTCAAAAATTCATCCCTAAGGGGATGAAACGGGGGTCCAAAGTTTGTATAGAGAAACCTAATTTTACGCGAGTGAAGCCGCTGGCACAGGCTAGTCTTAGTATATAATTCCTTGCCCATTTCGGCTACGGTGACCAGTTAATGTCATAAGTGAAACCATGTGGTTTCGACCTCTTAAATTATTTTTTTTTTCCCTCATACTAAGTTCACTAAAATCAGGTCATTTATTTTCAAGAGTGTGGGCTTTCCAGTTTGTATGAAATACCGTGGGAACACACGAAAAGTCTAAAGTCGTACAACCACCTGAGCAAGCGAGGTGATCAATATTCGTACTTTCTCTGTTTCAGAAGAGGAAATTACCCGATCACAGTAACAAGAGAGTACGGAGTTGGTTGATCCTTTTTAGGGTTCCGTACTCAAAAAGTAAAAACGAGACCCTATTACTAAGACTCCACTGTCCGTCTGTGTGTGACTAGACTGTATCTCATGAATGTATCGCTATAATAACAAGTATTAAAAATAGAATAAAATTAATATTTAAATGGGGCTCCCATACAACAAACTTGATTTGTTGCCGTTTTTTGATCGATGTTATTAATAGTAATAATATAGTGTCTAATGTTAAATCTATAGATAATGGTTACGGAACTCTCAGTGCGCGTTACCGACTCGATTTTTTTTTAATTATTGTATCTTTTTAGATAAGTAGTAGTATCTATCGATAGATAAAAAATGCATTCGTTACAACGAAAACAAAACGCAAACAAAAGCAAAACTAAATTATACAGAACCAAGCACTTAATGAAACAAAATTAAAAAATAAAATTAAAAAAAAAGCATATAACAAAATTTTTACGTAATAAATAAAATAAAGATAACATTAAAAATACGAGATATACAAAGTGACACATAAGGGGTGGGTACTTAGAAAAAGGAACACAGACAAAAGTCATTGTGCTGTGTGCATCCCAATGTTGCACTAAATGGGCGCCCAGCTCAGCGTGTGTCACGCAAATATACCTGACGCTGATATTCCGCTGGTCCCTGTGGTGACAAACGGACTTTAATTTTAGAAATCCTCAAATTGCCGTATTAGTCTCTCTCTCTCTTTCTCTTGCTGATATCAAGAAAGTGCTCATTAACTTGACTGAATCATTCATAACATTACATTCGACTAAGAAGGCTTACAACACAACAAAGCTGTTTATATCCTGTAGTACATAATGCTATGTAATAATAATGACGCCAGTGATAAGGCGTCCATTGTTCTGTTAATTACCGGTTCGGGCCTGACAGCACCAATTCCTGTTGGAAATTAATCTCCGGTTAGTTTAACTGTAGTTAAACGTGGCAGTGGTAACGAACTTGACTTAAGAGTTTAAGTCGTGGGTTCAAACTCAGGCAGGTGATGTACTTTTTGTAATATAATAATATATGTCGTCATTACGGTGATGGAAATAATTGCAGAAAAAAATTGAATATTTGTGAAATCAATTCTATCTGCATTGTGTCGGTGGTGAATAATAGGAAACCCTAAACTAATTACAACTAAAAACAAACTCTAAAATATGGCGTCAAAAAACTCTTCCACATCGCTGTCGACTGGTAATATTATCCATAAGACTGGTGGCATTGCCACGCTATATGATAATGCTTACCCTCTGTCCGAAGTAAAAGCCAGCCCTTGGGTCACGCGAAGTGTCAACAAGACGTTTTGACATAACGAGTCTTAAGATTGCGTCAATTCCCGCAAATAAATTCATATTCTTTTTTTTTTTTTACTCCCTCTCACGAAGCAGAGGCCTGTCTCCTAGCAGAGAGAACGTTACAGGCTGATTATGCACATGCTTAAACTTAGTTACTTTAGGTTTTTGCGTGGGTGGCAAGTAGGTACCTACTTGGTTATTCTGTAAAGGTATGAGTTTTGTTACGAATTCTTAGAATTATCCTTAACAAGTTTTGGCGGTCTCTTGGTTATTTTAATTAAGCGATGACCTTTCTTTAGCACGATTTCGTAACTTAACTGGTTACTTACTGGCTATTTATGTCACTGACAATAATAAGATTTTTTTTTGTGTATAGATAGACTCGCGTTTGACCACTATCTCACCTGATGGTAAGCTATGATGATGCCGACGATGAAACACGCTAGCCTAAAAGTAGCCTATTCACTCTTGACTAAAGACCTCAAGGTATTATTTGACAAACTTTACCGAAGTCTAAAAATGCTTATCTTTTTGAATAAAACTTATTCATACTATTGCAGCTTCTGCTTGCCCGCAATGGAGCGGAATACCTTGAGGCTGTGTTTTCTAATAGCTGCAATCTGGGGACCTTTAAGTCAAGAGTGAATAGGTTACTTCTAGGCAAGCGTGCTCTATCGTCGACCACATCGTCGCTTATCATCACGTGAGATAGTGATGAACCGCGAGCCTAACAACAATAAAAATAAAAATGCGTGAGTTTATACAAACCCGAAGCACTACTCACAAGCTTAATCAATTGATTACTGATTAGTAATCTCAGTCTTGATGTTAACGTGTAATTAAACCATAGTACAATCCACTGATTGTGGAGTCAGCATCTTTTGAACATCGGCTCATTATTTTCACTTAATTAGAACTTATTTGAGAGCTGTCTTTGATAATTTGCTTATTATTAATTTGAACAGACAATATTCCTGATTGAGTTTTAGATGTTTTGCTTTAGAAAATACAGTCCTTGGAAGAAATGTTCATTTGAATTCATAATATTATCTGCAGATATAAATAAAATTGAAGCGTCTGTATGTACCTTTAATAAAAATAAAAATTTTATCATTTTTATCTGCGTGTCTATCGATCTATCGGTCTGCCTGCCTGTCTGTTTGTTCCGGCTAATCTCCAAAATGGCTGGATCTATTTTGCTGGGACTGGTAGATAGCTGACGTTATAAGGAGTAACTTAGGATTATTTTATTTAATTAGAAAAATAATTAGTGTTACTACTAAAACATTTCTGATGAAAAACCTCCCATCAGAGTCATTCTTTTTTTAATGCTATGAAGTAGAGCTTGACTGCGATCCTACCTGATGGTAAGCAGTGATGCGATTGATAATGATAAATCGCAGTAGTTTCTTAAGAGCCTATTCACTCGAGCCTTGAAGACACCTAAATTATAACCGGACGGGAAGACCACTGCAGTCAAATTTTATTGTTTCAGTCCTTTCATATTTATTTTATTTTCATCTCAAATTGTCTCTATCAGTTTATAAGTACATTTCTACAATACAGCTTTTAGTACTTGCACTAACGCACTATTAGCAATTACTATAAGAATGCTTTTACAAAACAATTTCCTTGGAAAATGTTTAAGAGATAATTTTAAATAAAGCTCATACTATTTTCTAAACAATTTTATAATAAGATCTTGTGCTTGGCGTAATATTTTGCCCAGAATAACTTGAACCGTATAACCTTGCTAAAGTTTCCCGAGTAGAGGTACAGTTGGGTTAGTTTTAAGTTGAAAATAGTGTCCTTCTAAATGTTATGTAGGTATTTAGCGTGTTGAATGTTTGGCATTTGGTATCAACTTTGCTTTGAGACTTGAGACTTAAATAAAATATGAAGCTGTTTATTATCTCAAGGTTTTTGGACAAGTAAATAAAGTCGCAATTCTTTAAACAAATCATCAAATAAGTCCTCACACACAGAGGGTGGAGCGAGAAGTATCAGATTTTTACTCTCTAAAACCCACCCGTGTTCTTTCAGTTACCCTTTGCGTTCGAGGCCCGCGGCGACTCTTTCGAACAACCCTGCAGCCTTGGTACCTTTGAAGCGCACGTGGAACACAACACGCTGTCGACCCGGGTCCTTATCGGATGGCGAGCTACCCATTGCTCGCCGTCCCCAGGCGTCGGAACCTGGCGTGTTCCGACACCTGGGACGTCTCTTGCAGCAGCCTTGTCGTGAGGATCTAGTCATATCTTCATTATAATAAATACTCAAGGTGTAAAGACTTAGTAGCAGCCTGGAATCGTGGATTCAGACCAACTCGAAACTCCTAATCTTACACAATATTCGTTTTAATATAATGCGAAACCCGAAACACGTGTCTAGTATTATTATGTAAAGAATCTATGTACAAAATTTCAAAACTGTATCATGAAAAATCACAAAGTTTTAAGCTTGATATGTTACCTGATTGTCCGCACAAATACATGGTCATGCCGAGTATATAGAAGTACTTATTAATCTGTTTATATTATTATGCGCTTTAAATATAATTTACTTTAAATACTTCTTGGAATATAAGCTGGGATGTTGAGATAAAATCTGCAATTTCTTTGAATTTTCCATTCATTTTCCATTCACTGTAGACAGGTCCGCCAACAGCTGTGTGCCATTACAGCTTTTACAACTTTTTTTTATTAATACTTCACCTTTCTGATCTGAGATTAAATGGATCAATTGGAAAAGTAGCTTGGGAGCTCGTGGTCTTGCAGGTATCTCTTAAAAATTGTATAACAGATATGACCTATATCCTAGACACGAAACTAAATACTTTAACTCTCTTTTATTAAAATTAATGCCTTTTCACTTAATATTTGTGTAGCAAATGTATTTGTTTTAAGTACTAATCAATAATAAAATTCCCCAAAATTCGCTCAACGTCATCTCACACAAACACACAGTCACAAACTAAGCGGAGCTTGTGCTGTGAGCACTAGACAAACAAATTTATATATTATTTTTTTTCTTTGAAGTACTGGAACAATTTGCCTGCAGCGGTCTTCCCGTCCAATTATAACTTAGGCATCTTCAAGACTAGAGTGAATAGCCTCTTAATAAACTAGTGCGCTTCACCATCAACGATTTTTTATGTATTTTTTATTCTTGTTAGGTTCGCACTTGACCGCTATCTCACCTGATGGAAAGCGACGATGCGGTCGACGATAGAGCGCGCTTACCTAGAAGTAACCTATTCACTCTTGAATTAAAGATTCCCGGATTGTAGCCATCAGGAAACACAGATTCCGGCAAGGAATTCCACTCCTTAGCTGTGCGCACAATGAATGTGTTCCCAAAACGTTTCGGGCGTATAGGTGGGTCACTATACTTACTATCAGGTGGGATCGCAGTCAAGGGCTAGTTTATAATATCATAAAAAAATACACGTTTTGGATAAATTACACCCAGACACAGAATAAATGCACATCACACAAATATTTTTCTTGGGTGGGAATCGAACCCGCTTCCTCCGGCATAGCAGTCAGGGCCATTACCCACTAGACCAATAAGCCAGCTTCATAACCTCTTGAGTGTAATAACACTTGGGTGGAGCACTGCCGTGTCCTCATGGAGGCGATCGGCTGCGGCGATCCACCGCGTCTGGTACTGGTCCAGGCCATAATACAGAACGAGAGGGAATGGGAAGCTTTCATCTCCTTCTGCGAATCAGTAATGCGAGCGAAGGAGGTCGCGCCTGAAGAAACACGAGTAGGTTTTAGTCAGTAAAAGTCTGTCACTCCCTCTCGCATCACC
The DNA here is from genome assembly GCA_905147345.3 of Mythimna impura. Classification (NCBI taxonomy): domain Eukaryota; kingdom Metazoa; phylum Arthropoda; class Insecta; order Lepidoptera; family Noctuidae; genus Mythimna; species Mythimna impura. The sequence goes on along the minus strand of LR990367.1, from coordinate 20,509,594 downwards.
CAAAGTGGGAGACTATCTGTCTAAATTCCTAGACTTCCTTGAGAGCAGTGGTGGCCTAGTGGTAGTGGACTTACGAGTTGTAAGTCACGGGTTCAAACCTAGTCAGGTTTCACTTTTGTAATTTATTTCATCGCCATTGCTCTTAAAACGGTGAAGTAAAACATCGTGAGGAAACCGGTATGTCCTAGAATCAAAAATTTCCAAGATATGTGACATCCACCAAACGACAATGGGCCCGCGTGGTGGATTACGGCACAATCCCTCTCCTAGAGAGGAGGCCTCAATCCCAATAGTGGGGATATAACCACCAACTTTAAGCCAAATCGGTTCAGCCGTTCTTGAGTTATAAATAGTGTAACTAACACGACTTTCTTTTATATATATAGATTACAATTTTGAGCCGTTTGGGGTCGAAACGCTTGGTTCATGGGGTCTGAGTGCGCGTCTCCTTTTCAAGGAAATTTCACGCCATCTGATCGACACTTTGCGTGGTCAGATGGCACGCCTTATTTCTTCGCCCAAAGAATTAGCATTGCCATTCAACGTGGCAATGCTGCCAGCCTTCTGGGCACATTTCCGGATGACAGCGATGTGGAGGAGTACTTCGACGCCTGACTGAATTTTATGTATTTGTATTTTATTACATAGTTAGGTTTAGTATAATAAGTATTTATAGTTAATATTTAAGTCCCCACTATGACTATACAAATAAATTTTTACTAATAATCCATTTTGTTTTGTTTCAGGTAAAATGAACTTCATCAAACTCAATTACAAATGGCTGTTCCAAAAACAGGTAGAGGCTGGAACTCGTGTGATCCAATTAGAATTCAATCCGGTAATAATTCCTGAGTTACGACAGTTGTCGGTGATTTTGTTATAATATTGATTTATAGCTGTTGTTCTTTTGTTTTTAATTGAAATAGGTTTTATGGTGAGAGAGAGTGGGAGTTTAGGTGTAGGAGTAACGTCATGATTAGGATTTTTCTTCCATTTCCTCGCCTCGCCTAATGTATGACCTAATTTATGGATGGGATCGATTTACAGGGTCAAATAGTATATCAGCAGAATCGTAGGGGCCCAGCAGGGCCGAAGCCTACTGGAGCCAGGGGTGGTCCGAAAGGGAACCCCGGGATCGTAGGCTGCAAGGCAAAGAAGGAACATAGGACTAGGTTTTATTTAGCAAAAGTCTGACACGCCCTCCCACTCCACCCTAGAATGGGAGACGTCATTGGATGTTTTCTAATCTAAAAGCAGGGTCAAATAGTACAGACGTGAAGCGTGTTTATGCGTGCTCTCATACATTTTCCGTAGATGTATGGAGCCGACCTTCTGTACCTTTCTATTCCATGTCACAAAATAGGTACAACCGACCAAGCACGTGAGGGTTAACATTTAAAACACGTAAAAGTTTATTTTAAATTTAAATTTTTGAAATGGAGACTTTTTAGGTGCACGACGCATTTTATTTTGTGGGTATTAAATGAGTTTGAGCCGTCACGATCGGCTATGTAACGCTCATTCGATAAGATCGGCCGACTTTACTCGAATGGTTACAATTCTGCAATAATTAAACTCGTCATGTGAAGTTTTTTCTTCTGTTGTATGGTCTTAAGCACATACCATTTCCCAATTATCTTTCAGTGCAACTATCTGTACAAACACATCAAGAACAAGTAAAAAACATATCAAATGCCTTTTGTTTATGTATATAATTATAAACAAAAGGCATCTGGAGGCTCTGTTAGACATAGGTCTTCCCCGAATTTCACTACAATGAACGGACCAGTGCGTCTCTTATTCATCGGATTGCCGCAACCTTCACCAAGTCATCGGTCCACATCGTAAACCCGTTGACTTTCCAACGCTGCGTCTTCCGATACGCGGTAACCACTTCAAAACGATTCGGCCCCAACAACCATCTGTTCTGCGAGCAATGTGTCCTGCCCACTGCCACTTATGTTTGGCGATTCTTCGGGCTATTTCGGTAATCTCGGTTCTCCTGTGGCTTTCTTTATACCTGATGTGATTACACAAGAAAACTCCGAGCAAAGCCTTTTCCATTACCCTTTGGATGAATGTACGCCTTTTAATGAGGCCCATTGTGAGCGACCATGTTTCCGAGTCATATGTCATCACTGGCAACACGCACTGGTTATAGATTTTCCTCTTGAGACACTGTGTGGTATGTTGAATAAAAAAATACCACAGTAAATAGCTCCAATCAATATATCTACCATACCATATTTCATCAATACCCCATTGTATAATATGTCCCACCTGGATCTCTCTCTACCTACCCTCCTAACGACACTTGTAACATCACAGCAGCGATTTGCATGACATAGGAGTTTAATTTATGCGTCGTTCATGCCCACACCTTGAAGACGTATTAACAATGTACTCAAAGATGAAAGAAAGGTTGCTGGGGCGAAGACATGGCTTAATTTGAGGGTCGAATTTGAGTGTTCGGTAATTTGGCATGAGGAATATTAGAGGAAGATTATTGGGTGAAGGGCATTATACATAAAATATACTATACTGTGACGAGGAGAAATTAATTAATTGTTGTATCAGTAAGGACCGTAGATTAGAGCGTGAAAATAAAGCTTGCATGTAACGGAGATGAAAATGTTGAGATGAATGTGTGGTGTGACGAGAATGGATAAAGTATGAGTATGTACGGATGAGTATATTAGAGGAAGTTTGAAAATGGCGCCAGTTACTGAAAAGTTCCAAGAGTCTCGTTTATCTTGGTATGGTCTGGTGAAGAGGAGGGATCATACGCATGTTACTAAAAGAGATGCGAGTATACATGTGGGTGTTGAAGAGGTTGGGGAGGCCAAAGAAAAGGTTGATGGATTGTGTGAGGAGTGATATGAAAGAAAAGGGAGTTAGTGATGGCAGAATGAAATGGAAGGAAAAAACATGTTGCACTGACCCCAAATAATACGGGACAAGGGCAGGAAGATGACGTATTAATAAGGGCCGTGCTTTATTGGAACACCATGGCGGCTTGACTTTGTGACCAACATTGGCCAGGTGAGTTATACACCATAGACCTGCATACAATTTCTTGGCTGCGGAAACTTGCACAACTACCATGGCATCCGAGTAAGGCACGGGTCTTATTGTAACATGCCAAAATTGGTGCCCTAAAATCGCACGACGGAGTTGCGGCAGACCACAAAAGAGATGGCAGGACGATTAAGATGTCTTCCTTAGGAATTGACAAGAAGTAGCTCAGAGCCAGGAATAATGGTAGGAAAGGAGGGAGGCCTTGGTCCAGTAGTGGAACAGGACAGGTTAGAAATGAACAATTAATGAACACACGTTTATTTTAGAGAAAAAACTATAGTAATGATGAGAACTAGTTGAACGTATTAAAACTGATGGCTATGACGGTTAACATGGTTGTTACCAACCCGCATTGGGACCGTATGGTGGTTTACAGTCCATTCTCTCTTTTAGAAAGAAGGTCTGAGTCCCGGCTGTGGGAACATTATAAGGATCAGCCTTATACTATAATAATAATAATAATAATAAACATTTATTTCGGACCTTTCCGTCCATAGGTAACACATACAGCATTTACACAACATTATTAAAAACAACACACAACAGAAATACCAGATGTTAGTAACACAAAAAACTTAACAACTATGTTAGTAGACAGTATTTACAGGAGCATGAAGTTGGCTTAAGGACCAGATAATAGGACAATCCAGCTTATTGGCAATGACACTCAGGTGGCCATTGGTACTGGCTCGCACCCTGCGCAACAAAGATGCTGCTCGCTTGCGCCTGACCGCAGCGAAGCCGTCAGTCTGGGCATCCGCGAACATCCCTGAGGCACTACAGAAGCGAGGCAGCCCCAACAGCATCCTGAATGCATTGTTGTACTGGACGCGAAGAGCATTAACGGCTTTCAGAGTGTAGTTAGTCCAAAGGCTACACGTGTAAAATACTTGACAGTATGCTCTGAAAAGGGTGATTTTAACTGAACCCGTGCAGCGTGAGAACCTCCGTATCAACATATTACATCTCACCGCCAACGCTCTTCGCTCCCTGTCCACGTCCAGATTGTCCTTCAAATCCTCTGTCACAATATGCCCAAGGTATTTAAATTGACGAACACGGTTTAAGACACCACCATTTAAATAGACAGTTGGGTAACTGTCAGCAGACTTGAGACCCGCTTTAAAGATAAGTAACTCACTCTTATTCGTGTTATATCTCAAACCGTGTCCCTCGGCATAACACTCACAAACTCTCAACAACTTTCTAAGGCCAGCCATAGACGGACTCAGCAGCGCCATGTCATCGGCGTAACTAATGTTATTAAAAGCAACCCCATCTATGTAACAGCCGGCATGCAGACTACTGAGCTCGACAATGAGGTCATTTATATATAAATTAAACAGGATGGGGGAAGTTAACCCACCCTGCCTAACTCCACATTCCATAACATACTCATCTGACAGGACATTTGCCCACCTAACACAATTAACTTGATGCGAGTACCAATATTTAAAAATATGTATCACCTCGTTAGGTACATTAGCGTCACAGAGCTTAGACCACAACTTGTCATAAGACACCATGTCAAATGCCTTTGACATATCTAAGAAACAGGCAAAAACAGGAGTTTGATTGCCTGTATAATAATTTACAGTCTTTTTAAGACACAAAACTGCCGTCTCAGTAGATAGGCCCTCTCTAAAGCCATGTTGCGCATCGTGCAATTTGATATGGTTTTTCAAAACTTTATTCAACAGACAATCAAATACTTTAGCTACAATCGTGGCTAAAGAGATTGGCCTATAGTTCCCTTTGTCAGATATGTCACTGGTTTTATTTTTCACAATTGGAACGACAATAGTTCTCATCATATCCTTTGGCAGATAAGCATGCGATACACAACAGTTAAAGAACAGTGCTAGAACTCTGGGCAGATGAATACCCGCGTGCTTTAAGTGTTCCACACTGAGCCCGTCGTGTCCCGGGGACTTTCCATGCTTCATACGTACTATTACATTCTTTACTTCCTTTGCTGAGAACCTAATTGAAAAGTCTTGTGATAGAGGACGCACTTGATCACCGCCAGCAGACGACGGGCCCAGAGGAGATTTCACAGTAAACAAATCTTTAAATAGGTTCGAGATCTCGGCAGTGTCAGTTAAACCATCAACGCTGACAGGAAAGCTAGATCTATGGTTTAAGTTATTGGTACTCTTCCAGAAGCTCTTAAAATTATTTTTACTGTGAAGGCAAGCTATCTTGTCCATCACTATTTGTTCCTGGTTGTCTTGACACCATTTCAATTTAGATTTAAATTGTTTCCTTGTTTGTACCATATTGTTATAAAGCTGGCCACCCAATGGTTTACCTGCTTCCCGCCACAACTGAAAACTGAGTCTAGCTTCCCTGTGCGACCCACTAACATGTCTGTTCCATCCCCTAACATAGCCCCCTTTCCTCTTACAGCGCGGCGGTTACTATGCTTATGTTAACATGTTTTTGTCTCCATGCATTGCTATAGTCCAGCATCAATAGAAGGTTATCCTATTTCCAACTAGGAAATCATCACACCACTGCTCGCGCTCTGGGTGGCGCGAGAGGGAGTGTCAGACTTTTACTGACGAAAACCCATCTGTGTTCCTTTAGTCTCCTTTTGCGTTCCGGGGTCGCAGCAATCCACTACTACCACCACTACTACCTACCTACCTTATCACTTACCATCAGGTGGGATCGCAGTCCAGCTCTAGTTTATAACAATTAAAAAAAAACCTGCTTCTCAACAGGAGGCTGTCCTTAGATGCTAATTTCTCCATTCATCTATCCTCTTAAGAATTATCCAACCAACCTATGTACACAATAACTTCAAAAAATGATATAAACACGATATAACATCTGATCTGTACCGTAATAGCTCAATCTAATCAACCGCAAACCGCCGTTTGAAGACGAACAATAATGATACCGGGAACTACCAAAGAATCGAGACAGAAGGTCGACTTCACACAACGAATGGAAAGAGAGAGACGGAAACATAGACGCATATGGTATTTAGCATGATACTTTAACTGCCTTGGTTTCGTTATGTTATCTATGATTGCTTGAGCCTGAGGTCCTGGATTCAATTATCGGATCAGCAAAAAGTACTATTCGGTTTTTCCATATTAAATAACTCTGTAGTAGCCTGTTTTTTGAGGTGGGAAATCATCCAATTATTACTCTGAACTCTAGGGTGGAACGTGAGAACATGTTAGATTTTTATTAACTAAAACCACACCTTCTACCTTAAATTTCCCCTTGCGTTCTAAGATATATAGATACGGTCTGGATTAAGCGTTTCGCCTCGTCGTTTATACCACGTACATCGAAGGACTGGAAGAATTTGCCTGCTGAGGTCTTCCCATTCGATTATAATTTAGGTGTCTTCAAGGCTAGAGTGAATAGACTCTTAATAAACTAGTGCACCTCACCATCAACGACTGCGCACGCCATAATTATGGCGGTAAGTCCCCTCTTTGAGGAGTGGCTGGAAAAGCAACACGGCGTCCTTACCTTCCGCATGACGCAGGTCCTCACCGGACATGGTAAGTTCGGGAGGTTCCTGCACCGGATTCGTGCGGAAGAAACGATCGGCGGCGGCGATCTCTCGCGCCGGGCCTTGGTACAGGCCATGGTCCGGAGCGAGGAGGAGTGGCAGGCGGTCGCCTCCTTCTGCGAAGCAGTAATGCTAGCAAAGAGGGCGGCCGATCGCGTGAGGCAACGGTCCTTACGCCCCAATCGCCGCCGGGATTCCGATCCCGATTTCCGGCCATCGTACGCGCAGGCTTGCAGACGGCGAGCAATGGGTGGCTCGCCGCCCGACCGTCTGTTAACCGTCTGGACCGAGCCCAAGTCGTCGACGGCGCGTGCTGTTCCACGCGCGCCTCAAGGAGATGTCAGCAACTGTAGGGGCCTAGCAGTGTCGAAGCCTACTGGGACTAAGGGTCTGATTCTGAAAGGAAGACTCGGCCCTGGTGTGAAAGACAACGAAGGTGGGTTTTTAGTCAGTAAAAGTTTAACACTATCTCCCGCCCCGCCCAAGGGCGGGGGATGTCATAAGATGATTTTCCCACCGAAAAAAAAAAAAAAGAACCGTCAACGATTGCATCACTGCTTACCATCAGGTGGCATCACAGTCAAGCACTAGTTTATATATAATCTAAAAAAAAAGATCATGGGTTTCTTTTTTAGAAAGGTTTGAAAATCGGTAGTGTGACTCCCTTGGAAGGCCCGCAAGGCTATTGCTCCTGTTCTTTATCTACTCCCGGTCTTCAGTTAGTTTTGCCTTACTGTCCCATGGGCTATGAGAGTACAGGAATTGAGAGTATATTTGTGTTTGCGTACACAATAATCTGTTGTGTTGTGCACTATAATCTCTTGCGCGTACTTGGCTAATCTCCTTTAAGATTGACTACCGTGACTGAAATTCGGTCGGGAGGATTAATATTCAACACAAAGAGATTTAAAGAGATACAATAGAGCGGCTATCAGAAAAAAATTCTTAGAAACACTGTCATTCTATGTCTTAGTGACGCCATCTGGCTTTGAATAGCAAACATGTGAAATAAATTTGTTAAAATTTATAATTATTTAACTATCGCTTGGTAGGTGGCCGGGGGCCTTACCATGATAATGTTAAAATATCAGTCGTACGAGCGAAAAAGAGTGATGGAGCTATACACCCTATAAAGCTCCATCTCTTTAACAGTTCGGTTTAGGTCGTAAAATGGATCACGTTATGAGCTCGTGGTAGAGCCTAAGTGGTAAAGGTAAGGTTAACCTTGTCAGCAATAGATGGCGTTATCTCAAAATCAGCAAATGTTCTGGAACTACTTATAAAAATTATTGAATTCAAATTAATTACTTCGTAAATACCAAAAATATTTACGAAAAGAAACCGAAGCTAGGTCCAGTGATTTTACCATAACAAGATTTGCAATAGCGTAATGCGCAGTTATATAGCATATTTTCTCAGAACATGATTTTCTTTTAGTGCATGGAGCGGAAACACGACTTGACGTGAGGGTGTCATACTAGACTGAACGACTTATGACCACTAGGTAATAAGTATCGGAGCACGATTTTGTTCGCTATGGCCTGTCTATTGGTAGTATGTATTTAAGCTGTTGATCCCCGCACGAACGCCGGCGGTCGTGCGCTATTGTCTTACTATTGTGTCTCTAATTACGCTACTCAAGCAGTTAATGTCTTTGATTCAACATGATATTTAAAGAAATAGCATTAAAAAATATACCTTGTTAGCATGCATGCTGATTGACCAAATATATTTTTAAAGGATTTGAATTTCATAGAAAAACAATTATTTGTTTCAGTCTGTCAGTTTTTGGTAGACCATGTAACAGCAGTGTCCGAAAGTATAAGTATCAAAATATTGCAACTCAGAATGTCTTTTTACACACACCAGATCGCAGAAGCACACTCACACACATACACTTAGAGCTCACGCCACGAGGCTCTATAATAGCTTAATCCGCCTATAATACTCCCAGTTTCCCAATACCGGGACACTGGCCACAATTTTTTGAAGGACCTGCCATGTTTCGAACTTTCTATCTATTACTTGATGTCATTGACCTACCACCGCTCGCTAGGCCACCACTGCTTCCAACGCACACATAAGGTAAAATCAACGTACGGCCAGTCGCGATTACCCTTGCACTCACTGCATGTGAAATGTATCTACATGTGCTTACTTTTTCTCTCGTAGTAGGTATGGAGCACAGTGATAACGGTCCCGACTTACGAGTTGTAGGACTCGAGTTCAAACCATATAACTTTTTGTAATTTATTTCACCATCACTGCTCTCGAAATGGTGAAGAAAACATTGTGAGGAAACCGGCATGTCCTAGAATAAAAAATTCGAAGACATGTGACGGTAGATTACGGCCCATTCCCTCTCCTAGAGAAGCGACCTGAGTCCCAACGCTAGGCTAATTATACTAGGTATAGAGCCGGCCTTCTGGACCTTTCTATTCCGTGTCATAAAGTACTACCGACCAAGCACGTGAGGGTTAAAATTTAAAGCTCGTAAAAGTTTATTTTAGGGTTATGGTGTTATGAGTCGGCAGAAAATTTCTAGAACAATGCTTCTATGGCGTTTTAATGTTATGACTTTTACAAGTTTCGGGACGATTGGGTAGGAATGGTCGTCAGGATGCTTGCTTGTTTATGTAATGTTTTAGGATCTCGTAAAGGCAGCTGGACAGTACAAGAGTTACAGATAAAATAATCAATAAAAATATCACAGTAAAGTTAGAGACCAAAGGGTAATGGAGAGAGCTATGCCCAAAGTTTCCATGCGTGATCAGATCACAAATAACAAATATCCATGGGAGAACCAAGGTTACCCCACAGCCCGATCAATTGCCAAACTAAATGGTAGTATGCAGGGCACATTACTCGCAGAACAGATGATCGATAATAATACCAGAAGAAGCAGCAAAGGAAGGCCTCCCACATGATGAACCGACGACCTGTTGAGGGTTGTGGGAACCAATGGTTGCGAGACGCACAGGGCTGACCTTCATTGCGACACTTGTGAAAGGTCTATTTCCAACAGTGGACGTGTTTCAGTTGAAACGATGATGAAGATAAAAGTTATAAACTATTTTTTGTTATATTATATTATATTATGTTATATTATGTTATAGGTCGTGGTTTCAGTTAGTGGCTAAGAGGAAATTATATTAACTTCTGTCTTTCTTAAAACTGTCTCTTCCGTTATAATAATTATATCAAGACATAGACAGACTAACTTATTTGTAGTTTTGTATGAAAAAAAACCAGTTAAATGTATTTTGATTTTGTATTATTTGGTTATAAATCCTTGTAAGTTTAAGTTATTTTTAAGCATACATTTTGTTATTTTCTTATTAACACAGTTTGTTAAATACACTCAAAATTAGGTTCGACCATTACAAATCGAAGTTCTCTGAAAATGCGTTACGTAAAAGGCCCTTTAAATAGCGTTCTTAAAATCTACCTTGAAGTCTCACATGCTTTGCTTGTCCTTTCTAAATGAACTAACTCTCAAAACCATGTCTTTTCCTATATTACAAAAATATTATTCGCATATCTTATCCATTTTTATTCGATATCAATTGACAACTTCAAATAAAAATCTACTGCCGCCATTTTGCAGTCAGATATTTCATCGTAATCTAATTACATTATACAGGTGAGCACAGTTCCTCCACTCAATCGTAAATAGAAAGGAGAGGTACTTATTCATCCCTTATTATTCCCTGTCGAGTCGAGTGCTGAACAAATTCCCGATACATTTGTCTTTTAGCTAATTATTCAGAAACCCTTCAAATTGCTACCCAGCTTACTCATGAAAAAATCTCCCAACCAACAACCATTTACAACCAATCAAGCAAAAATATGCTTTATTTTTTTCGCCTTAAAGCTTTAGGGGTAAGAATTTTTAATTCTGCTAAGAGTTCCACTGAAGAGTTGCCAAAAATGTATTTGCAGTTAAAAAATACGCAAATCACTTTTATTGCTCTCATAATAAGGTGCAAAATGGTTTTCGTGAAATGTTGGAAGAAGTTGGTTGAAAGTATTTTGGAGGCAATTAAGTAGAGTAGCAGGAAAAAAAGTCGGTATCTTTGTAATAATTATGTAAAATATGATGTCAGTGTTTTCAGAGAAACTGCTGAAACAGAAAAAGTACGTTTAATAGAATACCACTTCATTAATGTTGAGTAAAGGAGGTTCTTTCATTACAACTAATGTAAACTCTTCAAGTAATTAGGTACTCAAGGAAAAAGAAGTGAAGATAGAAAAGTCTTAATTAGAGATTTTTGAAGATAATAACGTTAATGGATAAATTAAAGTAATTGGTATGATGTCTAATGAAATAATATTATTAATCATTGAACGGCCTTTAACGAACTAGCCCAATCCTATAATCGAAATTGATTGCTTGAGATAATATCTGATAATAATATTTAAAAAAATGTCCCCAATTCCAATAGGAAGCAACTGAACGAGATTCCCATTTTATACATTTTATAGTAATCAATAATTTGATCAATAAAGCCAATGAAACCTTTAATAACGCGATCATTAAAATATAAAATTGAACTTTAGAACTAAATCATATTTTAAAGCACTATCTCCGTCAAGCATACAAAGACGTGACAGTCTATATTTAAAACATAATGTACCATACCAAGGCCTTGTTTTCTGCATCTTGTTTCCCGAATACCAAACACATTATACCTATTCAAAGCCACTGTTGGTTTATTCACGCAGACAACCATAACACTCATAGTGGATGGGTTGTTATCCTGTCAGAGTTGTATGGTTTAATAATAATTACTGTAGATACTGCAAAGGCTGCTGAGGTAGATTTAACCGACGAAGAATAAGAATAAACACCAACGTATATAGGTCAATGATTCAATTTTAATAACGAGAACAGAGAATTAAGACACAAAATAAAAAAATCCTGTAGGTATTCATGAACAGTTTGTTTTCAAAAGAAATATGTATCAAGTTTTAACTGCAAAACGCCATAAATACGTCGTGTCTTAAAAACCAAAAATTCTTCGAGCATTTGAGACGTCTACCAATATGCACATGGGCTCGTTGTGGGTTCTCTCTCACAAAGAAGATCCTATTTCCCAGATGTGGGAACATTTAAGCTTTATTATTACGTTAAAATCTTGTTTTAAGATAAATTTCAGTACCACGAAAAATTAAACTATCGATTTTGTTTTTGCATTGTCAGAAAAAATGTCATTTGACAAAGTATTTTGATTCAGTGTCATGTCACTTTGGCATCATAAATGACAATTTCTTGATCAAGAAAAAGTTATACTCTAATCATAAAATACCAGGAAAATGAATAATTCTAACTTCAAAAAGACGGATTTGGTTACCCATGTCACATTTTTCCTTTTCCTGTCTACCTCTAGCTCATACAAAATTTAATCACTTTAACACTCCATTTTTTTCCCCAGATTCACTCAAAAACAAACATAAAAACCGGTATACATCTCCAAAATGTGTAATATCCCAAACATTCCCGCGAAATAAACCCAACATCAGTATAAAACACATTTTTAGAAACGGTTCCTCTCCAGGGAGCAATTCTTGACATGAAACAATGTTTTGACACCATCCATTATATTAAGACCTACCTCGCCTCCCCTTTTATGAACTAAACGAACCAAAAAGGGAAGCAGAAACCGCTACTCATGGAGCAACATATACTGGGCATAACGTATGAAAGCTATTTAATAAAGAGCTCGAGTTTTTAGTAAATGTAAGGGTTGTAGAGGTCATGTTATAATGGTTTTGAAAGTCTGAGCTTGTATGGTTCACAAAAGATTTGGTTTTATAGTTTAATATTGCAGTTATATTTCTTAGAGAATGTTTCGTTTTGTGTGGATTTTTCTGGTTCTTTTATGGTAGAGGGCGTTAATCTTTTTAGTAATTCAGCGAACATAAGTCTGTCGGAGGAGACAATATCGCCATTGTAAAATAACATTAACTTTGTACTAAAATAATAAAAGTTGTGAACTTAAATATTTGGAGCATTTTTGTGCAGTTATGAAGTGGTAAATAAGGCTATAAAATTAGGTTATTCAGCTATATATTTTTTTACTTAGCATGATAGCTACCTAATTTATAACTAAGTGATTTTAATTTTAAGAACTACATAAATAATTGCCTAGCTTTTCTTTCCGATTAATGTTGTGTTCAGCATCAGCATATCTACATACAGCTTAATACCATTACGCTACATGACGATTGCCTATGTGACCTTCACTGACAATACAGCTAATGCAACTCGAGTTACCACAGTTTGACTTCTCCATACTTTTAGAATTAGATTCGTATATTCATGCATTATAATGACACATATTTTACACTTCACCAAAGATTTCACTTTCGGAAATATATTTTTATATTTCATATAATTTGTTCAAGTGAAAATTATTAAGTAATCATAACAACGGACAATCATCGTTATTTGATTTATTGATGTGTGCGATGGAATTTCTCAACGTCAAAAGTAACGAGAGTTCTATTGATGACAAAGTTAGTCATATTATGATACATTTTAAAAACCCTTTCTTAATTTTCATCTTCGAAAATGTAAGGTGAAACTTCCCTGTCATTAGTCTCTGCGTTGTCTATCAATGAGATAGATTAAGATTTTATTAAGTAGATAGGTAAAAAAAATATTAACCTTTCGTGTGTTTTAGATGCGTATCCACGCGAGACACAATCGCTTTTTAGTTGTGTCTCTAATTACGGCATACAAAAGATTAAATGCCTTTTGACAGAAATGATCACAAATATTTAAGCAGTTTTCTTACTTTGCGACATGTTAGAGGTAAACGAGAAAGCGGTAAAAAGGTGTTTGTGGATTTAATTTAGCACTTGCTGACACGGATAAGGAAAAATAATAGAAAGGTTACAATTTATTGGCAGAAGGCGAGTCGGCACATTGTGTCCCTCAAGGTTCTATTATTGGCCCGGTCATGAGTAAGCTAATATTGACTTAAGCTCATTTGGCTGGTTTATTAAAATGATCTTAGAAGGTGTTCATCTCAATATTAGCATTATGGTAGTCAGTGGTTGTCAATAAAATTATACCTATATAAATGATTTTATGTTTATTTATTATACAATCATAATCGTAATTAGTTTTTAGTGTAAGTCTAACTCAAATATTCTAATTCTTAAGACCTTTTAGAGAGGAGAACCCTTTTTATTTCCGGTAGAAAATTATCGAATTTCTCCTCCCACTTTGGATAGCGTAAGGGAGTGTTAGGCTTTTAATTACTGAACCTGACTGGTATTATTATACTTCGGTTAGTATACCCTTTGTGTTGTAGGACCGCGGTGATTCTTTCTGACAATCCCGCAAGTGAGAAGAACCCTACTAACTAACTTAGGTCGGCGTAATATCTAATTTCAGTAAAAGCATATATTTTGAGACTAAATTCATCCCCAAAATATACGTTCTACGTAAGTAAGGCGCTAGTTATGACTCCCCTCACAATTGGCTTTATCCGAACAAAAAACGGATAAAAACATTATTCCGGGTATGGGTCAGCAAAAAGGAGTTCAATTTAATACATTTTATTACCGTGAGGACCTTCCTCCTACCGAAATAGACCTTACATTTATTCAGTAAGATAAGAGTATCACGATTCGATTTCGACTTCGATTTCCATTGCTTTATTTTGATAGTCTATCAAGGGGTAATATCGCAGACAGCCTGCAATGGACAGTGGACATAGAGGAAGTTTGTGGTTTTAGGGGTTGTTATGTAGGTGAGATAAAATAGTTTTATTACAGGAACACATAAAGCATTTGTGAAGAGGTTTATGAAGATTTTATGTTGGTGCGAAGGTATAAAATATTATCAGGACGGTGTCGACTCAGTGATTTTAAGAGCACTCTGGCCTGTCAGAGACTGTTCGTGGTCGTTAAAGGAGAAGATATTATAACCGTCGTGCTAAATTGAATTACCCGTAATATTATATTCTTGGTGGTTTCTTTGCTCTAATATTGTCCGTAAGAAATGAAATAAAACGTCTGGAGCCGGCATTAAGAGGTCAATTTTTTTAATACGATAAGGCAGAATATTTTATATTGTAGTATATAGCAGTGAGGTTTTAATCAGTAAAAGTCTGACACGCCGTCTCGCTCCACCCAGAGCGGGAGAAGTCATTGGATGATTTCCGCCCATAAAAAAAAAACACTTGGAGAAGCCTATGTCCAACAGTGGTCGTCTTTCGGCTGAAATGATGATGATGATGATAAAAGAGGATGCCCAAATGTTGCCCACGAAATTCAAATTTTCTTTAGTTTTTTAATTTTGTAAGTCAGAATGAAGTTGTATATCAATTAATTAAAATACGATTTTATCAAGTAATAATTATTCTTTGGGATCAAAGGAACTGAGAAAGTTTTATAATGATTTTATTGATTATAATTCCGTTAATAAATACGTACTTATTACACCCGAAAATTATATTTTAATCAACAAAAATCTTAAGAAATTTGATTTCGCGAGCTATCTGCCCCCCTACCCAAGTTACAACCGTTTCGTTTCGATTCTCTTTTCGTCGATCGCCTCGAGTCGGCCACGCCTCCGATTCCTTTGCTCTGACGTCATCTTAAGGCTCAGTCACGTGGTTAGCACAAAGGAATAGGAGGCGTGGCCGACTCGAGGCGATCAACGAAAATAGAATCGAAACGAAATGGTACAAAACTTGGCTAGGGGGGCTGAACGCTTTCACCTTGACAAATAAAATAATCAGCTATCTATAGATACGAAAAAGCACAGTTCATAAATCAAAACACAAGAAAAACCATTACTAGTCTTAAAAAAAAACATGAAAAACTAAAAGTCAGTCTCCCAAGCAGCCCATTGGAACATTACACAAGTCTGACAGAATATTTTTCTACAAGATTAATGATTTGTAAAACTTGGCTAATTTTCTTGAGTTTTA
The DNA here is from genome assembly GCA_905147345.3 of Mythimna impura. Classification (NCBI taxonomy): domain Eukaryota; kingdom Metazoa; phylum Arthropoda; class Insecta; order Lepidoptera; family Noctuidae; genus Mythimna; species Mythimna impura. The sequence continues at coordinate 20,494,033 of LR990367.1, read as the reverse complement.
ATGAATTCTCTCTGGCGTGACAGTGGTGACCTTTTTAAGTTATTTTCTGGGATAGCTCCCTGAATTTATTGTGGCCTCCCGATCAGTTTTTTAGGCAGCTAAAGCCGGGTGCAGACTGCTGTGTCGCAACATGCAATGTAACATGAAAGGAGCATTTCGTAAGTGCAGACGCAGCGCGCGCACGAATCGAGCATGTACAGTCAGGGGTCAAAAGTGCAGTTGCACTCCATCAATGCTAAAGAGTCTATAATGTCTTTATAGAGGGTCAATGGTTCATGCCATTTGATTTGTAGCGTAGAATCTATAGTATTGATTAAACTAGTTATGGACTATAAAAATTCTACTCAAAGAAATTTTAGACACTTTAGCATTGGTAGAGTGCAACTGATCACCCCTGACTGCACCTACTCACATAGTTGAAATGCTCTGTTCGCGCGCGTAGTGTGTACGGTTCGCGCTCGCAAGGCGTCCACACTATGCGAAATCTGTTACATTGCGACAATGTGGACGGCAAATTCTTTAATTGCGTGTTACATTGCATGTTACGTTACTACAGTCTGTACCCGGTTTAATATTGAGTTTTGGTACTAGAATATTTGAATATTGTTTCCAAGAAGATTTACTTTTTTTAGTATGTTAGGTTTATTGATCCTGAAATAATGGAAGGTTGTGATAGACGAAATAACTTTTTTTTGGCTTTTCAGATTTTTATCTATTGTTTCCATTGATGTGTTTTCGTTTCATGTATATAGTATAATCAGCCTTTCAATGTTCCCACTCCTGGGACTCAGACCTCCTCTCTAGGAGAGGGAATGGGCCGTAATCCACCACGCGGGCCCAGTGCGGGTTGGTGAATGTCACATTTTTTTTTTTTTTTTTTTTTAAGGTGGGAAATCATCAAAATGACTTCTCGCGCTCTGGGTGGAGCGGGAGGGCGTGTCAGACTTTTACTGACTAAAACCACACCTGTATCCTTCAATTACCCTTTGCGTTCCAGGACTACGGGTTTCCCTTTCAGAAATTCTCCGCGGTCCTAGCTACCGGGCATTGGCCCTGCTGGGCCCCTACGGTTTGCTGACATCTCTTTGAGGAGCGCGAGGATCAGTACGCGCTGTTGACGTCTGGGCTCGGTCCGGTTAATTACCGGACAGCCGGACGGCGAGCTACCCAGTGCTCGACGTCCGCAAGCCCGTGTCTACCGTGGCTGGTAGTCGGGGTCGGAATTACGGCGGCTAGGGCGTGAGGGCCTTCGTTCCCTCACGCGTGCAGCCTCCTCCTTCGCTAGCATTACTGCTTCGCAGAAGGAGGCGACCGCCTGCCATTCCTCCTCGCTTCGGACCATAGCCTGAACCAGGGCCCGACGCGAAAGGTCGCTGCCGCCAATTGCCTCCACAAGGACACGGCGGTGCTCCGCCCAAGCGGGGCACACCTCCACCGTATGCTCCACCGTGTCCTCTGGGTGGTCCGCACAGTGATGACACTCGGGCGTTGCTTCCGCCTGAATCCGATGCAGGAACCTCCCGAACTTGCCATGTCCGGTGAGGACCTGCGTCATGCGGTAGGTGAGGACACCGTGTTGCCGCTCCAGCCACTCCTCAAAGAGGGGAGTTACCGTCATGATTGTGGCGTGCCCAGCACTGGGTTGCGACAGTCGCCGTCGCCATTCCACCATGAGATCCCGCCGGAACTCTGTCCGCCATGCCGCGACTTGGCGCGGCAGCGGAGTTTCGCCCCGGCTTTGCATCTCCACGCGCAAATCGTGCAAGCATGCAAGGACTGTTGCCTCCAAATCCCATGGTGGCAGGCCAGCAAGGAGGCTCGCCGCTTCGCGGGAAATCGTGCGGTATCCCCGTATCATCCGGATGGCCATGACCCTCTGGCAAGCGTTCAGCATGGCCGCCGGTCGCTTTTGCAGCGACGGCGCCCACACCGGCGCCCCGTAAAGGGCCATGGACCGAACAATTCCCGCGTAGAGCCTCCGGCAGGAGGCGTCTGGACCCCGAAGGTTGGGCAGGAGCCGCTTTAGGGCAGCCCCGGTCCGTTGCAGTTTGGGAGTCAGACGTCGAAAGTGCTCCACAAAGTTCCACCGACTATCGAGGACAAGTCCTAGGTACTTCATCGTCGACCCGACGTCGATGCGAACCCCTCCTACCGTTATTTGGGAACCCGGTGGTGGCGCGTTCCGAGGGCCATGAAAACACATGGCCTCGGACTTGTGCAGTGCCACTTCGAGTCCCAACTCCTGGATCCTGTCCACGACTGTCGCAACCCCGCGTGTCGCTAGTTCGGCCGCCGCCTGGTGCGACTCCCCCTGCGCCAGGACCAGCGTGTCGTCTGCGTAACAGACCACGCTGACCCCGTCGGGGAGGTCGCCGCGCAACACGTAGTCGTACCCGATGTTCCACAAGGGCGGCCCTAGTACCGATCCTTGCGGAACACCGCACGACATCTCTCGCCGTCTCCACTCTCCCTCGTGACCAGGGTAGATGATAAACCTGTCCTTCAGGTAGGCCTCGATCAAGCGACGGAGGTAGTCGGGCACCTGGTGATACCGGAGTGCCCTCCTAATGCTACTCCAGGGCAGGGAGTTGAAGGCGTTGGTGATGTCCAAGGACACCACCACTACGACCTTGCCCCGGGACACCGCATCCCCCGTCGTGAGGGCTCGCACGCGCATGATGGCGTCCACCGTGGAGCGCCCCCTGCGGAAGCCAAACTGGCTGTCCGAAAGATCCGGCCCCACCCGCGCTAAATGCGCGACGAGGCGGTCTGCAATTACTCTTTCAAAGAGCTTGCCCACCTCGTCGAGCAGCACTATGGGCCGGTATGCGGACGGAGAGTCCGCGGGGCGCCCCGGCTTCGCTATAAGGATCAGTTTCCCGGTCTTCCAACGAAGTGGGAACTGGCCTCTCTCCAAACATGCGCTAAGCAGCCCTCTTAGTCGAGGCCCGAGTTCCTCCATGGCCAGGACCCAGGCTTTCCCAGGCAAGCCATCGGGTCCTGGGGCGGTATTTTTAGCGTTTAGCCTTCGTACCGCCACACTCATCTCTACCTCGGTCACCTCCGGAGTATCGTCGTCATCGCCGTCGTGGTCCGCGTCGGACACTGCGAGAGGCGGAGCCGTTGGCGCCTCTCTCGAAGGGAACAGAGCGTTCACTACACCCTCCACGAGCTGGGGCCGGAGACTCTGTGTCAGCGGAGGAGCCCAGGCGCGGAGCTTATCCCGCACCATTTTGTAGGGGCGTCCCCATGGGTCTCCGTTCAGAGTCCCCAACCACACGTCGCGGGCCTGTAGTTTGGCTCGCCGTATCTCCGCTCGGAGGGTGCGCTTCGCCACTCTGTATCCCTCGTACAGCTCCGCCTCTATGGCCTCCGCATCCGGAGGGCGAATGCGGCGCCTGCGGTGTCTGGTGTACCGGCGCCGTGCGGAAACGCATGCCTTGCGCAGTTCCGCAATCTCCGGCGACCACCAGTACACCTGACGCCGGGCACGTTCTGGCCGGACTCGGGGCATTGCCACGTCGCATATTTCCGACATGGCCTCCCGGAACCACTCCGCCTCGGCATCTATGTCGACAGGCCTGTCCGGTGCTGACACCCAGGCCTGTACGATAGCGGCTTCAAGGAGGAGCTCCCGGTCCAGCTGTTTTAGTGCCCACCGCGGACCACATGGGTTCTGTCGGACCGGCGCGGTCGAGGTCTGGGCGGAGACGTCGAACCGGATGTACCGGTGGTCTGAGTACGTCTCCACCCCCTCCATGACGCGCCAGTCAATGACGCGCGGAGACAGAGCGGGGCTCGCGAACGATATGTCCACCACGGACTCGCCCTGCATCCGCACGCACGTGGGGACAGAACCCCGGTTTAGGACGACCAGGCCTGACTCCAGGGCCCAGTCCTCCACCATCCGGCCCCGCGTATCTGTGTACCGGGAACCCCAAGCCAAGTTCTTGGCATTGAAGTCCCCGCAAACAACCACAGGGAGGGATTGAAACCCGGCGACGACGATGTTCAGCTCCATAAGGGAGTTGTGGAGATCGGCGAGAGTTCGGTTCGGGGAAAGGTATACACCTACCACTGCCATGTCCCCGAACCGTGCTGCCACGCAACCTTGTCCCCTCTTGACACCCTCTAGGGACGGGGTACCGGCGGCGGCCGACGAAATTAATGTCACCGAGCCGTTCAAATCCTGCACCCAGCCAGCCCTGGGTGGGACGTAGTACGGCTCGGTGACCACGGCGATGTTGATCGACCACTGCGCTATGCTCTGGAGCAACAGATCCTGAGCGGGGGCACAGTGGTTGATATTTGCCTGGAGGAGACGTAATGGAGCAATTATTGGCAGTCCATTACAGTCTCCTCCCGAGCCCCCTGTGAGGGCCCTGCCGCAGCAGTTGCGGCGGTGCCTGTGGTGGCGGCAGCGGCGGCTGCGGCGGTGACGGCGGTGGTGGGGGAGGGCCTCTTGCCCTTACCCCTGGCTTTGGCAGGGGGAACGCAGTTCCTGCTCCCAGCCCGGTGGTCGGCTGGCTTGCCAGCCACTGCACACACATAGCAGTGAGGTGCAGCGTTACAGGCTACGGCCTTGTGGCCGGGCCGACCGCACTGGAAGCAGTGATCGCTTCTGTCCACCTCCGAGGTGCAGTGGACCCCCGCATGGTGGCCCACTTGGCAACGGAAGCACCTCAGAGGTTTGGGCTCCAGTAGTTTCACCTGCGCTGAAACCCAGCCCACTAGGAGCCTTCGACCTTCCCCAGTTATGGCCTTGGCCGCCGACACGGGGCAGCTCACCGTGACGGTTCGCATGCCCGTGTTGTCGGCACGGATAGTGCCTGCCCGGACCTGGTCGCCAGGACACTTTCCCGTCCTGACGACGGCGGCCACCACCTCGTCCTCCGTCACGGAGTCGTCCAGGCCCATAATGCGCATATCGATGCATTTCGTGGGCCTGGATACTCGGGCCACCTCCGCGTCTAGGGACGCTCGTATTTTTTCAGCCAGAGCGTCCGCGGTGGGGCCGCTGTCCGCACCAGGGACTTCCAGCATGCGGCCTCCGGTTGCGGTGGTCCTCATTCGCAATCCCCCAGCGATGCCCAACTCGGTGAGGTCCACCGCCCGCTTCGCCTTGGTCATCACCTCGTTGTAGGTCGTGCCCTTCTTTTCCGCACCTGGCTGTAGTGTGATCACTACAGCTGCGGATGTCGGGGCACGAAGCCTAGCCGCGAGGGCCCTCTTCTTGCGCTGCTGCCGCCTTTCGCGCTTCTTGGCCGCCCTAGCCGCCTTGCCCGCCCTTTTCTTTTCTCCGACCACTTGCCATTCGGCGTTGGCCGGAGAATCCACAGGCTGGGGTAGCGAAGGAGGCCGGCTCGCCGCCGCAGCAGGAGCTTTTGCCGCCTTGCCTTTTTTAGGGGGGGGGACATGTTTCCTTTGCTGTTGCTTAGCTGCCGGGGCTGGCCTCGCGGGATCCGACACCACCGTGGACCCGCGTTTGTCTTGTCCTGACAGGCCCGGCTTAGGCGCAGCAGCAGAGACCGCGGCGGCGGCGGCGTATGACGCCACCTTCCGTTGGCCAGAGGCCGTAAGCGGTGGGCGCAGCACGATGCCCTCCAGAACGGTGAGCTGCTGCTGCACCCGCTGCTGGAACTGCTGCTGCTGCTGTTGCTGCTGCTGCCGGAAGGCAGCCAGCTCCTGCCGCAGCAGGGTCAGCACCTCGCTCTCTGACTGGGGCTGTGGCCGTTTGCGTCCTCCTTTTGGCGCCGTCTCGGGACCAGCTCCTCGGAGACTGGCCAGGTCCGCCTCGAGCCGCCCAATCCTCTTATTGAGAGGCTCCAAGACGGTACCCAGTGCCTCCGTAATTGAGGTCGTGCCTTGGGAGATAGCTTCCTTCTTCCTGGACTTCTCCCTTTTTTTGGAGACGCTTGTTAAGGCGGCGACCACGACCTCGGTGAATTTGGCCATTGCCTCCTCCATGCCATCTGAATCGCTTGCAGAAGGCTCCGAGGGGCTGGCCTGACCGCTGATTGCCCCGGAGTGGCGCCCCTCCCTGGTGAATGTCACATGTCTTCGAATTTTTGGTTCTAGGACATGCCGGTTTCTTCACGATATTTTCCATCACCGTATTGAGATGCCTGTCTGGGTTTGAAACTGCGATGTACAATTGGGTAAATCGGGGCTGTTACCACTGGATAACCACAGTTCAGATTTTTTTTTTTTTTTTTTAGTTTAATAAAAAATCGTAACCAGATATTTTCTCACGTTGTAGCTACCATTATTGTCTAAGATAGCTAAGTTTGAAAACCATCCACAAAAACCACTAGAAAATGTAGTACAAGAATATAAACTCAAAAATAACTTAAAATTTTCACCACTCCGGCTCTCAAACCATCAAAATATCAACAAACCCGCGAGCTCACCAAACATTTATCACGAAAAATAACACTGAAAAGACAATAAGACCAAAGCAAGTCCGGGAGAAAACATGAAATTACATAAAAAACTAAGAAAAACTACGGCTGGGGATCGAACCTGGGTCCTAGTAACCTTCAAGGCCGTCGGTTTTATTCCGAGACGTTTTACGACCGAGCAAGAGTTACGACTTTTCGGCTAAGGCGGGGTTGCCAAGTTCGACTGTTAAAAAGTCCCTTGGATTTTACTAAAAATATCCCATGAACGAAATACGTGACGGGAACGGTTAATGTTTTGTTAAAATGTATCAATCGTGGTTTAATAAAAAGTAGATAGGACGTATTTAAGATTGATGTTTTAAAACAAAAGTTATTTAAAAAGGTTTTGTTCATGAATTCTTTCATTGGACATAAACGGTGGTCCTTTTAGTTGAAGCGTGATGTTATATTTCGTTTTTAATTCGAATCAGTAGTTCCTCAGACACCTCGTGCGTGCCTCGGAAAGCCCTTAAAGCCGTCGGTTCCAATTGTCATTTGTAGATCATTGACACTCGTTACTGGTAGTCAGACGCCAAAAACGTCTGACCATCAGTCTATCCAAACGTAAAGTGTTGCCTAGTAATTGGGTAGTCTGGTATTGGTAGACTGACAGAGGTCTGATAGGCAGTTGCTCCTTGTATAACAAGTGTATTCAGCTGCATCTGGTTAGATTGGAAACCAACCCCAAACTAGTTGGGAAAAGGCTAGGGAGTTGAGATTAGTGTGTACAAACAAACAAACAATCTTTTCAGTTTTATAATAGTAGTATAGGTTACAGATCTCATCGTATGATACTTAATTTTTAGTTATTTAGAACTGGCTATCTTATTATTTAAATAATTGTATACGAGATACATAATTATAAATATGAAAAATAATAAAAGTATATAATTTTCATTAATAAAAAAAAACATTACGTACAGAATTATTTTAATAAAACCTAATATTATCCCCTTGTTAAAAATAAAAAGTTAGCGATTGTGTTACTTTTTCAGAGAAATAATTTTCGTAATCACATCTGAGCTTCCAACAAAAAACCTTTTCATGATAATTACTTGAGTAATTTATTAATTGTGAAGAGCCAATTTTCATTCAGCTCAAAGTTCATCCTGTATAAACTACAAGCTGCAAAACCTGACATATGCACATGTACAGAAAATGTTTTCCGAAGCAACAGTTGATCAAAAGGCTTGGCAACAAATTGGCATGCAGTCACTTGATACCTACGGAGTGAAGTTTGACAGCGATTGGAGCTTAAATGACTACCTATATTCAAACGCTATACGGCATATTGACTATACAATAACTGGCTGACTATATTGATTTTCTATGTCGTAGTTAGATGCAGTTCAGTTTTAAATGTAAAATGTTTTGGGTAATTTGAAAAGGTTAACATACACAACATGTAAGTAGAATAATGCACATTCATAAACAATCCAATTGACTGTGAATATGTGGCCTGTTGGTTTAGTGGATAGTGCCCCTGACTACTATGCCAGAGGTCGTGGGTTCAATTCCCACCCAAGACAAATGTTGTGTGATGAGCACGATTATTTGTTCTGTGTCTGGGTGTAATTTATCTATAATATATATGTACCTATTTAGAATTATAGAAGTATGTTTATCGGATATCTAGTACTCATAGCACAAGCTCTGTTTAGTTACGGATTAGACGGCCTCGTGTGAATTAAAAAAAATATAGAAAATTAAGTTACAATCATAAGCATTGAAATTTTACTTTATAAGTGAGCGATTTTTTTAAGAAATTAGCTATCTTAATAAAATTGTAGGAAAATAATATGTGTTTAGATGCACTGCCTAGGTAGCGCATCGGTATTGGTATCTAAGCATGCACACACAAACACTCTAGTGACGCAATCAAGATTTATAAAGAATTTATCAAAACAGGTCATTATTTATCCTAAAATAACACTTGTTAAAAAATAGCAATCTAGCTTTTGTCGTTAAAAGTTTTGAATCCATCAAATAGCTGATTGTAACAAATTGTAAACTTATTAACCGACTTCAAAAAAAAGGAGGAGGTTATCAATTCGGTTGTATTTTTTTTTTATCATTTTTTTTTTTATGTTTGTTACCTCAGAACTCCGTCGTTTATGGACCGATTTGCAAAATTTTTTTTTCCCTATACAGGATATGCTTCCAGATTGGTCCCATTTTTTTCAAAATCCAGTTCTGATGATGGAATCCATGAGGAATCGAGGGAACTCCTCAAAAATTATAGGCAACCCTATGGTAATTTTAGTATTTTCATCAAGATCTTAAGCATTTACAGTCAAAAAGTAACATTTGATGAAGTGGAACTGATAAAGAAGACCAGAAATAGTCAACGGAACTTCATACACAAATATATATTACAATGAAGATATACATAGTTAAGCGACTATGACAATACAAATAAATGAATGATTCTGATAGTTACGTTAAAAATGGTATCATCGAAGTGATCTGATGATGATGATGGAGCCGGAAGGTAGGCACTGGAACTCCGTAATTAATCAATGTAACCTAGCCGTGTTTGGACTTATTAGAATTGTCATGAGATGCACTTTGGCTATAAGGTACTATCGAACTGATCTGATGATGGAGCCGGAAGGTAGGCACAGGAACTCCGTAATTAATCAATGTATCCTAGCCGTGTTTGGGCTTATTAGAATTGACGTGAGATGCTCTTTGGCTATAAGGTACTATCGAACTGATCTGATGATGGAGCCGGAAGGAGGAAGATAGACACAGGAACTTTATAATAAAACAATGTAACCTAGCAGTATTTGGGTTAATTGGAATTGTCATGAGAAATAGGCACTCTGTTTATAAGTGTATCGCAACTAAAAAGTGTGAAATAAAAACTTTTTAGAAAAAAAGAATAACCGACTTCACTAAAAAAAACACTAAAAGGATCAAAATAACTTTAATTTCGGAAGTCGGTGTTAAATAAGAAACAAACAATACCGAGAAACACCGACTTCCAAAATTAAAGTTATTTTGATCCTTTTAGTGTTTTTTTTTATATTAAAGTTGATATCTTCAAAAAACTTTGAGTAGAAAATGCTAAACAAGATCGGTAGGTATAAGTATAGCGTTATTTGAATAGAGAGTTTCTATTAAGTACTCAATTTCCAGATTATGGCATATTAAAAAGTTTTTCAGAGAGAAAACTATAATGTGAGTCATTAGCAAATATTAGTACGTATAAAAGTTAAATTTCGAAAATCGATATACTTCATGAAATATTGCGATCTTATCAAAATATTATGTTCACTATGCGAAGCCAGTTATTGTAAAGGAACACTCTGTTTTTTACATCTTGGCGAAAATCAAAACATAAAAAAAAAGTTAAATACCAACACATCAGAGAAATAACCAAATTCTCCCACAATTTCTGCACATTCCTATATACTGGCAACACTAAAACGCTTGTCCCGACCTCTCGCCCCTGTAAACTTAAATTAAGACATTCCCTTTGAAAATTTTAAGCAACGTTTGCTCTCCAAATTATTTTGTTTCTGACCATCCACGGGCTAAGACGTTGCCAATGTCTTTAAAAGCGGGAATAAATTCAGAATACCAAAATTGTGAATTTATTTTAACCAAAACCAGAATGAGAAGAGATTAAATTGTTTAGTCTTTGTGTGTACAGAATTTATGGTCAATAAGGAAGGAGGATTTGTGAAGGAGAAGCTTTATATTGTGTTTCTGTTTTCCTGCATGTGGAAGATTTTTCACTCATGATAAGGCTGTTTCTGAATGTACTAAACAATGAAACTAAGCCCCTCTATGGTTGTAGAGATCAGATAAACAATTGGTTTATTTAAAATATTTTAAAGCAGAAACTGACGGACTGACATGTCAACGCACAGTCAAAATTCCTGGACCTAGAAACGTGAAATTTTTTTATGACGTAGGCGAGCCCCAAGAACGGTTTTTTTTTTAATTTAACTATTTGAGTAGTGTAATTAGAGACACAATAGTAAGACAATGGCGCACGAACGGCGTTCGTGCGGGGATCAACAGCTTAACTTGGATGGGGGTGAAAAAGAGATAATTCGTTTGTATTCAAAATTTTATTTCTTGGGTAATCAGTGTTTAGCTACAACCTGGGGATCTTTAAGTCAAGAGTGAATAGGTTAGATATACTTCTGGGCAAGCGTGCTTCATTGTCGACCACATCGTCGCTTTCCATCAAGTGAGATAGAGATTAAACGCGAGCCTGTCAACATTAAAAAAAATATCTTCACTGTTTTGAGACACGTTTAAATCAAATTAAGAGTAAAAGATTCCACCCATGTTTCAGTAGTCTCACGCTTTTACAAAACCCAACTAACGATGGAGGAAATGTAGAAAAAAATATACATTTAATCGATACCCTGTGACATATATTCCATCTATCTCCAAGAAACATCTTACTCAACAAACAAGGCGACTATTTCAATCCTCAAAGCAAATACTATGAACAATAACTATTTCAGAGCAACAAAAAATGAAGGAAATAAGCAGTTCAGTTATTTTTCGCCAACAAAGTCAATAAAGGGATCAATCGAGGCTGTGGCACAATTATAGTAGGCGGGCGCGAAACATTGAGAGCTAACAATCTGAGGGCAAACGTCGAGTTTGATACCTATGGGCTGGTGTGGACTGAGTTACAAGATAAACGCGGGTTTGGAAATAGGAATATTGAAGATAGTATGCAAGTACAATATACACAGTAGTAGCGATACATAATAGCACTTTGTCGTGTTTCATTTAATTTCGAAGAATATATTAACGAAATAACGTAATTCCACCAAGCTCGATCCATCATTGGACCACTAGACGTACAGAGATGATACAATATACCAGTTCACAGTTGATATCACACCCTCACACACAAAACGTTCCGTGAACACATTCACTATATTATTATGTTTATAGAACGACCATTTTCTTAATAACTATCGAGTTGAATTCCACGCCGGAAGAAGTGTTTCGTGCTAATTACAACCTGGGTGTTTTTAAGTCAAGAGGAAAACCTTACCATCAGGGCACGAGCCTTGTAAAAGTGGCTGATATCATAGAGGTCTTAAAGAAAAAACCATTGAGATCATATAAATACGACCAACGTGCGCCACTTGTAAGTTACGTTTTTTTGAGGTGGGAAATCGTTTAGTAAATCCTCTCGCAGTGGTTGGAGCGAAAGGGGGTATCAGATTTATTCAAGCTAAAACCAACCCGTGTTTCTTCAGTGGCCCTTTTCGTTCAAGAGCTGCGTTAACTCTTTCGAACCATTCCACAGCCCACCACCTAGCTTTGTCTTAGGTAAAGTACACGACTAATCCCGAAAAGTACACGACTAATCCCGAAGATTGCACCAATTGGTTACAATTTTTGGAGCCATAAAGCGCGTGGTCAGTCCCGGTTTTACTTTCTATGTCAATGGTATATAGCTGCCTGATAGTCATAGTCATAGTAGTTTAATGGTAAGGGATTCTTACAAGTCATATTCAGAATGTTACATTATACTTAGTCAACAAATGATTGAATGAAAATACAAGAAAACAAATAAATCGAAGTCAAATCACAAATTAAAATATAAACACACAAACAAATATAAAAATACAAACTGATATCTATTCTAATACTATAAAGCTTTGAGATTTGAACGTGCTGATCACCGTGCTGGGGCTTTAGCCTGACTTATTAAAATGTCAAGCGAGCGAGCGAAAAATAGGGATGGAGCTATACACCTTATATTATAGCTCCATCCCATTAATAATGCAGTTTGGTCTTCAAATGGATTGCGTTTAGAGTTCGTGATAGGGCTCTGGTTTTAGTGTTGCATACCCCGTTTATCGAGAAAGGCTATATAATAGCACTGCTACCCACGCGAGTCTTCTTCTTTTCGATTCGATGGTAAACTCGTCAAACTGTTTGGGCCCAATAGGTGGCTACATTAATAGCAGCATCGGTAGCACTCATCAAATCCTACGCGAGTAATGTCCAAAGATACAATTTAAACCACTGAGGACAGCCAGTTCTAGATAAATAAACGATTTCTGTCTTTACTAAGTCTCGAAAGTCCAGATTTAGCCTTCGTCAAATAAAATAAGAACCAATTAATTTAATCTACGAAAACTGATATTTCTGCCATTTCGTACCATGGTTCTGATTTACACGTGTATAAGCTTAGTGCCTATTTAAAATTTAGTTATTCTAGCAACAAAGCTTAACTTGTTCGAATTCCTAACTTGTGCCAATCATAGAACCTTGAGGTATCAGTTAAGTAAGATGTTAGTACTGCTAACTGCTTGTTCTAACCCTTTGATGTTGTTTTTATCTTCGAACTTTGAAGTGTTGAGAGCTGAGGGCTTAGCTTTTAATCTGTTACTTTAAGGTCGTCTGCTAAATTTGTGTATTTTTGAGGGATTTGTCTTCAATTGGGACAGAATTTCAAGTATTTTATTACAAATATTAATTTTCGTAAAATGTTTGTTCTTAAATGATATAAACTAGTGCTTGACTGCGATCCCACCTGATGGTAAGCAGTGATGAAATCGTTGATGGTGAAGCGCACTAGTTTTTAAAAGCCTATGCACTCTAGCCTTGAAGACACATAAACTATAATTAAACGGAAAGACCGGAGTGTCCTTCGATATACGCGGTATAAACGGCGTGTTGAAACGCTTAGTCCAGAACGTAAAATTATATTGAGTTATTTGAATTTAAATGTATTTTACTAATTAAGTCTTAATATAATCTTATAAGTACGATAATTATTTAATATTTTTAATTATTTTAAATTAAAAGGAGACGATTAAAAAAATTATAATAAAATCGAAGTACCAAAAAAAAGACGAAATATAGGCGTCTATTTTTACTAAATCTCAGCTATATGAAATGATGTTCATGTCACTCATACATAAAAAAGTTTCCTTCTGAAGCTCTATTATAATTATCTTGCCCTTATCGTAATTAATCAGGATTCAACACAATATTCTTCTTTTTTTTTAGTGACCACTTTCTCATCTGATGGAAAGCGACGATGTGATCGACGATGAAGCGCGCTTACCTAGAAGTATCTTATTCACTCTTGGCTTAAAGATCCTCAGGTTGTAGCCGTCAGGAAACCACTTGCAGGGAATTCCACTCTTTAGCTGTTCGCATCTTCATTATTATTCTTCTTTTTCCATACTTCTAGTTCTGTATGAGTCATAATTTCAGTAGCTACTTTCTTTCTAGCCGTACCGTCTTCTACACAGTCTATCCATCATTACTTCGACCTCCTAAGAGTACCTTGTTAACGCCCGGTTGCTTTAACTTGTACCATACAAGAAAACCTTGAGGTGTGTTTCAGACTTCAGTTAGCACAGTTAACTGAGTCGGCACCGCCTTGTTCCCTTTGAAGTAACCTACATCTTTAACCTTTAATGTTAAGTGTTAGGCAGTTGTTTGATTTTTCATGTCTAAGTAGATTTCAGTAGTTTGAAATTGAGATAGTAATTGTTATTGGATGGTGGAGGCTGGATATTTAGTCGCTCCAAGTAAAGTACAGGTTTATTACGTTTATTTATTTATTTCTGTATATTTCTTACGTTTACAAATATTGCTTTAAAAAAATACAAATAAAAAAATTAAAAAATATAAAAACAAGTCGTACTCGCGCACTGAGGGTCCTGTACAAACTTACTTAGGAAAGTAGTTCAATTCCCGAATTGAGTTATGAAGATTTTTTCGAATCGCAAAAAAGTTTTTTTGTGACGTAACTACAAATTTACAGTTTTCAGATTTTTTTGTAATACTGTTCCCATCCACCAACAGATTTGAAACAGGTGTCATTCGAACCGTCTAGTTGAATAGTTTTTTTTTTTATTAAGGTGACATTTCTCAAAAGTATGGTGTTTAGGTTTTATAAAACATTATATTTTAACCTAACCTTTAAGTCCTTAAGATCACCTGTACCTATGCACTGTGATCAAATTCAGAATAAGCGTTGCTCTAGCAAATGATTCCTGGAAAATAGTAAATTTAAACGCTATTTAAAAGTCAGTGAACAGTATTATTTAGTTTTATACCCAAAAACATTTTGGTTAGCGTGGGGATCGAACCTGGAACCCCTCAATCAGCAGTCGTGATTATAACCCCAAGACCAACGAAACGATCTCATGTAATACATATTATATGGCCTTGTAATTATGTCTGTGTACCGGGATTACAGCCTGCAGTTGAAGTCAAAGCATTTATTTCAATTAAAACATTTTCAAGTACTTTCGGAACTGTCAAAATGTCTTTTAATCAGTCGGAAAGTGAGTCGCCCGCTCCAAGGCGTAGACTCAACTGTTGGGCGAAGAGGAACTTGTTCAAGAAAATAATTATTATGGCTTGTTATACTCATCAAAGAAAGGCTTTGAACATGTCTTGAAGATGACAATGTCTTTCTTCAGTTGTTATCTTGTAAACATGTTCAAATTTAGATCTTGACATTTAAGAACCAATCTGGGCCCGTGTAGTATGGCCCATTTTTTTATATAGTAAGGAGGCCTTAGTTGCAGCAATGAGAACATTTTAAGGGTGATTATGTTGTATGCAATAAATTTAGAAAAAATAAAAGAATATTATAAAAGGCGAAAGTTTGTGAATGTATGTGTGTATGTTTGTTACTTCTTCACGCTCAAACGGCTGTACAGATTTGGATGAAACTTAGCACACCGGTAGACCATATCCTGGAATAGCATATGGGATACTTTTTATCCCAAGAGTATGTTCCCTGGGGCATACGAGTGGGTGGCGGGTGATAAACCTACCACACATTCATTGTACGTACAGCTAAGGATTGGAATTCCCTGCTGTGTGGTCCTCATAGCTACAAACTAGGGGTATTTAAGTCAAGAGTGAATAGGATACTTCTAGGTAAGTGTGCTCCATCGTCGACCACAACATCACTTACTGTCATGTGAGATAGTGGTCAAGCGCAAACCTATCAATAATACATTTAAAAAAATACAATACTTACATTTACACATTGGCAATCTTTTGATTGCAACGCAAAATTGTGGTATGCGGTACCGGACACGTAATCATAAATGAAAAAATAATATTTTTTCAATACAATTACTCGAAAACTACTCTTAGGTATCCCTACCGCTTTTAAGCTCGTAATATACTGTTTTACGCAATAGTGTGTAAAACTACGCGAGATCACCCCCACCACAATTTATTAAAATCGTTAGGCCAGGCGCTAAGCGTCGAGTCGTCAGCTCCACTTGGCTCCCTCCGACACACCCTCGCCGACAGCTGAGGCGAATTCCATCTCGATTGCAATGACAAACTATCTCCACTTGTATCAAAATGTACTATTTCAATCGTAGTATAAGCTAACACTAACGATAGCGGTAAGGAATATTTTCTATTATATGTCGGTTACCGCGTACCGCAGCGTTGTGCGTTCTTATCAACATACTGAAGCTGTACTGTCAAATAAAACACTGATGCCAAGTACCTCATGTATTGTCCCTATGAGAGAAAAGCGATATTTTGGTACATTCAGCTACCTCTGTACGTACAAATGAAGTTCATACACAACTCGGCGCTGTGACTCTTTATTTTATTAGGAGATTGGGTCCGTTGGTATACTCTCAATGTTTTTATTCACAAAGGAAGGTCTCTCTTTGTACGCCCACGACAATAAGATTTTATCAATACATTCGGCGATCATACAATCTGTTTGGCAAGATTATTTATGATTTTGTTTTGGCTAAGAATTTTGAAATAATATAAATAGTTTTTTTTTTTTGAGGTAGGAAATCATTCAATGTCCTCTCCCGCTCTAGGGTTGAGCGAGAACGTGTCAGACTTTTATTTGCTAAAACCCTCCTGTGTCTTTTAGTTCCCGTTGGCACTCCAGAACCACGGTATTTCTTTCAAAAATCCCGCAGCCCTAAAGTGCATCAGGCCCGTCTAGGCTCCTATGGTTTTTAGTGACATCTCCTTGAGGCGTGCGTGGAATACTATGCGTTGTCAACGTCTCGAGCTCGATCCTTACCAGACCGCCGGACACTAGGGATATGTTTAATGATGTTTTAGTAATATAGGGGTGCAATTGAGCCGAAATAAAAAAACAGTATAAGCTGGCCTCGTTTTTTATTGAAACTTAGTACTATGCTAGGTCAGCTTAAAAAGTAAGAGCACCATCTTGAATTTTATTGCGTAGTTAATAGTTTTGTATTGTAATCACTTTTTTGCTTTTAATGCCATCCTTATGGCTATGAAATAAAAGTCAAAATTGATTGCACTGACAGTTAAAAAGGTTCGTTTAAATGTCTAATCTTATTAATAATCTCGAATGCAGTATTAAACGTTATAAAACTCAAACAACAAGAGACACGTGAATGATAGAAGTTCGAAAATCGAACGTAATGAAATCAACGGCGTCCTGTACATTGTCGAATCATTCACTTATTACATTTGGCCAATAAGATTCGAGAGTGAGATGACGTCACGGAGAAGGCAGATAAAATGCTGCTAGTGTGTTTTTTTTTTGTCAAGCTGGATAAAAAATGCTGCTTAGATGTATGGCGAGTGTCCACCCTTAATTGGTTGACACCTCTACGGTCCGGACTAAGCGTTTAGCCTCATCGTTTATACCACGTACATCGGATTGGCTAAAACAATTTGCCTGCGGTCTTCCCGTTTGATTATAATTTAAGTGTCATAATAAGGCTAGAGTGAACAGGCTCTTAACAAACTAGTGCGCATCACTATCAACGATTGCATCACTGCTTACCATCACGTGGGATCGCAGTCAAGCACTAGTTTATACCGATTATAAAAACAAAATTGTTGAAGTTATTTGTACCTACATTTCGAAGCGTAACCTATGGCGAAGAACTTGCAAGAACACTCTTTTAAATCAATAAACGTCGGCCACATCATCGCTTACCATCAGGTGAGATGGTGGTCAAACGCGAGCCTATCAATAATAATAAAAAAAAAAGAATTCCTTTTTCTTTATTTCATGATATTTTTTTCATGAAAACACTAACAAATTTAAATGTACTACATGCTAGGTCCTTAGTCATCTCTACCAACTAATATTGTAATTTCGTCAAGCTAACAAACTTTGACATAATTTTCTTTACAACTATTCGAAAACTACTCTTATCCCTATCGCTTTTAGGCTCGTAATATACTTACTGTTTTATGCAATAGTGTGGAAAACTGCGCGAGATCACCCCCACCACAATTTTACTAAAATCGTATCAGGCTAGGCGCTAAGCGTCGAGTCGACGAGTCGTCAGCCCCTGATACACGTACAAATTTTTCACTGCAGCACTCGGCTACATAACACCCTCGCCGACAGCTCAGGCGAATTCCATCTCGATTGCAATGACAAACTTTCTCCACTTGTATCAAAATGTAGTAACACTCACAAATTTAAATGTACTACATGCTAGGTCCTTAGTCATCTCTACCAACTAATATTGTAATTTCGTCAAACTGACAACATTTGACATAATTTTCTATCCAAAAACAAAATCCAATAATCGCCAAAACCCAATCTCCCATCATTATCACTTTAAACATAGGTACACCTTCCTCCTCTACCCAATACACTTATCTACCTACATACAGGACACCGCTGTCTAAATCTGCGTAAGCTGGCAAGCGGGACTTTACACGTCATATACTTTGCATTCGTTCTTGTTTTTGAAAGGAAAAACTTGGAGATAGAGGGCCTGTTACACCGCAGCGATTTGTGTGCTAGTTTTTTTTTAATAATTTAAATTAGAGCTGGACTGCGATCCCACTTGATGGTAAGCAGTGATGCAATCGTTGATGGTGAGGCGCACTAGTTTATTAAGATCCTATTTACTCTAGCCTTGAAGATACCTAAATTATAATCAGACGGGAAGACCACAGCATGGCAAATGGTTCCAGTCCTTCAATGTACGCGGTATAAACGACAATGCAAAACGCTTAGTTCGGATCGTAGAGGTTTCAACAACGTAAGTGTGAATAGGATACTCGCCGAACGTCAGGTTGTCCTATGGTAGAAAGGTGATGGCGAAGTCATGTCATACAATTCCCGCGCACACTCTCCAAAATGCATCCTGTAAAATACCGAAAGGCTGGCTACCTTACGCCTGCTACTTTTTTATACACGCTATGGAACTGTAACGTAACCTACCCTAGTCCCGGATACTCTAATAAATAAGCCCATTTTCAATTAAAACTTGTCAATCTATTCAGTTAGTGTGACCTTCACCTTCGTGGCGTATCGCGATTCTTTCTCGAAAAAAACCGTCAAAAATGTTTGATACAGGACCTCTCTCGGACTAACTACGCCACTCAGAAATCAGAAACGTTTATTTCAAATAGACCAATTACAGGCACTTTTGAATTGTCAAAATGTCGGTCAGTCAAAAGAAAAAAAGTGAAGCTAAATTGCATGTTCCAAAGCGTAGATCTCTATGGAGAAGAACGTGCAAGAAACTCCATGGACACTCTTTTAAATCATATTATGTGCGATTACACTGGCGGGAGATATAATAATATGTGCATAAACACTGGTGTACGATCTTTTTCCCCATTCTGATAGTCCGACAGAACGGTAATCTGACACGATCGGAGATCACGAGAGGCATCCGATGCAGGACCAACAGATTTACGTGATTTCCTATGCACAAGGGTACGTGTCACTCCGCCAACTTCTAAACTGTGGAATGCTACTGAGAAAAATACTTCGTAAAGGTAGACGTATGACAATAAGCTAAATAGTTATAGACCCTTAAATGAAATGACGTTAATATTTCCTTTTTATTGGGAATTGCAGATCATCGGCGTGTGCTAGTGCTAAAGAAAGAAATATAATTATTTTGAGTGTTGTAGTGGTCTAAAACCATCTTTGCATTATTACTAGTTTGGGGCACATCGGTTAGATAGTTTCAAAGTCTATAATGGACATAGGTCGGCACAATCTTTGTGTTTTTGATAGGAAAGGTCGTTTTTACTGATAGAAATCCAGCCGTATTCCTTCAGTTGTTGCGTTCCGTTACCTAGGTGATACACACACCCCGGAGAAATCGGTTACCGTAGGCTTGGGCTTGCAGACGGCGTGCAATAGGTAGCTCGCCATTGCATCCGCTCGTCCTATAGAATCGAGATCGAGTCATTGGCGACGCGTAGTGCTCCAAACGCGCCTCGAAGAGATGGCAGCAAAAACGAAGGGGCTACTAGAGCCATGGGAAAACTTCTGAAAAGGATACTCGTGGTCCTTGAACGCTAAGAACAACTGTAGGAACATAGGTGTGGTTTTAGTCAGTATAAGTCTGATATCCCACTCTACCTTAGAGTGAGAAATCACGTTATACGAATTTCCATAAAAAAAAAACCCGGAGAAACAGAAAAAAAACTACAAAACGACACAAATAGATTTTTTATCAGATATAAACAGGATACGAACTCATTTCGTTACACCAGTACACTATTACATCACGGTGTGACACACAGCCCACCCTCCGACCTCCCACTTAAAATAATACCTTCATTTGCGACATTGCATACGTAAGCTTACATCGACGAGAGTGCGACAATATACTAGCACGGTGTTGTGCGACAATACCCGTGCGATGTGGGCGGTATTAGACCAGGGGTTTGTAATATTCCTAGCTCCTGCCAGCGGCTCTGCTTGCGTAAAAGTAAATATAGTAAAATATCCAAAGGGAACATACTCTCTCACTTACGTGATATAAAAAGTATTTTATAAAATCTAAAGTTTCGTGCACAACGATAAAGTCTATATACATGGTGTCGAAATTCATTCAAATTGTTTTCGTCGTTTGAGCGTAGCCCAGGGCCCTGGGTTTCGTTTTTACACTCCCATGGCCCCAGTAGGCTTCGACCCTGCTGGGCTCCTACGATTTGCTGACATCTCCCTGAGGCGCGCGTGGAACAATACGCGCCGTCGACGACTTGGGCTCGGTCCGGGCGGTTACTGGACGGTCGGAAAGATTTACAAACATACACTACGTTTGCCTCATAGTCCCTACGCTCAA
Source organism: Mythimna impura (assembly GCA_905147345.3). Classification (NCBI taxonomy): domain Eukaryota; kingdom Metazoa; phylum Arthropoda; class Insecta; order Lepidoptera; family Noctuidae; genus Mythimna; species Mythimna impura. The sequence continues at coordinate 20,473,548 of LR990367.1, read as the reverse complement.
TAGTCTCGACTATTGCTTCATCCTTCATTTTTTTTTCATCCTGTAAACCAGTATATTTAAATAATCGAAGCTTTGTAGTACCTCAACACAGGCTCAAAGTAAATACCAGTTTTCAGTAAAAAGTTCGGGAAATATGATTGCAGATATTTTTTATGGCATTGTTATTATGCCCAGTAATTGACTCGCTGAAATCTGTTGGCATCTATGCCACATAAAATAACTTCCAGACGTGACTTAATCTTTAATGGGAAATTGGATATTTTAATGTTGTTAAATTAAATACAACTTCTTAATCGATTTGAAATAAATTGATCTTTGATACTGTGCCTGCGAGTAGGTGTTGCTAGAGCCAAGTCTCCTGTCCCTCATACTCTACGCTCAACACTCTTGGACGCGCACCCTGACCGTTATGTGTTCGCGGACTAATGGAAGACGATCGCGTTAGTAAGTTATGATTTCAGTGATATGAGTCTTATTATTTCTTTTTTGAAGATAGCCTCACACTAAGAATTTCTCCAATTTGTATCGTAGATTCGTTGACAGGTATATTTATATACCTGTCAACGAATAAAGTTAAGATTAAGTTTACTTAATATTACCGACATAGCCCAAAAAACGATACTTGGGGGAGGCCTATGTTCAGCAGCGGACGTCTATTGATGATGATGATGATGACTGTATAAGCCTATGTGTTACCATGACCCAGTTACTAATAAGAATTTCGAGTGTCTAACTACCTATCACGACTGTCAAATACCTACAAAATGACGTCAATCGGGACCTGTATAACGAGCTTTTTGCAGCACGGAGGGATCTCGATGTAAAGGGACTATAATGATCACAAGGAGGTTCCTTTACACATCAATCAAAAACACAAGGCACCGATCAAAAGGCTTTCTCGAATTAAACGACAATTTCCTCACAGCCAACATACATAAAATAAGGCGACTAATATCCACCTTGACAATCCCTTCAATACAATATTCCCACCTGGCGCTACCCGCGAATTTCCCATACGTTTTAAACAAAAGAACACATTACTTGTGCACACATTCAAAACGTCATTTGTTATGTGCACACACATGGAAAGGGAAGCTAAAATGGCGCTTAACTGTTTTGTTTAAAAAACGAAACAAAATATTAAAACTGAGTTAAGTTTTGTAGAGTAAACTGTACATTGTAATGGTACGTTATGACTTCATAAACTAATGATATCATGAAAAAAACTTAATCTTGAGCATCGGTGCCGAGTTGCTAGCCTGTCGGTTTTTTAACGTTAACATTTCGGGGAGCGTGCAACGGAATTGCACTGTTTAATTTCGCTAAGCTCGTTTCATTATCGGACCTTTAGACGTACTATGTATATGTAATATTATACCAATGCTGCACCGGTACATGGTGGACATCCCACCCATACGAATAAAACGTTTTGGGAACATGTTCATTATGCGTACAGTTAAGGAATGCAATTCCCTGCCAGAGCCTGGTTTGTCGATAGCTACAACCAAGGGTTCTTTTTTATTTTGTGGCAGGAGTGGTAAATCCATCATGGACGCCCTGACTGTTTCTCAATGAGAACAGTCTGGGCAGTGCCGGACTCCTACCGGCTAAAACCACCTACCATGCGAAAGGACCCCTGCCATACATGTGTCGCAGGGTCGTTTTTAAGGCTGCTGGTTTTTCAAAATCCATTATTGTATATATAATTATAGTGAGTAAAGATAAAATAACTAATAAATTTATAATGATTCAAATAATATATTAATTAACTGTCAATTATTTATTATTTATTGCTGAATTATAAATAATAAACAAAATAAAATTATAAATTGTTAAAAATTAAATTAATATTACCTAGGGTTCCTACCTGGTGGCTACCTAGGGTGAATCTGAATAGGTTATTTCTCAGCAAGCGAGTTCTATCTTCGATCACATTGCCGCTTAGCATCTGGTGCACTATCTCACCAGATGGTAAATTAAACGTGAGCCAAAAAAAAAATCCTATCAATTTCTGTAAAACAGTTAAGATTAGGAAAATATGTTAACACCTACGATACAACGTTGCTTGCACACGAGAGCAGCATCTTACGGCCCCAAAATTCTTCCTTTTAATACACCAACTTAATATCATTACACTCGTGTTTGACAAAGACGGCTAAAAGCCTCTCCTATGATATGTAAAGCGTGAGTTTTCATCCCCTGTGTTATTGTTTCATACTTTTGTCTCAGCTGCGGGGGCGAGTTGGGGCGAGTGGGGGTGAGTTGGGGCGAATATTTTGTTGTCGATAATTTCCATGTTACAATTTGTTAGAATATAGGGTAGATATTTTGGAAGTTGGTATTGTAATTTGGTTGTTGTACCTAGAAAAAAGTCCCTTACCCGTTTTCTTTCGGTCTGACAACTTGTCAAGAACACGTCATAATAAAAACGCATTTTTATAAATGAGGAAACGGACATCCTCACGCCCCAGCCTCAGCTACGGTAGGTGCGGGCTCGTGGACGACGAGCAATTGCAGCTCGCCGTCCGGCTGTCCGGTAATCTTCTAGGTTCACACGTTCTATTGAAGACTACATCCACCGTTTTCCAAAAGGTGAAAAACTAAAAAAAAACTGGCCATGTGCGAGTCTGACTTGCATACGAAGGATTCCATACTACAATATTAAAAACGAGCAAAAAAAAAACGCCGACAACATAACTTTTCTTATATGGGAACACACTTTTTAACCGACTTCAAAAAAAGGAGGAGGTTCAATTCGGTTGTATATTTTTTTATTTTTTTTTATCATTTTTTTTTTATGTTTGTTACCTCAGAACTCCGTCGGTTATGGACCGATTTGCAAAATTTTTTTTTCGCTATATAGGATATGCTTCCAGATTGGTCCCATTTTTTTCAAAATCCAGTTCTGATGATGGAATCCATGAGGAATCGAGGGAACTCCTCAAATATTATAGGCAACCATATAGTGATTTTGGTATTTTCATCGAGTACTTAAGCATTTACAGTCAAAAAGTAACATTTGATGAAGTGGAACTGATGAAGAAGACCAGAAATGGTGAACGGAACTTCATACTCACATTGATATCACAATGAAGATAGTTAAGCGACTATGACAATACAAATAAATGAATGGTTCTGAATAGTTACGTTGGAAATGGTATCACCGAAGTGATCTGATGATGATGATAGAGCCGGAAGGTAGGCACTGGAACTCCATAATTAATCAATGTAACCTAGCCGTGTTTGGACTTATTAGAATCGTCATGAGATGCATTTTGGCTATAAGGTACTATCGAACTGATCTGATGATGGAGCCGGAAGGTAGGCATAGGAACTCCGTAATTAATCAATGTATCCTAGCCGTGTTTGGGCTTATTAGAATTGTCATGAGATGCACTTTGGCTATAAGATACTATCGAATTGATCTGGTGATGGAGCCGGAAGGTGGAAGGTAGACACAGGAACTTTCTAATAAAACAATGTAACCTTGCAGTGTTTTGGGTTAATTGGAATCGTCATGAGAAATAGGCACTCTGTTTATAAGTGGTTCGCAACTAAAAAGTGTAAAATAAAAACTTTTTACAAAAAAAAAATAACCGACTTCACTAAAAAAAACACTAAAAGGATCAAAATAATTTTAATTTCGGAAGTCGGTGTTAAATAAGAAACAAATATTTTAATTTGTTATAGTGGCAATAGTAAATAGTAATACACACCCCTCAAGCGCCGATTGTACATTACGTCTGTACAACTTGAGTGACCTTGAAAAACGCTTAATTGACGTTTTGTACACACAGGTACGAAATTTATTCGGCCGAAAATTTTTGACTCTATATTGTCGTTTTTCCTAGAAAAATCCAGAAAAATTTTTTTTTTAGTTTTTTTGGGGATTTTACGTAAAAACGCGCAATTACCTAATAATAATACCCCTATACGCACAAGGGGTTAAAAAAAAATACTCTCCGTATCAACTCCGTATAACCGTAAGAGATACTTACGTTAATTATGTCTTTCAGCAGGCTGTAACTGCTGAAAGACAGACAAACGGACCGACGAATGGACATCGAAAACTTATTATTAGGATCCCGTTAGCCCTCTTCGGATATATAATATTAACTAACCTGGAAAGCACTTACTGTCTATTAATTTATAATAGGTACCTATACGTTCAGATTTTTTTTTTTATTTTGGATAGGCTCGCATTTGACCACTAGGAATCGAGAATTCGAGGAAGATTTTTATTAAAACACCCGAAACTACAGCGACAATTAAACACAATCTAACGAAAAAATATTTCTAGTTCAAAAGCATACAACCCTTAAAGGATCAAAAATGCCAGCAGTGTCCGCGTCGCGGCAAAAAATGCTCTGTCCACAATGACGAATAACGTGCTATTTAATTTAATCATTCACTCACACGGTCGCCGTTCACTCATTCGGTCTGACAGCCCTCGCGCGTCTAATTTAATTCATTTTTTTTGTCACTTTTAAATCATTCATTGTGAATATTTTTTTTATTGTTGCAACATTTACTTTTGGAATGGGTGTTTCCTTTTGTGGGGGTCTTTGCGTGACTTGAGGTATTATCACGCCTTTTTTTAGAAAGGAGAGACAGGGGTGTATGACATAATTTCATCACATATGTTAATAAATATTTCATTAGAGGAAAAATAAGTTTTATACAATACTATTAGTCTAGCAGAGCAGAGAGCAGTGGTGGCCGAGTAGTAACGGCCCCGACTTACAAGTCGTAGGTCGCGGGTTCAAACTCAACCAGGCGCATTACTATGTATGTATATATATGTGTATATATATTTCATCACCACTGCTCTCAAAACGGTGAACGAAAACATCGTGAGGAAACCGGCATGGCCTAGAACCAAAAATTCGAAGATATGTGACATTCAAAAATCCGCACTGGGCCCGCGTGGTGGCCCATCCCTTCTCCTAGAGACGAAGCCTGAAGTCCCAGTATTGGGAACATTAAAAGGCTGATTATGCTATGTTATGCTAATAATCTGCACTGGACCCATATGGTGGATATAATTTACTAGCTGCTGGGCTTCACTTGCGTCAAAGTAGAAAATTTGCCCCAGGGAACATACTCTTGGGATAAAATCTATTCCATGTGCTATTCCAGGATATGGTCTACTTGTGTGCCAAATTTCATTCAAATGTGTTCTGCCGTTCGATAGTGAAGAAGCAACAACACACACTCACCAACTTTCACCTTTTTAATATTAGTGCAATTTCTTCTCACAAAGAGGAACCTGAGTCTCAGGAGTGAACAAACGTGTCAACGGCAATAAATAAGGTGACCGTTCCATCATTAGTCCACTAGACTGACGGCGATGCGCCACCACGGTACATGGTCGTCACAAATCACTTTAGGAACACATTCATTGTGTGTACGCCAAGTGTGAGTGGAATTCCCTGCTGGAGTCAGTGTTTCCTGACAACTACAACTTGATGGTCTAGTCTAGACTGAATAGTTTACTTTCTAAGCAAACGTGTTATATCGTAGACCACATCGTCACTTACTATAAAGTGAGATAGTGGTCAAGAGTAAAAACAAAAACAATTACAATAAGCTGACATGAATCCACACTCCTATACGTTGCTAAAGTTTTTTCCGATCCAAGGATAGTTCTCCCAAATCAAACGTAATATTTTATAAAAATACCATTAGATCGGCGAAAAATCTGTTGTTACTTCAACCCCCACACAGACAATGAATTCAAATTATACCACACTACCATTTTCCTATGACAGCTGCCATTAATATGACACCCCGTGCCCGGGGGTATTTCAACCCCTTCATTTAATATGCACCCCTAATAACTGGACACCACAATTGATATTGACAGATTTACTAAACGATATTCATGATTTTTTTAACCGTAAATCTGTTGTTTTCTTCTGAAGATCGAGTCCTTTAGAAAACTAGAATGGAATAGGCTCTTAATCAACCAGTGCTCTAGTGTGCGGGAATGCGGTGGATGCGAGACGCACGGGATCGGTAGGTACGTTTGGGTGAGACCTGTGTCCAACAGTGGACGTCTTTCGGCTAAAATGATGATGATGATGATGAAACTAAGTGCGCTTCACCATCGACGTTGACAACTTTGTGTATTTTATGTCATATCATGTATTTTATGTTCTCTCAAAACGATGAAAGAAAACAACGTGTAGAAACCAGTATGTCCTAGAACCAAAACTTCGAAGACATGTGTGTGATCTTTGGAGAAAGATCCGATAAAAAACTCATTTAGTAGTCCTATAGCGGCAAAGATAATGCGAATAAAACGGCCTAACCGGGCACACACTCTATATACTTTTGCTTTTATAACACACAATTACAATATCGTCAATCAATATCATTTGAAGTTAACAAGTGTTTATAGTATTACATAGTAGTACTAAATGAGACGTTGCTTTCTTCGGTAACTAAAATGGAATGCATTAAAGCATTCGGTAATTGTCAGTGTTACTGCACTTCAGTCTTTTTTTTTATTGATATAAACCAGTGCTTGACTGCGATCCTACCTGATGGTAAGCAGTGATGCAATCATTGATGGTGAGGCGCACTAGTTTATTAAGAGCCTATTCACTCTAGCCTTGAATACACCTAAATTATAGTTGGACGGGAAGACCGCAGTAGGCAAATTGTTCCAGTTTTTCGATATACGCGGTATAAAAGACGAAGCGAAACGCTTAGTTCGGACCGTTGAAGTTTCAACATCGTAAGGGTGGATACTCGCCGTACTTCGGGTTGTACAAAGGTAGAAAGGATATGGCGGAATCAAGTCATGCAATTCCCGCGCACACTCTCCAAAATGCAACCTGTAAAATACCGATTGGCTGGCTACCCTGCGCCTGTGCTCGAGGCTTTGTAGATTGGACTTAACCACATCTGGATACCCAATTAGCCTCTTTGCATGCCTTTCCACGTAGTCCATTTTATTGTCAGTGCACAAAAAAATTTTGCTAATACAGAAAATAATAATAGTTACATAAACTAATTATAAAAATCACTAACATGTGACATTTACCAATCCACATTGGGCTTGTGTGGTGGATTACAGGCCATTCCCTCTCCTAGACAGAAGGCCTGAGTCACAGCTGTGAGAACATTAAAAAGCAAATTATGCTATGCTATGAAATTGACAAAACACCGCAAAGGAAATCTCGCTAACGAGATCCTTGTGGCAACGTCGGTTACATAACGGCTAATTCGAATTTTCCAAACCTTTACAGAGTCACCCATCTGCTTAATAGCTTGCGTGTTCTTATTTTTAATTGCATGTTCCTATTTGAGCCGAATTAAAACAACTTTACAGCTGCCGCCGCGCCTCTACCACAACTTTTCACATTTGGCAAACATTTTTGAACAATTAACCTTTTAAAATAGTACTGTTTCGCCTCCAAAATAGGTTAGTAGCGAGTTGCCAAGATAACATCCACTTTCCACCCAAGCAAATATAAACTGTACACACTTGTTTTAAAGGTTCAAGTGGGTGTAAAGATATAGTTGTTTAAGTAAATACCGTTTCCTTGCCTGGAGCAATTTGTCGGTTAATTTCTTATTATTTCAACTTTGGAACTGCTTAATTCTCTTGTCAGTTATGTTAGTACAATTTTTCGGGTGTGTACGTTTTGGGTCAAAACAGGACAAATAAGGGACGGATTCGGGGCGAACGGGGGATAAATTAGGTTGATATGATGTGTGTGGGAATTAAGGAAAATGCGGGAAGATTTTAGCACGCAAAAGGTTAAGGAAATTAGGTTAACGTTCATATACGCAGGATACATAATGTTGAGACAGACACACAATGACTTATTTATTTAGTTTATTGGTGAGAACAATGTCTGGACTAAGGAACAAAATATATATAAGAATTTTTGTGATATTTTTCTTTTTTGTTTTGAAAAAGTGGAACGCTAATATTTGTGTAGGTCTAATAAGGGTAAGGAGACACCCCGAGCGTCGGGGGTCGCAAGGTGATTTCCCTCCACAGTAGGCGTGGACTCACGGACGACGAACAATTAATAGCTCGCCGTCCGATAAGGACCAAGTCCAGCCTTGCTATTCTGAAAAGTTTATTTGCGAAATCACTTCTGAATCCGCAGTGAAATCATGGTGAAATTAAAGTTTCGTATTCTGAAATGGAGTGAATTCGACACTGGCGCCACCGAGTGATGATCAAAGTGAGAGGAACTAAAACGGTTGAGTATTTTGACATTTATCTACAAATGTGTCTATAGGATTTGGTATTCTGAAATACAATTCGCTGAGTGTGACATTCGAGATGATTTGTGAAATGAGTTTCGAAATGATTTACCATTTACAGAATAGCACGGCAGGTCAACGGCACGTTGTGTTTCACGCGCACTTAAAAAGATTTGTCAGAAAGATGGAATCGATGCTTTCTGGGACTGCAAAACTGTTTAAAAGAGTCGTTTGTGAACGCACCCACGATACTGGAATAACCGGGGCACGGTTTTTGAAAAAAGAAAAGAATGTATATGTATTAATTTATTTTTAAAACTCTACAAAGAAAAATAAATTATCATAAATTAGCAAGTGCATCTGAGTTAGGTCAAGCCTATATTTCAGGATACAGTTCTCGTCCTAGAAATAATGAACTGATGATAAGAGCTCACCGTAGGCCTGGGCTTGCGGACGACGAGCAATAGGTAGCTCGCTGTCCGGCCGTCCGAGTCGTCGACGGCGTGTAGTGTTCCATGCGCGCCTCAAAGACATGTCAGCGAGAGCGGGCTCAGCAGGGCCGAATCCTACTGGGGTCATGGGTTTACTTCCGAAATGGAAACACGTAGTCCTGGAACGCAAAGGGCAAATAAGTAAAAGACTGGCATACCCTCGCGCTCCACTCTAGGGCGAGAGGGTGTTCACACAAATATGCAGCAATCAATATCAGCTATAAACCCAACAGTTATTAAGAGATCATTACTAAATCAATACCCCAGTTTATAATGCTAATCAGTTTGACATGGCTAAACATCACCGATGTATTTACGAAATATTAATAACTACAACAAAGCACCCACAAAACAGATTCCTATCAAAGTTTGATGTATGCCGCGGACCTATCAGTAATGATGCGTAAGGCTGAGGACAGACTAGTGCGCGTAACTTCAAATTCATTTTTTACAGGATGCATTTTGGATAGTGTTCGCGGGAATTGTATGACTTGATTCCGCCATCTCCTTTCTACCATCGAACAACCCGACGTACGGTGAGCATCCACCCTTACGTTGTTGAAACCTCTACGGTCCGGACTAAGCGTTTCACCTCGTCATTTATGCCGCGTGCATCAAAGAACTGGAACAATTGAATTTTTTCCTACTGTGGTCTTTCCGTCAGATTATAATTTAGGTGTTTTAAAGGTTAGAGTAAATAGGCTCTTAATAAACTAGTGCGCCTCACCATCAACGATTGCAGCACTGCTTACCAATCAGGTGGGATGGCAGTCAAGCGCTAGTTTACACATATGTAGCCTTGCATGATCGCATCAGAAATGAAGATATTTGCTTGCAGAACAGATGGTTGATGGGAACGATAGGATCTAGAGTGGTGACCATATACCGGAAGACGCAGCGTTGGGCTTTCCACAAGGTGGACCGATGACTTGGTGAGAGTCGTGGGAATCCGATGGATGCGAGACGCACAGGACCGATCGTTATGGCAACGCTTGGGGGAGGCCTATGTCCAATAGTGGAAAAGGCTAGGTTGATTATCATGTATCATATTCCCTTATCATTTCTCTTAAAGTAAAATCATTGTTGTTATAGGACCCCCTTTTTTCGGCTAGAAAATCCAATAACTTTTCTCACTTTGCGTGGAGAGAGAGAGTCATCATCATCGTCATCATTTCAGCTGAAAGACGTCCACTGCTGGACGTAGGCCTCCCCCAAGCGTCACCACAACGAACGTTCCTTTGCATTCATCAGATTCCCACTACCCTCACCAGGCCATCAGTCCATCTTGTAGGAGACCTTCCAATGCTGCGGCTTCCGGTACGCAGAGAGGGAGTGTCAGACCTTTACTGACTAAAACCCACCTGTGTCCTTTCAGTTTTTTGCATTCCAGGGCTGCAGTGTCTCTTTTCAACCATCTCTCAACCCTGGTGTATCACGACTCTTACTTAAAATGACCTATAATTTAATATTTTGCGGTTGACGCCAATTTTCATTTAATTTATTGCTGTTACGCCGTAATTTCCTCTACAATTAATATATGAATATGTTATGAGATACCTTTTTATTGTGTAGTGCAGAATTTTAATTATGACAGGTTTTTTTTTATTATTGATAGACTCGCGTTTGACTATTATCTCACCTGCTGGTCGATAATGGAGCACGCTTGTCTAGAAGTAACTTATTCACTCTTGACTTCAAGAGCTTTAGATTATAGCTGACAGGTTTTTTATAAAAAATTTTGAATGTGAAATTATAAAATGGCTTTTTGCCCTCTAGGGTGGAGTATCAGACTTTTACTGACTAAAATCAAACTTGTGTCCTTCAGTTGCCTTTGACTTTTTTCAATGCGAAGGCATCAGGCACTCATTGTAATTATCGTTATTGTATATAATGGGACAATTTTATCAAGTAGACTGTCAGCCTCTGTAAAAACCAATCACATAAAAAACACGAAGAATATAGACACTTCTATTTCAATGGCTTATTAAGAAAACACTCCTCCAAATTATGACTCAATTCCAGAGCGTAATACTATAATCCAGTCTTCTAATCCGAGTAAAACTTAATCTACCCTCAATAGTATTAAATAATGTCGCAATATCAGTAATCATAACAGTTACTTTATCATTTATTGGAGAAAGATCTCGTAGCCCTAAAACCTTGGGAATCTCTTAATAAAGTTAATCCAATTATCCCCTAAAACCTTCTGCTTTACGGGCTTAATAGAAAATGGCCGAAAAAGGTATCCCCATCTGAATTTCAGCCAATTCTTATATTTAACGAAGAGAAAAAACTCGATGTACCCTCTAATATAAATTATCTGGTGTCAACTGCGTTCTATTTTAGCCGAATACTCTCAAACACATTCGAAAATCTACCCTATTTTCTTAAAACCAAAGTCTCATTCCCTTTGAAACGATCTGAAAATATCACCGCCATTCAAAATTGAGATTTACTACTAAAAACATAGATTTGAAATTAGGGTACTTCAAACAAGTTTACCTCCTCAAACGATTTGTAAATCTATTGTTAAAAGATTAAGGTCAGTATTTGATTGGCAGATTTTTGTTACGAGTCATTTATCAGGTCGGATAAGTGATGTCAGAGGTTGATATGGCCTCATACTCAGTGGTGTTTTTGCATGAGGCGAGCTGAGCGTAATGTATGTGGGACATAGATTATGTGTGATTAAAATATCATTATTACTTGTGATTCCTTAATACTTTATATATATTTACACACATTATTTACATTTTAAACACTAAAAAAAAATCCCTAGCCAATACTGTCTCACTGCTGGGCAAAGACCATAGAAGGCCATTAAAAATATAAAAAAATAGAAGCCCACTAGTATCGGATTCAAGCTACCGGTAGTCAGGACTTGTAACTATTTACAAGTTTGTAAAAAAAAACAAATTTTTGTTTTTTTGTTTTTGTTTTTTTTTATTTATTTTTTGTTTGTTTGTTTTGTTTTTTTTATTTACTTAAGAGCGCCCAACCCGAGATACATTTTCACAAACTGCTCTTACGTGAATATGACGTTATTAAACATCTTTCTCTAGATATTGCGTGCGTACAGTTAAGGAGTGGAATTCCCTGCGGGACTCTGTGTTTCCTGATAGCTACAACCTAATGATATTTAAGTCGAGAGGTTAATTCTAGGCAAGCGTGTGTTAGGAGTATGGAGGTAACTATATGGATATTTATTATTATATTATTATTTATATCTACCTACATATCATACTAAAATGTCAAGATGGATAACGGTTATTTACTGTGTCAAAGCACAGAGAGACAAGACTAAGTATTTATTTCAAATAGGCTTGTCAATTAGTCCAATAACTAGTTGTTTGTTCCAAAACTAGGTCGTCATGGGGATATTTTATAGACGCATTTTACAATATTACATCGACCATACAGAGTATCAATACACCTATTAGCAATAATATTAAGATATCATATTAAATAACTTACGTGAGCTTTGGTAGTCAGTGACGGATAACTGCTGGATAGCAAGTGGGGTATTTTACTAGAAATCAGTCATATTTATATGAAAGTGTCGACCTGTGGGTTGACACTTAAACGTCAAATTTTATACAATATCCCGTCATCTTGTACATATATCAGGTTATTCAAAAAAGTACTTATTGATTCAAACAATTTATTACATTAAAGTAGCAAAATAAAATCTAAGACAGATTTCAAACATCATTAAAAATTACATAATAATTTAGAGGATTATCATCAATGCTGCTTTTTATAAGTTTAGCGTTTTATATTTGTACACACAACAATATTATCATTGATAGGTACTTCTATATTAGATTTAAACTTCATAAATGTTACCAACGTATAAAATACAGCTAAAAATATTCGTGAAAAATGAAAATTCATGATTTAATTACTTCATACATAATGATAAATCTAACACGTGCTCCATCGTCGACCACATCGTCGCTTTCCATCAGGTGAGATTGTGGTTGAGCGCGAGCTTATTATCAATAAAAGAAAATCCAATAAAACCATGCTCTGGAATACCACAAGGCTACTTTTTCATCATCATAATTTCAGCCGAAAGACGTCCACTGTTGGACATAGGCCTCCCCCAAGTCTCGCCACAATGAACGCGGTCCTGTGCCTCTCGCATCCATCGGATTCCCGCAACCCTTACCAGATCATCGGTCTACCTTCCGGCCCCAACTGCCATCCGTTCTGCGAGCAATGTGCCCTGCCCATTGCCACTTAAGTTTGGCTACTTTTTATCCTGGGAATATGTTCCCTTGGGACATTTTTTAACTTTCACGTGGGTAAAGTCGCATGAAATATGTCTTATACTTTTTTTAGGGTTCCGAACCCAAAGTGTAGGTACCGTGACGCTATTACTAAGACGTCGCTGTCCGTCCGTTCGTTTGTCTGTCTATCTGTCCGTCTGTCAACAGGCTGTATCCTATCAACCATGATAGTTTGACGGTTGACAACAAATACTAAAAAACAATACAATAAATATTCAATAGGGCTCCCATACAACAAACATGATTTTTTTTGCGGTTTTTTTGCTACGGACTGTACGAAACCGTTCATGAAAGGCCGACTCTCACTTGGCTAGTTTTTAAATTACTTTTCCAGGTAAATGTAATTCCATTTTTCACCCTCATTTCCAAGAACGGAACTGTGTATTTCATAGTATTTCCAGAAGGTCATTGTAGGCTGCCAATCAAGTTTCCTTCGCCACCATTTAATTATGTTTTTTTCTTCACAAAACCATAACATTTTCCCCAAACAAACCAAATTATTGCCACAAAAAAATGAAAACTATTATCTTTCAAAAGTCGATTTTCAATCTTAATTCTACGTGATAAGGTATCAATTTCTATGACAAGTGCGACTCGAATAGGCATAAAAGAGGTTTTAATTGAATATTAGCGTGTCAAGAACCATTAGTAACTGTTAATTGGCCCTCCCTGATAATGATTTACTGAGTATAAGTTATGACAAGGAAATTTCAACTATGTCAATTCAAACATAGAGTTGATTTTGATTAGTCAGCCTTAATCCGTGTATGCGCCATTCTGTTCCACTGCCTAAGAATTAAATCCGAAATTCGAATGTCAATTCATCTAGTTTTTATTATTCGGTTGTGTCCACACGAATTTTAACCTTAGTGCGAACAGCTTAAAGTTTAAATTAATTTGTGTATTTAATTGTTTCAGGTAATCTTTTGTTTTGAAGTGAAGTGAAAAACGTTGAACAGCCGATCAACTTTTCATATAAACGAGGTGAGTTTTGAAGTGGAATTACGTAAAGGAATTGAAAAACTTGACTGGGGAAAGCACAATTAATATTATGGCACTTTTCTTTTTGAAATATTAAAATTAATTAAAAAAAATCTGACTGTTTTGTCTCCTCTATTTTAAATTAACAAACTAACTTAAAAATATGGTGAAAGAAATCGTAATTCGGAATTTTTGGCGGGTTTGTTTTTTCGCAAACCATACAAAATGCATGGCCATCCGAAATAGAAAAAAAAAAATTATTAAAAAAAAAAATTAACTACTTACTGTCTTACAATACCTACTTAACCTTTCGACATAGGAGGTTCATTTTCATTTTTCATTTTCAAATATCTTTTTTAAACATCAAAAGTTAACAAAAGAATGTATTTACCCCAAGATACATTGACACATACATCTAAACACTTTCTAAGGCTAAAAATTCGCCTTTCAAAGTTTATTTTTTTAAATATTGTTTTTGAACACTGATGACAACATAAAATTAGGTTGAAATAACAATATAGCATGACATTTATGCAAATTATTTGATTCACTTATAATTAAGCTAAGGAGTGGAATTCCTTGCCGGAATCTGTTTTTCCTGATGGCTACAACCCGGGAATCTTTAAGTCAAGAGTGAATAGGTTACTTCTAGATAAGCGCGCTCCATCGTCGACCGCATCGTCGCTTTCCATCAGGTGAGTTAGCGGTCAAGCGCGAACCTATCAAGAATAAAAAACAAAAAAAAAAAAGGAAATTTGCTGAATACTTGTGGGTGTGACAATAAAAAACAATTATAATCACAAAAAGAGTTAACCGATCGCACGGTATACTGTACAAACCAGTAGCCGTGCGACATGTGCGACATACGAGGTAAAACCACCCCTATATAAAATGAAAAATTGTAGATTTAAATGTCAGACTTAAGTATAGCTACTTGGACTACTAATGTCCTGGTAAGTGGGACATTATGGTCGTTCTAAAGTACCGGAAGACATTCATGATTTATTTGTTAATGTCTGACAATTCTGTTTTTCAAGAAAAAGTATATTCGTACTTTGAAGGCCAGAGGCCCTACCACGAGCTCTACACGATCCATTTCACGACCTTAACTGTAATATTAAAGGGGTGGAGCTATACAGGGTGTAAGGGACAGGTCTCCGCAAACTTTAAGGGCTTGCTCAGTAGATGAAACTGGAACACCTTCCTCAAGATTTTTTTTTTTTTTTTTTATTCTTGATAGGTTTGCGCTTGACCGCTAACTCACCTGATGGAAAGCGACGATGCGGTCGACGATGGAGCGCGCTTACCTAGAAGTAACCTATTCACTCTTGACTTAAAGATTCCCGGGTTGTAGCCATCAGGAAAAACAGATTCCGGCAAGGAATTCCACTCCTTAGCTGTACGCACTATGAATGTGTTCCGAAAACGAAAAAAAATAGGCTTCTCCATACAAACTGTCCAATCAAGTTTATAATTTTGTATCTTCAATCTTGTGGAAGGTTGTCGTGGCCGTATGGCATCCGGACGTAAAGAATAATACTATCCCATCTCTTCCCGAGGGTGTCGTAAGAGGCTGGGTTAACGGGAAGTACCCTAACAGACAGACAGACGGACAACAAAGTGATCCTATAAAGGTTCTGTTTTTTCCTTTTGAGGTACGGAACCCTAAAAAATGAAGCTACAATAGCATAACTAGACTCAGCCTTATAATGTTCCCACTGCTGGAACTCAGGCTCTCTTTCTAGGAGAGAGAATGGTTGACACATGTCTTCAAATTTTTGGTTCTAGGACATGCTGATTTCCTGATGTTTTCCTTTACCGTTTTGAGGGCAGCGGTGATGAAATAAATAACACACAGTAATGTGCTTGGATGGATTTGAAATCGGGGCCTACAACTCGTCAGTCGGGATCGTTACCATTGCACTCAAAAAACAGCTAACAATAAACTGGGGCATAGATCTATACTCAGAGCTACGAAAAAATTCAGATGCTATAAAAAGCATGTCAGTTGATCCACAATACACTACAACAGACTTTTTTTCCAATACTTATGTTTACAATTTCTTTTCAATAGCCAAATGATACAACACAATTTAGGCAACATCTTTACAAATCCAGACCAAATTCCACGAACGAATCTTTGCCCAAAACTGGGCAAACTAAACTAATTTATCACGAACATTGTACGTACGAGGAAAGACCTTCATTTTGTGAAGTTATTGGTGATTTTTCTATGATTTATGCGTCCCCGCAGAGCACCTTTGTTATTACTTGGGCAATGAATGGGAGATGGAGGAGTCTTCCGAACTTCGACACAAGTTTGGTTTCAACTTTATTTTGTATTGTATCGTATTGGGAAAGTAATGATTTAGTAGCTTTGAGCTTTTCCCTTGACGGGGTGCGCAGACGTTTGCCTTGAGATCTTTGAATGTGTGTGTCAAGTTTGAAAGGATTTTTGGGCTGACAGAAGAAGAATATATAACATGAAATATAATAAACAAATATCCTGAAATTAGTATGTTCAGAATCAAGCATTACGACGACGCCGACGCCGACACACGGCGAGTATCCACCCTTACGTTGTTGAAACTTCAACGGTCCAGACTAAGCGTTTCGCTTCGTCGTTTATACCGCGTTCATCGAAGGACTGGAACAATTTCGCAGCAGGCAAATTGTTCCAACTACCTATAATTTAGGTGTCTTCAAGGCTAGAGTGCTGCTCTAAAGAGAGCAAGAAGAGAGAGCGAGCAAGTGAGTGTGGCTCTTAATAAACTAGTGCGCCTCACCATCAATATTTGCATCACTGCTTACCATTAGATGAGATCGCAGTCAAACACTGGTTTATATCAATTTAAAAAAATACTCGCACTTGCCTGGTTTTTTTTTGGCATCGCTTGGTTTGTGCATTTACCGATTGTCAAGTTTAGAAAGTATTTACTTTTCACAGTCACTTTAAGTTCCATTAGAATGCGAGTGTAACACATTCCAAAGTTTTTACAGTATTTGGTAGCAAATGTATCGAGTCAGCCTTAACGACAAACTTCACTGGAGTAGTCATTACTGCTATACCTTTCTCAATATACCATTTTACCAAAAATGCTCCTGTTTCAATAATTGCACATACTCGTATTGTCCAGCTGCTGCGTAGACACTTGATTTACCAAACTACACCAATTTTACAACACATTATACATTAGGAAACAATTAGCGAATTATACACAGCCACTGAACTTCAATCGAAAAATCTCCACCAAAATCTACTTACTTTAGACACACTTTTACATAATAATATAATATATTCCACAACTATCACACAACGCCGTCTAGTCCCAAGCTAAGCAGGGCTTGTGTTATGGGTACTAGACAACTGATAAACATACTTATTTATTTCTAAGTACATACGTATATAGATAAATTACACCCAGACAAAGAACTAATGATTCTACCTAATGCTTTGGATAATATAGGTGTGGTATTTATATTACCTGAAATAATGCTTGCATTCTACCATCTGTAACTAATACAAATAATCATTAGACAAATTTAATTAATAATAATTGAATATAATTACGACTATGTTATATATAGAGCAATATTATCGCCGCGGGTCGTTTATTAGACATTCAATATACGAGATACTTTGATTATGGTTTACCTATGTACTCGTAGCTACAAATCGTGTACGTGAATTAATTGGATTACAATTATAGTCATCGTGATAAGATTAACCTGTTCTAGTCTGTACCCACTGAGTTAACTTTCAGTACCATGTACACCTGTGTCGACATCATTGCGCCATTCCATATTCTTAGTTCGGCGGGCTGTGCCGAGATGCCGCTGCGGCTGCTGAGACCCTCAAATGGCGGAAATACTGTAACCTTATTGGTTATTACCGACATAGCACGAAGAATCGCCAAACTTAAGTGGCAATGGGCAGGGCACATTGCTCGCAGAACAGATAGCCGTTGGAGCCGAAAGGTTCTGGAGTGGCGACCGCGTACCGGAAGACGCAGTGTTGGAAGACTCCCTACAAGGTGGACCGATGACCTGGTGAAGGGTTGCGAGAATCCGATGAATGCGAGACGTACAGGACCGTTCGTTGTGGTGACATTTGGGGGAGGCCTATGTCCAGCAGTGGACATAGGCCTCCCCCATAGGAGTCTATGATGATGACGATGATGATGATTGGTAATTACAGTTTTGAGTCGCTTGGGTTCGAAATGCTTGGATCATGGGGTCCGAGTGCACGTCTCCTTTTCAAGGAAATTTCACGCCGACTGATCGACACTTTGCGTGACCAGAGAGCTGGCTCTTTCTTCGCTCAAAGAATTAGCATTGCCTTTCAACGTGGCAATCATGCTAACCTTCTAGGCACATTTCCGGATGTGGAGGAGTACCTTGACGCCTGAGTATATTTTTTTGTTTTTGTATTATATGTACATAGTTAGGTTTAGTATAAACGTATAGGCATCAAAAGTTTTATATTCTCCGATGATCTCAAGTGCCTAGAATGTGTGTAATTAAGGCTACATACATTATGATAACAGATCTGTTTAGATTAAGCAAACATTAATCATAATCCCAACTGTAATATCAGTACCCGGAACTATAATCAATATGTTTTGAACTTCAGACCAAATACCATCAGTTTGACAAGGGTAAGTTCCGAAGTGTACCCTTAAGAATTGGACGGTCACTTCCCTTTCATATTGTAAAATGAAACGTCCGTTTGTCTGTCTGGCAGTACTCGAGAACCATAAACCCTGTAGAAACTATATTGAATTCGTCTAAAGCGCAATAGGATTTCTTATTTGGCTCCTTAACTATTAGGGGTTATGATAGGGCCAATAAGAAACTCCTTTCCCTAGAATAAAACTATGATATCAATCTTATGTACAGATCTTATTTTTTAGGGTTCTGTACCCAAAAGGTAAAATGGGACCCTATTACTAAGACTCCGCTGTCCGTCCGTCTGTCTGTCTGTCCATCTGTCACTAGGCTGTATCCCATCAATCGTGATAACTAGACGGTTAAAGATTTCACAGATGATGTATTTCTGTTGTCGCTGTATCAACAAATAATAAAAACAGAATAAAATAAATATTTAGGTGGGCTCCCATACAACAAACGTGATTTTTTTGTCGTTTTTTGCTACGGACGGTACGGAACCTTTCGTGCTCGAATCTGATTCTTATTTGGCCGGTATTTAAATTCTATGTCAGATATATTATTATATAAAGCTGGTAGAAAATGATTTAAGGCATTAACTCCGTCTCTGTACTTTTGTGTGCAAAAAGAATGAATAGCATAATCAGCCTTTTAATGTTCCCACTGCTGGGACTCAGGCCTCCTCTCTCTAGGAGAGTGAATGGGCCGTAATCCACCACGCGGGCCCAGTGCGGATTGGTGAATGTCACATGTCTTTAAAGTTTTGGCTCTAGGACATGCCGGTTTCCTCACGATGTTTTCCTTGACCGTTTTGAGAGCAGTGATGATGAAATAAATAAATAACAAAAAGAATGAATAAATAAATAAAATATATTCGTATTCCTAACATCTTTGCGGAAACGGTTGCAAAGGTGACCGTGGCCCTAGAATGCAAAGGTTAAGTAACTGAAGGTCACAAGTAGGTTTTACTCAGCAAAAGTCTGACACGCCTTCTTGTTCTACCTTTGAGCAAGAGAAGTCATTGAATGATTTTCCAACATAAAAAAACCCAGCCTCTGTATCAGTAGTAAACACATATACTTTTTTCCAAGTTATTCAAACATCATAGGCCTGTTGTATAAAAATAACCATGATTGTGATTATTTTATACGCTGAATGAATGTCTAAATTCAAATCTCTATAGAAAAATTTCCGCGATAGGTGTTTTAGTAAGTATACATTATGAAGGCTCAAAGTTCACGTGAAATAGCAAATTTTCAGAGGTCTTTATTGGATTAGTCCTACACAGATTTAGGATTAGATCAGTATAGAAACCTAGATAATATCAACAAGAAACCTATTTCCAAAATATCTAGAGAAAGATGTGTAATAACGTCATAATCAAGTAAGAGCGGTTGTATGAAAATGTACCTCGGGACGCTCTTTGTAATTAAGAGTGTCCTTCCCGTGGTACATTTTCATATAACCACTTTGAGACCTTTTTTTTTTTTTTTTTTTTTTTAGGTGGGAAAATCATCTTATGACAAATCCCGCTCTTGGGCGGAGCGGAAAGTAGTGTCAGACTTTTACTGACTAAAAACCCACTCCTGTTCCTTCTTTGCCTTCGTCCCAGGGCCCCGGGTTTCGCTTTCACACTACCCGTGGCCCCAGTAGGCTTCGACCCTGTTGGGCCCCTACGATTTGCTGACATCTCCATGAGGCGCGCGTGGAACAATACGCGCCGTCGACGACTTGGGCTTGGTCCGGACGGTTACCGGACGATCGGACGGCGAGCCACCCATTGCTCGCCGTCCGCAAGCCCTCGCCTACGGTGGCCGGAAAACCACTTTGAGACCTAAGGATTTTCATATCGCATATCTAACTCGTTACTCTTCTGAATCAAACTTTGGGGTACTTGAAGATTTCTTCGGCTGTACCTACAGTATACGTTAACCGAATCGATATTTTCGGTGCTCATAGTCAAATATCTGTAGTTTGACGTGCACTGACGAGGGTACAACTTTGTACCCTTAGGATAGACCTACATGTGTAGAATAATGAAATATAAAGATTTTCGTACGAAAAAATACGTTAAGGCATTTGTTATTTATGATTTAAGTTGTTTTTGTTATGCTAAGTAAGTTAACTGATTCGTTCACGTCTGAGAATGTTTTGAAAGCAATAATAAGGGTTTTGTTCGAGTTTTATTTTTGTGAGAGCATTCGCAATACCTATTCAAATTGGGTTTGAATAGTTTTGGAGATCAACTGTCCGACTTACTTATATATTTAATCATTATTTTCAGTAGTGGTACATATCCATGCATTTTCAACAAGTTAACCTTTGGAAAGAACTGTACATAAATAATATAATACATTTTCGTAACATAATGAAGTATTGTAACAAACAGCAACCTCTTGTTTATGTAACTTAAACTGTTTATTACGATCTACGCAAGCAGATACCCACTTAATATTGAAGTTCATCCGAAAAACTAGATGTTTAGTAGTCACAACAAACTAGCCAGTATCAAAATAAATAACACTCTTTTTAAATAATAATATGAATGGATACAAGAGGACAGTGTACACCAGTAAAGATCCTACTACCAAATAAGTACAATAAAAATTATTAAAAAATAGTGGATCGAAACAGAAAACAATCTTTTAGTCTGCAAAATCTAAAGTATTATCATTATTCACATTATAAAAAGAGATAAAAATATAAATAAAGATATTGATAAATCATATATTTATACAGTAAAACTGTAAAATTAACGTGATTGTAGTAGGTGCGTTCTGTGAGCTTAATTTGAGTTTTCGAATCGCATTAAAATAAACGTAAATTGATATTAAAGTGTATTCAGTGGCATCTAGTTACAATTACCTAAAAACCTAATTTTTTATACGATTTGACATATTATTTAAGCGAATGTTTACGTTAACGTGTTTGAATACGTTAAATAATTTGCACTCAGTGTAGTTTCTTTGTACACCCCATGCAAAGTTGATGACTTAAATGGACCTGTGACGTTTGTACAGAAAAAAACAATTAAAAACAGTTAACAAAAGAGAACAGATAGTTAATAAAGAATCTGATGCACACGCCATTCATTCAGTTCAACGAGCAAAAGAACCACTCAATCAAAATAAATCCGTGAGTACACTTCCAATCATAATAGCAGCACACGTACCTCCACAATTATTTACAAATTACATCCTACGATACACATTAAAACACAATAGTTTCCAATTAAGCATTTTTGGTGCAACGTCGCGTTCCCAGTTTTTAATTAACAATTGAATTATATATCGTTTAATTCGAATACTTTGCTGTATACTTACGTTTGGCCGAATCTGTAATTTGTGACTTTTGTCCGAAATTAATAGTGCTGTGCAGTATTTGTGTTGCACTTTCAACTCGATAAGCATTTTAATATTGGAACTAGTGATGTGGGTAATTTCGATATGTAATGTTATTGGGCTCTTTGTTCGAATCAATCATATATTCATAAGCTACTAACCGATTTATCATATCTTTTTATATCATCGAACATTTTACATTAATTACAATAGCTAACACATAACATTTATAACCAATTACGGTATTTTAATATTCATAACCATAACTAGCCTTATAATGTTCTCACTGCTGGGACTCAGGCCTCCTCTCTAGGAGAGGGAATGGGTCGTAATCCCGTGAGCCCAGGGCGGATTGATGAATGTCACATGTCTTCGAATTTTTGGTTCTAGGACATGCCGGTGTCTTCACGATGTTATCGTTAACCGTTTTGAGAGAAGTGGTGATGAAATAATTACATAAATTAGTGCGCCTGGCTGGGATTGAACCCACCTACAACTCGTAAGTCGGTGTCGTTACCACTAGGCCGTTACCACTTTTATTATTAATCAGTATAATTGAAAAAACAAAATATTATTGATACATTATTTTAGTAAGTCTTTATACTCCATTCGCAATAAAATTTAACAAATCTTTTTTACAGTCCGTTCAACCGATTTTGACTTTTATTGCGTTGGTAACATGACACATGGCGGCTGCAGCAAATAGTTGGTATTGTAATCACTTTAGTGCTTTTAATGCCATCCTTATATCTACGAAATAGAAGTCAAAATTAGTTGAACGGACAGTAAAAAAGATTTTTTTTAAATGTCTTATCAAATAGCGAATGGAGTATAGAATACTTTATATAATAATGGTTATAATCATAAATGGTGGTGGTGGTAGTGATGGTGGTAGTGGTGGCCCTTTCAGAAATTCTCCGCGGTCCTAGCTAGCGGGCATTGGCCCTGCTGGGCCCCTACGGTTTGCTGACATCTCTTGAGGAGCGCGAGGATCACTACGCGCTGTTGACGACTGGGCTCGGTCCGGTTCATTACCGAACAGCCGGATGGCGAGCTACCCAGTGCTCGACGTCCGCAAGCCCGCGTCTACCGTGGCTGGTAGTCGGGGTCGGAATTACGGCGGCTAGGGCGTGAGGACCTCCGTTCCCTCACGCGTGCAGCCTCCTCCTTCGCTAGCATTACTGCTTCGCAGAAGAAGGCGACTGCCTGCCATTCCTCCTCGCTCCGGACCATAGCCTGAACCAGGGCCGGACGCGAAAGGTCGCTGCCACCAATTGCCTCCACGAGGACACGGCGGTGCTCCGCCCAAGCGGGACACACCTCCACCGTATGCTCGTATGCTTAAATTTCTTATCACATTGCGAATGGAGTATAAAATACTTTATATAATAATGGTTATAATCATAAATGGTGGTGGTGATGGTGATGGTGGTGTGGTGGTGGTGGTGGTGTTGGTTATAATGGTGTCTTTATATATTTATATGTTTAGTATACTGTCTTTTATATATAATAGCTATATTACGTCTATGTATAGTCTAGTATATAATTTTAATCTAATATTTACGTTATTAATTTGCAGTACCCCCTTTTTCTATTTCAAGTTCTTACATTCCATCCTAAGGTTGTCTGGTAGATATCGCTGTCAGCTATAAGACAGCCTTTGTACCCATAGATTTAAGTTTGTGTAAAATTTTTGTTACTATTTTGGTGTACAATAAAGTTTCTTCTATTCTAATATCCTAACCTATATGGGGTTTATCGGACATGGGTGTTCATATTCTGGATATTACTATATTATGTATATTTACTCTCCTAATCTCAATATATTTCAAAGCAAAAATAGCCTCTCTGTGTTTGACACTAACGAGTAAGTAATTCAAGTTGTGCTAGATTGTAGACATCAATCTTGTTCTGCTACACTTATTGGAGAACTCAATCTGTACTTGCCGGCACGATCTTATTTGGATATTTCATCTAGGGTGGCGAATTAAGTTTGTTGGCTGTAACATATCGTACCTTTAGTAAAACAATGGCAATTGCAATTGTACAGGAGAGCCATTTTAAGTTTTCTTTTTTGTGTTCAGAATGGTCTTGCTCTGCATTATATTCTTCTAATGTCATACTCCTTTCCAGGAAATAAACTATCCACAATAGTAATAATTATTAAGCATGTTAACAAGAGAAAATATTTAAAGCATTTTGGCATAATGTACGAGTACCTAAGTCATTTTTGTATAATTTTACAAATATGCCTTTTATATCAATATAATAATTATTATTGATAGAATCGCGCTCGACAACTATATTTATTTAATAACACATACAATTGTTTTAACAGACATACCCAAGATAACAAATGTAGTCGCAAAATAGCCGCACTCAGAGACGCCATCCACAGACTGATCCAATATTCATTAGTGTAGTAGTAGGCAACATACATGCTCGTACATGATAGTCGATGATCAGTCTCAAGCAGCGCCCTGAAGAACCGGCACAAGTTACACAGAGGACAACACACTTATTGTCACCCTCTCAAATTCCGCCAATGTGCAAGAAAAAATGTCTAACCGCAGAGAGACGTTATTAAGTATTTCAACCGCCCGAGTCACGGGTGCGAACTTTAACAGATTTGTGCGGGCTACCGGGACTTTATACAGCCTTTCTCTCACCTGATGGTGAGCGATGATGATATTCACTAGTTATCAGGAAACACCGACTTTGGCAGGGAATTCCACTCCTTAGCTGTATGCACAATGAATATGTTCCCAAAACGTTTTGTGCGTGTAGGTGGGATGTCTAACATGTAACGATGGCGCAGCAACGTACGCGTTAGATGCCCGTGGTCACCCTTGTTCTATCAAAAATACGGTATAGCATATAGCATAAAATACTATTTTTGAATTAGTACAAAAAGAAATGGGACTCTATCCGTACCCGTTACTGATCATATTTGCGTAGTCAAAAATAAAAAATAGAAACAAAATCCCAAAATTGTCCACGAAAATGTATCAAAATTGGTAAATTCATAATTGAATCAATCATTCATAACAATTGCTAGGTACTAGACAACACTACGCGCAGTGTTTTTCCATTTTGATCGTCAATTATTCATTCTCACATTCATCAACAGCCTGTACAATATTTCCATAAATTGAGTGACATTTTAGGATATAAACAAGCGCTAATAACTTTGCTGTTTATGAATATTATTTATTGGGACTTTACTTAAACAATAACAAGACCTTTTCTAATAAGCCCTTTAAATATTTGTACTAATTAAAAATTACATTTGTATACTTTTCCGAACTCCTTTCCAAGAATCTACAGCTTCTAAATAACGCCCCCTTTTCTAACACGTTTAGTGTGTACACACCACACACGTACACACGTTTAATGTTAGAAAGGGGGGCGTTAAAAAGTATGTTTGGTGCATCCACTTTTTCTAGCTGCTAGACAATATTTTTGCCAAGACATGAAATGCCAGAAAAGTCTAGGTATTACATGGCTAAAGAGCAGTGGTGGCCGAGTGGTAACGGCCCCGACTTACGAGTTGTAGGTCGCGGGTTCAAACCCAGCCAGGAGTATTACTTTGTGTAATTTATTTCATCACCACTGCTCTCAAAACGGTGAAGGAAAACATCGTGAGGAAACCGGCATGTCCTAGAACCAAAAATTCGAAGACATGTGACATTCACCAATCCGCACTGGGCCCGCGTGGTGGATTACGGCCCATTCCCTCTCCTAGATAGAGGAGGCCAGAGTCCCAGCAGTGGGAACATTAAAAGGCTGATTATGCTTATTATATATATTACATGGCTTTGACAAGCTCGAAAAATCTGCACCCCCTCATGTGCTAACTGAAAACGAAAGCTACGTATCATCAGTAATGACCGGGTAATAGAGTTAGCGCACTCTCTCGTTATCGTGGCCAGTTGTCTGATCCGCTGAGTACTATGATAACTCGATTTTGGATTATAACATTGAAAGCTGCACAAGTTTCTTCCCGGAATAATATTACAAAGATGAAAGATTTGTATTTTGTAATGAAAAAAAAAAACAAAAACTGTGGTGGCCAAGTGGTAACGGTCCCGACTTACGAGTTCTAGGTCGCAGTTTCAAACCCAACCAGGCGCATTACTTTGTGTAATTTATTTCATTACCACTGCTCTCAAAACAGTGAAGGAAAATATCGTGAGGAAACCGTCAAGTCCTAGAAACAAAAATTGGAAGACATGTGACCTGCACTAACCCGAATGGTGGCCAATGAGCCAATGGATACTGGGCCCGAATGGTGGCCCATTTATTCTCTTAGAGAAGAGGCCTGATTCCCAGCAGTGGGAATATTATGAGGCTGATTATATAAACTCAAAAACTACCGGACCGATTTTCGAAATCCCTTCACCAGCATTATACCATTATCTCACTGGGAGACCTGGGAGACATTGTATAATATATTATACATTTTCTACTTTCACGTGAGCAAAGTCTCTGGCAAAAGCTAGTTTATAATTATTTTTTATTATTATTATTTTTATTATATTCCACAACTATCACACATCGCCGTCTAGTCTCAAGCTAAGCAGAGCTTGTGTTATGGGTACTAGAAAACTGATACACATACTTATAATAGGTCTTTACCTATGAAATTGGAGATTTTTAAAACGGGTTGCTTTGAAGTGTTATATCATTGGATTGACTTGGAATCATAAGTTTAAATAAATTTTATATTAAAGGTATGTTATTCTTCTTTTGAAATTAGGTATTTATTGGTTTCTTTGTGTTTTATATTTTCTGTAATATAGCAGTACTTATAACCATTTTTGTATGAAATCTAAGAAAACTCGCATTATTTTGTAATATGAGTTCTACTGTGGAAACAATGGGACTCAAGTGATATGCAATATTGATGATGTATACGGACTTAAAACCGCTAATGAATGAGATGTCTATTTTGGTTTCAATCACTTTCATGTAAGAAATTTTATCTCAGGAATAACTTTATTTCTTAGGGCGGCTACAAGACAAAATTTCCAAAACGAAATCTATTAAACCAAGAACACAGAGTTTTTTTGTTAGAAGAAAGTCGTAGGTATGCGACATTGATATTGTTTGCCCTTTGCAATGCATAGTATCTACGTTGAAACTCTTAATATGAAAAAACGTTTTTTTATTAGCTTTCATGGTTATAAGTACTGCGATATTACAGAAAATACAAAACACAAAGAAACCAATAAATACCTAATTTCAAAAGAAGAATAACATACCTTTAATATAAAATTTATTTGAACTTATGATTCTAAGTCAATCCAATGATATAACACTTCAAAGCAACCCGTTTTAAAAATCTCCAATTTCATAGGTAAAGACCTATTATATTTCTAAATACATACATATATAGATAAATTACACCCAGACACAGAACAATTAATGATTGTGCTCATCACACAAACATTTGTCCTGGATGGGAATCGAACCCACGACCTCCGGCATAGCAGTCAGGGCCACTAACCACTAGACCAACAGGCCAGTCATAGGCCATAATAAACTTAAGGCAACAAACAAATGACATGTAACGTTTCAGACGTATATGTTTTAGGCTCAATGTTTTATTTTACTTTTCATTTCCACACAATATAATTTCTTGTGAAATAAGCATAGCACTTTTGTACTCTTCTATCTGTTTTTGTTATTTTTGTTTTAAGTGTTTGTGTTTACATATAAAACAAATTGACTTATTTTTTTATTTAAACTTCATGGACAGTGGGAATCTTTGGGTTAAAAAAGACAACACTGTGGTAGGTATAAATAAATAATAGATATTTCAAATTGAATGAAGTAACGTTAATTTAAGTGGCTTTCAATAATAATAATAATGTATGTTGTTCTGAAATAAATTAAATATTATTTACTTAAGAAACAAACTAATAGTTTTTCTTCTATGCCACATGTAATTGAATTGTACTGTTATTCTGTGTTTATTTGGAGGTAGGTTATATGAAGTTATTGTATGCTTGAGCGAACAACAATCGCAAATGAAACACGGTTACTGACGTATTACTAAGAATTTTCAAACTTAAGTGGCAGTGGGCAGGGCGTCTAGCAGTGGGCAGGGCGCGGCGCAGAAATATGAAAGTTTTCGGTCGAGTCGAGAACCATTGGTACCAACTGTTAAGGAAAAAGAGAAATAAAATTAGTCTAGAAATTAAATAATGCAATTAGGCGGAGGGAAGGGGCCGTCTTTTTTATCTCAGTGCGAATTAGAGGCAGCTCTGAATTGCACAGACCATAGAACCATTGTATCCGCTACTTGGCAGCGTGTAATACCGCCAATACTGGTATAATAGTGAACGTGTCTATACAATGTGCGCTGAGCACAATTTTTGGCTGTCAAATCAATATTCAGAATTTTCATGCGTCCTCAATTTCATCCAGTAAAGATTTCCATTGACGGTTGTTACAGTCAGAAACCAGGAAATCTGATACCAGTAATGCCAAAGACCCCATGTTACCCATCTATTGGGTTGTGGAAGTCAGATCACATCACCCAGGTTGACTGGTAGGAAAAGTCTAAGGCATTTTTTTTTAGGTGGGAAAATCATCTAATGACATCTCCGCTCTTGGGCGGAGCGCGAGGGTGTGTCAGACTTTTACTGACTAAATTGACCTAAACCTTGAGGCGCGCGTGAAACACTGCACGCCGTCGACGACTTGGGCTTGGTCCGGACGGTTACCGGACGGTCGGACGGTGAGCTACCCATTGCTCGCCGTCCGCAAGACACGAAGACACGGCGGTGCTCTGCCCAGACGGGGCACACCTCTACCGTATGCTCCACCGGGTCTTCCGGGTGGTCCACACAATGGTGACACCTGGGCGTTTCTTCCATGCCTAAGGCACTAAGTCCGCCGTGTAATAAATAAATAAATACTGGTAATCAGCAACATCAGGTTATAATGGCAGCCGACTTCATCAAAGTTGAGATAATACTTGGTAGATTGATTGAACGGTGATAGCCACTGACAGACACGGTTTCTATGGAAGTGTAGTGGCAATGCTGATGCATATTTCTATTTATGCAATAACTGAGCGTCGCATTGCATAACCTCCGCTTTTGTCACAAGACAGCAAAACCACTCATAATTTTACTGTTTTATAATGTCATAGAAGTGATTGTATAACGAGCGTTTCTCGCCATCATACTATAAAGTTTGGCGAGCTAAAAATAATTATGTTAAACGAATTTTAAAAATGTATAAGAGAAATAAATTAAAAAAAAAAACACAATATCTTCTCGCTTTTTCTTCTATTCTGTCCTCTCACCAGTCACTAACTCTCTTTTCTTATTTTTTCTACCTTTTTCGCTATTGACACACATGTGACTCCGTAACGCGAGAACTACACTAGACCGACGCACACGTGGATCACGCCTGATTTGTACGTAGCGGCGCGTTGCGTGGCGTGGATCTAATGTAGCTCTGCTAGTCTAGTTGCCATATAAACTGTATGGAGAACGACGCGCCCAGATCGGCGTACGTGGCCCACGTGTACGCAATGTAGTTCTAACTTAATTCTTCGCAACGCACAGGACAACAGATGGAACACGGTTTTAGTCAGTAAAAGTTTGACTTTCTCTCTCACTGCACCAAGAGCAGGAGAAGTTATTTGATGGTTTCCCAACCTAAATGGAATACAAAGGCGTTCCGTGGTCTATGTCTGAATTGGACGGCTGGGTTTCAAACTGAAATACAGATGACAGGTGGGCGGGGCTGTTATTACTGAGGGTCTACTTGTGTTTATTTAGGCTTGGATTTTTTGGTGGTTGATTTAGGAATATTTTTTTTGGACATTTTAACAGCTGTAGTAGTTAACATTAACATTTTATACAAGCCTTCAAAGAGCACATTATAAAAAAAGAAAAAGAGAGAGATAAAGAGTATTTATCTATCTGACTGGCCTGTTGTTCTAGTGGTTAGTGGCCCTGACTGTATGCTGGAGATCGTGGGTTCGATTCCCACCCAGGACAAATGTTTGTGTGATGAGCATCGATAATTTTTCCTGTGTCTGGGTGTAATTTATCTATAATATGTATGTATTTAGAAATATATAAGTATGTTTATCAGTTGTCTAGTACTCATCATAACACAAGCTCTGCTTAGCTTGAGACTAGACGGCGTTGTGTGATAGTTGTGGAATAATATATTATTATTTCTAATCTACCTTCTCTTCCTTGAAATATTTTCGAGCATCTTACACATAACATTGGGCATTTTCAATAACAGTCCCGAATTAATTATCTAAAATATGTATCTTGAGACAATTGAGAGACGAGCCAGGAAGATCATTGGCAATGATCGTTCAGTCTAGGCTTCAAAGTCTTGAGCATCGACGTCGAGTTGCTAGCCTGTCGGTTTTCTATCGGTTGCATTTCGGGGAGTGTGCGTCGGAATTGCATAACCTACGAGTAATTCCGCCCGCGCCCGTTCCATCATCGACAATGCGCCACCGGTACATGGTTGACATCCCATAGTCATACGCACGAAATGTTTTGGAAAAACATTTGTAGCGACATCTATGGCGTCACATAAGAACTAATCCTGCATCGCGCAATCAAAGTTCTCCGTGCGATTAGAACATATAGAACAGCCCAAAATCATCTATCGGGCAGTAGCCCACCAGACATAACATCCCGACTGGTTGGAGGATCCTCCCTTTTCAACGGAGGTGTGTGGGGCTTTACTCTCTGTTCCGCCTACCCTAAACTGGTGACCCTCGACAATGAACGTCAGCGCAGCCTTCGTGCAGCCACTACTTCGTGACGTCATCATCACTTCCTCAAGCTTTCGAGCAGCGAGCCATACAGCCAGCACCCACGGCTATAAAGGCTATCCTGACCACCAGCATGCCTACCTCGTCATACCTGGTCATCACCCTCAGCCTCATCAGCGACCTTGGCGAAGCACACTGCACCTTCGGCCAGTCACATGAAGAGCTACGAAGAACCTCTTCTGGTCGACGCCAGCAGTCAAGCCACTACGTTGTACAGCACCGCTCCGACTCACTGGAGCCAGCAGCACTACTCCGACTCACTGGAGCCTGCAGCATCATCCCGACTCACTGGGACATCATCACCCCGACTCACTGGGGCATCATCCCGACTCACTGGGACAGCACCACCCCGACTCACTGGGGCATCATCCCGACTCACTGGGACATCATCACCCCGACTCACTGGGGCATTATCCCGACTCACTGGGATAGCACCACCCCGACTCACTGGGGCATCACCGCAGACAGTTCCGACTCACCGAGAACTATGCGGCATTCGGTTCCGACCCACTGGAACCAACCTACCACTGGCCTGGCACGCATCAAGAAGCATCAAGAACCATCGATCTCCGATCTCCGGAGGGGAGTGATGTAGCGACATCTATGGCGTCACATAAGAACTAATCCTGCATCGCGCAATCAAAGTTCTCCGCGCGATTAGAACATATAGAACAGCCCAAAATCATCTATCGGGCAATAGCCCGCCAGACATAACATCCCGTCTGGTTGGAGGATCCTCCCTTTTCAACGGAGGTTTGCGGGACTTTACTCTCTGTTCCGCATACCTCCACACATTCATTGTGCGTACAGCTAAGGAGTGGAATTCCTTGACGGAATCTGTGTTTCCTAATGGCTACAACCCGGGATTTTTTAAGCCGGGGGTGAATAGGTTATTTCTAGGTAAGCGTGCTCCATCGTCGACCGCATCGTCGCTTTCCATCAGCCCCCCTAGCCAAGTTGCAAACGATAAACGTGAACGCTTAGTAATCTCCAATAGATTTTCAACTTTATACCTAAGAGCATAAAGTTGAAAATCTATTAAAGACTACTGAGCGTTAGCGACCGGAACGAACGAAAACACTATGTAATCTTCAATAGATTTTCAACTTTATATCCAATAACATAAAGTTGAAAATCTATTAAAGACTACTGAGAGTTTACGTTTATCGTTTGTGACTTGGCTAGGGGGGCAGGTAAGATAGTGGTCAAGCGCGAACCTATAAAGAATTTAAAAAAAATATCTAAAACAATGAGCAAGTGCGGTGATGCCTGCTGGGGTTGCTGGATTATTCGAGAGAGTTAAATATTGCGGCCCTTTAATGCAAAGGCCAGCTTAACTCCACCCAGAGCCGAATAAAAATACGTGGTAATTGATGCTCCTATTAACTCCTTAAGAGAAGAGGTATTTTCTTTGCATTGAGAAAATTGCAGACTAGGTATTATCAGCCACATTCCGCTCAGTAAAAATAAAAGACTCTACAACAGTCCTCGGATTCGCACAAAAACGAACATTTAAGCCACCCTGCGATAGTTTTTCAAAGAAACTGACATCATACTCGGAACTTTGGCAATAACCCGGCAGAATTTAGTGGCACCTCATCAATTTGGACGTCAGTACTAATGCCGCCTCATTCTACGTGGTCGGGTTATGTATTGGTGTTGGGAGTTTGAGGTTTTTTGCGGCTTTAGTTCAAATAGTGCGAATACTAGAGTATATAATTTTGCCGGGCATAAATAAAATGGTTGTGTTGCGTGTAATCGGTTGACGTTTGAAAATCTTTTTGATATCTTTGAATATAAAACAGAGGCGCTATTCCCTACAATACAACTGCTATAGGATGGTTATGGCTACCTATCATTTTCTCTCATCTTAATTAAAGATCCATATTTTTGTCCTGCTATCTCGAGTGACAGGACAGAATGGAAGAAAAAATCGTGTTGCGCCGACCCCAATTAAAACGGGACAACGGCAGGAAGATGATGATGATGATGATGATATCTCATCCTATGCTATGTAAAATAGACCTTAGCATCTAAGCAACACTTGCATCCTGACTTAAATGGTCAAAAATACCGCATGGTAATAAATCATAAAATACGGCATGTTTTTGAAAATTTTTGATGTCATCAATTGATTTCTGCCACTGGCAACACAGGGTGTTGAGAGAGAACTGATCAGATTTTTAAATTACTAGACTAAGACTAAAACCCGCATGTGTCCTTCATTTGCCATTTGTGTCCTAGGGCCATTCTGGGCCATGGTAACTCTTTTGAACATGCAAGTTTTTGACATCGATGGTTGATTAGATCATATTGAGAGTTGGATTTAAACAGTTTCAATAAGAGAATAATTTATTTATTATTTTTAAATAGATATAAAATTATTTTTAATACCCTTACAAACGCTTCCAACATGATGTTATAATAATTATTAAACTAAGTGATGACAAATATAAATGAATAAATCCTTTTTCTATTACATATTATTTTTGCCGCTTTAGCGAATG
Organism: Mythimna impura; assembly: GCA_905147345.3. Lineage (NCBI taxonomy): Eukaryota > Metazoa > Arthropoda > Insecta > Lepidoptera > Noctuidae > Mythimna > Mythimna impura. Next base: position 20,440,215 of record LR990367.1, on the reverse strand, counting down.
TTGCCAGATTTTGGCCAAACATATTAATTGGTTTAATATTTATTTATTTTATATTTTTAATGAAGACACTGTTTCGTACGTATATCTACGTAAATCTCAACATTTTATGGTAATGAAAATGTAACCAATCATGCTTTGAAAAAATAAATTAAAGCTGTTTCCGTATTGACATTAACCAAAAATCCACTTTTGGAATTAATTTATATAAACACTGAAAACATATTTTTTATCCATATGGGGGTAAAACGGGGGTTGGAAGTTTGTATGGAGAAACCTACTTTTACGCTGGCAGAAGCTAATTAAACATAAAATTATCTGCTCCAAATTACCTTTAAAAAAACTACCCACATTAATAAATTTTCCACCTAAACCACTACCCTACAATATAGTTAAAACTAATTTAGTATCGGATAGCTCTTCGGTAGCGTCGGCAACGGCAGCACTTGATTTATGCTAGTCGGGACGTTCACCCAAACTACTGTCATTACTCACTGAGGATCGGTTTTTATGCTAACCGTACCGTGAGTGATGAGTAGGGGGAAGATGTATTGGTACCTATTGATTTTGAGGATAAATTATTTTTGGGTTAAACTGGGTTAATTGATTAAAGTGGCCCAATGAAATTAATCTTAAGGCATGGCGTTTTCATTGATCTGAAACTGTAAACTTAAAAAATGATCCATGAAATACTTTACTTTATGGACTTTAAAAGAGACTGACCTCTGAGTTTGTTTCCGTGTTTCTTCTCAAGGTAGTCAGCTAGGAAAGACCGGCCGCATCTTGTTTAAATTAGCGAAAAACATGATGTGTATCTAAGTACTTACACTTCAATTCGTAGGTTTTTTAATGCAAAATAAACATAATTTGTCTAAAATAATATTATAAAGAGGAAAAATTTTTTTTTTGTTTGTATGTTACGATTTAACTCAAAAACTACTGAACCGATTTTCAAAAGTCTTTCACCAGTAGAAAGTTCAAAAACAAAAAAAAATCAAATAAAACAAAACATAACAAAAACAAACAAACAAATTTGAAAAAAACTATGGGAAGACCTTTTATTTTACAAGTGATTTCAAGGAGCTTTGATTCTGATGGCACACTAGTAAGACTAATAAAATATTTTCAACCAAGCAATTGGGTTTTTTTTATGTTTCAAGTAACTAATGAATTTCAAATCTGAAATCAAAACGTGTCAAAGCGGTCACTAGTCACTTTAGCATTCATGTTCTGACTGAGGGACTACAAGGGGCAACTGAAGGAACACAGGTGGGTTTTAGTCAGTAAAAGTCTCTTACTCCCTCTCGCTCCAAGAAGCCTAGTTTTAAAATCGCCAACATGTAGAAAACTAAAGTAATAAAATCAAAGTTAATCTAGAAGGCACGGTTGCCGCAGTGGTTGAGTAATTGGTTGTTGCACTGCGTGTTGCTGATTCGATTCCTGAATCGAACGAATATTTGTATGGCCTACAGCTAGTTGTTTCGGGTCTTGGTGTCTTGTATATATGTAAGTTTAGATGTCAGAAGTTCAAAAGTCACACACAACACAACTATCACACAACGCCAACTAGTCCCAAGCTAAGCAGAGCTTGTGTTATAAGTACTAGATAACTCATGAACATACTTATACCTATACATATTTCTAAATACATACATATAATAGATAAAATTAAATCCAGACACAGAACAAATGGTCGTGCTCATCACACAAACATTTATCCTGGGTGGGAATCGAACCCACAACCTCCGGCATAGCAGTCAGGGCCACTAACCACTAGACCAATAGGCCAGTCTTTTAATTTTTAAAGTAGGGCAAATCGAAAAGAAAAATCATCCTGAAACCTGCAGTGCATTAATTACAAAAGCTACATTTTGGAAATTTATTCATACGCAGCAATGATTTAAAAGCATCGGTGAAGCAGTGGGATAATGTGAATTAAACAGTGTCATGTGAGCGTCCGACCGTGACGGGGTCTAATAGGGCTGTCACTATTGTCTGGTGACTGACTGACGTGTGGCTCGAGATTAAATGCAGATGGTTTAGGGTATATTATGGCCACAGATGGATGCAGAATAACATAATAACACGATTTGGGTGTAATAAATCAAGAGCATGCCACTCTACGTCCACTTTTTCAGGAGTAGATAGAGAGGTGCCCGGCGGTCCTCACCAGACACGGTAGTTTCAGGAGGTTTCTGAAAACGCCCGGGTATCACCACTGTGTGAATCGCCCCGAGTTAACGATGGAGCATACAGTGGAGGTCTGCTTCGCTTGAGCAGAGCACCACTTTGTCCTCATAGAGGCGATTGGTGGAGGTAACCACTCGCTTCCAGCCTTGTTCCTGACTAAAGTACAGAGCAAACGGGCATTGGAAGTAGTCTAATTGGAAAGATATATTATACTTCTTTATAATCAGTCCAGCATTGAGAAATAATGTGAATTAAATAGCGTCATGTGAGCATCCGACCGTAACGGGGTCTAATAGGGTTGTCACGCTACTGTCTGGTTACTGAGTGACATGTGGGTACTCCGTCTCGAGATTTTATTGTGATAGATCTGTTTTTAACGAAATAGGCTATGATGGGCTAATAAATGTTCATACTTAAGAAGGTTGAAGACAAATCGAATGCAATTATTTAGAAAGCGGCCAAATTTATTGAGGATATCTACATTTAACACACATCACTACAGTCAATTATCTGTTGGAAATATTAATGACTACACAAGCATTGCCTTTATGTGCTTGTTTAAGATTTTTCAATAGCGACTTTATAATTTTGATCACAGTTCAGCAGTTCACCTAAGTGTATTTACTTGGTGTTTCCTGACATTACATTAATTACATTCTGTTACATTAATTGCCTGTAATTTAAACAGTATTAAATTAAATCCCAAATTGAATGATCTCACGATGCCGGTGCACTAACTTATATATATATATATATTTTTGGATAACCGTATTTAAAAAGTATCATGGTTTCTTATTAGGGTTTGATAGCAATTTAATTTATATGAACGGAGTAAATTTATTATTCTGTAAGAAAAAAATAAAAAGCACAGATTTCATCTTAGCTTCTAATAAAATACTCGAATAATATACGATCCCACACTACCTACCTAACTCTTAAAATAAAAACCCCTCTCCCGTATTTCACCCCCTTAGTCCCCCAAAACTGTCAACCCTGAACTCGCGTCGCCTATAAAGGTCCACGTGATTTGTAGCCGCGTCGCGCTCTACATCAAAGTTCCCGAACATCCGAACACCTGGATTTGCGACTCCCGTGGGGGTGAAACTACAGTTTTGTTCCTTTTTGGGGGTGATCGATGGGGGCGTTTGGGATGTATGGGTGACAGGTTAGGTTTTTAGTTTGGACTAACCTTGGCCTGGAGTTTTGGTAATTTATGACTTCGTTGCGTTTTGGCTTACGAAAGCTTACTAACTGATTTTGTTTGAGTGTGAGTGTACGTGTGTTGTTGGTCTGTTTTTTTTGTATGTTGTAAGATTAAGACATACCTATGTAAGCTGTTGATCCCCGCAATAACGCCGGCGTTAACGCGCCATTGTCTTTCTATTGTGTCTCTAATTACGCTACTCAATAAGTTAATTACGCCAAGTAATTTAATTCTCAAAATAAAATCTTACTAACTAATCAAATAGTTATTAAATAATTAGTAACAACGTAATTCTATTGCATCGAGTGCGGCGAGTATCCCCCTTATATTGTTAACACCTTTTCGGTCCAGACTAAGCGTTTCGTCTCTTCATTTATACCTCGTACATCGAAGTACTGGAACAATTTGCCTGCTGCGGTCTTCCCGTCCGATTATAATTTAGATATCTTCAAGGCTAGAGTGAATAATCAATGATTACATCACTGCTTATCATCAGGTGGGATCGTAGTCAAGCACGGGTTTACAACGACCTTCAAATCTAAACAAAAATTTTAAAGTGACATTATGAATTTCGCACTGCATTTCCTTCATCATCACCCCTTTTAAACCATTACCAAACGCTATTTAGTGCCATTGACTTTCTAAACAAACGTACTAAGGTACTAACACTAATTGCGTTGGCACTTCTCATCGGGTTAAGTGCCAAGATAAAGACTAAGGCGTGAGACTAGAGGTGCACCCATTCGTGGCAAGTAGTGCTGTGGGTCGATGCACATCTATGGACGTTATTGGGGTGGGGGTAATGGGAGAATTATAATAATGGGTTGTATAGGTATTCGTACCAACACAAACCATTATTGCGCGTAGTACAGACAGCGGAAAAAGTTGTCAAGATTATTTGATTTATTTTAATATTTTTGTACACTCAATAGAGCTACGTATTATGTTTGATGAGTGTCGAAATCAAATGCCAACAACAGAATTTAGATTTCAAAATTTCAATTAATGATAAAGAAATTGCTATATGCACCAAGAACGCCTGAAAGAGCTATTGTTTAATGAAACACGGGTAAATAAAACGTAATCCAAACAAGTAAATACATAATAGTATTTCATCTGAATTCTTCTTTTACTGTAATGATTTACATTGCATTCAAAATGGAAAATATCACATTGATTCAAAATTTTCAAAGAAATCACTTGATTTTTGTTGAAACAAAATCTACAATCTTCATAAAGATTTAAATATTATATTATGGTTCCGAAAAAGGGAAGTGCTGTGTTCTAAAAAAATTCCTTGAACTTTAGAAAGTTTAAAAATGTCTGCACTAGAGTGTTTCACAGTTTTGTGTTTTAAAACACAATTTTCCTCTTAATAAAAGTTTTTGAAAAACTTATTCTTTGTCGAAGAGAACTTTGAAAGGCAAAAAAATAAACTTTTCAGAACTAATACTTCTATGCTTTATTTAAATTAATATTAAAATATACTAAGAAAGTATACTAAGAAAGTTTTCGATCTGAAACCTCCGCTTTTTTGTTAACAAGATCTCTTGTTCTAGATTCTGCATTAAATCAAATTGACGAATCATGATTTAAATCATGTAGCCTATCTAAATGAATTCAACTATATTAAACATATTTTATCATCATCATCATTTCAGCCGAAAAATCGTTAGACATAAGCCTCCCGCAAGTGTCACCACAACGAACGGTCCTGTGCATACATTGGATTCTCGCGATCCTCACCAGGTCATCGGTCCACCTTGCCCGGCGTGAGAGATCGTTGCCGTCGATCGCCCCCACGAGAACACGGCGGTGTTCTGCCCAGGCGGGGCACACCTCTACCGTATGCTCCACCGTATCCTCCGGGTGGTCCACACAGTTTTGACACACGATTCATGCGGAAGAATCGTTTTTCCGTACGAATCCGGTGCAGGAACCTCCCGAACTTACCATGTCCGGTGAGAACCTGCGTCATGTGGAAGGACGCTGTAAGGTCTTTCCAGTCACTTCTCAAAAAGGGGACTTACCGCCACAATCATGGCGTGCCCAGCACTAGGTTGCGACAGTCGCTGTCGCCATTCCACCATAAGATCCTGCCGAAACTCTGTCCGCCATGCCTCGATTTGTCGTGGCAGCGGAGTTTCACCCCGGCGTTGCATCTCCACGCGCAAATCGTGCATGCGTGCAATGGATTGTTGCCTCCAGATCCCATGGTGGTAGGCCAGCAAGGAGGCTCGCAACTTCGTGGGAAACCCATTACCCTCTGGCATGCGTTCAGCTTGGCCGCTGGTCGCTTTCGCAGCGACGGCTTTAGGGCAGCCCCAGTTCGATCCAGTTTGGGAGCCAGACGTCGGAAGTGCTGGGCATAAGAGATGTGTTGGCCCAGTGGTTACGGCCCCGACTTACGAGTAAGTCACGGGATCAAACCCAGGTAGGCGCATTACTTTGTGTTAGTATCGTCACAACGGTGACGAAAAACATCGACGGAACGAAAAATTCGATGGCATGTGATATCCACCAACCCGCGCTACCCGCGTAGTTTAACACGTTTACAAACAGAAGGCCTGTGGTGGACCTCCAGCAAAAAAATTTAAAAAAATATTTCTAGGTATTATTCACATGATTGTGTATGTATTTGTATATTTCATATAATGTCACCGAAAAATTACAAACTCCGTATGATTGTAATAAATCTTTATTAGATTATAATTTCTCGATAAATTATCTCATCCAAATCCTAGTATTCCAACATAACCGTGTCTTATTAAAAAAAATTGTTCACGATTGTTCGCGATGTTTTACAATCTTACGGCGTTTGCAATTTTCCGGTCAAAAACTTTTGCACATATTTGGCACACTGATATACCATGTCCTGGAGTGTGACATAAGCATACGTTTTGTTCCGAGAGCAGGTACGTTCCTTTGGGACATTATTTTACTTTCAACCCATAACGGATATTACAGTCAACAATGATTTTAAGTACGGCTAATCAAGAACAAACCTTTAACATGTCATTAATAGGTCAACTAATCTAGGTCATCCTACTAATAACCTAAATAATATAAAAAAAAAACATCCAAAACACAAAGCTTTTACATAGGTAAACCCATAAAAATACAACCGAAACAATAAACCTATACAAATAGGTACAGTGAGCAACAAATGTGATTGTCCACAAAAAAAGAATTGATGACAAGAGTACAATGAATAAAATTCGACGATAACACTTGCGTGTGCGACCGTACGTGAATGTCAAATGTTATGCGATTGGATTAAATAAATACTGCTTTGAATTTTGTCGCTCTCGTGTTTTATTTTTTCGGGGTTTTTCGTTTCCGTGTGCTGAACATCACGCGTCAATGGTTTGCCTCTACATAAGCGCACAAACGATCACGTCACCACTTAAAATCAAATGATATAATATATTTGACCTGTTGGTCTAGTGGTTAGTAGCTCTAACTGCTGTGGGGTTTGATTTTCACCCAAGACAAATGTTTGTGTGATGAGCTTGATCATTTGTTCTGTGTCTGGGTGTAATTTATCTGTAACGTGTATGTATTTAGCAATATAAAAGTTTGTTTATCAGTTGTCTAGTACTCATAGCACAAGCTCTGCTTAGTTTGGAACTAGATGGCGTTGTGTGATAGTTGTGGAATATTATAACTATATTATTTTTTAGTAATTTTGTAGAGTAGGTATAAAATTTCGTAAAAAAATGCTCGGGGTCTCTTGGATCGAGTTTTGAACAAACGTTTCCATTCTTGAGGAACCGGGCCTCAAGGAACGCTTGTATACTGCTGGTGCGTGCGTAGTCGTATTTTTAAATACTTTGGCCATGTGTATCGATGTGGAAGTGACTCCATCGAAGGCCTTGTTATACATGGAAAGGTGGATGGAACAAGGCCACGTTGCAGATCACCGATGCGATGGACTGACCAAATCGAAACGGCCGTTGGCGGCCCATTGAACGAGTGCGCCCGGATGACAGCGGGCAAAAGTGGCGGGAAGTCATGCGGCGTACCATGACGGGTTAAGGAGAGCTATCTTCGTAATAACCACAACCACTCTGGCAAGAGTGAAACGACCGAGAAGAAGATAAAATTGCATGCCGAGATCAGTCAGGCGAGGCCCCTTCGTACCTTGGAAAGCCCGCTTAGCCGTTGGACCCGGCTGCCATTTTTAGATCTTTGACAGTCTTTACGGATGATCAGAAGCTAGGAAATCTGACAGCAGTCTTACTAAGAGCGTATTGTGTTTAAATTACTGGATTGTGGAGCACGTATACTGTTTTTTTTTTTGTTCTGTTTTGGGCCAAGGCCTCTCTTTACTCCTTCCATCTTTCGTGGGCCCGTGCTTCCTCCTTTCAATTCTGGCGAAATCGGTCTAGTTCGTCCCGTCTTATTTTTTCCTACTGTAGTGATACAGGTTTATATCGGTCCTGCCCCCCTAGCCAAGTTTCGATCGTTTCGTTTCGGTTCTCTTGCGTCGAACGCCTCGAGTAGGCCACGCCTCCGATGATTCCTTTGTTCTGACGTCATCTCAACACTCAGTCACGTGATCAGAACAAAGGAATTGGAGGCGTGGCCTACTCGAGGCGTTCGCCGCAAGAGAATGACTTGGCAAGGGGGGCTGTGCTATCCTACTGTTCGGCGAAGGCCTCCTTCTATTTCCATCAAGGTGATGGAAATAGAAGTTGCTTCATTGCTTTCGGCTGGGCTACTTCTTGTCAATTCCTTAGGAAGACATTTAAGTCGTCCCACCATTTCTTTCGTGGTCTGCTGCGACCCCGTAAAAACAATCGAGTGTATTTATTACACGGTTACATAAAACATCCTCTATGTTCACGTGAAATCCTCAGCATTAAAAGCTTGAAGATAAAATCCATCCTACCGGCAAAATTACATATAACATGTTTATGTTAATACGAAAATTCTCACTACTAGAGAAAACTAGTTAAAACCAGTTGGAACCAGTTATAACAGCGTTAGGGTTGGCACTGTTACGTTAAATAATATTAGATTTTAATTTAGTTAGTTTAACTAGTTGAAAACTGAAGTTTTTTTACGAAAAATAAATAGTTCCGAGTTTCTCTTAAATGAGGTTCTGCAAAAAAAAGCATTAATTACTCACCTCCAAGCAAAATTTAAGTGGTACTTCATGAAATGTTGTAATAACTGGAGTTTGTTAGAGTATGTTATTCTAATATTAACTAGCACTATTTCTGGTTAAAATTATGCTTTCCTATTGTTAGAATTGTACCTAACTGCCCCAGCTTACGAGTTTTAGGTCGCGCGTTCAAACCCAGCCAGGCGTATTACTTTGTGTAATTTCTTTCATCACCACTGTTCTCAAAACGGTGAAGAATAACATTGTGATTAAACCGGCATGTCCTATAATAAAAAAAATCAAAGACGTGACATCTACGAATCCACACTGGGCCCACGTGGTGGATTACGGCCCACTCCCTCTCCTAGAGAGGAGGCCTGAGTCCCAGCAGTGGGAAAATTACAAGGCCGATTATGCTTATCCTTATTATTGTTAGAATTACACTTAACGGTTTCAGATTAGGTACCATTTTCATAGATAAAAATTGAAGGATATTTAATGTGAATTAATAAATTTGAATCCCAATTTGTTCAAAAACTCATTCAAAACTACACAATTGTTTAGATTAAACCATGTTTTCTACACTATTTCATTATGATAATAAATGAACAGCTGACTTTTGCTATCCTTTGTCCAGCTTCAGCATTAATTTTGACATAACTCGTTATTGAAACTCATTATTATCATGCAATGAACCAGAAATCATGCAAGCGATTACACAATCACTGGGCAGCTACTAAAATTAAATCGTAATAGTTTTGACAACCCTATAGCGTCGGCAAATTCAGTTTTATCGATCGAAACTTTTAGTTGAATCTATCACGGCGTGATGTTATGAAATACTAGCTTTAGTCAGTGGTTTTATTTGGTGTATGTCGAAATAGAAGATTCATGATTCTAGGCTCCTGGTAGCTTGCACGCCGTAATTATGGCGGTAAGTCCCCTCTTTGAGGAGTGGCTGGAAAGACGTCATCGCGTCCTCACCTTCCGCATGACGCAGGTCCTCACCGGGCATGGTAAGTTCGGGAAGTTCCCGCACCTGATTCGTGTGGAAGAAACGCCCTGGTGTCACTATTGTGAGGACCGCTCGTAGTACACTGTAGAGGTGTACCCCGCTTGGGTTGGCTTGAGCACCGCCGTGTCCTGGTAAAGGCGATCGGTGGCAAGGACTTCTCGGGCCGGGCTCTGGTCCAGACTATGATAATTTTTTTTTCCTGAACAATAAACCATTATTATTATTATCTGGAGCGAGGAGGAATGGCAGGCGGTTGCCTCCTTCTGCGAAGCAGTAATGGTAGTGAATGAGGCCGCCGCATGCATGAGGGAACGCACTTCCTAACGCCCCAGCCGCCGGGATCCTAACCCCGTTTTCCAGCCACCGTAGGCGTGGGTTTGCGGACCATCCGGTAGCCATCCGCATCTTTAAGAAGATGTAAGTTAAACGGTAGGGATTCAGCAGGGCCGAAGCCTACTGGGGCCATGGGTTCACTTCTGAAAGGAAAACCCGGGGGCCTGGAACACAAGCCAAAGAAGGAACACAGGAGTGGGTTTTAGTCATTAAAAGTCTGCCATGCCCTCGCGATCCGCCTTAGAGCGAGAGAAGTCATCGGATGATACCCACCTAAAAATAAAAGCCTCCTGGTAGCTTGTGATGCCCGTCTGCTAGCTTCTGGAACCTTCAGTCGCCTGAAGTCATTTCATTTACCAGGACAAAAAGTATTTTAATGTTATTACATCTAGCTGTAAGCTATCTGTGTGCATTTATATCCGTTCAGCCGTTTTGAGTGATTGAGTAATAGTACAAACATACACCCTTTGACAGGTGTAGTTTAATAGGATTTTATTTTGAAATGGCGCTGTTATAAGGAACTTGTTTCGTGAATTAATAAAGGTATGGTTTGTACTATATATCTACAACGTGTATGGTGAATAAAAGTGGAGTTTTGTAATAGAAAAATGTAATAATATTTTTCAGAGAATTGTATTATAATTAATATGCTTTTGCTAGGGGCGGGTTCGTGAATATAGAGATTTATCCTAAGGGACTATAGAGGTAACAAGTATCCTATATTTTTTTCCAGGACATAGTTTACCCATGTACCAAATTTTATCAAAATCAGTTCAGTCATTTCAGCGTGAAAGAGTAACAAACAGACATGTAAACTGTCGCCCTTTTTCTTGGTGTAGGAAATCCTAAAATAAGCATAGTAGGTAGTATCAGACTTTAACTGACTTAAACCCACGCGTTTTCCTTTATTTGCCCTTTACGTGCCAAAGCCACGGTAATAACTCTATATCGCTTTTAATATACACCTAAACAAATATTATGAAGAGGTAAAATTGTTACAATAGTTTAATTGTAAAAGGTTATAACTAAAAGTACTGATCCGTGAAGACCTGAGTAAAAACTAATCAAGAAAAAAATATGCAGATTAATATTTTATAGAAATTTGTATAATAATCTATACACATACAACCCGCAGAGCAGTTTTGTGGCGAACTGTTGGGCATTAGCGACCCCAGTGGCCCGATCTCCAGGGAGAATTCTTGTTCTTCATCTCCAGATTGCCTTTATTGGCCGGCTGTAGTGAACACTGACGAAGAACAGAGCTCCCACCTCCCTCTTGCCTTTATTGACTGGCTTGAGTGGAAATTCGCAAGAGCAAACGTGCTCGGGAGAAGGATGTATAATCCAGTAAGGGGCTGGTAGGGATTTTGACCGTACTTCTGGGATTGTCCTGATTGCCGTGGTATACCTCTCCACTCCTCAAGCATCTCAGGATATGTTGCCCTCTTGTAGCTATGTCACTTCGTGCTAGCGGCCGTTTTTGGGGGCCCATTTATTGAGTGTGCAAGCCACCCCCTGCCTTTTTAATAACATTGTTCAGGCAGGGGCCATAGTCTTAACATAGTTCCAGGTTACCAGTCCACTTAAGACTCCAAAAACCATACCTAGCTCTATTATTTTGGTGTTCCATATGTCGCAATAGTTTTTCACCAATCGGGGGATGTCCTTGGGTGCACTAGCATAGCGCGTACAGGGATAATCGTCGGTTGGTATCACATTCAATTAAAGTAACTAAAGGGCCTCTGCGACTTGATTTCGTAACCTTATCGTAAAAAGTATGTAAATAAGATTTAATTATAATAAATAAATCTTATTTTTCCAAAAAATACACAAATGTTAAATTTTTAGGAACATGGATAAGTGGGCCAGAACAAAAAGACCCTGACTTCTAAAGTAGGAAAAATAAAAGCTTTGTATTAGGCTGTTTTTTTTTTTTTTTTTTTTTTTTCCGGTGGGAAAATCATCTTATGACATCCCCCGCTCTTGGGCGAGGCGGGAGATAGTGTCAGACTTTTACTGACTAAAAACCCACTCCTGTTCCTTCGTTGCCTTTCGTACCAGGGCCGAGTCTTCCTTTCAGAATCAGACCCTTGGCCTCGGTAGGCTTCGACCCTGCTGGGCCCCTACAGTTGCTGACAACTCCTTGAGGCGCGCGTGGAACAACACGCGCCGTCGACGACCTGGGCTCGGTCCAGACGGTTACCGGACGGTCGGACGGCGAGCCACCCATTGCTCGCCGTCCGCAAGCCCGCGCCTACCGTGGCCGGAAATCGGGATCGGAATCCCGGCGGCGGTTGGGGCGTGAGGACCGTTGCCTCACGCGATCGGCCGCCTCCTTCGCTAGCATTACTGCTTCGCAGAAGGAGGCGACCGCCTGCCACTCCTCCTCACTCCGGACCATGGCCTGTACCAAGGCCCGGCGCGAGAGATCGCCGCTGCCGATCGCCCCCACGAGGACACGGCGTTGCTCTGCCCAAGCGGGGCACACCTCAACCGTGTGCTCCACCGTGTCCTCCGGGCGGTCCACACAGTGGCGACACCCGGGCGTCGCTTCCGCACGAATTCGGTGCAGGAACTTCCCGAACTTACCGTGTCCGGTGAGGACCTGCGTCATACGGAAGGTAATGACGCCGTGTTGCCTTTCCAGCCACTCCTCAAAGAGGGGACTTACCGCCATAATTACGGCGTGCCCATTGTATTAGGCTGTACGTTTATTAATCAAAATATGATTTGCTGTGTAATCGGATACATTTAAACTGAGAACAGTGAGACCACTGTAGTTTCCGCACACTCATATAGCAAGTTTTTTTTTTCAACTCACAACGTCTGGATGTCTTGTGCATGTGAAATTGTAAACGCCGACTCAGGAGTTATTTACAGTGTGGTTCAACATTTTTATTTACAATTTTAAAATAAAACAAAATAAATAAAGCTATTCATACACGATTCTCGTTAATCATATCGAAAATTTAATGAAAATATTGTGGATTCACAGTGTAATTCAAATTTAAGTACGTATCGTTGCCAGGTCAGTGAGCGTGTGTTTACACTTAATTTACTATGAAAAATAAGGTAGATTTTTTTTTATTCCTGTATTTAGGTTGTTTACCCTTTTAACAGCGTTCGTCGGATATCTACGATAAACACTCATGTTTGTTCCACCAGTGTCGAACATCCATGACCAAATACTCCATCTTGCCAGGCACTGGTTTGAATGGTTCTCATATCATTTGACCATTATATGTTTACTGTATGGACTTTAAATGAGACTTTGACCCGAGTTTGTTTAGGTTTCGTCTCAGCCCCCCTAGCCAAGTTACAATCGTATCGTTCGCGCCGAACGCCTCGAGTAGGCCACGCCTCCGATTCCTTTGTTCTGACCACGTGACTGAGCGTTAAGATGACGTCAATGATTGTAACTTGGCTAGGGGGGCAGGGTAGTCAGCTAGGTAATTCTGGCCTCATCTACTTTAAATTGACGAAAAAATCGACGTATAAAAGTGTTTTATAAAAACCTATTTGCAAAATAAATATCATTTATTATTTTGTCAGCTGCTCTCCTATCGAGTGAGGTAATAAATTGAAAGAAGCCACCTTTTACCACATTTCAGCGTTTATTTGTTTATTTTGGTATATAAGCCAACAGTTATGTACACAATAGGTACTATTACAATATTTATGTTAAAGCAAAACATTCATTAGCATAACAATTAATTATTAATCAAAGCCAATATCAGATGTTGTTCTATTTGTTATTACACATATGTTATCATTATTATTAAAATCAATAAAACATATTTAACATTGTAAATGAAATGTAAAAATTACTAATAACAAAAACTTAAAAAAAAACTGTAATTTAGGTAATAAATATAATTACATTACAATAGATAAAAATGAATTTTTGGAGTTAATGAATTTAAGTAAAACAAATCTTTGGGAACACATTAATTCTGCGTACAACTAAGGAATTCCCTGCCGGAGTCTGTGTTTCCTGATAGCTATAACCTGTGGGTCTTTAAGTCAAGAGTGAATAGGTTAGGTACTCTCAAGTAAGGGTGCTTCAAAGTCGACCCCATCATCGCTTACCATCATGTGAGATAGTGGTCAAGCGCAAACCTATCAATCATAAAAAATATACACCACTAGTTTTTGATTAGTACAAATACTTAAAGAGCTTATCAAAAAAGGTCTTGTTATTATTTAAATAAAGTCTCAATAAATAATATACATAAACAGCAAAGTTATTAGCGTTTGTTTATATCCCTAATTATTTTTAAATTTTTATTTATGTGTAAGCTGTGTACTTCTTTAAGTGACAAGTTCACCATAATAACAGATATATATGTAAGCTATTTTTATGTAATATGTAATTAGTGAATAAGTCGTTGGAGTACCTTAATATAAATAAATAAATCCCAAAATATCACTCAATTTATGGAAATATTGTACAGGCTATTATTTATTGATTATGAATGAATAAATGACGATCAAAATGGAAAAACACTGCGAGTAGTATTTTCTAGTACTTAGCAATTTTTAAGAATTATTGATTCTATTATGAATTTACCAATTATGACAAATTTTCGTGGACTTTTTTTTTCATCTTTTATCTTTGTGCACACATATATATTTTTTTAATTGATACATACTAGTGCTTGACTGCGATCCCACCTGATGCTAAGCAGTGATGCAATCGTTGATGGTGAGGCGCATTAGTTTATTAAGAGCCTATTCACTCTAGCCTTGACACTCCAATTATAATGAAAGAAAGAAGAAAGAAAGAAAGAAAAACATTTTATTTGGCGGAACAAGGCGCAAATTTACAACTAACAAATTATAAGTACATTATGTTGAAGATATATGCGCCACATCCGCGCAAAACGGCCGAACGCTCAGCATAATGCCGTGACCACACGCAAAATGCGATGAGTCTACGGCGCTGGTTTTCAGCGTAATCGGACGGAAATACCGCAGCAGGCAAATTGTTCCAGAGGAGAAATGCTTAGTCCGGACCGTAGAGGTTTCAACAACGTAAGGGTGGATACTCGCCGTACGTCGGGTTGTCCGATGGTAGAAATGAGATGGTGGAATCAAGTCATGCAATTCCCGCACATAATGGAAGCGATAAGAACTATGTAACTCATGATTTAAAAGAGTGTCCATGGAGTTGCTTACACGTTCTTCTCCATAGAGATCTACGCTTTGGAACGTGCAATTTAGCTTCACTTTTTTTTTCCGACATTTTGACCATTCAAAAGTGCCTGTGCCATGGTCTAATTGAAATAAACGTTTCTGATTTCTGAACTCCTTAGCTGTCCATACTATGAATGTGTTCCCAAAACGTTTTGTACGTATCGA
Organism: Mythimna impura; assembly: GCA_905147345.3. Taxonomy (NCBI): domain Eukaryota; kingdom Metazoa; phylum Arthropoda; class Insecta; order Lepidoptera; family Noctuidae; genus Mythimna; species Mythimna impura. The sequence goes on along the minus strand of LR990367.1, from coordinate 20,425,005 downwards.
TGCAATGTCCAACGTGTACCGGAATATTAGAATTCCTACCAAATAATGCTTCAGTACTTCCTTAGTCAGACAAGGGATGCTAATACTCGGGTAGTTTCAACCGATCCTATCAATCGATAGTTTATTTAGTTTGCAGACTGATCCTAACTAGAATGGGGAGGTTCACAACCTGCACGGTTTCAACTGTAAACGAGCCAGGTAGGTAGAATACGATCTGGGTTCATTTAAGTTACGTACATTAAGTTAAAGTTTTAAGTTTTGGAGGTATGCGGAACAGAGAGTAAAGTCCCTCAAACCTCCTTTGAAAAGGGAAGATCCTCCGGCCAGACGGGTTTTATGTCTGGTGGACAGCTGCCCGATACTTAGATGATTTCGGGCTGTCCTATATGTTCTAATCGCGCGGAGAACTTTGATTGCGCGATGCAGGATTAGTTCTTATGTGACGCCATAGATGTCGCTACAAAGTGAATGTGAGATAGTGTCTAACTTCATCATCATCATCATTTTAGCCGAAAGACGTCCACTGTTGGACATAGGCCTCCCCCAAGTGTCGCAACAATGAACGGTCCTGTGCGTCTCGCATCCATCGGATTCCCGCAACCCTTACCAGGTCATCGGTCCACCTTCTAACGCTACGTCTTCTGGTACGTGGTCGCCATTCCAGACCCTTTCAGCCCCAACGGCCATCCGTTCACTTAATTTTGGCGATTATTCGTGCTCTGTCGGTAACCTTGGTTCTCTTGCGGATATCCTCATTCCTGATTCGATCACGCAAGGAAACTCCGAGCATAGCCCTTTCCAGTGTCTAACTTAATCTGTTTACAGCCCACTAGCGCTGAAAAAAAAACTCACTAAATTAAACAAAAGGGGATAAAATTTTTGTATAACACATGGGCAATACTTAAAATGTTTGTTTTTTTTTAATCTTAATTTTGGAGCTTTGATGTTGCTGTGTAGCATTATCGAGTGCTAACAGTGATGATGGACCGATGTCTCGTGGAATAGAAGCCTAATGCTCAGCAGTTGTACTTTCAACGTTGTAAAAAAAACTTTGACCATAGCGGACGGTGAGCAATGGGTAGCTCGCCGTCCGGCCGTCCGGTAACCGTCCGGGCCGAGTAGACGATGCGCGTAGGGTTGCACGCGCGCTTCAAGGAAATGTCAGCAAAACCGTAGGGGCCCAGCAGGGTCGAAGCCTAATGGAGCCATGGGTTCGCTTCTGAATGGAAATCCCGGGGTCCTGGAAAACAAGGCAAAGAGACCAAGGTTGACTGGTAGAGAATGCCTAAGGCATTAAGTCCGCCTCTGTACTTTTGTGTTGCATGAAATTTTATTAAAAATAAAATTAATAAAAAAGAGGGAACATAGGTGTAGGTTTTAGTTTGACACGCCCTTTCGCTCTGCCCTAGAGCGAGAAAAGTCATCGGATGATAACCCAACTAAAAAAAAAGACATTAACAATGATCACCCATCCTTGGGCTGTCTGCAGCAATCGCAGTTTAACCTTGCAGGTCTAAACTGTGCATCAGCTGTTGTTAAAACATAATTTGCAAGCGACCCTCATTACTACGCATTGTATAGAAAACCACCTTGAAATTGTACAAAAAAAAACTTAAGAATATATTTCCTTTAAAATACAAAGTTTTTTTATGAGAAAACACCTCTAGAGCTTCCTTCAAACTAGGAACGAACAAAATCTGCGACGACACAATATAACGATATTACCTACTGCAGCGAAGCGAATTACGAATCAAAATCCTCAAAACACTCGAAAATCAACTTTATTTCCACTACCCCTACAAAGAAAATCCTTTAACACAACACCCAAGAAATGGAAAATAGAAAATTAGACTCTACAGTTATAGTTTTAAAATTCAATTTTCAATAAAAGCAATTCCACTTTTGTTATGAAAAGATAATGGTTTTTCGATTTTGTGCCGTATCTTTTGTCAGTTAGGGTGCAATATTGTTTGTTCTGAATTAAATATTTGTATTTCGCTGGCGGGATTCGGATACATTTACTTAGCTTACACTAAATGTTATTTAATTTTATTGTTTTTAAAGGGATTTAAGTGTGAAAACCACACTAATATTATCCGTACATATTGTAAAACAAAGTCCCGTAACGAGTCTGTCTGTCTGTATGAATGCGATAAACTCAAAAACTACTGAACGGATTTTCATGGCCAGGCGAAGCTCGTGTGGCTTGTTAGTTAAAATGATAAAAGTTGGTCACGCGCGCCTCAAGGAGATGTCAGCAAACCGTAGGGGCCCAGCAGGGTCGAAGCCTACTGGTGCCAAGGGTTTGTTTCTGAAAACTCGGCCCTGTTATGAAAGGCAACGAAGGGACAGGAGATGCCATTCAGACCATCCCGCTCCGCCGAAGAACGGGAGATGTCATTGGATGATTTTCTCACTTAAAAAAAAAGTGGTCAAGCGCAATCCTACTATTTATGAAAAACCTTTTTCTATGAACTATTTAATCCTAACTAGACAATTTTATTTAATCTCCATTTTTTCTCAAACCCCAACAGATTCTCGTCAACCAAGATATCGAATATCAGTCACCATGCGGTAGTATCCAGATTATTTACCATTTTACCTTGACCTACCCTGCCCCCGTCACTCCATTCATTATCTTCAATAAAAACGGTCTATAGGAAAAAAGTGAGGGGTCTTGTTGAAATGGTATTAGCAGGAAATATGATAGACGAAGCCTTAGCAATCGGTAGGATCCAGTTGGGTGGGATGTGAGTACCTTTGGTTTTTTTTTTTTGGTTCGACAGATGGTAGTGGCATGTGGTATTAATCTGTAGTAACATATGCGTAAAGCTAACGTGTGGAATTCTCCGCCGGAGTCTGGGTTTTCTGATAGCTACAACGTTGGGGTCTTTGAGTCCACAGGTTTTTTTTTTTTATTAATGATAGGCTCGCGTTTGACCACCATCTCACCTGATGGTAAGCGATGATGTTAATGCTAAGCAAGCGTGCTCCATCGTCGACCACAACATCTTCGGATAATATTTGAGGAAGGGGAGGGAGGGGATTATGGAGGAGTGTAATTATGTGAAATGAAGGGGATTAAGTTGGATAATAAATAATTTGACGATTGATTGGATGACTAAACCAGAGGCAGTGTTGTTGACCCAACGACTATCGTATTATTGACATGAAACCACTCCAAATGAAAGGGTATCAAGCTATGTTTCAGGATTAATAGTAATTTGAGACCTGCATTGTGATATAAGTTACAAAACATTCAATATCCCAGAAGACTCACATTAAGACTCCATACATGGTACATTAGAACATAAGATAGGAAATAGATTTTCCTCTTCGTACTCTTTGAATTCCCGCAACCCTCAGTAGTCCCCCTTGTGATAGGCCTTCCAGCGCTGCGTCTGCCGGATGGATGGATGCACCGGACCTGTCGTTGTGGCGACACTTGACGGACGTCTTTCGGTTGAAATGATGATGATGATGACTCTTTTGATGCGGGCAAAACCACTGGTGAAATGCTAGTCAATATATGCAATGATGTGCAGTACATTCAGGCTGAAGTTAATAGAAAATATGAGTACGTAGAACAGTTTCTTAGACATATCCATCTCCTTATAAATATTCATCAAACTAATAGTACTCCAATCCTAAATTATTACACTAATATAATGTAACATATTAGTGTGATATTTAGAATAGAATAGAATAAACTTTTTTGTACACCAAAATAGTAACAAAACTTTTACACTAACTTAAATCTATGGGTACAATGGCGGTCTTATCGCTGACAGCGATATACTACCAGACAACCTTAGGCTGAACTGTAAAAACTTGAAATAAAAAGGAAAAATTAAATAATGATAATTATATATAGGGTGACTGGTAATTAGTGTACGATACTTAAACTCGTGATTGTGCTCATGATAACAAACAACTTTTACTATGGGAACAAACATGAAATCACGAAAAAAAAATCAGCTGTTCAGTACATTTATGTTTGCCTAATGTACTGAACAGCCGATATTTTTTTCGCGATTTCGACTTTGCCCATAATAAAAATTGTTTGTGATCATGAGCACAATCACGTGTTTCAGTATCGTACACTAATTGCCAGTCACCCTATATGTAAAGGCGTAAGTTTGTGAGGGCATGTGTGTATGTATGTTTGTTACATATTTATGGCTGAACGGATTTCGTTGAAATTTTGTACATAGGTAGACCATATGGCGGGTGTATGTTACCTTGAAATATTTTTTTACCATTACTCGGGTGAAGCCACTGGCAGCAAGTAGTGTTAAATGGACTTAACGAACTTTTATAACCCACGTATTCAGTTAAACACATCGTTACAAACACCACAAAAAGTGTTTCCCATCGGGTCGCGGGTTCGAACCGGTGGCTAGCGGAGCGTGGCGTGATATTAATATTAACGCCCCCGTGGGAACATTTAGACGCACTCAAGTGATAGTTTTACGAATTGTAAGTTACAGGTAACAGTCGTGTACTTAAATGTGTGGTTTTTAGAACTAAGAATAGTTAAGTAGATTTCATTCTTCTTCTCAATTAAAACACTGGTAAGTGGTGAAACAGTCGTTGTACAAAGAGGGTTCCAGGGTGTGTCTTCGTGGAGGCGATCGGCGGCAATGACCTCTCACGCCCAGGCCATTTTTCGGAGTGAGAATGAATGGGATGTGATGCGCCTTCTTCTGTAAAACAGCTAAGCAAGAACGGACATCCGTACACCACAACAGGAGAAGTCCCGGTCCTCAAAAAAGAGTGCTCTTTGTAAAGATCGTAGAGCCCCCGAGATATGCTGATTGTGAGTGCTGGATAAATCTATTTAGTGAGGTAAAAATTTTACACTCCTTGGACTTATTCCCAAACTCCGAGCGCCTTTTAAAAGCGATTAAAAAATAAAGTGTGCCAGGAGAATAATTTTAAAATGACATCAAATAAAATTAGCATTTTTTGGGTAAAAAAACAATCATTACTTAAACCCCCATGTTCCTTCAGTTGCCCTTGAGATACAGTTAGCCTCAAGTCGACACAAGAATCACATTATAGTACAATAAGGAAGTAACGCAACAATATTGTTCTAACATCTACAGCATGTTCCCATTTCCTCGTCCTTGAACTCCAAGGTCGAAGGTCACTCAAGGAAAATGATGTGATTAAATAACAAATACACAACCAGGAAATCACATTATTATACTAATGTTACTTTGTACGCGTGTATATTATTATAGTAGAGTATCTTTGAAGTCAATAATACCTACTAACATAACCGACGTTGGTACTAGAATTACATGAAAGGCAAGAGAGTGTTGTATAACGGAAGGATTTTCTGGGAATTTCCTTCTGTGTAACAAGCAGTTAGCTAAAAAGATGAAATACGATGGCTTTTGAAGTATACTGTTTGTGGTTTTAATCATGTTTGCCAATTACCAAGAAACCCCAAACTTTAAAAATATATTATTATCATCATCATTTCAGCCGAAAGACGTCCACTGTTTATTTATATTTAGGTATATATACTTTATTAGCATAGCATAGCATAGTTGGCCTTATAATGTTGACACTGTTGGTACTCAGGCCTCCCCTCTAGGAGAGGGAATAGGCCATAATCCACCAAGCGGGCCCAGTGCGGGTTGGTGAATGTTACATGTCTTCGAATTTTTGGTTCTGGAACATGCCGGTTTCCTCACGATGTTTTCCTTCACCGTTTTGAGAGCTGTGGTGATGAAATAATTACACAAAGTAATGCGCCTGGCTGGGTTTGAACCCGCGACCTACATACAACTTGTAAGTCGGGGCCGTTATCACTCGGCCACCACCAATGCTGAAGTGGTCACCATTTCGGTGCGGGCACGCTCGGCGCACTTTGTACTTTGTTCTTTTTTACTTTGTGTACTTTGTGTATAACCGTTGTGCTGTGTCTGTCCCGAATAAAACATTTCTATCTAATAATTCTATTCTATTCTACCACTGCTCTCATACTTTATTGCACACCAAGATTACAAATTCACAAATACTAATTAACTGTAATTTTAATAAATTAAATTTCCTGTTGGACATAAGCCCCCTCCAGCGTCACCATAACGAACGGTCCTGTGTGTCACACATACGTCGGATTCCCGCGACCCTCACCAGGTCATCGGTCCAACTTGTGGGAGGCCTTCAGAACCTTTCGGCCCCATCGACCATCTGTTCTGCGAGCAATTTGCCCCTGCCCACTGGCACTTAAAGTTAGTGATTCTTTGGGCTCTGTCGGTAACCTTGGTTCTGCTGCGGATATCTTCATTTCTGATGTGGTCACGTAAGGAAACTCCGAGCCCTTTCCATTACCCTTCGGGTGACTTTAAGCCTTCTGATGAAAGCCATTGTAAGCAACCATGTTTCGTAGCCATATGTCATCACTGGCAACACCTGGCTTTCCCAGGTATAATAAAGTCCCTATATAATAAATAAATAAATAAAATAACCTGGTCAGTAGCTCACTGGAGCATAAAGTGTAATTAACACCAACAATGTAGGTTACGCTTTTAATTACTAGTGGTCTCGTAAAGTTGTGCAATTAAAATAATTATGGTTGTAAATGTATAGGTTCACGTATATGGAGTAATGGGCAAGCTTGAAACGTTGATGCTTAAATCAATTAGTTTGTCATGACGTTGTTATTATAATAATGGCGATATCTAAAACACATGCACATAGCTTACATAAAAGGATAATATAAATATTTAAATATATTTCTTATTCCATAAGGGAAGCAAAAGCTTTATAGGGCTTTCTGCATAGGCATCACAAACAGTCCCCTGTGCAGAGCATGTTTGGAGGGGGAGGAGACAATTGCACATGTGCTCCTGGACTGCACAAGTGTCACTGAAATACGCACACGAACCTTAGGATCCCCGAATTCCCTTATTGATGTCCTGAAAAACCTAAGAGGCCTTATCTGTTTTTGGAGAGAGGTGGGCTGGTTGGAATAAGCCCACCTAAGGTTATGGCCGCCATGGCCCACGTACAATGGTCCACATAGGACTAAGTGCGGAAACCAAATATAAATAGATAGATAGATTGGGCTTTCTGCTCTTTTTGTTTCGTTTACACTCTTTTAATAAATCATACACACGCCCGTACTCATAACTCGTAACGTGGCCTTTCAGAAGAACCAAATTACTAATATGATCTATGTTTATCATCCTAGTTATACATTTATTTTAGGGAGAGATATTAGGGAAAAAAAGTTTACTTAAATGGTATTACTATTTAAGTAAACTTTTATTCCAATTTTCACATAGTTAAGTTCAGTTTGCAAGCTTAATCCCAAAGAATTTTGACACGCGCCGGTATAGAAAACTACCGAAGATCCGAAAAATGACACATCAAACAAGGAAGCTCTCATAGCATAATATATATAAACTTCAAGCTTTTGTTATTAGCTAAACTATAACACAAACATATATAATTATCTACCTACCCAAGCAACCCTGTCACCTTGACATTTCAAGGTCAGGGTCGCTCGACAACAGGAAGATAAAATGACAAAGATGGCGGACCCCGGCGTCGCTGTGAAATAAAAGAGCGGAAAGTTTATGAAGTAATAAGAATATCAGCCATGACAGTTGCTATAGGGAAGTGACCTTATATTATGGTGTTGACCTTTCGCTTTTCATTTTTTGGACCATTGAGAAATAAATTAGTTTTTCAACGGTCTTCACGTCTGTTTGTAATTCAGGTGCCTTCAAGGCTAGAGTGAATAGGATCTTAATGGACTATAGTGCGCTTCACCATCAACGATTGCATTACATCACTGATTACCTAGACTTAAAGGTCCAAGTGACCAGGTCATTAAAACCCAAAAAAAAAACACTGATTACCGTCAGATGGGATCGCAGCCAAGCACTAGTCGATGCCATTTAAAAAAAAAGCTGTAGAATCTTGTGTTCGATTTTTGAATACATCACGTTCTTTAATTGTTTTTAAATATCCAAAGTTCGTTTTTTAAATGATTTTATGGTATCCTGTAGTGCATATTATAATTTGTTAACGTAACCCACAATCTTCTACCGTAATATGCGACGACAAGCTTTTTTCTGCTATTTCGCTCCTGTGGCATAAATGTATTTGTGCAAAAATTGTAAATATTTCGTTTTCTCATGCTGAAATTGGAATTACTTCTGTGACCGTCTCAAGAGATCCGTAACAACTATTTACACACCATACAAATATTAATTCCGTCCGTTAGTCTTACCCGCGAAGCTCTGCCCAGTAGCGAAAGCTCTCAGCCACTGCGAAAGCACAATTACAATAGAATAGTAGCATCATCTGACTAATAATGTTCCCACTGCTGGGACTCAGGCCTCCTTTCTAAGAAAGGGCATTATCCACCACGCGGGCCCTGTGCGGATTGGTAGATGTCACATCGTAGAATTTTTGGTTCTAGATCATGCTGGTTTTTCTTACGATATTTTTTCCTCACCGTTTCGAAAACAGTGGGGATGAAATAAATTGTACAAAGTAATGCGCTTGGCTGGGTTTGAACTTGTGACCTACGATTCGTAAGTCGAGGCCGTTACCATTGGGCCACATTAACAAAGTTCTTGAGTAAGTATTTCAAGAACTAACAAACAATTTTACATCAATAATATTAATTTACATTTGTAGTTTTCCTTTACAAGTCCCGTCCTTGATATTTGTAACCGATACAAGCTTTTATGTTTCCCAAGGTTAAGATCAGACGACAAAGTCAGATAAAGTGACAAAGCTATCGCAAAGTATCTTCTTTGAAATAAAAAGATAACTGTTTTCTCATGTTCAATGCCAGCTTGTAAAAAGGTGTGAGGTGGAGTCGGAATTCAAATCAGTCAAGGATTTATTATAAAAACGTTACAAAAGTCCAAGGATGAGGTATTGTTGAAAAGGTTTATTAGGAAAACTTGTAAAGACCTACTTCTGTTTTTTTTTATATAATATTGTAGGAATTATAGGTGTAGTGTGAAGGAAGTAGAAATAAAGTTAGTCTGAAGTGCACAAAAAAAAAAGATAGTTTATTGCACAGAGTCACAACAGTCAAGAGTTTCACTGGAGTGGAATGAAGTGAGAATGAGTGGTAGAAAGTAAGTGTGATGCTTTTGTTTAGGTAAAAAATCATCAAATAACTTCTTCCGCTCTAGGTAGAGTGAGAGAGAGTGTCAGACTTTAACTGTCAAAAACCCACGGTGTTTTTTTTCATTTCTCCTTCGTGTTCTAGTGCCAGGGTGATTCTGTCGACCAAGCCCGCACCTCTGACAGCATGCAGGCATCGCCCGCGTAGAACTTGAAAGTTGTCCCAAGGGTATTCCAATTGGACAATTACTCCCGGGATAAAACGTATCCTTTGTGCTATTCCAGAACAAGGTCTGTCGGTTTTCTATCGATTACACTTCGGGGAGTGTGCGTTGGAATTGCACAATTTAATTCCACCTAGTCCGTTCCATCATCGGACCACTAGACGTACGGCGTTGCGCCATCGGTACATGGTGGACATCCCACCCATACGTACAAAGCGTTTTGGGAACACATTCATAATGCGTACAGCTAAGGAGTGGAATTCCCTGCCTGAGTCTGTGTTCCCTGATAGCTACAACCTAGGGGTCTTTAAGTCAAGAGTGAATAGGTTACTTCTAGGCAAGCGTGCTCCATCGTCGGCCACATCATCGCTTACCATCAGGTGAGATGGTGGTCAAACGCGAGCCTATCAATAATAAAAAAAAAAAAAAAAAAAAAAAAAAAAAAAAGGTCTTCCCGTGTACCAAGTTGCATCGAAATTCTATCAGCTGTTCGAGCGTGAAGATGTAACAAACGCACACACCAATTTTTACCTTTATAATATTAGTGTAAAGTATGATTTTTATGTTAAGTTAAAAAAGTGTGAAAAAGAACATTTTTAGGGTACCGTACCTCAAAAGGAAAAAACGGAACCCTTATAGAATCACTTTGTTGTTCGTCTGTCTGTATGTCAAGGCCCTTTATCTCGGGAACGCGTTGAGGTATTGAGTTGTAATTAAAACCGTAATACTCAGGTCTGCGGTCACTCGAAGCTGTGAAAAAATCTAACTTCTGTGTTAACGAAAAAAAAAAGGTATATTTCGACACTCTCAAAGGAATCAAAATTCAGGGAGTACTTCCCATTGATCTAGAATTCTGAAATTTAGCATGATTTAGCAAGGTCTCATAGCACAAGTATAGGAAAAAATCTGAAAACTGTAAATTTGTAGTTACGTCATAAAAAAAAAAAACTTTTTTACGATTCGGAAAAATCTTCGAGACTCCATTCGGGAATTGAACTATTTATATAGGTAAGTTAGTACGGAACCCTCTGTGCGCGAGTACGACTCGCACTTGCACAATTTTTTTTATTAGGTACTACAACACTTTATCAGAAACTCACGGCATGGAGTAAGTACCCATCTTTGATGTATATTGCGAAGCAGTTCTTTATTCCCCAAATATTATCAACTACAATAACAACACTATTTTTGAAACCTCTCTGTAGTAAGTATCTACTTAAGGTATTTCATTATTTTTTTCTATTTACGTAATTTTATTTCACTTATATTTAGAAGCACCTTTTCTATTCTATACCACCTAATTCGATCATCAACAAAAAAGGCCATTAAAGAAACATTATTAGAAAATTATTAGTTCTCATGCATTTATTACATTATATATAAAAGTAGGGCTTGATATATAGGGTGACTGGCAATTAGTGTACGATACTTAAACACGTGATTGTGCTCATGATAACAAACAATTTTTATTATGGGAGCAAAGCCGAAATCAGCTGTTCAGTACATTAGGCAAACATAAATGTACTGAACAGCTGATATTTTTTTCGCGATTTCAGGTTTGTTCCCATAGTAAAAGTTGTTGGTTATCATGAGCACAATCACGTGTTTAAGTATCGTACACTAATTACCAGTCACCCTATATAAAGGGCTTGTAGAAATGATGGATAGATTATGATTATTGGTGATTATTCTTTACTGGCTTTTGCTAGCGGATTCGCCCGTTTAAAAATAGAAAATAATCCCCAGGGAACATAATGTATGTTGGTGTAACGTAAAGTTAAATGGGAGTATTATCCGGGATAAAAAAAAATATCAAACGTACATCCACACATACATACAAACTTTCACCTTTAAAATATTAAGTGTGAGCTTCTTTTTAACACGCTTTTATTAGCTTCACTTGTAACTATATATGTAAGAAAATCTTGGAATCTTAATTTGACCCACTTCCTGGTCTTCGATTAGGATGAAATTTTGCACATGCTCTGAGTTCTGATGACAATACATGACTAGCTAAGAAACGTCATTACAAATTCAATATGGCGGCCTCCCCAAGATGGCGGACTGGCTGTTTGAAATCCACCCCCATGATATGGGTATCAAATAAAAGGGTTTGCTATCAGAAAAACGTAAAAAATAGTCACGTGACTTAAATCCAATATGGCGGACGTCCAAGATGGCGGACAGGCTATTTCAAATGCACCCCCATGATATGGGTATCAAATGAAAGGGTTTGCTGTCAGGAATACGAAAAAAATAGCCACGTGACTTAAATCCAATATGGCGGACATCCTTGTAATTTTCAGTGCGTGCTAAAAGCGTGTTTTTTAGTTTTTTAAACTATTTTTTTTATGATGTGAATGTGAGAACACTGTAAACTTTGTAGACTCATTGATATTAATTTGCTCCACGTGAAGTGTCCCTTTTTTTTCAAATATTTTCTTAATTTTTTTCTGTTTTAATTACTATGTTGACATCACCACTATATTTATTTGTTTGTTATCATTTTTAGAGTTCCGTACCTCAAAAGGAAAACACGGAACCCTTATAGGATCAATCTGTTGTCCGGCTGTCTGTCGAGACCCTTTATATTGGGAACCCGGTGAGGTATTGAGTTGAAATTAAAACCTTATGATCAGATCTGCAGTCCTTTGAAACTGTAAGAAAATCAAACTTCTAAGTTAACAAAAAAGGTACGGCCATTTATGTCGCAGTCTTATAGTACAGGTATAAGAATAAATCTGAAAACAGTAAATTTGTTGTTACGTCACAACAAAAAAAAAATAATCTTTTTTTTTGCGATTTGGAAAATTCTTCGAGATTCCATTCGGGAATTTATTATTTACATAGGTAAGTTTGTACGGAACTCTCAGTGCGCGAGTCCGACTAACACTTGCCCACTTTTTTATTCGTTATTTTTAATATTTTTTAGAGTTAGTAAGTAATAAAAGACAGACTTTGACTGATTTAAGCCCATTCATGTCCCTTCACTTGTATTTGCGTTCCAGAGCCGGGGTGACTCTTTCAAACTATCTCGCAATCCTGGCAGAGATTAACTGCTTAACGTGGTTTTCTCAGTATGTAATGGATGGACACCCATCGAATTACATAAAAACTTAAGCCGTTATTATATTGTTAACATACCGTCGGTACAGAGGGTATTATGACCTTGTGAGGAGGATTCACGCATCGGTGCGCACTCCTTGATAGCACGTTTAGAGTGTACGACACGGGGACGATACGATATTATTAGTCTTTTGTGTGTCTATTTTTCGTCCCGAAACTTATATGTATAGACACTATTTGCTTTTTTTTTAATAATGTTTTATTGTATGTTTATTGTAAACCGACCTCAAATATTTCTTAAACGTAAAAAATATTTGAGGGTCGGCTTGCTTTAGGTATTTATTCTGATGAATTATTACGAAAAAATCAGAAATCACATATGTCATATGGAATATACAAAGATGTCATAACATTATCTACCACAAAACCTACAGAAATACAAAGCTCTAGTAACTTGCAGTTTAGATACTTATGAAACTTAAATATTAACAAAGTACTTATACTAAACCTAACTGCATTACAATACATATACAAAAATACAAAATACACTCAGGTGTCAAAGTACTCCTCTACATCGCTGTCATATAGAAACGTGCCCAGAGGACTGGCAGTTTTATAACATAGACCGTTTCAACCAGCCTTTCACATTCGCAACGATTAAGAAACTCACAGAGGACAGCTAAGCCCCCTCCCCAACCCCCAGCCCCCTTCCCTTCCTCCATTTTTTTTTTAGTTTACGTTCATATATAGTCCAACGTAAGATTGTCTGGTAGATATTGTTGTTAGCGATATGACAGCCATGGTACTCTTATATTTAGTTTTTGTAAAATTGTTACTATTTTGGTGTACAATAAAGTTTATTCTATTCTATTCTAAGCGACTAGTCGTTTCCATGGGCAGGGCACATTGCTCGCAGAACAGATGGCCGTTGGGGCCGAAAGGTTCTGGAATGGCGACCACGTACCGGAAGACGTAGCGTTGGAAGGCCTCCTACAAGGTGGACCGATGACTTGGTAACGGTTGCGGGAGTCCGATGGATGCGAGACGCACATGACCGTTTGTTATGGCGACGCTTGGGGGAGGCCTATGTCCAGCAGTGGACGTCTTTCGGCTGAAATGATGATGATGATGATGAGTCGTTTCCAAACTTTCCTAGCAAATAATCGTATCATCTAAAAACCTTCCAAGTTTCGTACCCACGGTGGCGGGTAACCACGCTCCACGGCCCAGTGGACACAAGCTTTGTGTTTTTTTTTATACACGCATACATACACACAGATGGACAAACATGAGTGGGTGGCTTTCTGTGCACACTCATTGTTTGGTAACCTTGACCTTGGGGAGATGGAGAAATGGAGCATACTGTATATGAATCTTGTAATAATAGGTTTGTTTGTAGAATGGGGCTTATTTTGGACTGTTTATTTTTTATATAGCCTCTTTCTTATAATGTGAAGGTGAGAACTCTGTAGACTCCGCGAATTCTTAAATTACTTTCCGAATCGCAAAAACAAGTTTTTTTTTTTGTGACGAACTATAAATTTACAGTTCTCAGATTTTTACCTATACTTGTGGTATGAGACCTTGCTTCATATCTACTAAATTTCAGGATTCTAGGTCAACGGGAAGTACCCTATGAATTTTGATTCCCTTGAGAGTGTCGAAATATACGTTTTTTTGCGGCACTTATGCCGCAAAAAATTTGACGAATAAAAAGATACGGCCGTATCTTTTTTTTTCGTCAATTTAGAAGTTTGTTTTTTTTCACAGCTTCAAGGGGCCGCAGATAGATTATTTAGAGCATATGATTTTAATTTCAACTCGATACCTTCACGCGTTCCCGAGATAAAGGGTCCTGACAGACAGGCATATAGACAGACAGACAAACAGACAGACGGACAATAAAGTGATCCTATAAGGGTTCCGTTTTTCCGTTTTGAGGTACGGAACCCTAAAAATACTAAAAACTAAAAAAAAAAAATAACATAAACTCGTTAAAAGGCCCGTTTTAACATTTGAGAAATACCCTAGAATATAACTTGGAACGAAACTGAAAGAAACAATAAAATAATAATTAATTACATACCTAGTGTTTTAAAAAAATACATACATTTTTTGGCGCGTTAATAATAATGTAATGAAATATATTGCGAGTATTCTTTTTGCTTATTTAAGTATTCGTTTTGACAGATGTCAAAACGGGCCTTTTATGTTTTGACCACTTTAATGTCTAATGTTGTATAAATATTGGTACGGAACCCTGCGTGCGTAAATCCGGCTCGCACTTGGCCGGTTTTTTTTTTTGAGATGGGATATCATCTCTAAATAAACTAACACCCAACTATGTGCTTCAGTAGCCCTTTCCGTTCTAGGGACACGATCACTTTCAATTGCTCCCGCAACCTTAGCAGGCATCGGCCCTTTTTTATTATGTATAGGCTCGCGTTTGACCACTATCTCACCTGATAGTAAGCGATGATGTGGCTGATGATGGAGCACGCCTTGAAGTAACCTATTCAGACCCCTAGGTTGTAGCAGCTATCAGAAAACACAAGCTCCGGCAGGAAATTCCACTTCTTAGTTCGCACAATAAATGTGTTCCCAAAGCGCTTTGTATGTATGGGTGGGATGGGCTCTACTGGGCTACAGTTAATTTTTTAATTATCACACAAATAAACCACACTAAATTACTTCTATACTAGCCTTGAACAACATCTCATAATAATGGTGTCAAGATGACACTTAAGCTACACTAACCAGCATAAAATGACCTCACATTGTACAGACCTTACCTACAATGAGAGATCAACTTACACCGGACAATCAAAAAAAAACCAGTATAATCTAACCTTGGAATGTGTAGACCCTGTTTACAATGACAGTTCAGGTTATACTGGAGTTGATTACTTAATATGTCGTCGAGCGTACATCCTTATCAGGCTGTTGTACCCTCAAGTTCGTTCACGCGTGCTTCCTTGAAGGGTAAGCAGGATGCCAGTAAACCGTTGGTGCCCTCAAGTGGAACGATGAGGTAAAAACGTGGAGAATTGTCTTTAGAATGGTTTGAAGACGGTTAGGTGTTAGTTATTTTCGCGGTTAGATAATAAAAGCTTATTTGTTACTATTTGTACTTTCCTGATAGCTACAACCGAATGAATAGGTTTCTGATTTCCAGCCACCGTAGGCGTAGGCTTGCGGACGGCGAGCAATGTGTAGCTCGCCGTCCGGCCATCCGGTAACCGTTCGGACCGAGCCCGAGTCGCCGACGCTGAGTAGTGTTCCACACGCGCCTTATGAAGATGTCAGTAAAATCGTAGCAGGGTCGAAGCCTACTGGGGCTATGGATCCGCTTCTGAAAGGAAAACCCGGGGTCCTGGAATGCATGGCAAAGAAGGAACTTAGGATTGGGTTTTAGTCAGTAAAAGTCTGACACGTCCTCGCGCTCTCTCTCTCTGTGAAAATGTCAACTATCATGGTTCATAAGATACAGCCTGGGGACAGACGGAGAGACAGACAGACAGACGGACGGACAGCGGAGTCTTAGTAATAGGATCCCGTTTTACCCTTTGGGTACAGAACCCTGAAAAAGATCCATCAATCACAAAATGTCAGTAAATTACTGTTTATAGGTACCTCTTCAAACCCCTTTAGCAAATAAAACCGTGATGTCACAGAATTAAAAACACAATTTCAAAGACATTAAAAATTACAAAGTTTTTAGCTTGTCAAAAGAAACTTCTCAGTGGATTTGCACGCAAAATTGGACCAACAAAGTATCGGAAAAATCCGAAATTACGAAGACAAAAAAAAACTTTAGCATTCAGAGCTTGAAAAGAAACATTCTTCTATTGAAAAGTTGTTGTCAATACATTTCAACATAATACATTAAACGGGAAGAATTCAAAAGATTCAGTTAGCAATTAAAACCTAAGCGGAAGATCGGAATGGAAAGTTTTTTGAAGAACAACTCGCTTAAAACTCCATCATCAATTCATTCGTTCATTCATTCATTCATTCTTATTAAACTCTGACAATTACTGCGAATGAACGATTCTTCGATGTCAACTAATGGAATATTTTAGTGGATTTTTAAGAAAAGGGCACTAAAAGGGTGAAACAGGACCTTTAGAATTTATTATGAGTTGCTTAAATGAAAATATTGATAGCTCTTTTATGCTTGAAATGATTGATTTTAAGTGCTTTGAACTCTTGGGCATAAAAAGGCCTGCTTTATTATTTAGTTAGTCTTTTAAACCTAGTCCCAAATTACAAAGATCACTGTACCCTTTTCTTGGTCTTTACAATTACAAGTTCATATTAAATTGGTGAAGGTGGTGGGAATCAGATGGTTGCGATATGCATAGAACTGGTGGTTATGGTGACACTTAGAGGAGGCCTATGGCCTAGACGTCTTTCTGCTGAATTTTTTCTGATTGGACTTAAATAATTTGCAACACGGAAAGGTAACAGACCTTTTTTTGAGCATCGAAAATTATTAAATAACTTCTCCCATATCCAAAAAAACTCATTTTAGTCAGTGCTAGGTACTAAAGGTATATCAAGCTGAGTCCTGGTCAAGCTTTAAGAAATTTAAATGCCTAAAATATGATGAAAAATTTTCACAAAAGCATTCTGCCAACCTAACAACAATTTGAACAAAAGCATAGCGACACGATTGTCAACTTTATCAAAAGAGTATATTTATATCATAAATATTTTCTTTTATAAAATGCTACAATTTGTCCTCTATTTCAAAGTCGCTGCCTCTTGGGACGTCGATTCAATTCTCATTCGAGGTATTATTAAAATATTCTATTTGAAACGGTCGGTAACTGGTCGGAACAGTCTAGAATTTCTAGATATTAATTGGAAAGTGTGTTGGTACTACTGGGACTGGAGTAGTTTACTATCTATGGCCAGTGAGTGGTTCATTAATTATACCTAGAGGGTAGTTTAGAATTGTATTAAGTACACACTTTACTTTAATTGAGCAATTTATAAATTGCGTTGTTTAAAAAAGCTGGCAACACAGCATTAAGTAAACATCGCCGCGTATTTTAAAACTCAAAATAAATAGTAAACCATAGTATAAGTGATGTGTATTGTAGTGAATCTTACTAGACGTATCGAACTACTTATGTGAAATTGTTGGTGACTTCTATAAACCAAGACATGCAATAAAAACATTGTGTTTAATATTTGGACTTTTGAACGTTATTGTGCTTCAAAAAGTGCTAATCACGGACAAAAACAAGTATACTGGACCCATACAAAGGTACTCTCATCATTAGAACATTTAAAAGCATAATAAGTGGCGAGTTAATTACTAGCAAATGTATTTAAAATAATAAAACGGTTAAGTACAATGTTTTGTTTTAAAAAGTGAACTTTGTACCATAAGTGGCGCCCCTAGTAGTGAGTAGCGAAACAAATATTGACATTGACGTTTTAAAAATTTACATTAACATTAGGGTTGCTACTACTAATAATAAATACTTCATGGCAAACAGCGCCATCTAGTGTCAAGGAGCGGAAATGAAATTGACACACTGACCAGTGTTGCTATTATAAAAAAAATAGAAAAGTGTTACTACAAAAAAACTTGTGATACCAGAATAAGAAAATTAAGTCTTTTGGTAGAAAATAAAAATATACACTTGTGTATTTTTGGAATTACTTAAAATTTAAATTAGGTACAATTTAAGAAAAAATAAATTGACTTAAAAGAATGAATTTCTTTGGAAATATAACTCATCGAAGACAACGCACCCAATCGGAACCGGATAAGGATGACAGCGACATAATTTCGCAAACGATGGATTGTACCTCAAATTCTATGCCAGATATATCTGAGGACGAGGGTGATAACCGAATTACTATTTATAAGAAAGAGATAGAAGAACTAAAAAATCAATTGCTAAGTGCGCATAGGGAAATTGAAATATTATCGCTAGAAAATAGTAAGTTAAAGCAAAGTAATGACGACCTATTGGAAAAAAATAAAACATACAAAGTAATTGTTAGTAGTCCACTTAAGTCCAGAGTTCAAACACCAAAGAAGAACATTCATACTCCTTATACAAAAACGAAACAGACGCAGACATCGGAAAGTTTGACAAGAGCGCCAAGCGGACATGAAGTTAACATTGACGCTGGATGTACTCAAGGTGTCGCCTCATTGAATAATATTATTAGCGCAAAATCTCATGTTCCATCACCTCCACCTGTGAAGAATAACATTTGTATTTTGAGTAGTGGATGTTTTCCAACAGAATACAAACATTGAGTGAAAGAACCCATTTAGGGAACTTTAATATGTGTCACTACCGTACTCCCAGATGCGGAATGAAATATTTGTTAAAGGACATTGATCTAAAAGTACGTAACTTCTCTCGATTAGATTATTGTATTATATTTATTGGTGAAGACGACTTTACAAAAACGCATAATTATATTGAGTTTGTTACTTATATTAGAGATAAATTATTACCACTTAATCATACTAACTTCATAATATGTCTGCCAACTTTTAAATTTATGGACAATACAAATATAATGTTTAACAGCAGAATTGATACTTTCAACAATCTAATTTACATGGATGTTGAGACTTACAATTATGCATTTATACTAGATTCAAATCTTAATCTTCCATACACGTGGGATACGTATAACCAACGGCATGCACACCTGAATAACAAAGGCTTTATGAAAGTTTTGTCAGACTTGCATGATTTAATCTTAGACCTAGATTTTGTAAATACCAAAGACCATATACACTCACAAGTTGGTTGCTCTCAAGAAGATAAAACTGAACCGCTAATATTAACAAAAACAATAGAGAATCAGTTTTTTCTATAACTATCACCTTACCATTCTCCATCAGAACATAGCAGGGCTTATGAATAAATCAGACCTGTTAGTAGTTAAATTAGACGAGCTTTCTGGTAAGGGAACAAAGGTAGATATTATCTGTATAACAGAGCATTTTATAGAGGCGGGCTATGAATGTATATTGCATATACCTAATTTCTGCCCAGCTGCCTTTTTTACCAGAAGTGTCAAACGTGGAGGAACTTGCATTTTTGTAAGAGCAGGGCTGCAATTCAGAGAATTGACTGATATTGCAAAACAGTCGATCTCAGGTGTTTTCGAGTGTTGCGGTATTGAACTGACATCTTATAATATTATTGTAATATGCATTTACAGGATTCCAAAATATAATTATAATGTATTTTATGAAAAACTGGACAATATATTGAGAAGACTTTGCGTATCTACAAATAAAAAAATTATATTAACCGGAGACTTTAATATTGACGTGTTAAAGAGAAATAAAATCACTATAGAATTTGAAAACTTTCTCTTGCAATATAATCTCAAATTACAACTTGATAAACCAACCAGATTGGCTAGTAACTCTTGCTTAGATAATTTTGCACATTCTTACCGTAAAGGTTGTAAAGCTGAAATAATAGATTTACTTCTATCTGACCACACATCACAACTACTGCAAGTTCCTATTAAAAAAACCTGTATGATTAAATATTGGAAAACAAGTAAACAGGAAATATCAGTAGATAACTTATTGAAATTTAAAAATCATCTAAAAAACCTAACTTTTCGACGAGTATACGAAGCTAAAGACGCAAATGAATCCTACGAAACTTTTATAGATGACTTTATATTGCTATACAAATTGTGTTTCCCAGAAAAAATAGTAACCATTTATACTTGTAAAAAAACCAAATGGATTTCGAATGGGATAAAAATATGTAGCAGAAAACAGAGGCAGCTACTTTGGACATATAGGCATAATCCGAATACAAAAAATAGACTTGCTTTTAAAAAGTATTCCAAACTTTATAGAAGAATAATAAATCTAACCCAGAAGGCCCAAAACAACCACTTCATAAAGACGTCTCAAAATAAATCAAAAGCTGCTTGGCAAGTTATTAACAAGTCCAAAGTATGTCTGCCGCAAGAACCAATATTGACCATACAAAATGATAAATCAACTCTTACACATCCTTTTGACATTGCGAATGAATTCAATAAATATTTTATAGAGATTATAGAAAATAATTCAAAAACAAACCTTAATAATACCCCATTAACAAATTCGTGTAGAAATGTTATTGAAAACTCAACTTCGCAGTCTCTATTTATGCTACCAGTTTCAGATACTGACATTATAAAAGTGATAAGTAGCTTAAAAAATACTAGTACAGTAGGATACGACGGTATTTCAACTAGAGTAATAAAAGATGTTAAGGAGGTCATAGCGACACCGTTATCGCACATAATTAATCTTTGCATTTCCGATGGTATATTCCCTACTAGTCTCAAGAAGGTAGTTATTAAACCCATTTACAAAAATAATGACAAGACTGATGTTAAAAATTACAGGCCTATTGCAAAAATACCAGTTTTTGCAAAAGTTATTGAAAAAATAATATATAATTCCATTTACACGTATTTCGAGAAGTTTCAGTTATTTTGCAATGAACAAAAAGGATTTAGGAAAAATACTAATATTAATATGGCACTATTTGACCTGCTATCAAGTATAATGACTTCTGTGGATAAAAAAAATCCTGTGTGCTCCATCTTCACGGATATGTCAAAAGCTTTTGACTTCGTAGATCATCAGATCTTGCTGCAAAAGTTACACGGGTACGGCATTCGAGGAAACATTCATAAACTCCTAGAATCATACCTAAGTGATAGGACACAGTGTACTGAGATTTCCAGAATTTGTCCTATAAGCAAATTAGAAACTACATATGTCTCTGAAGCGAGATCCGTGAAGTATGGTGTGCCTCAAGGCACTGTACTCGGGCCCCCACTTTTCTTAATATATATCAATGATCTCCCAAGAAATTTGAGAAACAAAATGGTACTTTTTGCAGATGACAGTACGGCTATCATAGAATGCACTGATCCAAACGAATATCGAAACGAGATTAATAACTCGCTAAATAACATTATAAATTGGCTAAATAATAATAATCTTGTGATCAATTTGAATAAAACTAAAATTATACAGTTTCATCAACGACGTGAGAATCCACCCCTTAACATTACCTACGATGAGTGTAAAATAGAAGAAGTTACGAGTGCAAAATTCTTGGGCATAACTGTAGACCATAAGTTGACTTGGAAACCTCACCTAGAAGTGGTTTGTAAACGACTGAGTAAATCTGCGTATCTATTGTTTCAATTGTCTAAGAGAGTTAATTCTGAGACACTGTTAACAGCCTACCATGGACTTGTAGTCTCTATTCTCCGTTATGGTGTTGTTTTCTGGGGGCAATCAACAAATAGGGAACTGGTATTTAGGATGCAAAGAAGGTGTGTAAGATCCATGTATAATTTAAAGTCAACAGATAGTTGCGTTCCCTACTTCAAGAAACTAAAAATATTAACGTTACCAGCTATATATATATTAGAAACTGCATTATTTATAAAATCAAATCCACATTTATTTACAAAATTTTCAACAGTTAAGAAGACCCCCATTCGGAGTCAATATGAAAATCAACTATGTACGTTGAAATGTAATACTGCGTTAATGAAAAAGAGCTTCTTTGGTGTTGCACCAAAGATTTTTAATAAAATACCTGATGCTATAAAATGTATGCCATTAAAGAAATTCAAAAAGTGTCTTCACAAGTTATTAGTTGAGAAATGTTATTATACCTTGGATGACTATTTTAATGATAATACTATTTGATTAAATTATGATATGATGAATTATGAGATTATGTAATTTTATAAATCTATATTATTAATGTTGACTTGGATGACTATTTTAATTTTGGATGACTATTTGATTAAATTCTGTAATTTTATTAATTCATATTATTAATGTAACGGACGAATAATTTCTCGCATGTTCTTTTGTTATGATCTTCTTGTGTGTGTTTTTTGTTTTTCTTTCTTGTAATGGACATTATTAAATTGATTATTTTAATGTATTTGTATAAAATTGATGGAAAATTTTGTTAACTTTGATGAACCTGACTTTAATATTTGTATGTCAACAATGACAAAGCATAGTGCAACACTTATCTATTTAAGACCTTGACATGTATGATTAATGTATATATGTTCTTCACCTATGTTTTACAAATAAATAATTCTGATTCTGATTCTGATTCTGATTCTGCGTTTCATTTAGCCATTTTCTTTTTAATATTCCACAACTATCACACAGCGCCATCTAGTCCCAAACTAAGCAGAGCTTGTGCTATGAGTACTAGACAACTTATAAACATACTTATATATGTCTAAATACAAACATATTATAGATAAATTACACCCAGACACATAATAAATGATAAAATTCAAATTTATTTATTGCTTGTTACAGGTGTATGTATATATATTGCAGTTACTTGTTGTTTGTTGTCAAGCACTGTCATAACTGTCTTTAAAACATCGAGATATAAGTACTAACGTACTAGAGAAGACACCGTGAATTCCTACTTTGTCTCGTTCAACTGCGGCGATCGCGTCGCACTTTGTCGAAGAAAACGCGTAAGTGCCGTGATTTACATGGCGCTTAAGACCTTTTTGCCGAGAATAAATACACTTCCGCAGCAAATCTAGCGCTGTGGTTAATTAGTTACGGTTTAGACGAATTGTTATTATTTTAGCGCTGCAGCGAACTAAAGATTCAAATTACGAAAATAGGACAATTTGACGTAGCTTCTCTAGTACGTTAGTACTTATATCTCGATGCTTTAAAAAATTTAAAAATTCACAATAAACAATATTATCATAACCTGTGCTATTCGATTTGCCTTTACGAAATTCAAATTGCTTTTTTGTGAATATGTGGCTTCAAAATAATTATATATATTGTTATATTTAACTTTTTCGAAAACTTTTGCAGTAATAGGCTATGGGTCTATAAAATTTCATCTGTACCCTATTCTTCTTTTTAAACAATAGATTTATCAAAGTTATTTTTAGTTTTGAGGGAAATATATCCTGATCCAGGCACAGATTTACGAGTATAATGGTGCTAAGTACTGGAGCTATAAGATGAACACGTTTAATTATTTTAGTATTTATATTATCATAACCTGTACTATTAGTATTTTGAAGTCCGTACTCATCACACAAACATTAGTCTTAGGTGGGTATCGAAGCCATGGTTTCCGGCATAGCAGTCAGGGCCACTAACCACTAGATCAACAGTCCAGTATTTTCTTCTAATGAATCGGTCGTGTTATAACTATTTATTATGGTGTTCATCTTCTTCATAAGTGAATAGTTCCTTTGTAGTCCTACCAACTATCTACACAAGCAATAGAATCTTAACCTTAACCTTTTGAGTGCGTAATTAGAGACACAATAGAAAGACAATGGCGCGTTAACGCCGGCGTTAATGCGGGGATCAACAGCTTAAAGATGTACAGATAGCTACAGAACTTGGGTACCCCTCTGACATAAATATACCTTAGAAAAGGCGGGTAAGCAGTTGATAACGTTGTCTGTACCACAACGGATTAAAGCCGAGTAAAACGTCTTCGCTAAGTAAAAAACCTATTGCAACTAAAGTTTCAATACAAAGTGTACTTAGCAATCCCTACTTACCTCCCAGCCAACTTTTCTTTTACCGAATTGAAAACAACTTACGTTCGAGTTAAATTCAATTTTAAGTTGCTAATAAAAGAAACGTAGAGAATAACGTTCTTTATGCATAGTTGGGCAGGAAAAGAAATGGTTTTACGGTAAAAGAAACAGATGAAAAGGTAATTAATGTACTGGGTTTTACGTAGGGGTTGTAAATAGGGGTGAGATCTGTCAAGTGGTTTTAAAAAACATCTTATGTCATTGTTCATATTTGAGTGATGGTTATGGCTGGAGTTAATTTCAACGTATTTTTTGTTTTTTTTTTTATTAATATAAACTGGCAATAGAGCGCAGAATAATAGGTGCTAAGCGAATAGATCGTAGTAGAAGCACCACGCTGTGTTCCATAACTCAAATAGCAGATGTCGGAGAAAAAACAGCCATGCTGAAGTGACAGTGGACTGGCCACGTCACACGAATGCACCCGGACAGGTGCGTGAAAATTGTCACTCACTGGACGCCTTAGGGAGGTCGACGCCGTCGAGGTCGACCGTGGTGAAGGTCGATCTGATCATGTTGACGGGCAAACTTAGTCAAAAATCGCTCTAGACAGAGTGGTTTGTTGTGGAAGGAGAAAGGGGTGGTCTTTGGCTATAAATATATATATGTATATATACACTAGTGCTTGAATGCGATCCCACCTGATGGTAAGCAGTGATGCAATCGTTGATGGTGAAGCGCACTAGTTTATTAGGAGCTTGAACACTGTAGCCTTGAAGACACCTAAATTATAATGGAACGGGATGACCGCAGTAGGCAAATTGTTCCAGTCCTTCAATGTACGCGGTATAAACGATGAGGTGAAATGCTTAATCTGCACCGTAGAGGTTTCAACAACGTAAGAATGGATATCGCGTCACGTCGAGTTGTCCGATGGTAGAAAAAAATAATTTCTAAAGGATTTAAAAAGTTGTAGAGGGATTTGAATAAATAAAGCTCAAGCAAGCAAGCTTATAAATAAAAGGCGTGAAAGTAAATGGAAGCATATTCAAATATTAAAAAAAGTCTTAACCACAAATTCTATGCCACTAAATACCATACACGACCCAACAACTATCAACAACGCAAACTGCCCATTATCCTTTTCGCCCCTCACCATTCACAACAACACCCCCACAGATCCACAACTATATTTTCACCCCCATAATTAACAAGCCTATGAAAAAAATCGACGTGAAAAATGCTGCTTGTATATTTCCCTATTTTTCTTAAGTCTTCAAATTGTAAAAGCCTCTCGTGAAATAATAGAGGGGTAAGTAGAAGTGGGTGCTTGTGTCGAGACCGCCACTGAATGGGGAGTACCCTTGGGTACCAGACATTTGACGGAACTGCATTTTTTTCCTACGTAATTGGTAGGTGGCGACACTTGCTCCTTTAAATTGACTAGGTAATTTTAGTTTTTATATTTTTATTGTTTGAGTTCTTAATTATGAATCCGGATTTAATTAAGAGCGAAGGAGTGAGAATATCAAGGAGCTAAAAAAGCTGTTTAATTAAATTAAATGGTAATTTAGGTCAGGTTTACGTGTATTAATGCTAGGAATTAAAATATTATGTAGTTTTTGGTGAGAACGTATTGCTTCTACCCCATTTTTTAAGGTGGGAAATCATCTAATGACTTTCTCTTACTAGGGTGAAGCGAGAGGGTGAGTCAGTCTCTTACTGACTAAAACCACACCTATGTTCGTTCGCTTGCCTTTTGCATTCTAGGCCCGCAAGTCATCATCAACATCCCTTTCGTACTTTTCCCCATAGCCCTAGCAGGACTCGACCCTGCTGGGCCCCTATACGGTTTGCTGACATCACTTCTATGCGCGAGTGGAACACTACACGCCGTTGACGATTCGGGCTTCGTTCTTATAGGACGAGCGGTCTTAGAGCTATTATTTCTACCCCTCAGGTAGAAGTTAATTTATTACTATCTTTAAAAAAAGTGGTAATGACTTGAAATTGCAATGGGTTCCAGCACATGTAGGCCTGAAAGGGAACGAGGAAGCTGACCGAGTAGCAAAATTAGCGGCAGTAGATGGCAAGTCTATTAGTTACATACCGGATCACTGGGAATTCATTCCAAAATTTAAAATGATATGCCGTAATAACTGGAAAAATCATTTTGATAGTAAATCGATAGATAAAGGCATATGGTATAAAACTATACAGGGTGAGCTTCCTCGTGTACCCTGGTTTGATGACACCAAATTGGGTAGAAACTATGTGAAATTAGCCCTTAGACTTAGATCCGGACACTATCCATCAGCAAAGTTTGCATACTTAATGAAGAAGACTGATTCACCTAATTGTGTAACTTGCAATCAAATTGAAGATGTGCAACATTTGCTGATGGAATGTGTCCGAAATAAAGACGAACGTGAATCATTGCTGAGCGAACTAAAATTAAATAGATTCGATGTAGGTCTAATCCAAAGCATTTTAGCAAAACCGAAATCGGAGGCGGCCATAAAACTATGTCGTTTGATAGCGGTCTCTCAGCAGTGATTCGTTCTATTTAATATGCGTGATGTATGTTAGGTTATGTATTGGTTAATATAGGTATGTATGTGAAGTAATTAGTATAAGGTACGATGGGGCTTTTTTTTTTTTTTTTTTTTTTTTTTTTTTTTTTTTTTTTAAGGTGGTGGTCGTGGTGGGGCTTGCGTGTCTCTGTGATCTTGAGGGCTATGCCGGTAGAGCTACTCATGCCGGAAGGCCTCAAGTGAGAGACCAGACCAAGAGGAACACACTCAGGGCGGAGTCCAGACGGACCGCCACGGAGGGTGCGCTGTCCAAAAGCATCGGCACCAACAGCTGTTGGTGTTTTTGGACAGTGGGTTTTGGAGAGTGGGTTCGCCTCTGGTACATGTCTGCATATCAGACACGACCATGATGGCGAACGTGTTTATTGGGGACCCCACCCCATTGACAAAAAGGCAAAGCTGTGTTCAGCACCACTATGAGCGCGAGTAATAAAAATAATATTACCCCAGGAGGGTACCTGCATGCAGGAGAATCCCTCCCCGAGCAGAGCTCGGGCTGCCCCTCGTATTCTGGGGGGGGCAATTACCGCCTCGGGTCTTCGGACCCCGTACCGTCCTCTGTGGACGCACTGAGCCAGGGTGGCTCACCCGCTCGTAGCGTGGAGTCCCTGGGACCCGTTCCCAGCACATCCGCGACGCCAGCGGGTACCGAACAGGCCGGCAGGAGCTTCGGCCTCAGGGAGGTGAGCGGAGATGCGGCGTCGGATTCCGATACCGGATCTTCGCTCACCCCAGAGATAATGGAGGTTGCAGACACCCTTCCCAGGAGGAACCAGTTCCTCCGGAAGCGCCCCATGTCGGGAGTCGGTCAGGGGTCGTCTTCTGATGAGGCTTCGGCCCGCAAGATTTCCACCGCTGGGCGGGGGGCGGGCCGCAAGACAGGAAGGGGTAGGGGGCTCACTGCCCAGGATGCAGCCAGGCGATCCCTGGAAATCGCCAGGGAGGGGCGCCACTCCGGGGCAATTAGCGGTCAGGGCAGTCCCTCGGAGCCTTCTGCAAGCGAGCCAGATGGCATGGAGGAGGCGATGGCCAGATTCACCGAGGTTGTGGTCGCCGCCTTAACGAGCGTGTCTAAAAAAAGGGAGAAGTCAAAGAAGAGGGAAGCTATCTCCCAAGGCACGACCTCAATTACGGAGGCACTGGGTACCGTCTTGGAGCCCCTCAATAAGAGGATTGGGCGGCTCGAGGCGGACCTGGCTAGTATCCGAGGAGCTGGCCCCGAGACGGCGCCAAAAGGAGGACGCAAACGGTCACAGCCCCAGTCACAGCCCCAGCCAGAGAGCGAGGTCCTGACCCTGCTGCGGCAGGAGCTGGCTGCCTTCCGGCAGCAGCAGCAGCAGCAGCAGCAGCAGTTTCAGCAGCGGGTGCAGCAGCAGTTCTCCGTTCTGGAGGGCATCGTTCTGCGCCCACCGCTTGCGGCCTCCGGCCAACGGAAGGCGGCATCATACGCCACCGCCGCCGCGATCCCAGCTGTTGCGCCCAAGCCGGGCCTGTCGGGACAAGCAAAACGCGGGTCTACGGTGGTGTCGGAACCCGCGAGGCCAGCCCCGGCAGCTAAGCAACAGCAGAGGAAACCAGTTCCCCCCCCTAAAAAAGGCAAGGCGGCAAAAGCTCCTGCTGCGGTGGCGAGCCGGCCTCCTTCGCTACCCCAAACTGTAGAGTCTCCGGCCGACGCCGAATGGCAAGTGGTCGGAGAGAAGAAAAGGGTGGGCAAGGCGGCTAGGGCGGCCAAGAAGCGCGAAAGGCGGCAGCAGCGCAAGAAGAGGGCCCTCGCTGCTAGGCTTCGCGCCCCGACATCCGCAGCTGTAGTGATCACATTACAGCCAGGTGCGGAAAAGAAGGGCGCGACCTACAACGAGGTGATGACCAAGGCGAAGCGGGCGGTGGACCTCACCGAGTTTGGCATCGCCGGGGGATTGCGAATGAGGACCACCGCAACCGGAGGCCGCATGCTGGAAGTCCCTGGTGCGGACAGCGGCCCCACCGCGGACGCTCTGGCGGAGAAGATACGAGCGTCCCTAGACGCGGAGGTGGCCCGAGTATCCAGGCCCACGAAATGCATCGATATGCGCATTATGGGCCTGGACGACTCCGTGACGGAGGACGAGGTGGTGGCCGCGGTCGTCAGGACGGGAAAGTGTCTTGGCGACCAGGTGCGGGCAGGCACTATCCGTGCCGACAACACGGGCATGCGAACCGTCACGGTGAGCTGCCCCGTGTCGGCGGCCAAGGCCATAACTGGGGAGGGCCGAAGGCTCTTGGTGGGCTGGGTTTCAGCGCAGGTGAAGCTGCTGGAGCCCAAACCTCTGAGGTGCTTCCGTTGCCAAGTGGGCCACCATGCAGGGGTCCACTGCACCTCGGAGGTGGACAGAAGCGATCACTGCTTCCAGTGCGGTCGGCCCGGCCACAAAGCCGTAGCCTGTAACGCTGCACCTCACTGTTATGTGTGTGCAGCGGCTGGCAAGCCAGCCGAACACCGGGCTGGGAGCAGGAACTGCGTTCCCCCAACCAAGGTACGATGGGGCTGACATATCCTTTTTGGACAAAAGCCCCTTAATAAAATCTGGAAAAAAAAAAGTTATAAGTTTAGTCTTTTGGGTTTCTAAAAGGATTAAAGATTAAAAAAAAATGAATATTAAAAACTTTGGTTACAAAGTTCAGTGTGTTTACTCTGGACTCATCATCATAAATCTTAATATTCATACTTTTTGAAAAAATAAAACGACGAATTTATCTCGACTTTAATAATAATTGAAAAGCAAAAAAAAAAATACATGTAGAAAACAATCTCCTTTTTGAAACAGTAAAATATTTTAAATTAACAAAATGAGAAATATGCAAAAATAGTACCTATATAGATAAATTAATATGCAGAAAAGCCTTTTTCAAGAATAAATGCATTCTGATTTTTAATATTTCAAGCATGACTTTCCAGTTAAGTTTTGTAGCAAGAATACAAATATGAAAGTTAATTATGTATTGCATATTTTACTCTATGTTTATTTAATGAATGGGTAGAAAGTAATTCATTCACTGATTAAATTTTTCACACAATACCTTCTCGTCTGCTGCTTAACGCAACTTTGCTAGCTAGGTATCTACTCAATTATAAGTTGAGCTGAAATCGTATATTATTTTATTTGATATTGTAAATTATTTATGCAAATAGGCATAAAAATTTTACAATATCAGCAAGCAACGTCGTTTATACCACGTACATCGAAGGACTGGAACAATTGGCCTGCTGTGGTCTTCCCATCCGATTATAATTTGGGTGTCTTCAAGGCTAGAGTGACTAGGCTCTTAATAAATTAGTGCGCCTCACCATCAACGATTGCATTACTACAAACCATCAGGTGGGATCGCAGTCAAGCACTTTTATATGAAATAAAAAAAAAAAACTTGATACTAGTTTATAACAGTTTAGGTTATTCACCTCTCTACCAGTTTTACTTATCCTTCAAAATCGATAGCCTAGGCTGGCAATAAACTTTGACAATAAAATATACGACTCTCATTCTAGACTGAGATTCAGGAAAAATGGCCTTAATGTACCTTTGTATATGTATGGGCTATTGGATCGCTATCTATCACTACCTTTTGTGTTTGTAAAAACCTATTTATTTCAGATACATGCCATTTGAATCAAATTTATATTGGATATCTGGTGATATCTGATCGCAAATCGCATTTGATATTGATTAGTAAGAAAGCAATCAATTTTTTTGCTAAAAAAAAGTATTCTGAAGGCGGAAATTTAATGTAAAGACTGTACGTTGTGAATCATTATTTTATATTGTAAAAAGCACTTTATGATATATTATTATAAAATTATTTCCGCCTAGTGGCAGGGGCTGTTATAATACTATTGTAACAGCCCATGCTTTTATTTAAACTTCATGTACAGTAGTAGAACATAGGCGGATTTAATGCAACAAGGCATTCTCTACCAATTAACCTTTTTTTATTTTATTATTTTTATAGTTATACCTATTATAATTGGAGGATTTGGTAATTGAAGGGGCTTCTGATATAGCATTCCCTCGAATAAAAAATATAGTTAACTGACTACTCCCCCCCTCATTAACTTTATTAATTACTGGCTTGACAGCCAATCTGACTTAACTGACCTTAAAACTAATCTCTTTTTTTTTTCATATCAAATACGAACGTATTATCGAATATTTATATAAATAAAAGGAGAAACAGCCTGACTGATATTATATCAACGCAAATTTGAATCTACTGGGACTAAGAATGTGAAATTTTGCACAAGGTTTCCTTGTATGACGTAGGCGAGCACTTATTAAGCACGAGGATTTTACAAAATTCACCTCCTAAGGGGTTGAAACAGGGGTCCAAAGTTTGTATAGAGAACCCTACCTTCACGCGGGCGAAGCCGCTGGAAGAAGCTAGTTTTATACAACATTATTTTTAGTATAATTATGCAAAACATAAATATATACTTTGTTCAGAATCAGTAACTGAATCAATTCCAAAAATTTTTACTCTATGTTATATTTTTTCCCAAAAATATTTAAAACAAGTTCACAAGTTGGACACCATCGACACTAAGTACAACACAGGTGACGGCAGGTCATAGTGGGCATTGGGCGCCAGTGCACAGCTGGGTGTATCATGTATTTTCTTTTCTTTTTTTTCGTATTATTTCTCACATAATCAATCCATCTTGTCTTTGGCCCAACTCTCCCTTTTCATCCCATAAACAAGTCATACTCATAACTGTTTAGTAACATGCATTAATAAATTAGACACGATGAATGCACCGTGTCTAATTTATGTACACACAAATACTTATGTAAAATTGTTTACATATTTAAAAATAGTTAAATAAAGTTAATAGATATAGGTATATATATAAAATAATAATAATATGTTAAAATGTGTATATAAAAAAATCATTGGGCATCAAAAAATCATTTGTGTAAATCGGTTAAAATGAAAAACCAACCGAAATCACGATATTACAAATTTTTGTAATAGATTTTTCGAATACACCATGAAAAGTTCCATGTAACATAATATAAAGTTACACCCATACCAACTTTTATAATGATGATAAGCCATCAACCCACAAAAATAATGACCAATTTTATCAACAACAAAATTACTGTGACCAAAGCAATCTGGCACCTCCTCATATATTAAAAAGTAGCATGCTCGTAAAAGTGACGTCATCCCCCAAACTGTAAAATACGATAATTAAAATATTATCCCACAAAACCCATCTGTTTAAGTGGTTAATTTTAAAACTGGCCAAGTGCGAATGGGACTCGCGAACAAAGGGTTCCGTACCGTCCACTAAAAATGAGCTCATTACACCCCCTAGGGGTTGAACCGTGAGCTTAAAACTGAGGCATTCAGGCTATACGCCACTTCACCCCCTTGGGAAAAGGGTAGTTAGCATTCATTGGATTCCCGACAATGCTCCGATTTCCCCATTGATTTTTTGTTTTGTTTTCCCCGTGTTATTTACGGTGGTAAGTACTTGAATTAGTTTGAAACTTTGCTGTATAGATTTTGTTGGTGAGGTAGGCTTTTTGATTGGTATAAAGGTATGGTATAGAGTTACGAGGAACAGGGAGTAAAATCACGCAAACCTTCTTTGATAAAGGAGGGTCCTCCAATGAGACGGACAGATGGTATTGTGTCTTGTACAGGAAACTACCCGATAGTTAAATTCGGACTGTTGATATTTTAATAGCGTGGAGAACTCTAAGGCCCCTCGCCCACGGCGACTTCTTGTAGCGATGCTGTTGCGCGTTTTGTAAGCGCGCGACAGCATCGCGACTGTATCGATGCAAACGCGCTACAGCATCGCGACTGTATCGATGCAAACGCGCTACAGCATCGCGACTGTATCGATGCAAACGCGCTACAGCATCGCGACTGTATCGATGCAAACGCGCTACAGCATCGCGACTGTATCGATGCAAACGCGCTACAGCATCGCGACTGTATCGATGCAAACGCGCTACAGCATCGTGACTGTATCGATGCAAACGCGCTACAGCATCGCGACTGTATCGATGCAAACGCGCTACAGCATCGCGACTGTATCGATGCAAACGCGCTACAGCATCGCTATAAAAATTCGCCGTGGGCGAGGGCCCTAATACCGCGATGCAAGATTTTAAATTTTAGTTCCTTTAAGGCGTCATAGATGTCCCTATCTAAAAATCCCCTTCGGAGATAAGAGATCGATGGTTTTTTTGATATTCTAGAGGAATAAGTTTCAATTACCTATACCTATTTATAGACCATATAGCAAAAGTAACCAAGTTTGTTTTGTTAGGTAATTGATGAGCCATCCTGGGATGATACTTTTAGTGCACGATAAAAATACCAGTGTTGTGTGTAAATTCTTCTGTAATAATCTTGCCTTGCCTCAATTTCCTGAGTATTACAAGGATCATGACCTGCAAACAATGACACCCACATAGACAGTTTTAAGGCACTAGCTCCCGAACAGTGCCATAAAACAATAACTTTCTGAAGCCTACTACTTGGTAACGGCTGGGTTAATAGATTTGAAAAAAAAATATATTTATTACAGATTCATTTAAAACAATACTAACATAATATATTTTCGTACGACTAATACTTTTACCAGAAAAAAAAAATTAATGACATGATATTTTTTCGCTTGTTTTACCTACTCCTTTCAAACGGCTTTGATTTTTTAAAATATTTTTACACAAAAAATAGCTAGTTAAGTGTTCTTCAGAATGTACAGCCAGGGGCCAAAAGTGCAGTTGCACTCCATCAATGCTAAAGGGTCTAAAATGTCTTTGTAGAAGAGGGTGAATGATTCATGCCTGATTTGATTTGTAGCATAGAACCTATAGTAGGTATTGATTTACTTAGTTGTGGACTATGAAACTTCAACTGCAAAGAAATTTTAGACACTTAAGCATTGGTAGAGTGCAACTGCACTTTTGACCCCTGACTGTACATTACATCTGTAAATCAATCAATATTTCGCAAAGGTCAGCGGGGCTCTATGCGGGCACAAGCGACAGTACGAGTATACTCACTGCCACCTGAGCCCACATACCTTGTTCTGCCGCCTGCGTTCGCATAGACTTCGGTCATTGTTAACGGTTCATACGCCTTAAAAAAAAATCTGAAAAATTAAAATGCCTACGTTATTTATTACAAAATCCAACAATAAGGACACACGACGTGATGAAACCCATTGTACAAAAATACACATAGGAAGTAGGAACCTCGCAAAAAAACGCCATTCATTGCAGTCCCCATAGAATTTTCAATTAAGCCCATGAATCTTGTAGCACAACGCATGGGGCAGCCCTGTCCTATGGCCACCATTGAACTGGTCGTTCGGACGTCCGGCGGGTTTTCGCTTTTATTTTTAAAACCTATTGAAAGAGGGTTAATGAGACCTGTTATGTGAGGTTTTGTTGGTGTCTGTGTGGAGGTGGGAAGGGGTGAAATATATTTGATATTTATTTTCAAGGGGAGATGTGTTTTGTTTTTTTGTGGGATCATAGACACTTGGCATAATATCCCGATCAAATGTAGCGGTAAGTTTTATATTGATTACAGATTATATTTTATAATCCATATTGATTTTTTTTACTTTTTTGTAATATGCAAAATGAATATGTACGAGTATGTGTAGATACAGTTATTGGTCTATTTTTTAGCCTATACTTACTTTTCCATTGCTGGGCAAAAGCCTCCCCCAACTTTTACCAGGTATTTTTTTTGCCACCAGTTTTTTTTTAATTTTTTTTTATTGATAGGCTCGCGTTTGACCACTATCTCACCTATCTCACAGTTAAAAAAATAATATTTCAGACCGTAGTCTATATTATGTGACAAAAATGATATGTGTGTGTATTGTGTGTTATATTATGTGTGTGTTTATAATGTGTCTGTGTGTATTATTGTGTGTGTGTATCTTATTTTGTGTGTTATATTAAAGAACCAATTTAATTATTTATTTTATTTTTGTTTTTCCGGATAGATTTTGGCTTAATCTATATGTTTTTTTAAAGAGTAACTATGTAGTTTCTTGCCTGTTCTTCTCCATAGAAAACAACCAATTGGAACCGGGCGCTAGCTTCCGACGTTTTATAAGTGCCCATGTAGGTCTATCTATAGTACCTATATAATTTTATAAAGGGGTAAAGTTTGTTTTTTTGTTTGAGGTAATCTCTGAAAGTACTGGTCCGATTGCATTTTTTTTTCACAGATAGAAAGCTATTTTATTCCTGAGTGACATAGGCTATATTTTATGTACGCTGGCGAAACTACGGGCAAAAGCTAGTATCAAATAAAATAATATTGAGTTTGAGTTTCGTAGATGTGCCTGTCTCTATAGATCAAAGCATAGTTTAAAAACAACAACCTTATTTTTTTTTTCAGACACATACAAAAACGACTTACCTTAAACGACTCTTACAAATCCACGGATCTACATCAAACATAATTTGAAAGATAAATCACAGGAAGCCTTTTCATAAAAAAAAACATTTATTTACAACCCTCAGAGCTTTCTAGAGCATCTCTATGTCATCACTTGTGTGTAGAGCTCTATAGGAAGCATTGAGCGTGCAATTTTATCAAGAGGCTCTACGCTATATGTGTCTGTGCACTTTGAATTCTATGACTGTTCTCATAAAGTTTAAATTGCAGTGAAGTGCGTATGGAATGAAATAACTATGATTATTTTGAGTAGTACCTAGAAAGTTAATGTTTGTTATGAACTTTAATAATATTATTTAACATGGTAGCTGTCATGTTAAAATGTAGTAGCAACACTCAATATATAATATGTACTGGGGCGATGGATTGGCTTTCGAAAAGGAAACCGGTCCTGGAACGCAAGGTAAAAATGGAATATAGGTGTGGTTTTAGTCAGTAAAAGTCTGACACGCCCTCTCGCCCCACCCAAGAGTGGGAGAAGTCATTGGATGATTTCCCACCTTAAAAAAAACATAATTAAGTTTGACTAGATGAATAACTATAATATATAATAATATTCCACAACTATCACACAACGCCGTCCAGTCCCAAGCTAAGCAGAGCTTTTGTTATGAGTACTAGACAACTGATAAACATACTTATATATTTCTAAATACATACATATTATAGATAAATTACACCCAGACACAGAACAAATGATCGTGCTCATCACACAAACATTTGTCCTGGGTGGGAATCGAACCCACGACCTCTGGCATAGCAGTCAGAGCCACTAACCACTAGACCAACGGACCAGTGAACTATAAGCATTCTCCTCTCGACCGATCTTCCTTCAACCTGAGCGTGGTTAAAAGAAAAAGCTTATTCGTTCATCCAACGTTATGTTTGATAAAGAGGCAACGCGAAAAAAGAGAGATACACCCTTAACGCTTTGTTGGCATTCGGTAATTCCGTCATTCATTCAAATATTTCACAAAACTTGTTCCCGGAATTAACTGTTTTTTTTTTTTTAATTTCAAAAGTTTTTTTTTACATCCTGGTTGTATCTGCAATCAGCATTAGCTATAAGCAGATGCGCTGATGTAATGGCAGTTCGAGTGTGCCCTCCAGTGAAGACATCTCCTCTTAATTGGCTATATTTATTTATATAGCTATTATGTATTTTCACTTTAGTCTCTTTCCTTTCTTTAGCAGCCAATTGTTGATGATTTTCCAGTCTCCCCAGGTATGTCGCAGCAGTTTGGTGGATTTCTTCCTTCACATTTCGAGGTAGTGGTGTATTTCCGTGTTCATGTTGATAAATAATGGGACTTTGCACAGGTTTCTCAATACCATATTTTGTACTCGCTGTAGTATAATTATATTAGGGTCACAGGCGCTGCCTCAAAAAAAAGTATAAGTAAAATTAAAAGTTTTTAGAAAAACATTTCGTCATTCAGTATCTTGATTAAATGTGCAAGGTTTCTATGAACATATTTTTTTTACTTTTTAAATTTATGAGTACATTATGAAGGGCCAAATTTCGCGCCCAATAGCAGATTTTCACAGGTTTTGTTTTTCAGTTTTTCACAAATTTGTGATTTGATTTCAATATAACCCTAGATAATATCGACAAAATATCTGTGTTTTCAAAATATGTCCAGTTTGTAATAACGTCATAATCACGTAAGATCGGTTGTAAATGTTTGAAATAACGAAGATCACAAAACTTATTGTACTTTTACGATAACTAGTTGGAAAATCTTAGGTTTTACCTGTAAATCTTAAGATTTACCATAATTCTAACTTTTACAGTAACATAAATTCACCTAACTCTACCAATTTCTTTTGAAGAATAAAGTCTCGATGTTCAATACTTTGTATTTTTTCCTTTGATTCCAAAATGATCAATCATTGGCCTTAATCGCCTGTACGAGTACAAAAACCCTTGAACACAATTGTTCAGTTTTCATAATACATGATTGATTGACTTACTGTAATCTAATATTTTATACCTTCTGTTATTGTACGAAAATGTTTTTCATGAAACATATATTGATTATTCAGTTATAGATACTTTACTTTACCTGAGATAATTTTGTAAAGACTCCCGTGGAAACTGATGCAGACTTTTGTACTTAATTTTTTGTGCAGTATACATTTTTTTTTATTAAACCACTACACATCACAACAAAATAAAACAAGTATATAATGGGCAATCTTATGAAAGAAAAACATTTTATTTGGCGAAAAAGAAGCAATCTTAGGACTAACTAATTACAGATTATAAACCTTTTCCATGAAAAAATATCCGTAAGCACCACGTCCGCGTCCGCGCAAAACGGCCGAACGCTCAGCATTATGCCGTGTCCACACGCAAAAAGCGTCGAGTCCACAGCGCTGATTTTCAGCGTGGCCCGGTGACGGTGTCGACTAACAGACGTCGGCAACGGTATTGTGTGCTAGATATAGATTTGAGTAAAACAAATAAAAATAAATTTTAGGACAAAATCATAAATAGAAAAAACAATAATAAACACAGGGCACTTATCTTATAGACAACCTTAGGATATACTGAACGAAAGGAGATATATTTAGGTTTGTAAGTTAGTGTACAAACATCATAACAAATACAAACAAGACCTAATAATACAAAATACATAAATACGATACCAAATAATACAGTTATAAATATCAAATTGAGAAAATAGAAGGAAAAATAGACTGACAGGTTAAGCAGATTGATTTTGAAATCAAGTAATATAAAAAAAAAACTGTTATTCTGCGAAAATAAGCACAAAAGAAACATAAAATATAGATTTTCTAACAACATGGCTAAGGAGTGGAATTCCTTGCCGGAATCTGTTTTTCCTGATGGCTACAACCCGGGAATCTTTAAGTCAAGAGTGAATAGGTTACTTCTAGGTAAGCGCGCTCCATCGTCGACCGCATCGTCGCTTTCCATCAGGTGAGTTAGCGGTCAAGCGCGAACCTATCAAGAATAAAAAAAAAAAAAACTAAGAAAATTACAAAATTAAAATTTCACAGAAATAGACAGACATTGAAAAGACAGTCAAAATGTAAACCCAGAATAAAAGTAACCTAATTTTTGCTCAAATATTAGCGAGTGAATGAATGAACGATATGAATGGAAAATACCGTCCGCTCTTTCATTCAAATGTAAATGTGAACATTTGCATTCAAATGAGCCTTTCTGGAATTATTACTGTCAACGCACAGCCTAACAATTAAAATAATTATTAATATCACACCGTTAATTATATAAGAGACTAGTTTCCGCCGGCGGCTCCGCCCGCGTGAATATAGGTTTATCCATACAAACTTTAGACCTCCGTTTCATCCCTTTAGGGGGGGTGTCGCCTCCTTCCTTCTGCGAAGCAGTAATGCTAGTGAAGGAGGCGGCCGATCGCGTGAGGCAACGGCCCAACCACCGCCGGGATTCCGGTCCCGATTTCCGGCCACCATAGGCGCGGGCTTGCGGATGGCGAGCAAGGTGGCTCGCCGTCCGACCGTCCGGTAACCGGTCCGGTAACCGTCTGGACCGAGCCCAAGTCGTCGACGGCGCGTAATGTTCCACGCGCGCCTCAAGGAGATGTCAGCAAACCGTAGGGGCCCAGCAAGGTCGAAGCCTACTGGGGCCAAGGGCCTGATTCTGAAAGGAAGACTCGGCCCTGGTACGAAAGGCAACGAAGGAACAGGAGAGGGTTTTTAGTCAGTTAAAGTCTAACACTATCTCCCGCCCCGCCCAAGAGCGGGGATGTCATAAGATGATTTTCCCACCTAAAAAAAAAATCCCTTTAGAGGGTGAATTTTGGAAAATCCTCGCTTAGTGCTAGCCTACATCATAAAAAGAAACCTTGTGCAAAATTTAACTCTCCTAGTCCCAGTAGTTTCGGCTGTGCGTTGATATGTCAGTCAGTCAGTGTCTCCTTTTATATAATAAATATAGATATGGCAGACAGAATTTTAGTCATTTCGGGAATTCAAAACACCAAAATTCCAAAAATCATTTCAGCCAAAGAGAAATCATATAAGAGGAATAATGTGTACCTATGTATATATAAATTATTGCAAAGTTATGTATTGTATTTATAATAATTCTTCTATACTCGTATTTGCCACCTAACTCCTCCTTAATGGCTTGACTGATTTGGACCCGCTAGATGGCGCTGCGATTGGGTTCTCAATTTTTTTTTTCAGACGAAAAGCCAACTTTTGGACAGGGTAACGTCTGTCATTACCGCTAGTTTAATATATGTATATGCTTATTTATAATGTATTGTTTAATTAATTTATTAGCAGTACACCGCAGATTACCCCCTGTATTATTTTAAGTTCTTACGATGCGTCCTAAGGTTGTCTGGTAGATATCACTGCCAGCGATAAGACCACCATTGTACCCATAATTTCAGTTTGTGTATAAGTTGTACTACTTTTTGGTGTACAATAGAGTTTATTCTATTCTAATCCTGTTATTCAGATGAGGAGTTGCGACTGAAGGAATACGGGTGGTTTCTAGTCAGTGATAGTCAGACACAGTCCCTCGCTCCAACCAGAGCAAGAGAAGTTACTTGATGATTTCCCATCATAAGAAAACAGTGAATTTTCCAAGTTCACATAGATGGTTAAATCCTAAACTATGCATAGCATAGCATAACATAGTCGGCCTTATAATGTTCCCACTGTTGGGACTCAGGCCTCCTCTCTAGGAGAGGGAATGGGCCGTAATCCACCACGCGGGCCCAGTGCGGGTTGGTGGATGTCACATGTCTTCGAATTTTTGGCTCTAGGACATGCCGGTTTCCTCACGATGTTTTCCTTCACCCTTAACTATGAGACAAAAACAAAAACTACTCAAAGGAAACTCGGGCCCGATTTTGATAAATACTAAAACTGCATAATATTAATTAATAATTGTTTTTTTTTTTAAAAGAAATGCGAAAGTTTGTGAGAGTGTTTGTGTGTGTGTGTACATCTGTTACTTCTTCACAGATTTCAATGAAACATAGTACACGGGTAGACCATGATACTTTTTATCACGGGAGTACGAGTATATTCATTTGGGGTAATTTTGTAATTTTACGCGAGCAAAGTCGCTATTAGCAGCTTGTTAAAAATATTCCTAGCAAGTTAACAGTAGAAGTAAATTTGAGGTTATTGACTTTCGAGTATGTTCTGTGAGCTAAAGTATTTTTTCTTTTCTCAGGTACGTTTTCGCTGACATCTGAAAAAACAATTTCAGTTTCGTTGTTTGCGTAAGTAT
The DNA here is from genome assembly GCA_905147345.3 of Mythimna impura. NCBI lineage: Eukaryota > Metazoa > Arthropoda > Insecta > Lepidoptera > Noctuidae > Mythimna > Mythimna impura. The sequence goes on along the minus strand of LR990367.1, from coordinate 20,384,689 downwards.
ATTATTAAAGTAAGATGGATAGGTATATGCTAAAGTGGTTAACTTACTTTGTTACAACGAACTGTTTGTATACCTAATGAAGAAGATAGGCTCACCAAATGGCACGACTTGTGGTAAAATTAAGGACGTACAACATTTGCTCATGGAGTGTGTTCGAAACAAGGTAGACAGGGAGAGTCGGTGATGAGTAAGTTTTACATTAATAAGAGAGATATTATGAGTCATTTAGATTGGTATAGCGAAAGGCAGAGAAATAACAGCCGTGCTATTCTGTAAATGGTAAATCATTTCGAAAATCATTTCACAAATCATCTCGAATGTCACACTCAGCGAATTGTATTTCAAAATACCAAATCCTATAGACAAATTTGTAGACAAACGTCAAAATACTCAACCGTTTTAGTTCCTCTCACTTTGATCATCACTCGGTGGCGCCAGTGTTAAATTCACTTCATTTCAGAATAAGAAACTTTGATTTCACTGCGGATTCAGAAGTGATTTCGCGAATAAACTTTTCAAAATAGCAATGCTGGTGTGGTTTTAGTAAGTAAAAGTCTGACACGCCGTCTCGCTCCACCCAAGGGCGGTAGATGTTATTAGATGATTTCCCACCTAAAAAAAAATACTATCATGTCATGTTGTACCAATTAACGCTCGTTTCAACAGTATCGTAAGTTTTACGGGCTTGAAGCACGAAATTACTTAACAACACTATTTGTAGTAAACCGAGTTACGTGGTAATTATATAGCAGGTCTAATAGTGTATGTCGTGGTACCCTAAGGACCGTAATCGTTGGCAATTTACTTTAAAATCACACTTATAAAGGTGTAAGTTTATGAGGATGTATGTGTGTCTTCGCAAGATTCTGCAATACTTCGGTCTCATTGCAGGGAAAGACGGTGGAAACCTCTAAAGGCCCACCCTGACCGGTTAAGTTACTCACATACATACATACGAGTACATACATGAACCCTCAAAACATAACACTCCTTTTTGGGGCAGTCGTGTAAAAAGCCTCGCAGGCGCAGCCCAATACGTTGGGCCGACCAAATCCGCACCGCTCTTGACTCCACGATAAACAAGGCTCTTCACACCGCCAGAGTCAGGAATAGATGGAGGAATATCATAAAAATGAGAGTGATGAAGCAGGCAGGTCACGACCCTCAGCATTGAGGAGTACGACGCAAGGAGGAGAGGGGGGGGGGGCACATGGGCAGATCCTGTCCAGGAATAGCACACCAAAAATATGTTCCCTTAGAATAATGCGTACACCTTCACAAGGTTCTACAAATGACAGCTGGGACCAAAGGCACGATGGGCGCAGTCGTTGAGCTATTGGCTGCTGCGCTGCCCTGCGTTCAAAATTGAGGTTAGAGTTAACTCTAATGACGTCATCAGGGTAGATACTCTACCCTCGCATTTCTGAACGCGAACGTAGAGTTCAACTGTCAATGTCAAGCAAGTGTCATTTATGGTCGCTTACACTAACCTACCCTGCTCGGAGTTAGAGTTAGTTGGGTTGGGTAGCTACTCGTGCGGTGATCTCCTTTTGTTGCGGTGATCTCCTTCTGTGAAGCCGTAATTTCGCAGAAGGAGGCTGCGGAGAGGGAGAGGGAGGCCGTGGCCACTCTCCTGTGCCGCAGCAGGCGAACCGGGCGTCGGCGGAGGGCAGACAACGCCCTCTTCCAGCCCCCATAAAGAGGTCCAGAGGGACGGCGGACTCGGGGTCGTCCGCCGTCCCCCATCCAGCAAGACCCGAGGAGGCAGCGCGTAGTGTTCCACGCGCGCCCCTTTTGGACGTCGCGAGGGGAGGACACATCACACTCCCCCCGGCTTAAGGTGGCCCGCGTAGGCGGGCCGGCACTAGCCGAGGATCATGGATGGCGTATCAGCTCCCACGATCCCCGGTCCAAGTGTGGGTGGGAACACCGAGGTGGTTTTTAGTCAGTAAGAGTCTGACAGACCCCTTCGCCTGCCCCAGGCGAAGGACATCCATGAGGATTTTCCACCCCGGCAACAAAAAAAAAAAAAAGGGTAGCTACTCGAGTTATAAAAGAACCCTGGGTTGGAACTCGAAGCATTTTTCAACGGTTGGAGTAGCGTTTAGTTAGACCCCTAGTTAGGGGCAATGTAGTGCTTGCCTGCGATCCCACTTGATGGTAAGCAATGATGCCATCGTTGATGGTGAGGCGCACTAATTTATTAAGCCTATGCACTCTAGCCTTGAAGACAGCTAAATTATAATCAGACGGTAAGAACGCAGCCGGCAAACTGTTCCAGTCCTTGGATGTACGCGGTATAAACGACGAGGCGAAATGTAAGTTTGGATACTCTCCGTACGTTTAAAAACAATAAGGCGTAACGTACTTCCGAGGTACGAAGAAATCTCACTCCACAATGATTTTGGATCTCTGTCAACTCTCCACGAGTTATCCCCATTTACAAAGAAAAAAAAACTGCCCCATAACAGTAGCAGATGCCACATTAAGCATTCGAGCCGGTTCTCGAATAAATGCTGATCCACAAGCATAACGCGAAAACAATAGATTGATTCCGAAGAACATTCGGACGCTATTCATTGTCGGGGAGCGCGCGGGGAATTGGTAATTTTTTATTTTCTGGAATAGGGTTCCGTGGTTTTTAGTGTAGCAATACATCTGCTGACATTAACGGAAGGTTCGGTATATTTGAATGCATTGAATGGGTGTATATGTAAGCATTTTTTTGCCATTGCAGGTCTTAGTTTTTGACTTGACTTAAGATCCTATGTCCCCTAGCTGGGGCAGAGGGCATCGACAGTAGTCACCCATCGTGACCGGTCTTGCGCTCTACGCTTCACCTTGCTCCATGTCAGTCCGTGGCCGTCGCTTCTGCCAACACGGTGCGTCGCCAGGTTTGCCGAGGACGGCCGCTTCCTTTTTCCTTGAGGATTCCAGTCCAATGCCTGTTTAGGTATATGATTGGAATCCCTCCTAAACGTGTGACCAATAAATACATCTCCACTTACCACGTTTGATCTGGTGGTCGATCGGGCTTTTGTGGCATTTCTCCAACACCACGTTAGAGATGGTCTCGGGCCAGTAAATCCCGACAATGTTTAGTTTTTGGTAAAAATAATAAACTCCGCCTAGCCCGTTCCGTCATCGGACCACCAGGCGTACGGCAATGCGACACCGGTACATGGTGGACACACATTCATAGTGTGTACAGCTAAGGAGTGGAATTCCTTGCCGGAATCTGTTTTTCCTGATGGCTACAACCCGGGAATCTTTAAGTCAAGAGTGAATAGGTTACTTCTAGGTAAGCGCGCTCCATCGTCGACCGCATCGTCGCTTTCCATCAGGTGAGATAGCGGTCAAGCGCGAACCTATCAAGAATAAAAAAAAAAAAAACTTGCTAGAAAGAAGAAAGAAAGAAAAAGAGTTTATTCACGTCAAATATAGCGCATACCTTAAAAAACCACCTACCTACTTTCTTTAGGGCTTTTATTATCATAGAAATCCTACATCAATGATATGGCCAAACGAGGATTGACATATCATGAAATGTTAACGTTTAAACGATCTGGCCAGTTTTACTTGGCCATTTCATGAGGTGATCAATTATAAGATCGGGTTACGACTTATACACATTCACACTCAACAACTTTCGCCTTTATAATATTAGTGTAATTTCTTTCAGTTAAAAAATGCATGCCTTTTGTCATTAGTGTATATAATAAATTAGGTTATCAACAAATTTACATATACACATTACAGACTATAAAAATCCGACTATAAAAACAAACAACAAATAACAATTCACATTCAAATTAATTTAAATTATAATAAGCTATTAACTCACAGTTGTTCAAATAAATAATTACAATCTATAAAATCCATTATAAAAATAGTAATTATAAGGCGGTTTTAGTCGAGATCGATTAACCTTTTGAGGGCGTAATTAGAGACACAATAGTAAGACAATGGCGCGTGAACGCCGGCGTTAATGCGGGGATCAACAGCTTAAAATCGCCTTATAATTAATATAATTAATTACTATTTTAGGTAGGTACCTGTGATGTTCAATCGAACTCTGAGAATTATGATTTTTATTCATTACACAATGAATCATGTAAGTTGACCTAATGAGGTCCTAAAGTGCTTAGAAGATTGAAAATAAACTAGCAAGATTTATAAACTCGAAAATATACTACTTCATTTGTAGACAAAAAAAAACTGTACCATCTTTCTGGACATCATTTTTGGACATGTTGACACTACACATACGAAATCTAAACTCGAACAACACTCACAACACAGCAAAATTCCCTGTCAATTTTCCGCCAGAAATCCTTACAGAACCACAAAATTTTAAAAGCTTTTTCGCTTGACAGTTTTTTTTTCATCGGCTCCTATTGTGAGTCGTAACTAGATTTGAATGTGTTGACAATGAATCGTTCGCCACTCGAATTCTCTAACAGAACTGAAAAATTTTCGCGCATTCAACGCATATTGAGTTCATGAATAAGTTACTTTAGTGGAAGTCGGGCTTTCGAATAATATGGTAACTGTAGGTACGTTGTCTTTTGTTTTGATTGGGGAATGAATATTGATAGGGTTTCTGATTAAAGATATTTTGTTTAAGGGTTAGATAAAGACCTTTTATTAAGTTTGGAAGTGGTATTTTTACTTCGTATAAAATCACTAGCTGTTGCCAGTGAAAGCAGAAAATTGTCTCAAAGAAACAGTACTTTCGATGATCGCTGATGATGATGGCATCTATTACGAGTATGTACGTATTTGCGTCTACTATAGAATTTTAAAACACTTTTTTTATTGTCGATGGGTTCGCGCTTGACCGCTATCTCACCTGATGGAAAGCGACGATGCGGTCGACGACGGAGCGCCCTTACCTAGAAGTAACCTATTCACTCTTGACTTAAAGATTCCCGGATTGTAGCCATCAGGAAACACAGATTCCGGCAAGGAATTCCACTCCTTAGCTGTACGCACAATGAATGTGTTCCCGAAACGTTTTGTGCGTACAGGTGGGATGTCAACCATGTACTGGTGGCGCATCGCCGTACGCCTGGTGGTCCGATTCTTGTACAATAACATTTTAAACCAGCTCTCCTACCAGCGGATTCGCTCGTGTAATAGTAGATAATTGTCCCAAGGAACAATATTCCTGGTATAAAAAGTATCTTATGTGCTGTTCTTGGACATGGTCTAGCCGTGTGCCAAATTTCAACTAAATTCATTCAGCCATCTGAAAGTGAAGAAGTAACAGACATACACACACGCCTTTATAATATTAGTGTAATTTATATAATTATTATGTAGAAGTACAATAGTCTTCTTAATCTAAGGGATTCGTAGCACTTTAGAAAAATATAAATATATATATAGCTGTAATTAAAAAATATAGATCTAGAAAATATCAGCAGACTTTTTTTTTTCTGATTATGGGAAACAAGAGGATATGTCAGAGTTTTACTGACTAAAAAGAGAGGACATGTCAGAGTTTTACTGACTAAAACAAGGGGACATGTCAGAGTTTTACTGACTAAAACAAGAGGACATGTCAGAGTTTTACTGACTAAAACAAGGGGACATATCAGAGTTTTACTGACTAAAACAAGGGGACATGTCAGAGTTTTACTGACTAAAACAAGGGGACATGTCAGAGTTTTACTGACTAAAACAAGGGGACATATCAGAGTTTTACTGACTAAAACAAGGGGACATGTCAGAGTTTTACTGACTAAAAAGAGAGGACATGTCAGAGTTTTACTGACTAAAACAAGGGGACATGTCAGAGTTTTACTGACTAAAACAAGAGGACATGTCAGAGTTTTACTGACTAAAACAAGGGGACATATCAGAGTTTTACTGACTAAAACAAGGGGACATGTCAGAGTTTTACTGACTAAAACAAGGGGACATGTCAGAGTTTTACTGACTAAAACAAGGGGACATGTCAGAGTTTTACTGACTAAAACAAGGGGACATGTCAGAGTTTTACTGACTAAAACGAGAGGACACGTCAGAGTTTTACTGACTAAAACGAGAGGACACGTCAGAGTTTTACTGACTAAAACGAGAGGACACGTCAGAGTTTTACTGACTAAAACGAGACGACATGTCATAGTTTTACTGACTAAAACGAGAGGACACGTCAGAGTTTTACTGACTAAAACGAGAGGACACGTCAGAGTTTTACTGACTAAAACGAGAGGACACGTCAGAGTTTTACTGACTAAAACGAGACGACATGTCATAGTTTTACTGACTAAAACGAGAGAACATGTCAGAGTTTAACTGACTAAAACGAGAGGACATGTCAGGGTTTTACTGACTAAAACCCACCTGTATTCCTTCAGTTGCCCTTTGCGTTCCAGGGCCACGATGATTCTCCCGAACAATCCCGCAGCACATGAAAAGCTTGATTTTAGCAAAATTTGATATCTGAGACTATTCAAATCAAGTCAACTGCATCAAGAATCTAAAAACAGACATCGTTTCAATAAATCAAGCAGAAAACTCACATTTATATTATGTTCAATTGTTTCTACCCTTAAAATCATTTAACACGAATAAAATTTTACACAACCAAATCAAAACGAAAACCAATGAAATACCTATCACCCCATAAAAAGAGATATGAAATCAATCTCCATACAAACTCACATAACATAACGTAACAAGTACTTATAATGTATTTCCTTGCACGTAAATTTTTAACATCGCCCAAAATGGCTGTTGTAGAATTAATGAGAACATTTCAACTGGCAACCCCAGAGTTTGAATTTATTTTTCATGGCAACATTGGAATAAATTATCTGTGCGTTAATTGTTATCTGTTGCTGTTAAAATTTATTTTATTGGATTTAGTTGTGTAGGGTTGCCTGTGTATCAGCAGATTTTATTTAGTTGATATAGCAGTGGTGGCCCAGTGGTAACGGTCCCGATTTACGAGTTTTAAGTCGCGGGTTCAGACCAAGCCAGGCGTATTACTTTGTGTAATTTATTTCATCACCACTTTTTTTTTTTTCCGGTGGGAAAATCATCTTATGACATCCCCCGCTCTTGGGCGAGGCGGGAGATAGTGTCAGACTTTTACTGACTAAAAACCCGTTGCCTTTCGTACCAGGGCCGAGTCTTCCTTTCAGAAGTAGACCCTTGGCCCCGGTAGGCTTCGATCCTGCTGGGCCCCTACAGTTGCTGACAACTCCTTGAGGCGCGCGTGGAACAACACGCGCCGTCGACAACTTGGGCTCGGTCCAGACGGTTACCGGACGGTCGGACGGCGAGCCACCCATTGCTCGCCGTCCGCAAGCCCGCGCCTACGGTGGCCGGAAATCGGGATCGGAATCCCGGCGGCGGTTGGGGCGTGAGGACCGTTGCCTCACGCGATCGGCCGCCTCCTTCGCTAGCATTACTGCTTCGCAGAAGGAGGCGACCGCCTGCCACTCCTCCTCGCTCCGGACCATGGCCTGTACCAAGGCCCGGCGCGAGAGATCGCCGCTGCCGATCGCCCCCACGAGGACACGGCGTTGCTCTGCCCAAGCGGGGCACACCTCCACCGTATGCTCCACCGTGTCCTCCGGGCGGTCCACACAGTGGCGACACCCGGGCGTCGCTTCCGCACGAATTCGGTGCAGGAACTTCCCGAACTTACCGTGTCCGGTGAGGACCTGCGTCATACGGAAGGTAATGACGCCGTGTTGCCTTTCCAGCCACTCCTCAAAGAGGGGACTTACCGCCATAATTACGGCGTGCCCAATTTCATCACCACTGCTCTCAAGAAAGGAAAACATCGTGAGGAAACCGGTATGTTCTAGAACCAAAAATTCGAAGACATGTGACATCCACCAACGCGCACTGGTCCCACGTGGTGGATTACGGCCCATTCTCTCTTCAAAGAGGAGGCCTGAGTCCCAGCAATAGGAACATTATAAGACTGATTATACTATGATTATGATATAGCCAATCACATTAATATTACAAAGGCGAAAGTTTGTGACTATGTGTGTGTGTATGTTTATTACTTCTTCACGGTCGAACTTCTCCAGGGATCTCGGTGAAACTTGGTACACGGGTAGACAATGATCCTAGAATACCTCAAATGATACTATTTATCCTGGAAGTATGTTCCTTTGAGAAAATTTTCTACTTTCACGCGAGTAAAGCTGCTGGTAGTAACTAGTGGATAATATAGGATAATTTAAAGAATCGCAGCCGTGCAGGTCAATCCAATCTATCAATATCTTCAAGGTTAAGGAATACTTATTGAGTCTGGTTCGTGGATCCATTCATTATATATCAAGGAAGACTTTTCCGAGCGTCGGAAAGCAGCAAAGTGCAGCCGTTGCCGTTAGTCCCGGTTGTGATTAAGAGATACTTATACGATCTTTTTTTTTATTTTTTATTCTTGATAGGTTCGCGCTTGACCGCTATCTCACTTGATGGAAAGCGACGATGCGGTCGACGATGGAACGCGCTTACCTAGAAGTAACCTATTTACTCTTGACTTAAAGATTCCCGGGTTGTAGCCATCAGGAAACACAGATTCCAGCAAGGAATTCCACTCCTTAGCTATACGCACAATGATTGTGTTCTCAAAACATTTTGTGCTGTTTGGTGCATTGCCGTACGCCTGGTGGTCCGATGATGGAACGGGCTAGGCGGAATTAGGTTATGCAATTCCGACGCACACTCCCCGAAATGCAACCGGTAGAAAAACGACAGGCTAGCAACTCGGCGTCGATGCTCAAGAATTTGAAACCTCAACTCGACGAGTGCATTTACATGACGTAAAGTTCTGCAAACGGGTGTTGTGTCTGATCCGGGCAACCGCCTAATTACATGTTCTAATTGTGCAGAGAACTCTTAAACCAATTCTACATATTTAGTCTCTGGTAAACAACGATGTTGTGGAATTTTAAACTACAACGGCCTGAGAACCAACAGCCCTAGGCTATTATTGAAAGTTTTTCAAGGTTCGTAGAAACTATTAGAATATCTAAAGAATTATTATAAAGATTTAAATTCATTTCTAGGTGCTAATCTTTTGAATAATTTTAGTTTTTTTGTTATTATTGTTAGGCTGGCATATGACCACTATCTTGCTTGATGGTAAGAGATGATGTGATATAACTATCACGAAACAGATACTCCAGCAGGGAATTCTACTCCTGTATGCACTATGGAAGTGTTCCCAAATCTTTTTGTGCGTTTATGTGGGATGTCCAACATGTACCCGGCGCATCATCATACGTCTGGTGGTCCGATGATGAAACGAATTGGGCAGAATTAAATTTTGCAATTCCGATGCACACTCTTCGAAATGTAAACGATAGAAAACCGACAGGATAGTGATTTGGTGTCGATGCTCAAGACTTTGATGTTTTAACTCGACGAGTGCATCGTCTCCGATGATCTTCTTGGTTTGTTTCTCAATTAACTCAAGTGTATCAACCTGACATTTGGCAGATTCATCACATAGATAATATTTTTTCACTGATTTATCCCAGAAAATTTACAATCCATAGACTAGCGCTAATTTAGACTTCACTTGAGAAAAGCAGAGTTTCTTAATGGGTTCAGTGTTTGTCACCAAGATATAACAATTAAGCCTGTTAGGACCAATATATAGAAATGTACAGAATGCATAGAATTCTTCCTTTTTCGCAACGGAATTATAATGTAATTTAGACTTCAAAGTAAGGCCCTATAGGTTTTACAGTAGACATCCGTAAACTAGTGAAGCTTGGAGATGTCAAGCAAATGAAATTGGCTTTCAAAAGTCCCATAAGCTAATGCAACATAAAATTCCTTGAACACTTATATACACACAATAGAGTGTACCCTTTTACCATTTTTAAAAGGATTAGTTTTTAAAGTGATGGCATTTGAAGTCCATTAAGTTTCGGTGTTCCCTACTACCGCAGTAGTGCTGACCAATATTTTTTTTAAATAAAAAAGATGCAAATGTAACACTCTACAGCAACGTTAACCAAAAAAACTGACAAAGCGCGCATATTTCCGTAGAATTTTTAACGCGAACCGTCATTGCCAGTAAAAAAATACCGACGCCATGTTAATAGAACAATTTTTGAGTTTGCAACACTGTCGTTTGCCGGGAGTCGATCTAAATTCAAAACGCCAGCTTCGTGTCAAACGGCTATTCTTTATTCGAATATATTTTCCGAATTCGGAACATAATATAAGGCGACCGTTAGAAATAATCGCTTCCACGTACGACCTTTGTTATAATGGGATGCCTTCGTAATTTTATTGCGTTATAAAATACCGTTTTGTTTTGGTGTGACTGCTAAGTATTGGCGGAGAATGTCTCGTTCTAATTTATTGCTAGGGTGATAATTTAATTTAACATTCAAAAGACCTGTTTTAACACGATACTCCTTGGATAGACTAATGTTCAGAATTTTTGGCTTTGACTTGTAACGACTGTCGAAAATCTACTAATGACAACCGGAATTTACGTGCTTTCTGAGCCACGGGGTTTTTGGGTTTTAGATAGGAAATCTCAAATCATCCAATGACTTCCCCCGCTCTATGGCGGAACGAGAGGGCGTTACTGACTAAAACCATCTCCTATGTACCTTTTTTGCCTTCTTCTAAGACCCGGGGTTCGGTCCCTGCTGTGCCCCTACGGTTTTGCTGACATCTCCGTGAGGTGAGCTTGGAACACTACGCGCCGTGGATGACTCGAACTCGGTCCGGACAGCGAGCTACACATTACTAGCCGTCTGTAAGATCGTACCAACGGTTGTTGGAAATCGGGGTCGGTTGGGGCGTGAGGAAGTCTTCTGAGGCACGGGGTGCCATACTAACATAGAATCTAAGTTTAAAGAAAACACTAGATCTAAGCTGCAACACAATCCTAATAGCAATCTTATCAACAATATTACACGATCCACGTGCAATACCTCATCAAAGTCTGTCGTTCAAACTGCGACAATATCGTTCAAGATAACCTGATCAAGTTGAGCGCTTGATATTGTTCGTGGAAACTTTCAGTGTAAACATGCATGGAGTTCCAACGAAGTTGAGATTGTGAAAGACTTTGAGAATATTGTGACCTTGAGTTGCGAAGTAGTGTAAGCTCTCACGTCGTAAGGACTCTCAGGTATGGTACGGGTATGGATGAAAGCTTTTTAAATGAACACGAGCAGGTCATGTTCTGGAATAGGACAAGGGATATTTTTTTTATCTTTCGATAAACTAGGTTCCCTTGGGATGTTTTTCGACTTTTTGATGAGTGGTCTGTACAGTCAAGAAAAAAAGATTAATAAACAGGGTGATGACCCTAAAATCGAATCGAATTAGATTGATTTCCAAGAAATCTTCAACTGTATCTGACAAGAGTGTTTTTGGAAACCGATGTATTGATATAAATGAATTTTAATTTTTATTAGTAAGTAGTTTATTTACTATCAATTTAATTACATATGTTTCATTCATAAAAACGGTCGGTCCATAAAAACTTTAACTTTATCTGACGACCCTGCTTACTTATCTTTGTCGACTGCACATAAATGTACACAAAAGAATTTTTGTAAAAAAAATTTGATCGACAACGTCGATAACATAATTATGATTTAGGAAGAAAACAAATGCCTGTAAAAAATAAAAGCGAATAAATACACGAAATCACCAAGTTATTAACAAACAATATAGGGCAGAAGAAGGAAAAAAAATTAAACATTTGTAAAAAAATATCTTTTCAGTAAAGCAAACGGATCTAGATCACAGAAATTGTTGTTGAAATTAATTGGAAGGCGACAAAGAGGGACGTAAGCCAGCGTTGGTTTAACTGGTAGTAGTGGTGAATAAAGGTCCCTCCCTCCCTCTATGTTTTACGGTTGTTAAGCTCCTTCCAAATATAACAAATAACTAACACTGCACATTTCGGTTGTAACCTCCTGAACAACATTCCTACACGTGTATTCTACGAACCCTTTACTAAGAGCTGTTGTAGCACTATATATCATGTTTGAGTCGAAACTTTTCACTACAGTACCGTGTATTTCTGTTTGACAACAAAACTGCATATCTAATTTCTTGGAAGAGGAAACGGAGGCAAGAATGCTGTTTGTGCATACATAGTTAAGAAGAAATTAGAGTCCCTCAGAGGATCAGTCTCTTCATTTAGAAGGATGTTTATCTCACCAACCCCAAGTATTATGGGACAAGGGCAGGATGATGATGATGATGATGATGATGATAAGAAGACATTAGAGTCCCTCAGATGACCAGTCTCTTCATTTAGAAGCATGTTTATCTCACCAACCCCAAGTATCATGGGACAAGGGCAGGATGATGATGATGATGATGATTAGAAGAAATTAGAGTCCCTCAGAGGATCAGTCTCTTCATTTAGAAGAATGTTTATCTCACCAACCCCAAGTATCATGGGACAAGGGCAGGATGATGATGATGATGATGATAAGAAGAAATTAGTCTCTCAGACGATCAGTCTCTTCATTTAGAAGGATGTTTATCTTATCAACCCCAAGTATCATGGGACAAGAGCAGGATGATGATGATGATGATGATGATAAGAAGAAATTAGAGTCCCTCAGAGGATCAGTCTCTTCATTTAGAAGAATGTTTATCTCACCAACCCCAAGTATCATGGGACAAGGGCAGGACGATGATGATGATGAGTATGATAAGAAATTAGAGTCCCTCAGAGGATCAGTCTCTTCATTTAGAAGAATGTTTATCTCAACAACCCCAAGTATCATGGGAAAAGGGCAGGATGATGAAGACGATGATGATGATAAGAAATTAGAGTCCCTCAGAGGATCAGTCTCTTCATTTAGAAGAATGTTTATCTCAACAACCCCAAGTATCATGGGAAAAGGGCAGGATGATGATGATGATGATAAGAAGAAATTAGAGTCCCTCAGAGGATCAGTCTCTTCATTTAGAAGAATGTTTATCTCACCAACCCCAAGTATCATGGGACAAGGGCAGGATGATGATGACGATGATGATAGAAGAAATTAGAGTCCCTCAGAGGATCAGTCTCTTCATTTAGAAGAATGTTTATCTCACCAACCCCAAGTATCATGGGACAAGGGCAGGATGATGATGACGATGATGATAAGAAGAAATTAGGGTCCCTCAGAGGACCAGTCTCTTCATTTAGAAGAATGTTTATCTCACCAACCCCAAGTATCATGGGACAAGGGCAGGATGATGATGACGATGATGATAAGAAGAAATTAGGGTCCCTCAGAGGACCAGTCTCTTCATTTAGAAGAATGTTTATCTCACCAACCCCAAGTATCATGGGACAAGGGCAGGATGATGATGACGATGATGATAGAAGAAATTAGAGTCCCTCAGAGGATCAGTCTCTTCATTTAGAAGAATGTTTATCTCACCAACCCCAAGTATCATGGGAAAAGGGCAGGATGATGATGATGATTATAAGAAGAAATTAGAGTCCCTCAGAGGATCAGTCTCTACATTTAGAAGAATGTTTATCTCAACAACCCCAAGTATCATGGGAAAAGGGCAGGATGATGCTGATGATGATAAGAAGAAATTAGAGTCCCTCAGAGGATCAGACTCTTCATTTAGAAGAATGTTTATCTCACCAACCCTAAGTATCATGGACAAAGGGCAGGATGATGATGATGACGATGATGATGATAAGAAATTAGAGTCCCTCAGAGGATCAGTCTCTGCATTTATAAGAATGTTTATCTCACCAACCCCAAGTATCATGGGACAAGGGCAGGATGATGATGATGATGATAAGAAGAAATTAGAGTCCCTCAGAGGATCAGTCTCTTCATTTAGAAGAATGTTTATCTCACCAACCCTAAGTATCATGGACAAAGGGCAGGATGATGATGATAAGAAATTAGAGTCCCTCAGAGGATCAGTCTCTTCATTTAGAAGAATGTTTATCTCACCAACCCCAATTATCATGGGACAAGGGCAGGATGATGATGACGATGATGATAAGAAGAAATTAGAGTCCCTCAGAGGATCAGTCTCTTCATTTAGAAGCATGTTTACATTCTCATCTAGACTAGAACTCAACCACACGGACCAAGTACGGGCCAGTAAATCACATGTCTTTGCATTTTTAGTTCTAGGACATCCCAGTTTCCTCACCATGTTTTCCTTTACCGTTTTGAGAACAGGGGTCTTTTTTTTTAATTGACATGAAACAGTGCTTGACTGCAAACTCACCTGATGGTAAGCAGTGAAACAATCGTTGATGGTGAGGCGCACTAGTTTATTAAGAGCCTATTTATTCTAGCCTTGAAGACACCTAAAGTCTTACCATGACATATTAAAATGTCATACGAGCGAGCGAGAAAGAGCTAGCTATCTATATCCCTCTAGACATATCTATCTCTCAACATATAGGGTGTATTAGTAGACACCCTATAAGTATGTATATAGCTCTGTCCCTTTAACAGTTCAGTAAAGGTCGTCAATTGCATCGCGTTAAGAGATCATGGTCGGACCTCTGTGATAATAATTTTAATTCATCATCATCATCATTTCAGCCGAAAGACGTCCACTGCTGGACATAGGCCTCCCCCAAGCGTCTCCACAACGACCGATCCTGTGCGTCTCGCATCCACCGCACTCCCGCGACTCTCACCAGGTCGTCGGTCCACCTTGTGGGAGGCCGCTGCGCCTTCCGGTGCGCGGTCGCCACTCTAGAACCTTTCGGCCCCATCGACCAACCGTTCTACGAGCAATGTGCCCTGCCCACTGCCACTTTAGTTTGGCGATTCTTCGGACTATGTCGGCGACCTTGGTTCTCCTGCGGATATCTTCATTCTTTATGCGATCACGCAAGGAAACTCCGAGCATAGCCCTTTCCATTGCCCTTTGGGTGACTGTAAGCCTTCTGATGAGGCCTATTGTAAGCGACCATGTTTCAGTGCCATACTGGCAACACGCACTGGTCATAGACTTTCGTCTTGAGACGTTTAATTTTAATTACAGAAAGTAAAGCTTACGATAGGTACAACGAATAAAAGCTTTTTGCAAAAAAAAATACAACCGACTTCAAAGTAAAAAAAAACACTGAAAAGTGCAAAATAACTTTAATTTCGGAAGTCGGTGTTTCTATAATAGTTTTGTCTCTTCGTTATTTAACACCGACTTCCGAAATTAAAGTTATTTTGCACTTTTCAGTGTTTTTTTTTACTTTGAAGTCGGTTGTATTTTTTTTTGCAAAAAGCTTTTATTTTACACTTTTTAGTTATGGTACCACCACTAAAAAGTACCCCTCAGCCAAACTTAAATACCTTATAGCCAGAGTGCATCTCATGACAATTCTAATAATCCCAAACACGGTTAGATTACATTAATTTATTACAGAGTTCCGGTGCCTAACTTCAGGCTTCATCATCAGATCAGGTCGATATATTCACCCTCTACTTTCAGTCAGTCATCGACTACACGTATAAACAAAGCAATTTTATTTGTTGAGTTCTGTTCCATATCTTCGAAGTTCATGATTGGATCATAACAATATTTCTATGGGACCAATTTGGAAGCATAAACTTTCAATCAAAAAAAAAATTTTCAAAATCGGTCCACAATTGACCGAGAAATCGGTGAACATACATAAAATACTGGTACTGTATGGTGTCGGACGTAAAGAAGAAGAAATGGGATGGTGCTAATCCCATTTCTTCCCGTGGGTGTCGTAAGAGGCGACTAAGGGACATTTTTTGAGACTGTTAAGCACCCCAGGTCACCGCGTGGTGGCGGGTAAACCACCAGCAACAGCATTCCCAAGGAGGGTTAGTGTCAGGCAGGCGGCCGACTGTAAAACAGTAGCCATATCTCTTACAACATGATGAGTATAAATGGAATGCGCGATAGGGTTAGGGCGTACCCCACAGGCGACGCGCAGGGGCAGCACCCGGCTCCTGTGGGAAATGGACTAGGGTTGTTGCACCATCCCGGGCGGGGGCAACGTAAGAAGCTAGCTCGGGAAATGAGATTGAGGTATGCAAGTTGGAATGTAGGAACAATGACTGGAAGGGCCAGAGAGTTAGCGGATGTATTAAAAAGAAGACGAATAAACGTGGCGTGTTTACAAGAAACTAAATGGAGAGGAACAAAAGCGAGAGAAATTGGTGAGGGATATAAGTTTTATTACAGTGGAAGTGATGGTAAAAGAAATGGTGTAGGAATAGTGTTAGACAGCAAATTGAAAGAAAGCGTGATGGAAGTACAAAGGATTAATGATAGGCTCATAGTTGTGAAGATTATGTTAGAGAATGTAATGTTGAATGTAGTTAGTGTGTATGCACCACAAGTAGGATGCGATGAAACGGTGAAAGAGAAGTTTTGGGAGGATTTTGATAGAGCTATAATGGCCATCTCGGTACATGAGGAATTGATTGTTGGAGGTGACTTTAATGGACATGTAGGAAGAATGAGAGGTGTTTATGAAAGAGTACATGGTGGATGGGGTTTTGGAAGTCCGAACAGTGAAGGGGAGACGCTGCTGCAATCCGCTACTGCATTTGACCTGGCAGTAGCCAATACTTGGTTCCAGAAAGGAGACGAACACCTGGTCACGTACAAAAGCGGTAACCACAAGACGCAAATAGATTATTTCCTGGTTAGGCGTAACCAACTAAAGCACGTCAAAGACTGCAAAGTGCTGCCAGGAGAAGACCTAGTCTCACAGCACAGGCTCCTGGTTATGGTGTCAGTAGTCAAGACACATAACAAAAAAAGCAAAGAGCGTCCTCCTCCTAAAATAAAATGGCATATGCTAGAGAAGAGTGACTGTGCGAAGAAATTGAGAGAGCGAGTGGTGGACAAAATGATAGAAATGGGAGACATGAATGATCGAAGTATAAATGAAAGCTGGAATGAGATTGCTGAGTGTATTAGACATGCAGCGAAAGATATTTTGGGAGAGACGAGAGGAAAGGGTACAATAGATAGGGATACATGGTGGTGGTCGATAGATATACAGAATGTGTTGAAAGAAAAAAAGAGGAAATTTAAGGAATGGCAGCGTATAGATCCGGAAAACACTAGCTTAAAGTCTGCGAAAAAAAGTGAATATGATGCTTTAAAGAAAAAAGCCAAGAAAGCCGTGGCAATAGCGAGAGCAAAAGCACAGGACAAACTATACGACACACTAGATAGTCCGGCAGGCCAGAAAGATCTATACCGGCTTGCTAGAGCAAGAGAGAGAAATGCGAGAGATGTTTGTCAGATAAGATGTATAAGGGATGAAACTGGAATGATTCTATCAGAAGATAGTAAAATCAAAGAGAGGTGGAAGGACTATTTTGAAAGACTGATGAATGAGGAAAACAACTGGAATGGGATTTTAGAGAGCAAACCAGTGAACGTGGGTTTAGTGAGAATGATTAGTATGGATGAAGTCAGAATAGCTATAAATGGAATGAAGAATGGTAAGGCAATTGGTCCAGACGGAATACCAGTTGAAGTGTGGAAGTTGCTGCGAGTGGATGGATGGATGTGGTTAGCTTTGTTCTTCAATAAGTTGTTGCAGGAAGAAGCCATACCTGATGAGTGGTGCAACAGTTCCCTGGTGCCCATCTTTAAAAACAAGGGTGATGTGCTTGAATGCAACAATTATAGAGGAATAAAGCTAATGTCACATACTATGAAAGCCTGGGAGAAAGTTATTGAAAGGAGGCTAAGAGAAGAGAGTGAAATTTCACAGAACCAATTCGGTTTTATGCCTGGTCGGGGTACAACGGATGCCATTTTTGCTATACGCCAGCTGTGCGAGAAATACAGAGGTGCGCATAAAAACTTGCACATGGTATTCGTTGACCTCGAAAAGGCATATGACCGGGTACCTCGTGAGGTTCTGTGGTGGGCCCTTAAGGAGAAAGGTGTGCCTGGGAAGTATGTGCAGTTGATCCGAGCGATGTACAGCCAATGCAGTACCCAAGTCCGGTCTGCAGTGGGCAACACTGGCAGCTTCAGTGTGGCTGTCGGCTTACATCAAGGGTCGGCCCTCAGCCCTTACCTCTTCCTGATGATAATGGACGCTCTGACGTCGGGCATCCAGGAAGAGGCTCCCTGGTGTATGCTGTTTGCCGATGACATTGTGCTGGTTGCCGAGAGTGGCCTAGAGGTCCAGAGCAAATTGGAGGTGTGGTGGCACAGACTGGAGAGTGTTGGCTTAAAATTGAGCAGAACGAAAACCGAGTACTTGTTCTGTGATTTCGGTGGTCTCTCCGGTCCTATGCCCTTAGCTCTCGCTGGAACGCCCATACCAATCTGCTCCGACTTTCGGTACCTCGGGTCGCTTATCCAAGGAGATGGCGAGGTAGACCGAGACGTATCAAATCGGATCAATTCAGGATGGATGAAATGGCGACAGGTCACTGGAACAATTTGTGACCCACGGATGCCCCCCAAGTTGAAGGGTAAAATCTACAAGTCCGTAATAAGACCTGTCATACTGTATGGATCAGAATGTTGGGCTGTGAAAAAGACGGATGAAAAAAGATTGCATGTAGCGGAGATGAGAATGTTGAGATGGATGTGTGGTGTGACGAGAATGGATAAAGTGAGAAATGAGTATATTAGAGGAAGTTTGAAAGTGGCGCCAGTGACTGAAAAGTTGAAAGGGAATCGTTTGTCTTGGTACGGTCATGTAAAGAGGAGAGATGAAACGCATGTTACTAAAAGAGTTATGAGTATACATGTGGATGGGTGGAGAGGGAGAGGGAGGCCAAAGAAAAGATGGATGGATTGTGTGAACAGTGATATGAAAGAAAAGGAAGTTAGTGATAGCATGACGGTTGACAGGATAGAATGGAAGAAAAAAACATGTTGTGCCGACCCCAAATAAGATGGGACAAGGGCAGGAAGATGATGATGACATAAAAAAAAAAACATACATTCAACCGAACATATAACCTCCTCCTTTTTGAAGTCGGTTAAAAAATAAGACATCGCCATACACTGTTTATCCGCTTCACGTCGCTTGACATCGCTTTTAGCGATAAGACGGCCCATTGTTACACCCTATTAATTTTAAGCCTCTACTGTAATTTTTAAGGTGTACAATAAAGAGTATATCTATGTATCTATCTATAAGAGCCTGAGTTAAAACCCACGACTCACAATTCGTAAGTCAGGGGCCGTTATTACTGAGCCACCACTGCTCACTGTAACAAAATTTAAGGAAAATAGAAAAAACTGTGCAAGTGCGAGTTGGACTCGCGCACTGAGGGTTCAGTACAAACTTAACTGTGTTCAATTCCCGAATGAAGTCTCAAAGATTTTTCCGAATCGCAAGAAAAAATTTTTTTTGTGACGTAACTATAAATTTCCAGTTTTCAGATTTTTCCCATACTTGTGCTATAAGACCTTGTATCAAGCCAAATTTCAGGATTCTAGGTCAACGGGAAGTACCATATAAATTTTGATTCCCGTGAGTGTCGAAATACACGTTTCTTGCGACATAAACGGCCGTATCTTTTTTTTTTTTGCTAACTTTGAAATTTGAATTTTTCACAGCTTCAAGGGACTGCAAACCTGAGTATATGGTTTTAATTTCAACTCGCTATCCTCACGCGTTCTCAAAATAGATGGTCTTGACAGACAGACAGACAGACGGACGGACAACAAAGTGATCCTATAAGGGTTCCGTTTTTTCCTTTTGAGGTACGGAACCCTAAAAAGAAAATAAGCGTAACATCTGCACAAATCAACGGCCATTGTGGACAATTTAAAAGCTATTTCAATTAGTTCCAAATTGAATCTTTAAATGTAAAGTCTTAAGGAAAACTCCTTCCTTCATTCTCATTACATTCGACATCTCAAGTTTCCACGCTTTCCTTCACTGCCCCCTTAGCATCAAAGCGAAACGCACTGAAATAAAAACGCACATTAAAAGCAATAAAAATGCTTTGCAAAACCAAATTGTTATTACAAAACATTTCATACCCTAACCACTCTATTTAACAAGAAATAAGGTTGAGATTCGTAAAATTTCAAGTTGTCGAACGACAAATAAAATGAAGATCGTTGTATCGCAAATAAAGGGGCCATTCTGAATTTTTACGCGAACGTATAAAACATGTCTTTACGACTCCTGCTGGCCTGGTACTTTTATGATACAATAGCATTTACCGTTTCTGCTTTTACCAATCGATTGATACTCACATTTTGTGTCGTTACGTATGTTTATCTTAAGTGTTTGAGGGTTTTAAGTAAAAGTTAACACATTGACACTTAAAGTAGGCGCCAAGTAAATTGGCAATAACTGTCATTGACCTTTTGACATTCCGGAGTTTTTGGCGGAATTTCTTCGAATGAAATTCAGCGGCTGTTTTAATTATTCGCAAAATGATTCCTAGTGGATATTGTGATGAAAAATTGGTGTAGTTTTGTATCTCACGTGTCTGAGCCACTGGAAATTATGTGATTTTTGTTTGTTTATTCTCACATCGGAACGCCTTGCAGCAATTACACCAATGGAGGTCAATTAGTTCAGAATCTGCTACTTTCTAACATCATGTGTGCGGTGGAGTGATAGTCATCAAAGGAGCGGCGCGGCGCGGCGTGGTGGTGGGTCACGTACGCTCGCTTACGCAGCATCAGGCCAGCGTTCCTCCAGGATTCTACATGTACCAAATCCCATATCGAAGACATTTTTTAAGTTTTAAAGCTCTTTCGATGAGTTTTTCAAAGGAAATTGATTTTAATTGAAAAATACGGAAAATTTTGATATGTCATCTGTCATATCATTATGTGGAATTATTGAAGCAAACGCGATTTCTTAATATAAGACGGAGCTGAGAATTTTATAAACAGTGTTGACTACCTCAGCGAAGTTTGCTGCGAAGGTTGACTTGATAGATTTCTTGCCAAATACTACAAAAACAATAGAAGGTGTACCAATTATTAAGTTAGTATTTTTTTTAGTATTTCATGAAAATTTTATTGCAATTTTTTCCTATTGAAATACATCTACACCGTATTACAGTTTCACGAATTCGTCGTATTTAAGAACTGGCGATATAATTTAATCCATCAACTATACAGAATTCAAAGTAAAAAAAGCAAGACCAATACGTAGAAATTAAGGAAACACGCAGCTAACAAAAAAAAAACAAATATTCATTAGTGCATCTTGTTTATTTTTTCGGTGTGCGTCCGTCAATTTATCAATCAAACATAATAGCATAGCCGATTGGGGTAGGGTGGGGTAGGGTGGACTATGGCAGCTTTTTTTTACATGGGAAATTATCAAAATAATAAGTTCTTCCCGTTCTAGGTGGAGCAGGAGGGAGGGTAAGACTTTTACTGACTAAAATCCGCAGTATTCCTTCAGTTGCCCTTTTTTGCGAGGGCTGCGGTGACTCCAACGACCTTACAGTCACTAGACGCCTCATGCTTAAAGTAGCGCGCCAAAACAATTCTGTCAACTAGCCAAGGTACGGGGAGCCCCACGTTCTGATTGGTTCTGATTGGTACGAGGGAGCGGGGTACTGCGTTCTGATTGGTCGAGACATCAGATCTATAATCATAATATATGTGTTGACAGATTTGCGTCGCCTGTTATTAGACGTCTGGTGGCTGTAAGGTCGTTGGGTGACTTCTTCGAACAATCCGCAGCCCTGGTAGGCCAACGCCTTAACTAAGTCCCATCGATTTTGCTGACACCTCTTTGAGGCGCGCATGGAACAACACGACGTCGCCCCAGCTTGCATCATTACTGCTTCGTAGAAAGAGGTGACCGCTTCCCATTCCCTCTCACTCCGTACCATGGCCTGAACGAGGGCCGGACGCAAGAGGGCCCCGCCGTCAATCATCTCTACAAGGACACGGCGGTTCTTCGCCCAAGCGGGGCATACATCCATCTTATGCTCCAACGTTTCCCCTAGGTGATCCGCACAATGGTCACACCCAGTAGCTACCACGGCCTGCTCCAGGGCCAAGGGCAAAGAGCATCTGAAGAGACACATGTGAGTTTAATCAATTAAAGTCTGACACGCCTTGTCACTCTACTGAGAGTGTAACGAGTCATATGATGACTTGACATGACAACCGAAAAAAAACGGTTTGAAATAACTAAGGTCATAAGATCCGAGGGTAGCTCGTCGTCCGACCGTCCGGTAAACGTCCGGACCGAGTCCAAATCGTCAACGGCGCGTACGAGTTCGGTTCCACGCGCGCCTCAAGGAAATGACCGCAAACCGTAGGGGCCCAGCTGGGTCGAAACCTACTGGGGCCAAGGGTTTGTTTCTGAAAGGAAAACTCGGCCCTGGTATGAAAGTCAACGAAGGAACAGGAGTGGGTTTTTAGTCAGTAAAAGTCTGACACACACTCCTGCTCCACCCAAGATCGGAGTTTTTATCATTTTTAGTATTATGTTTAATAATAAACATATTATTTAATACTAAGGCTGCGGAAAAGTTTCAAAGAGTTACCGGGGCGATAAAACGCAAAGGGCAACTCAAGGAACATAGGTGGGTCTTAGTCAGTAAAAGCTTGACACTCCCTTTCGCTCCACCTAAAGCGGAAGAAATTATTTGACGACCTCAAAAAAAAAATAGTACTTCATTCTTCTCACTAACTAAAAAGTAATACATACGTCGTAGTTAAATATGCTTGTAATATGTATCACAAAAGGTTTTCGTTTTATGTGAAACGATAAACAACTGAAAAAGTGCCTTCAAGCAACCGCTATAACAATAAACTGAAAACCGCGCGAACACACTTGGCAAGTTGTTAAAAACACGCACAAAAATATCGAATAACATAGAAACTTTAGTTATACCCCTCCCCTCATCACGCCCCCCCCCCCCCCCCCGGCACACACAGTAACGGGTCGTCAATGAAGCTCCTAATATAAGGTTGTTGCTTTATTACACCCTGCAAGTTATTGCTTACGTAATGATGCGTAAACTTACGTGGCGCCGTAAATAATATCTTCATACCAATCCTAGCTTTATCACAATACAAACTGAGGCCATTTTTGATTGTATCGTTTCACCAAATAGGGTTGTATAGCTTTCGGGTACTTTCGGGTTCGGATATCCGAAATAGTCTGGACCGAAATTTGAATTTGGATTCCCGGAAGGGTACCCGAGTTATTCGCGGAATGAACGCTTTAGATTTGTCGATGTCTGTGTTGGTTATTGTGAAATGATAATATTATTGGAATCTTTGTATTGATAGAATTGTGTGCAAAGAGAGGTATTATTCTCTTTTGAAACATGTATGTCGAGGGCTTCCGATTAAAATACCTACATTATAAATAGAAGGTTATAATTTTCATCGGGTTCACATTGAGTACATTCTAACAATTCATTCTGCATTTACGTATTCATATTATTGTTATGAAATAGAATTTATCATAATCAGTATTTTATCTAATAAAATATATTTATTTTTCATTACCATTAACGATATTTCTGGTAATACGGAGAAAATGCAGTGCAAGAATGCCGTGCAATCAAATTATCCAAAATTTAATTTAGAAAAAGATGATTCAATTTAAGACCACTTATCCGAAAAGTCGCGAATTATCCGATAACCGAAGTTATTGACAACACTAACCCAAAATATTACAGGAAAACAGAAAATATATGGGTACCTACTACGATATGTGTTATTGGTGCTTTTGTCAAATCGACCGAAAATTCCGACAATGCTCGATGTACTTGTAAAAGTATACCGTTGTTATATGCCTGAGTCTTATTGCAGGCAGATTGGCAACCGAGTATTGTTTTGTCACAAATCAAGTATGGCAACTTGGTTCGCGACTTTGTCGACATATGGGATGTGGACTCGGCGATCATTGTACCAATAGTTGAGTCAGTGAATGGCTTCATAGCCTCAAGCCTTGACCAACATCTTAGGAGGTTCTCCCTGGTTCTCTCAATTTAAGGGCATGATTCGAAAGTGGTAGGTACTTCTGGACATGGCTCGTATTGTTAGGAGGTTCCTTTTTATAGATTGCTGACCCAGGTAGCTTAGACCTTGGTCCCAATACTGGTGGAATACTAATTTAATATTTTTAATGTTTTTTTGCAAAATATTTGTTTAATATTTATTAAAAATCTGATGAATTTTTATGTCTTCATATTTCGTGTTCTTGAAAATATCTGTGATACAGCTTTTTTGCGGTCGAAAATCATCAAATACAGACTTTTATTATAATATATTAATAAAACCCACTTGTGTTCCTTCGATTGCCCTTTGTGGCCATTTTGCAAGCCTGGTTCTGTAATACGCCCAATCTTCAACTATCATCTTTTTTTTAAGGTGGGAAATCAACCAATGACTGCTCCGAGGACGTGTCTGGCTTTTACTGACTAAAATCACACCTGTGTCCTTCATTTACCCTTTGCGTTCTAGGACTACTGGTTTCCTTTTCATAGAATCCCGCGGTTTCCACTAACATCTAAAATAACATGAAAAATTATCATAGACAACAACAAACTACCTTCGATATATTTTTCAAAGGCAAACTTAGTTTAATACAATAAAACTGATTTGAAAATCAGGACCGCCATTTTGGAAAACTTTCTCGCTTGTGTCAATGCGTCCGGACAAGCTGGTAGTTGAAAATTTATACGTTAAATTAGATTTCGTCAAGTGGACTAGTTTGGTTGTTGATAAATTTTGAAGGGAAAATCTATGGGGAATATGGAAATTGTGTATTTGTAAAGTGAAACGTATTTGATGACACTCCAAGGGCTTTGTTAGGCAACTGCGGGATTGTTCAAAGTAGTTACTGAGGTCCCTGAACGCGAAGGGCAACTGAAATTGCACAAGTGGGCTTTAGTCAGTAAAGTACACTCTCTCTTACTCCACCCAGAGCGGGAGAAGTTAAAAGTTAAACTATTGCTTGACTGCCATCCCACCTGATGGTAAGCAGTGATGCAATCGTTGATGGTGAAGCTGAAGTTTATAAACAGTCTATTTATTCACTCTAGCCTTGAAGATACCTTAATAATTATAATCGATAATACATTATACGAAAATAGGGGAAAAGCTGAAAACGGGTACTCAACCTACCCTGTCCGCAGTCCAGAGCACCTTACCAAAAATAGGCCAAGTGGATGAAGAGGGTTTCACGAGAGTAGAAAAAAAGAAGAAGAAGAAGCCTTGTTCCCGTAACCAGTGCGGTACCGCACCGAGTGGTCCGAAAATGCAGCTGCGTCCTGCTGTGTCTATGACGCAGTTATACATTTCGCGCCTGCACCACTACACGAAGGTTGAGGAAGTCGTGGAGTATTTGAAAGTGAAGGCCAACTGGACTCTGAGGGTCGTAAGGTTGGCAGCGCGCTACGACGTCAACTTCGATTTGTTCCTGGGTTTTTTTTTTTTTTTTTTTTTTTTAGGTGGGAAAATCATCTTATGACAAATCCCGCTCTTGGGCGGAGCGGAAAGTAGTGTCAGACTTTTACTGACTAAAAACCCACTCCTGTTCCTTCTTTGCCTTCGTCCCAGGGCCCCGGGTTTCGCTTTCACACTACCCGTGGCCCCAGTAGGCTTCGACCCTGTTGGGCCCCTACGATTTGCTGACATCTCCATGAGGCGCGCGTGGAACAATACGCGCCGTCGACGACTTGGGCTTGGTCCGGACGGTTACCGGACGATCGGACGGCGAGCCACCCATTGCTCGCCGTCCGCAAGCCCTCGCCTACGGTGGCCGGAAATCGGGATCGGAATCCCGGCGGCGGTTGGGGCGTGAGGACCGTTGCCTCACGCGATCGGCCGCCTCCTTTGCTAGCATTACTGCTTCGCAGAAGGAGGCGACCGCCTGCCACTCTTCCTCGCTCCGGACCATGGCCTGTACCAAGGCCCGGCGCGAGAGATCGCCGCCGCCGATCGCCCCCACGAGGACACGGCGTTGCTCTGCCCAAGTGGGGCACACCTCCACCGTGTGCTCCACCGTGTCCTCCGGGCGGTCCGCACAGTGGCGACACCCGGGCGTCTCTTCCGCACGAATTCGGTGCAGGAACTTCCCGAACTTACCGTGTTCGGTGAGAACCTGCGTCATGCGGAAGGTGAGGACGCCGTGAGGTCTTTCCAACCACGCCTCAAAGAGGGGACTTACCGCCATAATTGTGGCGTGCCCAGCACTGGGTCGCGACAGTCGCTGTCGCCATTTCTCCATGAGAACCCGCCAGAGCTCTGTCCGCCATGCTGCGACTTGTCGCGGCAGCGGAGTTTCGCCCCGGCGTTGCATCTCCATGCGCAGATCGTGCATGTGAGCAAGGCCTGTTGCTACCAGATCCCATGGTGGCTGTCCAGCAAGGAGGCTCGCCGCTTCGCGGGAAATCGTCCGGTATCCTCGCACCATCCGTATGGCCATGACCCTCTGGCATGCGTTCAGCCGGGCCGCCGGCTGCTTCCGCAGCGCCGGCGCCCATACCGGTGCGCCATAAAGGGCCATGGACCGAACGATTCCTGCGTAGAGCCTCCGGCAGGAGGCGTCTGGACCCCCCAGGTTGGGCAGGAGCCGCCCGAGGGCAGCCCCAGTCCGATTTAGTTTGGGAGCCAGACGTCGGAAGTGCTCCTCGAAATCCCATCGGCTGTCGAGAACGAGTCCCAGGTACTTCATCGTCGACCCGACGCCGATGTGGACTCCTCCTACCGTTAGTTGGGAACCCGGTGGTGGCGCGTTCCGAGGACCGTGAAAGCACATGGCCTCGGACTTGTGCAATGCCACCTCGAGTCCCAACTCCTGGATCCTGCCCACGACTGTCGCAACCCCGTGTGTCGCTAGTTCGACCGCCGCCTGGTACGACTCTCCCCGCGCCAGGACCAGCGTGTCGTCTGCGTAGCAGACTACGCTGACCCCGTCAGGGAGGTCGCCGCGCAGCACGTAGTCGTATCCGATGTTCCACAAGGGCGGCCCTAGTACCGATCCCTGCGGAACACCGCACGACATCTCTCGGCGTTCCCACTCTCCCTGGTGACCAGGGTAGATGATGTACCTGTCCGACAGGTACGCCTCGACCACACGACAGAGGTAGTCGGGCGTCCGGTGATACCGGAGTGCCCTCCTAATGCTACTCCAAGGCAGGGAGTTGAAGGCGTTGGCGATGTCCAGAGACACCGCCACGACACACCTGCCCTGGGCCACCGCATCCCCCGTCGTGAGGGCTCGCACGCGCATGATGGCGTCCACCGTGGAGCGCCTCCTGCGAAAACCAAACTGGCCGTCCGCCAGATCCGGCCCCACCCGTGTTAGGTGCGCGACAAGGCGGTCTGCAATTACTCTTTCAAAGAGCTTGCCCACCTCGTCGAGCAGCACAATGGGCCGGTACGCGGACGGAGAGTCCGCAGGGCGCCCCGGCTTCGCGATGAGGACCAGTTTCCCAGTCTTCCAGCGAAGTGGGAACTGGCCCCTCTCCATGCATGCGCTGAAGAGCCCTCTTAGTCGAGGCCCGAGAGCCTCCATGGCCAGGACCCAGGCCTTCCCAGGCAAGCCATCGGGTCCTGGGGCGGTATTTTTGGCACTCAGCCTTCGTACCACCACTCTCATCTCTACCTCGGTCACCTCTGGAGCGTTGTCGTCGTCGTCGCCATCGTGGTCCGCGTCGGACACCGCTGGTGGCGGAGCCATGGGCGGGGGAGAGTGTTCCCCTCGCGTGGGGAACAGAGTGCTCACCACACCCTCCACAAGCTGAGGCCGGAGACTCTGCGTTAGCGGGGGAGCCCAGGGGCGGAGCTTGTCCCGCACCACCTTGTAGGGGCGTCCCCATGGGTCCCCGTTCAGAGTCCCCAGCCACACGTTGCGGGCCTCGAGTTTGGCCCGCCTTATCACCGCTCGGAGGGTGCGCTTTGCCTCTCTGTATCCCTCGTACAGCTCCGCCTCTCTGGCCTCCGCATCCGGTGGACGGATACGGCGCCTGCGGTATCTGGCATACCGGCGTCGCGCGATATTGCATGCATTGCGCAGTGCCGCAATCTCCGGCGACCACCAGTATACCTGGCGCCGAGCACGTCCTGGATGGACTCGGGGCATTGCCGCGTCGCAGATTTGCGACACGGCCTCCCGGAACCACTCTGCCTCGACGTCGATGTCAACAGGCCTGTCCGGTGCTTGCACCCAGGCCTGTACCGTCGCGGCTTCCAGGAGGAGCTCCCGGTCCATCTGCCTCAGCGCCCACCGCGGACCACAAGGGTTCTGTCGGACCGGCGCGGTCGAGGTTTGGGCGGAGACGTCAAACCGGATGTACCGGTGGTCTGAGTACGTCTCCACCTCCTCCATAACACGCCAGTCGACGACACGCGGCGACAGAGCGGGGCTGGCGAACGAGATGTCCACCACTGAGTCACCCCGCATCCGCACACACGTGGGGACAGAACCCCGGTTTAGGACGACCAGGCCTGTCTCCAGAGCCCAGTCCTCCACCATCCGACCCCGCTGGTTCGTGAACCGGGAACCCCAAGCCAAGTTCTTGGCATTGAAGTCCCCGCACACGACCACGGGAAGGGAACCAAACCCAGCGACGACGGCTTTCAGCTCCATTAGGGAGATGTGAAGTTCACCGAGAGATCTGTTCGGGGACAGGTAGACGCCCACCACTGCAATGTCCCCGAACCGTGCTGCCACGCAACCCCGTCCCCTCGTGATAGCCTCAAGGGTAGGGGTACCGGCGGCGGCCGACGAAATTAGGGTCACCGAGCCGTCCAGGTCCCGCACCCAGTCTCCCCTGGGCAGGACATAGTACGGCTCGGAGACCACGGCGATATTGATCGACCACTGCGCCATGCTCTGGAGCAACAGATCCTGAGCGGGGGCGCAGTGGTTGATGTTCGCCTGGAGGAGACGCAATGGAGTCACTAGTGACAGTCCATTACAGTCTCCTCCCGAGCCCCCCGTGAGGACCCCACCGCGGCGGGTGCGGCGGCGACAGCGGCGGCAGCCAAGGAGGTGGCTGCGGCGGTGAGTACGTCCGGGTGGATGGGCCTCCGAACCTTGCCCTTGGCCTTGGCGGGGGGGTCGCAGGACCTGCTCCCAGCCCGGTGGTCGGCCGGCTTGCCTGCCGCCGCACATGCGTAGCAGTGCGGCGTTGCACGGCATTCAACGGCCTTGTGACCAGCCTGACCGCACTGGTAGCAGCGGTCACTGCGGTCCACCTCCGCGGCGCAATAGGCCCCCACGTGGTGCCCTACGTGACAGCGGTAGCACCGCAGAGGTCTGGGCTCCAGCAGTTTTACCTGCGCGGAGACCCAGCCCACCAAAAGCCTTCGGCCTTCGCCCGTGATGGCTTTGGCCGCCGACACGGGGCAGCTAACCGTAACGGCTCGCATGCCCGTGTTGTCAGCACGGATGGTACCCGCTCGCACTTGATCGGCCTGGCACCCTCCCGTCCTGACGACGGCGGCCACCACCTCATCCACCCTAACGGAGTCATCCAGGCCCATGATGCGCATGTCTATGCACTTTGTGGGCCTGGACACTCGGACCTCCTCGACGTCCAGGGACGCTCTGATCCTTGCGGCCAGGGCGTCCGCGGCAGAGCCACTGTCCGCACCAGGGACCTCCAATATTCGGGCCCCGGTTGCGGTGCGCCTCATTCGAAAGCCTTCAGAGGCTCCGAATTCGTCGAGGTGCTCCACCACCGCCTGCTTCGCCTTTGCCATGACCATGTCATAGTTCACGCCCTTCTTTTCCGCAGCTGGCTGTAGTGTAATCACTACAGCTGCGGAATTCGGGGCGCGAAGTCTGGCTGCCATGGCCCGCTTCCTACGCTGCTGTCGCCGCTCGCGCTTTTTCGCCGCTCTAGCTGCCTTGCCCGCCTTCCTGCTGGCGCCGACAACCGTCCATTCGGCGCCAACCGGGGGCATTTCAGATAGACGCGGCCTAGTCGCCGCCGCAACAGGAGCTCCTGCTGATTTAGCAGCATTGGCCACCCCACCCTTCGGGGAAGGAGCAGTCTTCTCCTGCCGCTGCCGCTGCTTGGTCGCTGGGGCCGGCCTCGCAGGCTCCGACAACACGGCCCCGCGCCCAACTTGCCCCGACGGGCCCGCCTTGGGCGCAGCAGCCGCGGCCGCGGCGGCGGCGGCGTACGTCACCGCCCTCTTCTGGCCGGAGGCCGCAAGCGGGGGGCGCAGCACAATGCCCTCCAGGACAGCGAACTGCCGCTGGACCCGCTCTTGGAACTGCTGCTGCTGCTCCCGCTGCTGCTGCCGGAAGGCAGCCAGCTCTTGCCGCAGCAGGGTCAGCACCTCATTCTCTGGCTGGGGCAGGGGCTGCGACTGATCTTGCCCTTGCCTGCGTCCCCCTTTTGGCGCCACCTGGGGGCCAGTTCCACGGAGACCGGCTAGGTCCGCCTCGAGCCGCTCAATCCTCTTGTTGAGGGATTTTTTGAACGGCTCCAGGACGATCCCCAGTGCCTCGGTTATTGAGGTCGTGGCCTGGGCGATGGATCGCCGCCTGGGCGATGGATCGCCAAGTCGTTCGTGGTACGAGTTCCAACCCAACAGCTACAGACCTTCTTAAAAGAGGACTTCTTATGCGATACCACGCAGCGCAACACGATGCCGTTGCCATTACGTGTATAACTATAGTTAAATAGGTTTTGTTTTTATAATATGTATTAGTTTATTATTGTTTAAGCCTCTGATGCCTGAAAATAAAATGTTTATTAATTATTTATTATTCGTGATTGTGGCCATAATAATAGTGCCAGTGTCATTTTTTTATTCTTCTTTGTCCAACCATTTTACTCTTAAAACCGTAACCTCAAATGTCATATTACCGGAGCAATTTAAGGGAAATCAGAAGAAGTCCGATGGACCAAAGTTCAGAGCTTATTACAGTTTGAATCTATAGTTAGTTGTTCGATTAAAACTTAGCCGTTTCAGCGACGTGATAACTTCGAGAAATAACTGAAAATAAAACTTAAAAGTTACTTATTTTAGTTCTAAAACTTTGTGACGGAAGAGTTTATTAGATTTGTAATTAATTTGATATTTTCTTCAAATGTTATAAAAGATTTGTCGCAGTTTTTTTGGGTATGAGTTTTACGGAGTTTAAGTAAAATAAATATTTGTGAGATACGTGGACAAAAAGGAGGTCAAAGAAAAAATGGATAGATTGTGTGAGGAGTGATATGAAAGAAAAGGGAGCGTGTGCAGCTACTGATAGAATAGATGAAAAAACGTTTTGTGTCGACTCTAATTAACATAGGACAAGGGCAGGAAGATAATGACATTTCCGTGAGATACGTCATAGATTAATAGTTTTACTCATGTCTTTGTTCTGATTTCAAATTCCTTCAGTTGGCCTTTACAATCCAGGGCTTCAGTGATACTGAGGCGCGTGTGGAACACAAGGCATCGTTGACCCGTGCTTGCTCCTTATCGTATGGCAAACTACCTGATACCCACCCTCCACAAGCCTACTCCACGGTGGCCCGCCGCCCAGATCGTCTCTTGCAGCGGCTGGGGTGTGGGAATTGCCTCGGTCTGAAGCTGTACGCCTTCTTTTTTACTCACATTACTGCTTCGCAGAAAGAACTGGCGTCCCATGTACTATGTAGTGAACTTCAAAGATTCCTTTCTATTCTATTCTAGTTTTTGTTTATGGCAAATAGAGCCGATGTCGACTATTCTGCCAATGTCCAAGTAAATTAGAAAAGCAAGTAGTTTATCTATCATATTAATATAGAAAATGAAAAAGGTTGCACTTGACGGGTTAGTACTGGACACACAAACGAAAAATAAAGAAACATAAATATCATAATTGTTAAAACTTTAAATACATACGTAAACCACAACTACACAGACAGAATATTTGGAGCTATGACTCATAAATTTATGTTGTTGTGACGGATGAAGATCATCAGCGCCACAAGCAGTAAAGATTACTTTGTTTTTCCTCAAATGAATGTTATAAAAAAAAATTGCTGATAATCGAGGGTGTTCAGGAAAATTCACACCACCAGTTGGCGCCACTTAGCCGTCAGGTCTTTTCCTTTGAAAACGTATACATGACGTTAACGTTAACGTTTGGCGTTGACGTTAATGTCTAACTACATTAACATGAGCTTTTTGACAGGTGCCTGGACCTGACGCCTTAGTGCAACCATTTTAGAACACTCTCATTATCATCATCGCAACCACTATGGCCCATCTCATATTCATTGCTTATTTCATTAAAGCGTAAATTTAAATGTAATTTCCTAGAGTTACGGTCCTATCTCCACCGTTAAATTCGATTGAAGATAAAAATGTAACCGTTGTTACATTGTAAGATTTGTAAAGTGAAGTTGATGGATGCCATCTTGGTTTTAGTTTTAGGGTTTACGTTTTGGGTGATATATATTTAAAGTGACAAGTGAAATGGGATAGATTTAAGTTATGACTCAGGCCTTCTCTTTAGGAGAGGGAATCGGCCGTAATCCACCACGCGGGCCCAGTGCGGGTTGGTAGATGACCTTACTTGGAAAAATTACTCTTTTTTTTTTGAAATGTTCTATAATGTTTGATTATTTTAAAATAATAATATTCCACAACTATCACACAACGCCCTCTAGTCCCATACTAAGCAGAGCTTGTGCTATGAGTACTAGACAACTAATAAAGATACTATATATTTCAAAATACATACATATTATAGATATATTACACCCAGACACAGAACATATGATCATGCTCATTTTATTTTGGGTGGGAATCAAACCCACGACTTCTGGCATAGCAGGCAGGGGGACCAACAGCAAAACCAACAGGCCGGTCTAGATAAAAATTTCTTATTTAAAAAAAAGCTGAAAACGATTAGTAGTTTATTTTAAACGTACTATATTCAAGATGTGCATTTATTACACGTTATAGTTGTATATCAATGAAAGACTTTCCGTAATCCAATCAATTAATATATAATTCCCTATAAGAAAATAATTTAATAATATTTATTATTATTTAAACAATCATTTTTCCTTTAGTATAGATAATAAAAAGCTATTTCAAATTGATATAAAAGTGCGTGCCGTATTCGTGAACATTACTTTTTATTGTATACATTCGATTGAAACTCTAAAAAATAATTTGGCACAATACTTTTGTAAACGATGTGTTAAAACGCTCACAATCCCCATTTACGCGTGTTTCACGCAGATATAACTTGTCTCGCATGAAATTGTAAAAAATTTAAACAATAACAATAAACAAAGAATAAAAACAAAAACACCTAAAATCCGCTCCTGAACGCATTTTGGCACGAAACCCACATTCCGCAAAATTTTAATAAACAGGCGGAAAAATTCGGAACTAAAAGAAAATCGTACAATTTCCTGCTTCTGTAAAGACTACTAGCGCCACCGGTGTCAGCAAAAACAAACTTGCCAAAACTGTAGGTTATGACGTTCCCGCGCAAGATTATAAATTGTTGCTTTTAGCCAAATTAAATTCGGAACACTTAAGGATGAGCGAGAGGGGAGTATAGACAATTCTTATGCATGAAAGGGAGAGATGTATGGTTAGGTGTTCCGCTTGAAATCACGTCGTAAATGTGTTGTTTATAGTAGGCATTTCGGAATGATGTCTTTTAATAATATCGTTGTGTGGTGATAAAACTGTCCTTATAGCTTCGGTGTGATATGTTAGTGTGGGGGGTTATCCTATAGGGAGGGGCTATTAAAAGGAGCACAATATGTTTCGACAAATTATTGCAGACGTTGCAGATTTATGGTGTTTTGTATTTTAGTAAAGGTATGCAAATATACTCAACTAGGCAATTTTGTTTTGCCTCATATTTAACATTTTTACTTTTATTTATATGTTATTATAAATATTTTATTTATCATAGTATTTATTAGCTTGTAATTTACATCTATCTTAACAAGGATTGTAATATAAATAACCAATAAATAAACGAAACAAAAATTTTGGAATTTTTCAGATGACCTTTTATCATAATTCTGAATCCACAAACTGAAAGACAACATAAAAAAAATTACAAACTATAAAAATCTTCCTATAAAAAAATGAGGAAACAACAAAATCCGCGATGTAACATTTTTTGCAAAATAAATATCTACAATTACTATAATCTCAAGCATAATAAAAGAACCATTTGAAACATTTCAGCAGTTATCTTAACTCGGCCATTAATAACCTACTTAACATTTATATAAGTACATCACTATGATACCGTTCAAATAAATAGACCACTCTTAGTCTTGTCAAAATAATACATTCCTACCTCTCAACTGTAGTGGGAACTGACAACCTACACATTATCTCACTCTAACGCTGGTCTTTTCCGTATTGCTATCTCTTTCTAATATTAATATCACTAAAAGAAACGATTTATATGGGATTCTTTTGTATAGGAATGTATTAGACATCAATCCTAGCGTGGGATCATTTATCTGGTGCTACTTCCCTTTGTGAGATCTGATGGTAAAAAAGCGGAGTTTTTTTATGGGTAAATGTGTCTCCAAGTATGTGTAATGGCTTAAATTGGCCATATTTAGTGACATTCATTGCTCGCTTGTGAGATATGGTGAGAGAATGTTTACTTAGTAAGGAAGTTCTCAGTGGTTTTTTATTTGAATTTATCTACACTAATATTATAAAGAGTTAAAGTGTGTTTTTATGTTTTTTTGTTTGTAGGAGGTAATCTCTGGAAGTATGGTCCGATTGCTAATTTTTTTTCACCGATAGAAAGCTG
Source organism: Mythimna impura (assembly GCA_905147345.3). Classification (NCBI taxonomy): domain Eukaryota; kingdom Metazoa; phylum Arthropoda; class Insecta; order Lepidoptera; family Noctuidae; genus Mythimna; species Mythimna impura. Next base: position 20,350,023 of record LR990367.1, on the reverse strand, counting down.
TTTTATTCCTGAGTGACATAGGCTATATTTTATGCCGCGGGCAAAAGATAGTCATTGTATAATTTATGTCGTTTAGGTCATGTTTGTTATAAATAATATTAAATATTGTGTTTTTTGCGTTAGATGGTATGGCTACCAATTTTTAGTACGAAAAAATAAGTTAACGTTTTAACAGAGATAAATAGAAAAAAAGCGTTCGCCACCTTTGAGCTCTATGTTTTTCATCATCAATTTACTATATTAAACGTCACGCCAATCAATATGGCTAACCTTTTTACCAGACTGCAATATAGGTATAATCTAGAATATTGTCATTCTATCCAATATGGGTCTCGGCTGTTGCAGTCAATATGTTCCACATTAGAATTTATTATATTTCGGAGTATTTTTTTACAAGTACTTTGGCGTCGGTGTACACTATACACCATAACAAGAATATCACGACGTATATATAAAAAAAAAAAACATTTATGTTGGGAAATAAAAATGAACCTAGTTAAAAAAATTTATAAACAAAAAAAATGCCAATGACACGTCTAAAATACTGTTATCCAAAAGGTGTCAGTACTGGCTGTACAGAAAAGACACACTATCGCGTAAAAAAAAAAATGAAATGCCAACTAACAACAAAACCCAGATGTAGGTCAACACAATCTGGAGGTGCTAGAAGTGCCTTTTTGTTGTGTTTGTTTATATAAAGATGCTAGGAAAGGCAGCGTCGAGTTTTTACTGCATTTTCAGGTGTTGAGTTACAAAAAGTAGAATACTTTTCCTGTGAAGTAAGTCTTTGATATCAAAATATATTGCACAATGTTTTTCTGAGTCGAAAATCTGTGTGTATTTAACTTTGGCTTATTTAAAATTCAGGGTTTTGTGCTCAACGAATAGAAGCGCAAGAAATCGATCCATACTTTCGGAACGGTTCAATAACCAAAGGGCGCTAACATCCCCCCATATTTCGGTTTATGCCATCTGTTTATCTATCTGTCATATAATTTTATTTACTGTTGCAATAAAAAGAAAAAAAGAATCTCCCAACCAAAAAATTACAGTAGCTACTCTCAACAGAATACTGTGTATGCAAACAGTTTCTTTATTACCATACATTCACATATACACCAGTTCACCACCCATTTTCTTCGAACGGCACCCTTCTAACAACAATGTATGTATGTCTACTCTACAGCAGAATTTCCTGACCCATCCAGCACACTAAATCCTTGCACGACAGCACAGCATATTTCAGACAAGTTTACGATTTGCTGCCACCTCGTAAACACAACGCTAGAGTTATGTTTCCGATGCACCATGCGTCACAGCGCTGTTAACAAGGATTCTTTATAACACCGTTTAAATATAAATATTGATGCATCTTTTGACAGAAGGTCATATATCTGAGTTTTGCTTCACTGAAATTTATAATAGAAACACACACCTGTATTTTTCTCATTTTTGAACTGAAATCGTTAAAGAATTTGAAGGATTAAATTAAATTACTTAAATACCATACCCTAAAACAAAAACAAATCTTAATTAACAGATGGAAAATCTCCTCCGTAACGCTGTCGACTGGTAATGTTTTCAAAAAAACTGTCGGTATTGTATGCCGTTGCCAATTCCAATTCTTTGTCTAAAGTAAAAATCTCGATAGTTTAAGGATCATGATGTCAACAAGACGTTTGAATAGGAGTTTCAACCCTAAATGACTCGACAAAATAACTGCTAACAAAGTTATTGTATTTCCACCGTTTGAAGTTCTCCACAGTCGCGGCGGCAGCACCAGCACAGTACGAAAGCTGGGAAAATGTGATGGCATGATAGTATTGACACAAGTACACACAAGTAGACACTAAAGGCCTACCCATCTTCTACGGAAATAAAAACATCATCATCCAGTCTCTTGCCATCGTTGTAAGCCAGGCCAATTTTTTAAAAAAATATTTTTATTTTTATAAATATTTGTCCTCTGTTTTTGGTGTGTTGTACAGTAAAGAATTTTTTTTTGAAGCCTATACTGTCCCACTGCTGGGCAAAGGCCTCCCCAACTTCTTCCAGGTATTCTTTTCTTGCGCCACCTCGAACCAGTCCTTGCGGTAAGCATCTAGGTCGTCTCGCCACCTCTTCCCAGGTCGACCTTGGCGGCGTCGTCCATCTTCAGGTACCCACTTTTTGGAGACTGTCGCGCACCGGTCTAAGTGCATGCGGCTGATGTGACCCACCCGAGACGTCCATAATTCCCGTCTTTTGACACAGCGTGGTATAGAATATAATAAATAATATATAAATAGTAAGTAACAATTTTTAAATAAAGTTATTAAGAAACCTAATGTCTTCCAAGAATCTATGCAATTGTTCTATAAGAGTATCTAAACTTATGTTCTTTTGTGTTTTTGTATTATATGTACATAGTTAGGTTTAGTATAAAAGTATTTATAGTTAATATATAAGTTAGCTACGTAGTTTGTTAAACCAATAAAATAAAAATAACTTACCTTACGTAAATTTTACTAAAATTTTATAAAACGTAATTTTCTTTACTCTTGAATATTTCACCGAGCTCAAATGAATTCTCTCAGCCAATACATTTGATACTATTTCGGGATTATTATGCTAAATTGAACATACCAAACTGGTGGAACGTGCCCAACCCTTCAAGTAAATCAGGCATGATGTTATACACTGCTTTAATAATAGCCTAATGGTTCAACGTGAAATCTGTGAAAAAAAATCTATTATGACACAAATCGATGGTTCCTATATATAAGGACCAATGTGCAATTCGACAACTTTTCAGTAGAGGCTCTCAAAGTTTCAATTTGATATATTTTTACAAGCTTCGACAGATCTTTGTAAATCTTTGCATAGTTACTATGGCACATATTTTCATTATTCTAGCTACATCGATTTATTTGTGTCTAAAGTGTTTTTTAATTAATTTAGATACACGTGATTTTTTAATTATACTGAACAAAAAACTTTTAAACATAAAAAAAATCGACTTCACAAACAATACCGAGAAGTGTTTCTCGGTATTGTTTGTTTTTTATTTAACACCATTTCCAATTACTTCCGAAATTAAAGTTATTTTGATCCTTTTAGTGTTTTTATGCAATAGTAACTCTGTATGACTGTTTAGACGTATAAACACACAATTTAATTACGGCGTCGCATGCATGGTGGACATCCCACTTTTTTGCGTACGGGTACGCAAAAAAGTTTTGCAAACACTTCATTGTGCATACAGATAAGAAGTGAAATTCCCTGCCGGAGTATGTGCTTCCTGATAGCTATAACCTTAGGGTCTTTAAGTCAAGAGTGATAAGGTTACTTCTACACAAGCTTACTCACCACACACAAACAGTAATTAGTAAGTAGGTCGTATAAATCTTTGTTCCGTGCGGGAATCTAACCCGCGACAAGCAGCTCAAAATTCAATCGCTCAACCACTGCGCTACCGTACCGCGCCGTCAACTATGACACTTAGGGTCCTTTTTCACTCGCCTATCGTCAACGTCGAGCTTGGTTTAAAAGCTTGTTGCTTCAACTAACGCAATCCAACGCGATGTTTGATGAAGAGGCAACGCGAAAGAAGAGAGAGAACGCCTGTAAACTCTGTTTGCATTCGATAATTCCGTGATTTACTCGAATATTTCACAAAACGTGTTCCAGGAAATACGTGTTTTTTTTAAACCCTTAAAAGTCTTTGAGAAAAATGGTCGTCATCCAGAATATCGAGTGCAAAGCTTCTATCGATGTACTTTTTTTATATTTTTAATAAATGAGTATATTACGGAGGGCCAAATTTAAAGTAAAATAGCAGATTTTCAGAGGTCTTAACTGGATTAGTTTTATAGAAATTTATGTTTTGATTTCTATAGAAGCCAAGATAATATTACAAGATATCTGTGGCTACCTGCTCTTAAACTCTTACTATCCAATCGCGTCTATGTACAAAACTAAGTGTGAAGTACAGGTGAGAGGCAGTGCTAGGTGAAAGCGTTAGTTCGATTGTCCGATGATTGCTTTCCATTGATCTTGTGGAGTAAGTACGTAGTGGAGTAACTGTATGGGAATCTATTTGATATAGGTCTTATGCAATAATGGTACCTACGAGTGTTTACAATAATATATTATCTAATATATAAAACATGTTGCGCCGACCCCAAATAACACGGGACAAGGGCAGGAAGATGATGATGATGATGATGATGATGATATAAAAGTTGGTATATTTTTTTGGTATGCCCTAGAACATAAAAGGCTTGTTGCATTTCAGCTTGAGAGATGTCATTAGATACGTCTTAGTTGTGAGAGAGGACACTGGGTTGGTATTTTCAGCCCCATATTATGTAATTTTAAATATTTTTCATACGTTTTTAAACGAGGAACTGGAGTGTTATTTTAATTGCTCGTTTAAAAATGGATGGGTTTTAAGCCTTACAAGCCAGATACTCTCTCTCTCTCTCTCTCGCTCCAGCTAATGTGAGAGAAGTCATTTGATCATTTCTCTCCTTAAAAAGGGTAGCTTATAGTGTGACCCTTTTTAATAATAGACGTGCCTTTTTGGGCAGTCCCCTCTTCGAGCTCTGGAGAGGTGCCACGCCGTCTTCACCGTCCGCAAGAGACAGGTCCTCACCGGATATAGTAAGTTAGAGAGGTTCCTGGTTCGGAATATGTAGAAAAAAAAAACACTTGGGCATCAGGACAACACGCTGGAGCATCCAGTGGAGGTGTGTCCCGCTTGGACGGAGCACCGTTCGAGAAGTTATTATATGATTTCTCACCTCAAAAATAAAAAGCAGTGTGTTATTATCACTTTAAAAATACCAGAAATCTGCAACAATCAAGTTCCTAGACACAAAATAGCACTCACACTGAGCCCTACGTCCGTATAACCTCGTAAAAATAAGTCAGCTCGTAAAACTGGCTAGAAACATGAAACTACCCACATTCATGATCTTTTACTTGTCAGTTCGTAGGTCGTAACTGTCCTTGGGGACTAATAGATTCTCTCCAAAGTAGTCTCGTGTAAAACGACAGGTTTGCACCAGACTTAGTTGTGAGAGAGTTCGGTTGTTTTGTAGTTTTGATGGAGAAAAGATAAATGGAATAATGAGACAGAAAGAATATGGTTTGCAGTTTGCATTTTATAAAAGAGATAATTTGTCAAAATACGAATAGAATTCAGGAGAATCACAACTTTTTTTAATGATATATATACTAGTGCTTAACTGCGGTCCCATCTGATGGTAAGCAGTGATGCAATCGTTAATGGTGAAGCGCACTAGTTTATTAAGAGCCTATTCACAGAGCTATGAAGACTAGTTGACAAAAGCCAGAGTGCTTGCAGCTCAGCATTTCTGTGTAGCCACAGAAATGTGTTTTAGTCAGTAAGTTTGATATTGGATGATGATGTAACTTATGTAATTACTCGTATTTTGGTGTACTATAAAGTTTATTTTATATGTCCTACTATTCTACTGTCGCATGGTGCAACTAAATTGGGCGAAGGTAACCACTGACTGGATTACGAACAGCAAGAGCCGGAGATGCGGTAGACCCAGGAGAGTTTTTTTTTTCGGTGGGAAAATCATCTAATGACATCCCTCGCTCTTGGGCGGAGCAAGAGGGTGTGTCAGACTTTTACTGACTAAAAACTCACTCCTGTTCCTTCGTTGCCTTTCATACTAGGGCCAAGTCTTCCTTTTAGAAGCAGACGCTTGGCTCCAGTAGGCTTCGACCCTGCTGGGCCCCTACAGTTTGCTGACGTCTCTATCTAATAGCTGAGGAAGAAGAAGAGAAGACTGGAAGAATGAAAGGGAGGTCTATGCCTTGGAGTATGAAACAAGAGGCTTGTAATAAACTAATTCTACTTCTCCGTATAAATTCCTTAGCAAAAACCACTAACACTAAAGTGTCTAGTTTTTATTCCACCGTAAACAGCTGAGATGATTACAATTATTTTGCTATTTTCGCCTCGGTAGGTACCAAAAATAGCAATATATTAATACGAAAATGGCGAAACGTTAACGCTCGGAGCCAAAATATGATCGTATACTAAGTTAGGATTTCCAGAGTGGGGAAATACAAGCTAAAAATATAACATTATATTACTAATGTAAGTTATTAAATGTGGTTTCATTCGCTTCCGAGAGAATTGTTGTTTACCTAGAGCAAATATTAGGGATTGAGGGGCACAGCGGGGACGCAGCGTTGGAAGGCCTCCTACAAGGAGGACCGAAGACTTGGTGATGGTTGCGGAAATCCGTTGGTAGCGATCGTCCATTGTGGAAACACTTGGGGGAGGCCTATGTCCAACAGTGGCCGTCTTTCGGCTGAAACTATGATGATAATGATGATGTATAAGGGGAGCGTAACTTCCACTCCATCCGCATCTGAAGAATAGTTAAACATCGAAGGGCACTCGATGGTCTCCGGCCATCTAAAAAAAGGGCTTGTGGGCTGAGTGGTAGGGACATTTTGAAGGGAACCGAATGATCCGGCACATACAGCCATTAGCTAGACGTTTGAGTAAGCATGACATTTTCTAGACCGGTCAACGGTGGACCGCTTTCGTCAGATAAGATGATGATTCCTTCTGATGAAGAGATAGACCGCAAATCAGCATGTTTTGAGATTCTTTAGTTAAATGGACAAAAAAGTAGCGGATGTGGTGCTTTTATTTAGGGTGAGAAATCATCCAATGACTTCTTCCACTCTTGGGTGGAGCGTGAGGGCATGTCAGACTTTTACTGACTAAAACCCACTAGTTTGTTCCTTTTTTGCCTTGCGTTTCAGGGCCACGGGGGTTCATTTTCACTTAATCCATGGCCCCTGTAGGCTTCGACCCTGCTGGGCCCCTACGATTTGCTGACATCTCCCTGAGGCGCGCGTGGAACACTACGCGCCGTCGATGACTTGGGCTCGGTCCGGACGGTTACCAGACGACCGGACGAAGTGCTACCTATTGCTCGCCGTCTGGAAGCCTACGCCTACGGTGACTGGAAATTGGGATCGGGATCCCGGCGGCTGGGGCGTGAGGGCCGTTCCCTCGCGCGTGCGGCCGCCTCCTTTGCTAGCATTACTGCTTCGCAGAAGGAGGTGATCGCGTACAGGAGGTGGCGCTGAAGATATAACACCTGGCGTTGTGGCACAACTTGAGAAAAACCAGGTTCAGAAGTGCAGTAATACAGAGTGAGGGAAGTCACCACCGTGCTAGAACGCAAATACTACTAGTTACTAGTGAAAAAAGAGCACGGGTGGGTTTCAAACAGTACAAATCTGAAACTCTCTCTCTCCACCTAGAGCGGGAGAAGATATTTCATGATTTGGCAAGCAACAAGTAAAACTGGTAAATTTCTGTTTCATCCCTATATTGTTTTTACACTTTTCTTGTGCTCGTCACATCCATTCGAATTTCCAATAGTTCCCGTATTTGAAAAACTGGCCAAATTCAAGTTAGACTCGCGCTTGGCCAGTTTTTAGACATACTATATCCAGTAATGAAGGCTACCTAATAAGGTTCTCATTGAAACTTGCGTCTCGGGTCACTTTGGTACTCTTCGAGAACAGAATCATACAAATAGTGTCAGAGGTTCCTCTTATTTCCATTTCAATTCTTTTTCATCCAAAACAGAGGTACAGTCAACAACATTGTTGTAAATATAACCAGCAATCGTAAAAGTAACATTGGGCTACAAAGTGGTGTAAGTTAAAAGTACGAGGTTTTACGATCGCTCAGCAGTAAAGTGCAACATTGTTCACAGTTGGTAGAGATTTTGTATCGTTACGAATTATTGCTGGGTTTGTCTAAGGGCGTATTCTCTACGGTCCTGACTTGACTTCTTCCTTATCATGGTCTTGGCTTTTCTTCATCTTAAACTAAGGCTTCATCCATGTAAAAGTAAGAAATTATCCCAAATAAGTACAAGACCGGTCATTGTGGCGACACTTGCGAATGCCTATGTCCAGCTGTGGACGTCCTTCGGCTGATATGATGATGAATGCGAAAAGCGAAAAGGCCGCTCATTGTATGTATGTCTTTTAGCTTCCTTTTTCAATCAATCAATCAATTTTATTTGCATAAAACATGGTGTACATAGATGTTTTGGCAGAAATCATTAGAGCATACACGTTTTGCTTATATCACAGCATGCAAATACATATTATTCATAGTCTACATTACAAAATTACTATATGTCAAATAATTATTATGTATCAAAAAAAAATATATTATATTAAGTCAAAAAAATGATTACATATCAAAAATCATAAAATCATTTTGTATATGTAATGGTGTATAATAAAGATATGTACCTAATTGATAATAAATAATGATATCTATTGGGTTAATTTGATCCTAGACCCTTCGAATAAAAAGTTTCCTGTGTGCTATTATAGGAATGGTGTACCTACCAGTGTGGCAAAGTTCAACCAAATTCGTTCAGCCGTTTAAATGTGCGTGCGTGAGTTTTTTTTTTACTTTGTTTATTTACATTGTTCTCACATAAGAGAAAGGGCAAGAAATATACAATAGAGATATTTGTAATACAAAACATAATTTAAAAGATGTCCATGGAGTTGCTTGCACATTCTTCTCCATAGAAATCTGTGCTTTGAAATGTGCAATTAACATCATTTTTCTGACTTCTTGTGTTCTAGAATCACGAGTGACGTATGGCCCTAGGGGGCTTCGACCCTGCTGGACCATTATGGTTTTGCTGACATCTCTTTGAGGCGCGCGTGGAACACTAGGCGTCGTTGACGATTCGGGCTCGGTCTTGCTCATCATCCGCAAACTGCCAATCGCCTCCACGACCTTTTGCTAAGGCTGGCAGGCACACTTTCCGGCATAAAGAAAACATAGAATAATAAAACTTAATAAATTACATTATAATGTCTTCACCTATTTTCCTTGAACTAAAAAAAGAAAATCATAATGATCATGTGCTTTTTTATAAAAAAACATGAACTACCGACGGATGACGTCACGGAGACGCGTCTATCATAAATCATACGCAGGTCATTATTGGCTGGATTAGGGTGAACCACTAAATAGAATATTAACAAAAGACTCACAAGAAAGAAGGAATCCTATAAAGAAGTGGCCTCAACATCACTATAGACAGTTTATAGCGCAATTTTTTCAATTGAATTTCGTTAACTGTTTTAAATATTCACAAATTGATCCCTTGTGGATTTTGTGATGTAAAATTGGTGTAGTTTTGTATGATACGTTTACATAAATAGACAATACGTAGAATAATTGAAACAGGCACGATCTTGGTAAAATGAAACTGAGATTTTTATGGTAGGAATCGACTGCATTAGCAAAGCTTACCGAGATTGCTGATTCAATACATTTGCTGCCAAATACAGCAAACAATATTAGAACGTGTTACATCCACATTTTGATGGAGATCTTTCTTTTACAGATAAAAGAAAATAAATACTTTCTAAACTTGACACTGATAATAAATCGACACCCACAACGAACAAGGTTGTATGTAACATTAATTCAGTCATTTTTTAAAATGAACCTAAAAGTGATAGGGCTGTGTTTGAATTTTGGTTGAACTGTAATCCGAGATACTGCCTTGTTCGATGCGGGTGTCGAAATAAGTCTTATAATGGGCCCAGTGCGGGTTGGTAGATGTCGCACGACTTCGTATTTTTTTTTGTTCTAGGACATGTCAGTTCCCCGGTTTTAGAGCAGTGGTGATAAAATAAATTACATAAAATAATTTACCTTTATGGCTGGTTCTATATATAAATCGTAAGTCAAGACCGTTACCACTGGACCACCACTGTCTCATCATCATCATCATCATTTCAGGCAAAAGACGTCCACTGCTGGACATAGGCCTCCCCCAAGTGTCACCACAACGACTGATCCTGTGCGTCTCACATTCACCGCATTTCCGCGACTGCTTATAACCTTAATATCCGAACCCTTTATCTTCTTCCCTATTTATTCTTTGATAATTTTCAATACAGGATAAAATATTCAACTGTCTGTTGAATATTTTTCCTGGGTCTCGTTGTGCTATATGGTAGTCGTTCGCTAGCTTATTCATCTACCAACTGCTGCCAGCGTCTTTGCCCGTGTGAAAGCAGAAAATTATCCCTAGGGAACATAATTCTAGGATAAAAAGTATCCTATGTACTATTCCAGGGCACAGTCTACCTGTGTACTAAGTTACATTGAAATCCGTTCAGCCGTTCGATTGTAAAGAAGTAACAAACATACACACTGACAAACTTTCGCCTTTATAATATTACTGTGATTATATACTTTATGGTAGACTAGCCGGTGCTAGCGGCTTCGCTCGCGTGAACCACGTTTCATCCCATCAGGGGCTGAATTTTGATAAATCCTTTTTTAGTGCTTGCCTATATCACAATAGAAAACCATGTGCAAAATTTCACGCTCCTAGTCCCAGTAGTTTTAGCTGTGCGTTGATAGGTCAGTCAGTCAGTTTCTCCTTTTTTATATATATATATACCACACGTTACATCGAAAAGAAAACTATATTAATAGGATCGTGTTTGACCACTATCTCACCCAATGACCTTACAGCCACTAGACGCCTCATGCTTGAACTGGCAGACCAAAACAATTCTGTCAACTAGACGAGGTAAGGGGAGCGGGGTACTACGTTCTGATTGGTACGGGGAAGTGGGGTACTGTGTTCTGATTGGTCGAGAAATCAGATCTATAATCATATTATTATGTGTTGAAAGACATGCGTCGCCTGTTATTAGACGTCTAGTGGCTGTAAGGTCGTTGATCTCACCTGATGGTAAGCGATGACGTGGTCGACGAAGGAGCACGCTTGTCTATAAGTAAGCTTTTCACTCGTTTTGCTTAAAGACTCCCAGATTGTAGCTATTAGAAAACGCAGACTTCTGCAGAGAATTCCACTCCTTAGCTGTATCTACGCACAATGAAAGTGTTCCCAAAACGAGTGGATCTTCTGAACATTTCTTATATGGCCATTCAATCAAATCGTATTAGTCGATATGATAGATTTAGTAACAAAAGAGCTCTGATTTATGGTGTGGTGAGCCCCGACGTAATTCTCGTTATCTTGTGATAGTGAGTGTGGTAGATAAGGATTTTTTTCTATAACACCAAACGCCAAACAATGAAGTATTTTCGTCTATATTTGTACGTCGAAGTACACATATTTTTTATTTGAAGTTCTTTTTACGTGTGATAAACGTGGAAATTTATTACTGCAGCACTCAGTTCCATAATACCCTCTCCTGCTGCTCAGGCGAATTCCGCCTCGATCGCAATAACAAACTTTATCCACTAGTATCAAAATGTACATTAATTAAAATGTATTTTACAAAAAATACATTTTTACGAACATTGATAAGATGCGTGCTACGCAGTTGCTACGTCGTAGCACACATCTGCTACGCAACTACGGCGCGTAGCAAACTAATAATAAAAAGCCATTGTATATTAGTCTATTTACGTCGTTTAATTTTTTTTTTATATTCGACCGCGCTATGTATCAGGCATGATAATAATTATCTTATAACATACCACCTGATGGTAAGCAGCGATGCACTCATTGATGGTGAGGCGCTCTAGTTTATTAAGAGTCTATTCACACTAGCCTTGAAGACTCCCAAATTATATATAGTTGGACCTGAAGGCCGCAGCAGGCAAATTGTTCCAGTCCTTCGATGTACGCGTTATAATCAACGAAACGAAACGCTTAGTCCGGACCGTTGAAGTTTTAACAACGTAAGGGTGGATACTTGCCGTACGTTGGGTTGTCCGATGGTAGAAAGGAGATGGCAGAATCAAGTCATACAATTCCCGCGCACACTCTCCAAAATGCAACCTGTAAAATACCGAAAGGCTGGCTATCCTGCGCCTATGCTCGAGGCTTTGATGTTGTACCGTAGTTGTGTAATTGTATTATTAATATCTACTAACACTAGTTTTTGAGATAGTTGTTGTGTGTTAAGTTTTTATAATCATTGTGAGGAATTGACCAGCACTAGCGAATTGCAACATGGCTCTTTCATTAATTGGTTGTTACGACAGAATTAGTCACTGATACAATGTCTGAATGATTTCCAAGGTGTTCTATCAGTCTTAAAACCCCATAATACTTCATTTTATTAGTGACATAACAATAAAAACTCCGATCCTCGTCACAGTAGTGTGCGGTCCTCACCTAAACTAAAAACTGAAGTATAAAATATAAGATTTGTAAGCGACAAACTTTGTCACAGACGCAAGCTGCGCTGTTCTAGAGAAAGCTTTTTGTAGGGTTGGCAGTACTGTGAACAAGATAGTAATTAATTATTAGTACTTCCATTGGACCTATTTGGTGCAGCCATAAGACAATAAAAATATAAATAAGAATAAAACTTTATTGTACACCAAAATAATAACAAAACTTATAAACTAACTTAATCTATGGGTACAATGGTGGCCGTATCGCTAACAGCAATATCTACCAAACACTTTCTTCTTCTTTTTTCTTTCCTTATTCTTTCTTTTTTTAAGAACGACTCTTCTAGGCGGACACGCTGAGAGCGTTCCCGAGGATATGAGTTAAACCAGGTTAAAGCGGAAGAAGAGAGATTAATAGATTTAAGAATACCAAGTAAGATGTCGAAATCCACTGAGTTAAAGGCGTTACTAAAGTCAAGCAATACGAGGACAGTAAGAGACCTGTTCTCCATAGCCCAGCGGACATCGTCAGTTACAGTACGCGTCACTTAAAAAGAACGCTGGCGGTCAAGCTGCGCATAGGCGATTTATCGGTCCATTAACGTGGATACTGCGCGGGAAGTAAAGCTCAACTGACGAACCAATAGCGCACCGGTAAACATGCAGCGCGTGGCTCACCCGCCCCGCGCCCTACCTCATACCACCAAATGGACCGATAAATCACCTATGCGCAGCTTGACCGCCAGCGTTCTTTTTACGTGACGCGTACAATACTCTATGTTAGAATATGTTCTCTTGAGATAATTTTCTACTTAGACGCGAGCCAAGTCGCAGGTAGGAGCTAGTAGGTAAACATATAAAACAAAAACCATTGAAGTTCTTTATCAAGTAGTTTAGGTAAGTTCTCGTAATAAAGATCTATTTGCCTAGTTTTCACGCATACAAGTACTTACGACTTTACAAAATGAGAAAATAAAGTAACTTTTCATTCGTAAAATACATGTAACTTATGAAAAAACCTTAAGATCCATGAATACGTTGGCCTAACTTTAATCATCAATGTATTATTACTTTCCAAACCATTCCAACCCGTTCTAAAACTTTCAGCAAAACTTCAGGAAAAGTTCCACAAAGCATAATTACGTTCACGATTTTTTTTTGTTGTAAAATTTTTTTGGGAACTTTTCGAGTTGGCAACCCTAATGCAAGTTGTAACCAGTTGAAACCAGTTTCAAGTGACACTTCTAAGTTTCACTGCAAGTGTGCAAGCTCGCGAAAAAGTTACAAAATTATGAGATTTTCATTGTTATGCAAAAACTTAGTTTTTCAATTTCGTTATTGTATGGATGTGTTTTGTGCGACTGTAATTATTTATGTAGTTCTAGTACCTATCCTTTATTTGTGACGTAAGTTCATTCGAGTACTTATTTAACTTTTTCAATCTATCAATCAAATCATCTTTATTGTGGATCATAGGTAATTGTACATAATACAGATGGTGTTAATTAATTTCTACGAACGGCTATGTCCCACCCTTAGGGCGTACAAAACAATGTAGGTAAGTACCTATAACAAAATTACATGCATGTCTACAATATCAAAACACATTCTAAATTATTACATTGTGGGAGCAACAAATTTCAACAAACAAACAGTTTACAAATTAATGGAGCCTCTCGTACACAAAACGCATCATGACCCAGGCAGATTATATTTTAAAAGTGATTTGTCGGCAAAGAAGTCTTCCATAGAGTTTGTTCACTAACAGTTCATGGAGTTTCTTTTTAAATGATTTTATTTCAGTAATTGCTCTTATAGGTCTTGGAATATTATTGAATATACGCGGAGCCGAGCAGAAAATACTTTTGTGCAAGAAATGAATTTTACAAGGAACTATGTCTAGCTTGTCCTGATGCCGTATACGCGTATGCTACTTTGAGGTATACGAGCAGATAAGTTATAAATAACTTTGAAATTATTGTATTTTTTGCGTGATTCAGATTTCATTTTGAATTTGCAATATTTGTTAAGTCATAAATTACTATATAAACAAAAAGCTACTGCCAGTGATTTTACTTGCATGAAAGACAATAATTATCTCAAGGCATCATAATATTCTCGGGATAACACATTCTATGTGCTATTTCAGGGCATAGTCTATCCGCGAACAAAATTTCACTCTAATTCGTACAACCGTTTTATGCGTAAAGGTGTAACAAACATACACACATACATACAAACTGTTGCCTTTAAAATATAAGTAATAAGCGTGATTGCCTTATGGCGAAAAAAATTATGACAGCAACCCGACAGTCCCTATAAGCTTTCAATCATTATTAGGTTAAACAATCTTTAGTTTTGTTAGTTAAAAATATAATAATAATATTCCACAACTATCACACAACGCCGTCTAGTCCCAAGCTAAGCAGAGCTTGTGTTATGAGCACTAGACAACTGATAAACATACGTATATATTAATTTCTAAATACATACATATTATAGATAAATTACACCCAGACACAGAACAAATGATAGTGCTCATCACACAAACATTTGTCCTGGGTGGGAATCGAACCCACGAGCTCCAGCATAGCAGTCAGGATCACTAACCACTAGACTAAAAGGCCAGTCAAAAATATAACATTATTTTGTAGTTATACCTTTTGTAGTAGAAATAATCAACATGTATAATAATTATTTCCTCCTAAACTATGTATTTGCATAAGCTTTCACGTAACTATATTAAAGGAACCAAATAACTACGTTACACACACACGATTGCCATCAATTAGGATCTTATTGCTAATGCAATAGGGTTCAAATTTAATTGTTTTATGCGTGTAATAGAATTCGCTCGAAATGTGCGTAGGTAGCAATAATTCTTCAATTAACTGAGCCTCCGGGGCGAAGAGTGTGTGTGGTGTAAAGTACGAGATGATACTAAAAGTACCACACAATCACTACACATGTGTTTAAAAGACTTGTAAAGGAACAATACTGTTCACAGTGATCATGATTACAATTTTAAACTTTTTAGAATTTAGGAGTCATTTTGGTCCGTCATTTTCTTGATAATATAATATTTAGTACTAGGTTTTGAATATCGTTTAATGTCCTATGTCCTTTTCTATAAGGTGGTAAATTATCCAATGATTTCTCACGCCCTTGGGCGGAGCGAGAGGGCATGTCAGACTATTACTGACTAAAACCCAATTGTTTGTTCCTTTTTTGCCTTGCGTCCTGGAACGGGCCCCGGGGTTTCATTTTCACTTAACCAATGGCCCCAGTAGGCTTCGACCCAGCTGGGCCCCTACGATTTGCACACGTCTTCTTGAGGCGCGAGTGGAACACTAGGCGCCGTCGACGACTTGGGCTCAGTCCGGACAGTTACCGGACGACCGGATGGCGTGCTACCCATTGCTAGCCGTCCGAGCCTATGTCCTTGGGGCCTCAAGTTTATTTTAAAAAAATCATCAAAATCGGTTCAGTTTATTAAGCGCGAAAGCGTTACAAACAGGCAGAGTGTGTATCTATTTTAGTATTTTTTATACTTTATTTCTGCTTATTTTTATTCCCATTCAACCCAATTCTGTATCCATAGAAGGCAATCTCTGCCCATCCGCGAGAAGACGTCAACTGCTAGACATAAGTCTCCCCCAAGTGTCACCACAACGATCAGTCCTTTGCGTTTCACATCCTTTGGATCCCATTGACCCTAATTACGTCAAAGGTCTACCTTGTAGGAGGCTCTCCAACGCTACATCTTAGGGCTATATTTCACCGGGATACCATGGCGGCGCGACCAGTCGCTGCTACCAACAAAATGTATATAGCTCTATAGAGAGTTACTCACCTGGTGTCCGTTTGGTTGCGCAACCAATTTGGCGGCGCGACCAACTCGGACGCGTGCACTTAAGGTCCATTTTGATACTGTCTCAGTGTGGTGTAGCGACTCTGGTGTCTGTATGGTGTCTAGTTTGGTAGCTAACGGACACCATGGCGGCGATACTCGTTCCGCCATCATGGTGTCCCGGTAAAACATAGCCCTTACGGTACACGGTCGCCACTTCAGAATTTTTCTGTCTCATTGACCATCTGTTCTGTTCTTCATACCAGAAATCGCGGAATGAGGTAATGCCAATTGTATGTTACTAAGTTGAAGGATAACCTATACCATCACGAACCCATCCCACTCTTAGCCCGCTCTGCTTATACACTTGTCCCACCCACTAATACATCAACGGTAACGCGCAAATCAGTCCGGAGCAAGCGATTTATGACTCTACCCCCACTCCGGGGATGAGGGTGCTGGCACACGATTACTTGTAAAGTGTAAACAGCCTTTAAATTGGAGTACAACGGTGACAGGGCTTGATGCAGTGTAGGAGATAGTGTTCGCTGTTACTTGTAAAAGGAATGGCTTGATTGATGGTGTTTTGTTTTATACAAGAACACATCTTTGGGCTCAATATAAGGGTCGCCGCACACGGGCCATCGGCCACAACTGCAAAACGCCGCCACCGGCATATTTCCTGTAGGTTTCATACAATTTATATGGATTCTCCGCACATGGTTGACGCCGGTGACCGCCGCCACTAAACGCCGATACAAAACGCCGCCGCACGCCATTCGCGCATTTAAACCTTCTTCGATAGAGTCCATTATGGTACTGCTTGCATGGGTTAAAAAAAGTAGCAGCCACTGGCCACAAATGGCTTGTGGCCACTTCTAGCTTCTCGTGGTGGCCCATGGGCCACATGCCACAGCCACAAACGCCGTCACGAGAAGCTAGAGGAAAGGTCAAGGAAGCTGAAGCGCGTGACAGCCACTTCTGGCCGGTGGCTGCTACTTTTTTTAACCCATACGCGCAGTAGGTATCATAATGGACTCTGACGAAGAAGGTTTAAATGTGTGATTGGCGTATGACAGTGTTTTGTATCGACGTTTAGTGACCAGTTCGGGCCACAAGAAGCGAGCAGCGGTGATTTGTAGCATGTGGTGGCCATCGCCGTCAACAGTGTGCGGCGAATCCATATAAAATGTATGAGATCTATATGAAATATACCGGTGGCGGCGTTTTGTGGTTATGGCCGGTGCCCCGTGTGCGGTGACCCTAAAATGATTATAGTACCGAGTTTTTGGTAGATCATGTCACAACTCCAAAAAGTACGCCAATACTCATTTATAAGTTAGCTTCCACAATTTTCATTCATTCTGATTTACATATTTCATTGAGATCAATTTTAATTCCTAATAACTACAACTTAAGGGTCTTTAAGTAACGAGTAAATAGTTTACTTCTAGGCAAGCGTGCTCCATCGACGACCACATCATCGCTTACCATCAGGTGAGACAGCGATCGAATGAGAACCTATAAAAGAAATATGCAATGTGCAACATTAAGTTGCGCTTTTTCTGTAACCATTAGTATTATATAAGCAGAAAGGTTTTATCAAGACGATGGTATAAAGTTACTAGCAATTTTACTAAGGTGATTATTCATTAAAATTGCGACTATTTTAAGTCTTTTGTTTAGCAAAGGACAATCTAAATGAGGGATTATTTGAGACTCAAAACCCACCGACTTTTCTTGACAAAAACACAAAATTCAATTGTTCTCAAAACCCTAATTAGAACGAAAGTCATTGACATCTTTTTACTCATTTTAGGTCCTAAATAATTAAGAGGCTCCTAAATTTATATAATTGGTCTTCCAAATTAACGGTCGTCCGTTGCTAACAGGGGAGTTAGGCTAGAATTTATTAAAAACCGTCCTACTTTTCTGTCTAGATATATTAATTTCTAAGTCATCCCACAGCACTTTATTTTAGAGCCTTTGTCTGTGAAAGGTAAGTAAAATATTAGGAAAATGTGGCGTGAAAATTGTAAGTGATGGATACAGATCTGTTAGTAGTATAATGAGAAGTAATGGAAACATCGTCCATAGGTTTAACCTTGTTTTTGAGGTGGAAAATCATCAAATAACTTCTCTCGCTCTGGGTGGAGCGAGCCGGAGTGTATTTTTAGGTGGGAAATCATCTAATGACAAATTCCACTCTTGGGCGGAGCGAGAGATAGTGTCAGACTTTTACTGACTAAAAACCCACTCCTGTTCTTTCGTTGCCTGTCGCACCAGGGCCGACTCTTCCTTTCAGAATCAGACCCTTGGCCCCAGTAGGCTTCGACCCTGCTAGGCCCCTACGGTTTGCTGACATCTCCTTGAGGCGCGCGTGGAACAGTACGCGCCGTCGACGGCTTGGGCTCGGCCCGGGCGGTTACCGGATGGTCGGACGGCGAGCTACCCATTGTTCGCCGTCCGCAAGTCCGCGCCTACGGTGGCCGGAAATCGGGATCGGAATCCCGGCGGCGGTTGGGGCCTGAGGACCGTTGCCTCACGCGATCGGCCGCCTCTTTTGCTACCATTACTGCTTCGCAGAAGGAGGCGACCGCCTGCCACTCCTCCTCGCTCCGGACCATGGCCTGTACCAAGGCCCGGCAGAGAGATCGCCGCCGCCGATCGCCCTCACGAGGACACGGCGTTGCAGCGAGAGGGACTGTCAGATTTTTGCTAAGTAAAACACACCCGTGTTCTTTCAGTTACCCTTTGCGTATCAGGGCCGCGGCAACTCTTTCGAACATTTCAAAAACCCAAACATCGACCTGTAAAAACATAGCATAAGCATATTCAGTCTTATAATGTTTCCATTACTAGGACTCAGGCCTCTTCTCTATTAGAGGGAATGAGCCGCAATACACTACACCGGCCCTGTACAGATTAGTGAATGTCACATGTCACATCTTCGAATTTTTAGTTCTAGGATATGCTAGTTTTCTGACGATGTTTTCCTTCAACGTTTTAAAAGCTGTGGTGATGTAACTTAACTAACTAACTTAACACTAGGTAACTTATTTTTTATTTTATTTTCTGTTTAAAGTATCTGTTATTTGTTTATCGTGCAAACCTACCACAGTGTTGTCTTTTTTAACCCAAAGGTTGACTGGTAGAGAATGCCTTGTTGCATTAAGTCCGCCTATGTACCACTACTGTACATGAAGTTTAAATAAATAAATAAATAAATAAATGTAATAAATTACACAAAGTAATGCGCCTGGCTGAGTTTGAACCCGTGACCTACATCTCTTAAGTCAGGGTCGGGCCAGTTGACATCAAACTGTCAACTTAACTCTAAGAAAGCTTCCTTTCAAAACAGCTCGAGGCGAGGAGGAAGCCATTGCCAATTGCTCGAATTTTCTTCACACACATCCCAAGAAAAATGCACATTTTCCCCTACAATAAAACGATAAGAAAACCCTCAAATAAAACTACGTATCCGGAGAAAATGTTGCAATACTCAAGAATAGTGCAAAAAGGGTTAAACTGTGCAACATGGTATAAATTATGCTGTGAAAAATACACAGAAGACTTGAGATCCGACGGGACTTAAGCGCGCCTTATCTTTGGGACACACGGCCTTAGAAAATTGGCAATATAGTTTCAGATAACTTTATTCAGCATATTTTGTTTATTTACTTATCACAGCAAGCACTAATGTTTGTTTTTTTACTAATAACAGAAGCTACGTGGTATCGTATCATCTCAGATACCACAGTATCTCAAGACAAAATTTGTAAGATTAGTGATGGACTCCATCAGAAGACGTAGAGCTATCCTTTCCTTGCAGGATAGAATCAAAAATGAAAATATCCACGATTGACGAACCGACATAGCCCGATGAATCACCAAACTTAATTTGCAGTAGGCAGGATACATTGCTGGCAGAACAGCTGGTCGATAAGTCCGAAAGGTTCTGGAGTGGCAACTTCGTACTGGAAGATGTAGCATTGGAAGGCTAGCCACAAGGATACACCTTGTGGAAGGTAACTCGGTTAAAGTCGTAGGAAACTGAGTGCGAGGCGGTACTTGGGGGAGGCCTAGGCACTGATGAAACAGTCAACTTAAAACGATAGTAGATCGGCCAGTTGGTCTAGTGACCCTATGCAGGAGGTCGTGGATTCGATACCTATCCAAGACAAATGTTTGTGAGTTGTGTCATTTGTTCTGTAGCATAGTATAGCATAGCATAGCATAGTCGGCCTTATAATGTTCCCACTGTTGGGACTCAGGCCTCTTCTCTAGGAGAGGGAATGGGCCGTAATCCACCACGCGTGCCCAGTGCGTGTTGGTGGATGTCACATGTCTTCGAATTTTTGGTTCTAGGACATGCCGGTTTCCTCACGATGTTTTCCTTCACCGTTTTGAGAGCAGTGGTGATGAAATAAATTATACAAAGTAATGCGCCTGGCTGGGTTTGAACCCACAACCTACAACTCGTAAGTCGGGGTCGTTACCACTCGGCCACCACTGCTCTTTCGGCCACCACTGCTCTTTGTTCTGTGTCTGAGTGTAATTTATCTATAATATGTATGTATTTGGAAAACATATGTATGTTTATCAGTTGTCTAGTACTCATAGCAGAAGCTCTGCTTAGTTTGGGGCTAGATGGCGTTGTGTGATAGCTGTAGAAAAAAAAATAGTTTCGGAAACATAAAGTATATTTAGTGGCAGTCCATCCTCCCCGCCCGTGTGTCCCGTTATCTCAACAGTACCCAGCAGCCCCCGGCTAGTACTTACTCGCGGAATAACATTTTTGATTGTCATCCCCTTTTATTTCTGTCTTTCTTTTATCAACCCTTTGGCTATCGCGACGTAGATGAGGTTTTTTTACAAAAATGCTAAGTGGACAGTATTAGAGGTTGTTAGAAGATTGTGGAAAGATTTTTATGTTGGTCTCGTGTTTATATTTTGTGGTTGATTTGTTTGTGTTCGAGATATACTCGTAAATAGCTAAAAGTATAGAACATAAAAATATGTGTTTGTTGGATTTTATGCAATACTACCTGACTCGGCAAATGTTGTTCTGCTTTATAAATTACTAGCTTTTGCCCGCGGTTTCGCCCAAGTTTTTTTTTTTTTTATTCTTGGTAGGTTCGCGCTTGACCGCTAACTCACCTGATGGAAAGCGACGATGCGGTAGACGATGGAGCGCGCTTACCTAGAAGTAACCTATTCACTCTTGACTTAAAGATTCCCGGGTTGTAGCCATCAGGAAAAACAGATTCCGGCAAGGAATTCCGCTCCTTAGCTGTACGCACTATGAATGTGTTCCCAAAACGTTTTGTGCGTATAGGTGGGATGTCCACCATGTACCGGTGGCGCATTGCCGTACGCCTGGTGGTCCGATGATGGAACGGGCTAGGCGGGATTAGGTTATGCAATTCCCACGTACAGAAAATATAACCTATGTTACTCAGGAATAAAGCAGCTTTCATTCGGTGAAAAAATTTTAGCTATCGGACCAGTACTTCCAGAGATTACTCCTACAAACAAAAAAATAAAAAATAAAAACTTTACCTCTTTATTATATTATATTATATATATATATATATATATATAATTTATATATACAAAGAAAAAATGGGAGATGGAGTTAAGAGGGTAAATAAACAGCTTACGACCTATTGTCAACTCAAAAAAAATCATAAAATCGGTCAAGTCGTTTCGGAGGTGTTCGCTAACAAAACTGGGACACGAAATTTTTAACCGACTTCAAAAAGGAGGAGGTTATATGTCCGGTTGAATGTATGTTTTTTTTATATATTAGATTAATTGGTTTCAGCTATCATTTGTAGATCTTTAATAGTCGTTACAGATAGACAAAAGCCACAAAATCTGTCTTGCCACTCTTGCGAAAGGGTATCATGTTATCCAATTACTGACTTGTGGAGGTAAGAGTTCCAGTCATCCCATGTAAAATACTGGTATTTGACAAGAAGCCGACTTTGATATAGATGTGAACGGCGACTCGCTGTCGCACCGGGCCTTGCTACAAGCCATGGTCTGGAACGAGGGGGAATGTGCGGTGCTAGCCTCCTTCCGCGAAGCAGTAATGCTAGCGAAGGAGGCGGCCGTACGCGTGAGGGAACGGACATCCTCATGTAACAGACGCCGCGACCCCGACCTCGACTACCAGCCACGTGACTGTTGGCGTAGGGTTGCGAACGGCGAATGACGGGTAGCTCGCCGTCCAGCCGTCCGGTAACCGTCCGGACCGAGTCCGAGTCATCGACGACGCGTAGTGTTGCACTTGTACCTCATCGAAATATCAGCAAAACCATTGGGACCCAGCAGGCCTGAAGCCTAATGGGTCGACTTCTGAAAAGGTTACCCGTGTTCCTAGAATGCAAAGGGCAACTGAAGGAAAAACCCTTGAAAACAAACCTAAAAAAAATGTGTTATGGCTTAATATTAATAATTGGATAAATAAATGATATTATTTATTATTATTGATCTCAAATAAAATTATGATGCTCAGTTATTAAGAAGACACTTCATTTTCGCAATTATTAAATTTTTACATCGAAGTTTGTAAAAATCTCTTTCTTAACTTGTTATTAGTCTATGTTATAAATAAATAACTACTATACTAATTATGTATATTTTGTTTGTTACAGGTACTTAACACCGCACAATATAACATCACAAAGAAGAGAGTGATCAAAGGTTGTCTGGAAGATATCACTGTCAACGATAATACCGCTATTTCCTATACCTCCTAATCCTCACGACGAAATGTAACTACAAATAGCCGAATACTCAGGAGATATTGTAATCTACAAGCGTGAGCCAACACAGGTGCACTCTACGTTCCTTTACTCTCTTTCTATCATCATCATTTCAGCCGAAAGACGTCCATTGCTGGACAAAGACAAAGGCGAGCAAAAGACGAACGGCTTTACCAACAGTCAAACAAAAGACGAACAGCTTTACCAACTTTCAAACTCCGAACTACTACAGAGCACTGCGGAAACGTTTGAAAATGTTAGAACGCAAAGAGCAACTGGAGAACACAAGTGGGTTTTAGTCTGTAAAAATCTGACAGGCTGCGCAAACAGCGGAGGGAGCTTTTTGATGATCTTGAGCTCACGCTAGACTTCTATCTCACCTGATGGTAAGCAATGAGGTGTCCACGATGGAGCAGGCTTGCTTAGAAATAACCTATTCACCCTTGACATAAAGACCCCTTCTATATATACCAGAATCCTGCCAAAATCTTACAATTAATGTATATTAATTAACTACCAACAAAATACAACTTTTAAAATGCACACAGTCTGTTTAATTCTACACAAAAACAGTCATAATGTTAAGCTATGTATAAAATAGCACTTCCTTAAAACAAATTCTTCTTATTTTAAAAATTTCAGTTCTGAAAGTACCAGGGGAGTATAAAACCGAAGGTTAGCATTCATTAATAAGGTACTTTAATTACTTTATTCCTCTGCTTAATCAAGACGTCCATAAGTTAATCGTATTTACGCAAATGCTAAATATTAATACCTGAATTGATTGTCAAAATTAAAATTAACGCAATCAAAGATGTGGGTAGGAAGTTCTAAATAGAAATATCGAGGTGCTGCTGTGTCGTCGACACGGTTATGATTTACGTTCATACGCGAATGTAATCACGCTGACATTATAGAGGTGACATTTTGAATGTGTGTGCATAACTTAAGTGGCAATAGGCAGGGCACATTGCTCGCAAAACAGATGGCCGTTGGGGTCAAAAGGTTCTGGAATGGCGACCACGTACCGGAAGACGTAGCTCTGGATGGCCTCCTGCAAGGTGGACCGATGACCTGGTAAGGGTTGCGGGAATCCGATGGATGCGAGACGCACAGGACCGTTCATTGTGGCAACACTTGGGGGTGGCCTATGTTCAACAGTGGACGTCTTTCGGTTGAAATTATGATGATGGTGATGTGCATGCTGGTTACCCTTTCATGCTCAACGGAATTGGGTGAAATTTGATACATACATAGATCATATCCTGGAATAGCACATAGAATGCTGTTTATCTCTGGATCATTAATTTTATACGAGCGAAACAGCTGTTAGAAGCTAGCGGGTAATATTTTCATTGTACAAAATGTTTGATTCTTTAGCCATCGAGTGGTCTAATCGTTGTAGATGATAAATATGTATCTACGTCATCAAACCACCTATTATAAATATATCCCTCAATTTCATTATCATCGAATTTCTAAATTACCTCCCATTATGGATGCTTTCAACACCAGATATACTCTTGCTACACTTTAAAAAACTACCCTCTCCAAGTACCAGGAGAGTATAAAACCTAAGGTTAGCATTCATTTATCTTGATGGGTACAAAATGGCCGGTGTATAATGCACCTCTCATATTTGCATTGCTGAAAGAGCCTCATAATGTTTCAGCTTAAGAAGTAGGCTTTTAGCTGCAGACTCGCTCGAGTTTTTGTTGTAAGCAGTCGCTGTAAATGACCAGGAAGTGGTTTGAAGAGTATATAGAATCTTTTCAGTAACAGGTATTATTATATTTACTTAGGAAACAGTTTTCATAAGTACATTTTATATTATTATGAATTAACTATCTTCTGTCAGCGGCATTACCTACGTAAAAGTAAATCTTTCCATACAAACTTTTTTCCCGTGTTTCATCCCTTTAGGGGGTGAATTTTGGAAAATCCTATTTTAGTGCTCGCCTTAGATAAGTCGCAGTAAGATAGATAAAACCGTAATATAGTTATATCCCTAGGGATATAATTATATACCGCAACATAGTTATACGAAAGCGATTCTTTACTATCTCACTAGTAATATAGTTATAAAACCGTCGAAGTTTAGTGATATACTTATATTACTAGATTAAGTTCAGTGTTATAAATATATTAGGGTTTGTCTCAAAAAAGTCATATTGTATCATATTGTAGTATATTAAAGCTTATTTATTCCCAAACATTTTTGAATAATTGAAAAAATTTCAAAAGTGTGCCACTTTTTTGAGACAGACCCATTACTTGATTAAGCTTAGTGAAATAAAAATCTACCATATATAATTAAATAAAACAAAATTTTATTGGTTTTATCTTTATTAATAAATCAACTTTATGTATCCTGCAGTTAGTTACAATACTTTGTGACATTACACGTATTAAAGTAATTATAATTAAAACGATCATATTTTTTAATCTAGTAATATAAGTATATCACTAAACTTGGACCGTTTTATAACTATATTCCTAGTGAGATAGTAAAGAATCGCTTTCGTATAACTATGTTACGGTATATAATTATATCTCTAGGGATATAACTATATTACGGCTTTATCTATCTTACTGCGACAGATACATCATAAAAGGAAACCTCGTGCAAAATTTCAGGCTCCAAGCTCCAGTAGTTTCGGCTGTGCGTTGATATGTCAATCAGTTAGTTTCTCCTTTTATTGATATATAGAATTGGTTTTTAGGGTTCCAAACCAGAAAAAAAAACCAACGGAACTCTATTATTAAACCATCTGTCCGTCCGGCGTCCATTCATTCGTCCGTCTGTCAACACGTTATAAAAAATCGTAATAGGCAGTTGAAATTTTCATAGAGCAGATATGTACGAGTATTTCTATTGCCGTTATAATAACAAATCTATAAAAACATACATACAACCTAAATAAAACTGCAGTATCTGTAGGTAATATCAAAATATTTTTTTTAGGAACTAATTTAATATACACTACCTATCAGTGTGAATTCAGTTGCCATCAATGTACGCAAACATGGTATTAAAACTTGAACAGCGTTAAAATACAGAAAATTTTACCATTGTAAACTTCCAAAGCATTAACTCAAAAATACACATCAATTTTAACAAATAATTAAGCGCGTTAATTTTAGCTGCATCACCTAACATAGAAATCGTTCTAATCAAAGATAAAAGCCAAAGCCAAAACCTAACCCTCAAAACAGCTAATTCCCACACACGTGTAATTATCAGTCTCTGTTAATTGGCGATAACCAATTACCGGGACGTTCTCTGTTAAATAATACGTGGTACTTAATTCCGTGTTATTGTCATAAGCTGACGTAGTGCTGGATTATATCGATAAAATATAATCCTGAATTTACGATAATTGAATTCATTATGGCAATAGTTTTGGTCTCTCATTTATTTTATTTTGTGATGTGAAAATGCTTTCTGATTGATAAGTCAGAAGTCAATAAATCTGCCTAGTGTCTCCCCACCTTCTTTGCAGTAGGTTTAGTAGCTGATCCGCAGCCCAGTACCAGAACTTTACTTGGAGTGCCTGCCTATCAGACCTTCACAATCAGTAACTAGGTAATACCCCATGGAAAAACCTCCAACACGGTGGACCGATGACTTGATGAGGGTTACAGCAATGCGATGGATGCGAGACGAATAAGACCGTTTGTTGTGGCGCAACTTGTAGGACGCCTATGTCCAACAATGGACGTCTTTCGGCTGAAATAATGATGATGAAGAAATGACTAAAGTCAGATGTTTTGGCTTCTAATTATCCGTAATAACTGTCAAAGATTTACAAATGACCGGCAGAAAAAGCGGATTAAAGTGCTTTCTGAGGCACAAAGAAGTCGTGGCATGTTAAGATGGTCTCTCATCCACGGTTCTATCTTGACAAACGATAATAGTTTAAAAGTAAAAGTTTAGGTACAATTTAATTTAATTAGATTTGTGTCACATTTTCGTTAAACAAATTTAAGTATATTCTACCTATCTGTCAAGTCAGCAAGATTAGAAGTGAAGCTGATGCATTTCGATAGTCACTTGACTACAGCGGCAGACGCACTCAAGTGTCGTCACTCGTGGACAGGCTGTCAAATGCACAATGATTTGTGGCTCGACCGGTCCAATACTGGAGTTGGGATTTGCTGTTATCGTTTAAAATATCTCCTACCTATAAACAAGTCTATCATGCTATAGTATGGCAAAAGCCCAACACCCGTAAGCTAAGTAATTTTTCCCACAAGTAAACCTAAAATAAGCCACCCTCATTGAAATTGACAGAACTATTGCTTGTAATTTGTTGACATTGATAGTTTTTGCTGTCGTGACAAGTGAGTCAAGTACAATAGAGAGGGTTTTTCCCTCAAAAAGATTTACACCAAAGTCTGAACCCAGTGGTCTAAAAGGTATAACTTTGGACCTTTATTTTATCGACATTTTTAACAATGA
Source organism: Mythimna impura (assembly GCA_905147345.3). NCBI lineage: Eukaryota > Metazoa > Arthropoda > Insecta > Lepidoptera > Noctuidae > Mythimna > Mythimna impura. The sequence continues at coordinate 20,322,736 of LR990367.1, read as the reverse complement.
CGTGCACATCACTACATGAGTGTACGCTAAGTACTTCAGTTGTGTACAAATGAAGCCTTGTTGCGCTGTCAAATGCAGGCTTGTGGTTAAAAACCGCATTTACTCAGCTTTTAGTGACTTTTATAAGAATACTCAGCACTGAATGGATAGATTACTGACGAAACTTAACAATAGAAATGAATCAATAACAGCCTCGTTAGTTTAGTCTTCAGCACGAGTTGTCTTGAGTTCAGTTCTAGTTGAGTACGATGTTACCGTCTAAAATTTACCATTGTCTGGCCAGACTTTCAATGAAGACTCTATTTCTCATTAGACGGCCTCTCTAGGTGAGGGAACCAAGCAGGCCGAGTGCGCGTTGGTGAATGTCATGTCTTGGGATATTTGATTCTGTTGTCTCATGATGTTATTTTTTCCATTTTGAGAGCAATGGTGCTAATAAATGACACAAAGTTGAGCGCCTGGCTGGGTTTGAACTGGTGACTTAAAACTCTTAAGGGTTCGTTACCACTAGGCCACCAATTCTCCTCACTGCTGATTAAACATAATATAACAAATATAGTAATGACTGCCTCATTAATTTAGTGACCATCAGTATTAGTCGTACTGAATTTGATTCCCAAGTTGAGTAAAATATCAAATAATTTTCTGTCTGAAATTTACCATTAGCTGCCCATGTCTGAGCATACGATGGAGATGTGCCCCACCTGGGCAGAGCACCGCCCTGTCCTCGTGGGGGCGATCGGCGGTGGCGATCTCTTGCGCCGGGCCTTGGCCATGGTCCGGAGCGAGGAGGAGTGGCAGGCGGTCGCCCCCTTCTGCGAAGCAGTAATGCTAGCAAAGGAGAAGGCCGCACTTGCATGCGTGAAGCAATGGCTCTTGCGCCCCAGCCGCCGTGCCGGGATTTCGATCCCGATTTCCGGCCACCGTAGGCGCGGGCTCGCTGACGGCGAGCAATGGGTAACTCGCCATCCGACCGCCTGGTAACCGTCCGGACCGAGCCCAAGTCGTCGACAGCGCGTAGTGTTCCACGCGCGCCTCAAGGAGATGTCAGCAACCGTAGGGGCCCAGCGGGGTCGAAATCTACTGGGGCCAAGGGTCTGATTGTGAAAGGAAGACTCAAACCTGGTATGAAAGGCAACGAACGAACAGCATGATTTTATATTAAACTGGTGGTGGAAACCTGGAGAAACTAGAACTAAAACTTCGTCAAGTCTAGTTATCAAGTCGATACATAATAAATCGAGGTTTCCAGAATTTTCCACTTGAAACCAGCTGTAGAGTTACGTAGTTTGAAACTATTGAGACAACTTGTCCCGATTTGGCTGTTATAAATAGGCCTTTTGGTTACTAAGTTCATTTTTAGGGTTCTGTACCTCAAAAGGAAAAAACGGAACCCTTATAGGATCACTTTGTTGTTCGTCTGTCTGTCTATCTGTCTGTCAAGACCCTTTGTATCGAGTTGAAATTAAGACCATATACTTAGGTCTGCGATCCCTTGAAGCTGTGAAGAAATCAAACTTCTGAGTTAACGAAAAAAAGATACGACCGTTTATGTCACAAAAAACATATATTTCGACACTCTCAAATCAAAATTCATAGGGTACTTCCCGTTGATCTAGAATCCTGAAATCCGGCATGAAACAATGTCTGATAGCACTATTATAGGAAAAAAACTGAAAACTGTTTTGTAGTTACGTTACAAAAAAAAAAAACTTTTTTGAGATTCGGAAAAATCTTCGTAACTCAATTCGGGAATTGAACTGTTTTCATTGGTAAGTTTGTACGGAACCCTCAGCGTGCGAGTCCGACTCGCACTTGTTCTGTTTTTTTTTAACTGGTAGAAATCCGACAGGTTAGCAACTCAGTGTCGATGCTCAAGACTTTGAAGTTTCTTGTTTGCTTCTCAATTGACTTAAACGCGTCATTTAAAAATATTTATGTGAATATTTTAATTACTAAAAAAATAAAGAACAACTTAATGAGTAACAAAACAGAGTTCAGATATAAACCAGTGTAAGCTGACCTCATTTTCTATTGAAACTCTATATTACGCTAGGCCAGTTAAAGGTCAAAGTGATATTACCAACGTATTAAACATTTATGAAGAAAAGTAAATGCTTATAAGCTTTTCAAAATCTTAACAAATAGGCTTTTTTTCCTTGTCAAACTCATCCATGTTTTTGGTTATTACGGTAAAAAACATAATAAAAAGAATTTATTATTTTACTTTTTTCTGGAAAACAGGTTATTTTTAGATTGTGAGCGTAAAAATAAGTTACGAATTAAGATTGAGGAAAAATTTATTTTTAAGTTATAAGGTCAAGATTATTTTTTTAGAATAATTATTTTTTGAATTGTTTAGTTTAGTTATTTTTACTTTCCTGTTACAAAATTAATACCATTTTTTTATCACTATTATTTCATCGAAAGACGTCCACTATTAGAAATAACCCTCCCGAAGTATCACCATAAAGACCAAAAATTGTGCGTCTCACATCCATTGGATTCCTATGACACTCACTAGGTCATCGGCCTACCTTGTAGAGGAGGCTTGCCATCGCTGCGACTCCATGCAGTGCTTCCATGTGCGGATGGTGATCACCGGGGTGGTTTTAGTGAGGTAAAAATCCCACACTCCCTGGTCTTTTCCCCAAAAGTCCAGGCGCCTTTTGAAGGTTTCCCCCCGAAAACAAAAAAAAAAGGTCATCGGCCTACCTTGTAGAGGAGGCTTGCCATCGCTGCGACTTCTAGTATGTGGTCGGCCCCATCGACCATCTGTTCTATCTGTTCTGCGAGCAATGTGCCCTGGCCACTGCAAGTTTTTTTTGGGCTGTGTCGGTAACCTGTGAATATCCTATTTCTTTTTGTCAATCATTATTCTTCTGTGTTGATTTGTATTAATTATATGCTAGCTTTTGCCAACGGCTTCACGCGCGTGAGAGTTAGAAATTATCCCAAAGGATACTCTCATACTCTGATACGTTCAAATGGCCAAACGGACAAGTATGAAATTTGGCACCCGAGTAGACCATGTCCTGGTTGCATTTTTATCCCAGGTCTATGTTTCCTTGAAATAACTTTCTTCTTTCTGGTAGGCAAAACGGTGGACTTAGACTTTATAATCTACTAGCTTTTTCCAGCGGCTTCGCGCACGTACATAAATTATAGCCTATGGCACTCAACACTCAATAAAGCAGCTTTCTATCGGTGAAAAAATTTTAACAATCGGGCCAGTAATTTCAGAAATTACCGAAAAAAAAAAAAAATTACCTCTTTATAATATTAGTGTAGATAAAATAAGACACTCATTGTCTCGTCAACGCATAGCCCTGAACCTTTGAACCAAGAACACTAAAATTCTGCATAGAGGGGACCCTCTATCTAATATATAAAATTCTCGTGTCACGGTGTTCGAACTTGAACTCCTCCGAAACGGCTCGACCGATTCTCATGAAATTTTGTGAGCATATTGAGTAGGTCTGAGAATCGGCCAACATCTATTTTTTTTTTTTTTTTATTTATATGGCAGAACAACGTTTGCCGGCTCAGCTAGTATTTTATAATGTACCTTTACAAAACAAGTTTTCACTGAAAATATTTTATTCATTGCAAGCTTTTATAGCGCGATAATATATTTTTGGGGGAGGCCTATGTCCAGCAGTGGACGTCTTTCGGCTGAAATGATGATGATGATGATAGCGCGATAAATATATAATTATTACTAATCAAGACCATTCTAAAAAGCTCAAACACTACCTGAGTTCCAATAAACTACCTGAGTACCTGGGCTACCTGAGTTCCAATGGCTACCTTCCCGTTCCATCATCAGATCAGCTCCATGTCATAATAATTTGGCATTGTCATCTGATTTACACAAGCATGCAAAATTTCAGCTCAATCGGTAACCGAGAAGTGGATCAAATTTAATTTGCAAGATTTGATTACAGACAAGTATCGGGACAGGTGAAACTAAATAAAAGCTTGTAAAATAAGTAAGAATATTCCAAAACTTATACCTTAAGAGGATGAAACCGGGGTCTGAAGTTTGTATGGGGAAACCTATTTTCACGCGGGCTAAACTAGTAACTTATATATTTCAATAGCTATTAGACTGAAGTCACTATGGTAATGAAAACTCCTACATAATGACATAACTTACAACACCGTTCTAATCTCAAACCATTAACTTTAACTTATACCTTCTACTTAACTAAGTTATTCCTAGATCACACAACGTAACTTAAAATCTAATCCGTACTTAAATACAGGGACTCGTTAAACCAAAGCTTCCAAGTTATGTTTACCAAAGTTAGGCAAGAAATAACAGTGATTGGCTAGTCGGTCGGCTTACTGACATAAGCCGAGGATTTGAAGAATTTCGAAACGGGATTTTAGATTAGATGTTGTTGATAAACATGCGTAATCTTATCTTGGGTTTGGGTTCTATTTTCCGCATTCGGGCTATGATGTACCATTCTACGTGGCAACGGACAACGGACTTTCCTGCACCGGATCCGTGCGGAAGAAACGCCCGGGTGTCACCATTGCGTGGACCGCCCGGAGGACACGGTGGAGCACACGGTGGAGGTGTGCCCCGCTTGGGAAGAGTAGCGCCGTGTCCTCGTGGGGGCGATCGGAGGCAGTGATCTCTCGCGCCGGGCCTTGGTACAGGCCATGGTCCGGAGCGAGGAGGATTGACAGGCGGTCGCCTCCTTCTGCGAAGCAGTAATGCTAGCAAAGGAGGCGGCCGATCGCGTGAGGCAACGGTCCTCACGCCCCAACGGCCGCCGGGATTCTGATCCTGATTTCCGGCCACCGTAGGCGCGGGCTTGCGGACGGTGGGCAATGGGTAGCTCGCCGTCCGAACGTCCAGTAACCGTCCGGACCGAGCCCAAGTCGTCGACGGCGCGTACTGTTTCACGCGCGCCTAAAGGAGATGTTAGCAACTGTAGGGGCCCATCAGGGTCGAAGCCTACTGGGGCCAAGGGTCTGATTCAACAAAATTGATTGCAACGAAAAAACATGACTGGGTTTTTAGTCAGTAAAAGTCTGACACTATCTCCTGCTCCGCCCAAGAGCGGGGGATGTCATAAGATGATATTCCCACAGAAAAAAAAAACGGACAACGGACTAGTTGAAATGAAACCAGTCCACCTTTCCCAGAGGCAGTTTAGGCCTCCAAGTTTGGCCTCCGGGATTGTTTTAAAAGGGTTACCGTGGCCCTAGAATGCAAAGGGAACTAAACCAACACAGGCGGGTTTTAACTTCTTGAGTAGCGTAATTAGAGACACAATAGTAAGACAATAGCGCACGACCGCCGGCGTTCGTGCGGGGATCAACAGCTTAATAAGTGATAGTCTCTCTGACTATTCTAAACCGGAGATGTTATTAGATCATCTGAAAAAAATATATTATACTAGTTAATTCAAGGCGTCTAAATACGTAAAAAATATACGTAGTTCAGCGACAATTTTCCTCGAAATGACAGGCAGAGCAGAGCGCTTAGCCAAATTGAAAATCAACCATCGTTAACGCTAGGAGAAAACTTCAAATGTATGGGAATGACACCATCACGTTTAGTCACGTGGTCAGAACAAAGGAATCGGAGGCGTTACCGACTGTCTGAAAGAGATTCGAAACGAAACGGTCGTAACTTGGCTAGGCTTGCAGTGGTGTATTATAAATACTTAGTTTCATTCACATTTCAAGAGTGTCTTGTCATAACATTTTAGTCACTCTATACTCAATAGTTACCACTGTTGGGACACAAACTTCCTCTTTTTCATGTGTAAAGGACCCGTTCATCCGAGTTACGAGTATTAATCTACAATGCAGACGTAGTTTAAAAACATAGGTTTTTGACATCTATCTTTCCAAGTTGGGTCGCAACAACAAGGATTTCGCACGTCATAGTAGTTGGTGAGCAAATAAATTATACAAAGTTTTTTGTTTCTATCTGGGTTCAAAACCTAGATTGCTCGAAACTTTTAGCTCAAAGCCGTCAGTGCCCATATTGAATGGGTGATATAGTATGGACGTTCCCTAAGGAGTAATGAGTTTTGAATTTGGAACGCCAAAACCATTAGAAAAACATATTAAATAACCCTTAGTCACATAATCTACTATTAACAATCAGCTACAACATTTGACACTTTTGACAACCCGTAACGACTGTCAGAATCGTTTCGTTCCAGAAATCAGAAACATTTATTTCAAATAGACCATGTACTACAGTCACTTTTGAATTGTCAAAGTGTCGGCCAGTCAAAAAAGTGAAGCTAAATTGCACATTTCAAAGCGTAGATCACTATGAAGAAGACACAGTGTCCGAGACAAGAAGACAGTAGTAGGAGACTAGTAGGGCTACTGTCCACGGACGTGTGGCTTCAAAGACGCGTATTCTTCAATGTACGCCATGGACGCCAGCATGAAGCTTAAATACAAAGCTATTAATTTGTACAGTCAATAGAAAACTACTAGCAATGTAATGTTTTGATGCATTGACATTTTTTATTGAAATATTCATTGGCATTGGCAGCCACTACTTTATTATTAAGCCTAAAGCTTCTAAGTTCTATAGGATGTTCCTAGGATATTATATCAGGAAGTATACTAGAGTAGTTAATAAGCGGATTGAACATTGTTTAGTACGGAAATTATTCGATCAGTTTACGGATTGAAACTGTAAGCCTTCGCTCCAGCGAATTATAAACTAGACTTGGTTGGGTTTGGTGTGTGTTAGTATTATAGGGCTTGTGTTGAAATGTTTAGTTTCTAAGTATTCTTTGTATTAATCTATAAAGGAGAAAGTGACTGACTGACATATGAACGCACAGCCGAAACTACTGGGACTAGGAGCGTGAAATTTTGCACGAGGTTTCCTCTTATGACGTAGGCGAGCACTAAGAGAGGATTTCCCAAAATTCACCTCTAAGGTAATGAAACGGGTGTCCATGGTTTATATGGAGAAACTTTCTTTTACGCGGGCGAAACCGCTGGCAGAAACAAGTTGGATATAACTTCAGAGTCTAGCCGTGGACGACGCATACGAGGACATTGTGCGTAGGTGTGGAATTCCTTGCTGGAGTCTGTAAATGATATCTACACTATATATATATTATATAAATATTATATTATTATTATTGTTGGGGCCGAAAGGTTCTGGAATGGCGACCACGTACCGGAAGACGTAGCGTTGGAAGGCCTCCTACAAGGTGGACCGATGACTTGGTAACGGTTGCGGGAGTCCGATGGATGCGAGACGCACAGGACCGTTCGCTGTGGCGACGCTTGGGGGAGGCCTATGTCCAGCAGTGGACGTCTTTCGGCTGAAATGATGATGATGATGATGATGATGATTATATAGAGGTAAAGTTTGTTTTTTTTGTTTGTAGGAGGTAATCTTTGAAAGTAGTGCTCCGATTGCGATAATTTTTTCACCGATAGAAAGCTGCTTTATTCCTGAGTGACAAAGGCTATATTTTATGTATGCTGACGAAGCCGCAAGCAAATGCTAGTTTATTTTATAAATAGGTTTTCAAAAAACACTTTTACACTATAATTTTTTCGTCCACTAGATGAGGCCGGTGTTTCCTAGCTGACTACCCTGAGAAGAAACACCGAAACAAACTCAGGGGCTCACTCAGGGGTCAAAGTCTCTTTTAAAGTCCATACAGCAAACATGTAATGGTCAAATCATATGAGAACTATGCACATTAGGGTCTGAGATGGTGTTTTGAGGAAATAACCACACAGATTTGAGCGGATCTGTCCAGTCAGAGCAAGCATTTGTTAGTATTCGTGTAGCTCAACTCAGGACTACTAAGGAGCTCAATGACTTGAGGAACAAAACCAAAGAAAGGACATTTGGTTAAGCCGCATAAATTACACAAAACTGCCAGACTACAGTGTTTTGTGATACCTACAACCTGGAGATCTTAAAGTTAAGAGTGAATAAGTTACTTCAAGGCAAGCGTGCTTCATCGTCGATCACATCATCGCTTACCATCAGATGAGATAGTGGTCAAGCGCGAGCCTCTCAATAATAAAAAAAACCAGGCAAGTGTGATTCGGACTCGCGTACTGAGGGTTCCGTACAAACTTACCTGTGAAAACAATTCAATTCGTGAATTGAGTTACGAAGGTTTTTCCGAATTGCAAAAAGTGTATTTTTTTTTGTGACGTAACTACAAATTTACAGTTTTCAGTTTTTTTTCTACACTTGTGCTATGAGACCTTGCTTCATGCCAAATTTTAGAATTCTAGGTCAACAGAAAGTCCTATGAGTCCTTTGTGAATGTCGAAATATATAGTTTTTACGCGACATAAACGGACGTATCTTTTTTTTTCGTTAACTTTGAAGTTTCATTTTTTCACAGCTTCAAGGGTCCGCAGACTTAAGTATATGGTTTTAATTTCAACACAATACCTCCATGTGTTCCCAAGATAAAGGGTCTTGACTGACAGACAGACAGACGGACAACAAAGTGATCCAATAAGGGTTCTGTTTTTCCTTTTGAGGTACGGAACCCTAAAAACGTCTTTCGGATGAAATTATAATGATGAAGACTGGATATACTTGTATTTGACTAAAAGAAAACAAATATGAAATAATTTTTTTTATTTGTGACTCTTATAAGACAAACAACTAAATAAAAAAAATGTTTAATTGAATGACTAAAATAAAATTATAAAGTAAAAAAAGACAATCATGTGCCGTAAACAGCGGTATAGAAAAAAAAAAAAAACGTAGCAAGAATTTTGGATGAATCCATGAAGAATGATGGGAATTCTGATAAATCATTGGTGTAACGGTTGTAACCTATATAGGAAGTTCAGAAGAATATACGCGAATACTCGGGAATACGTTCCATTAGAATCAATTTGAACATTCACGAGGGCGAACACCTTTAAACGATTAAGTACAACTGTTCACATGGTTTGATTATGCCCAGAGATATGTTTTTAGGGTTCTGTACCTCAAAAGGAAAAAAACGGAACCCTTATAGGATCACTTTGTTGTCCGTCCGTCTGTCTGTCTCTCTGTCAAGACCCATTATCTCGAGAACGCGTGGAGGTATCGAGTTGAAATTAAAACCGTATACTCAGGTGTGCGGTCCCTTGAAGCTGTGAAAAAATTAAACTACTAAATTAACGAAAAAAAAGATACAACCGTTTATGTCATAAAAATCGCAAATTTGACACTCCTAAGGAAATCGAAATTCATGTTCAATTAATTTTTCTTTATAGTTTTAAAGAAAAAGAAACTCATTAATTAGAAGGTTTTCCTCCAGTAGTTTGCTACCAATGAATAAAATCATAATAACTTCACTCGAATTCTTCAAAACAGTTTCCCTTAATAAAGCACCCAACATTTATCAAGTCGACTTCATTTAAAAGATGTTCACGTCTTCAGCAGGAAGCTGTACTACTAAGGTGCTATTTATACGCGAGGGGGGGGGGAAGGCTAAGAGGGGCTGTATGAAGGGGGGAGAAGCTGGTGAATTTGCAGCCTCAGTTTACGAGATTACGTTTTGAGTATACAGCCCAAAGAGTGGGATGTTACGAAGATCTAGGGTTTATGGAAGGTGTACAGATAGAAGATTGAGAGCTGTGGTAATCAGAAGGTAGGTATGTAGATCTTTGATTAGGTATTTACTAAAATGAACAGGGCAGACTGTAGATCAATCTTGAATGAAATGTATCTTTACAGTTTAGTTTATCTTTTTAGGTGTGTGATAAAATTTCCACGACAAAAACTATCTCTATTTACATTATTTCAAAAATGCAGAATTGCCTCGCTCAAACATTTGAACAGATTTAGATGAAATTTAACACATTTATAAACCATATCCTGGAATCGGAAATATTTTATTTTTTATTCAGGTAATATGTTCCTTTTGAAGCCGCTGACAGTAAAAAGAAAAGTCAATATAATAACATTAAATAAAACAGACTATCGTGTGCTATTTGAATTTTCAGAAATTGTATAAAAATACCAACAAATTATTTACAATAAATACCCGAAGTATTTCATATAGATATTTGTATTATGCTTGCCAATCCCATACATTATTGAATTTTGACTTTTTGACCATCACTATCCACACGTTGTTACGGCCAAAATATCACTTTTCGAAAGCCTCGCAACAATGTAGATAGCAGATCATTCTTTTTCAGCTGTATTATTAAAATGAATGACACTACACATCATAGCATAGCATAATTAATATAATACACATCAAACAAAACTCTATCTAAACTACGCTTAGTCATCATCTGACACTCTTCCTTGTCGGTATCACTCTTGACAGAGTGGTCGTGGTCATCACTTCAGGTGTTGGTGGCAAGATTCACAACACGCCGCCACTCCTCTCTGATGGCCGCCTTCCTCGTGCATTCGTGCAGTGATGATGAGCTATTTACTGCCGCTTTAATCTGGTCAGTCCACCTCCTAGGCGATCTTCCTCGTGGCCTGGTACCCTCAACCTTTCCCTGGACCACAAGTCGCTCAATAACCACTTCCCCTCGGCGGCATACAAAAAACCAACTACGCTCATTTAGCATCCAAAACCACGCTTTCTCTTCCAGTTAACGTTACATCTTTTCCCAAAAAGCCCTAAGTATGTACCCGGCTGGCTTTATTAAATTTCAGACACTTCTTCAGCCGCTATTGTTGAAAGTTTTACGGGATTATGTGCTTGTAATAAAGTTCGTCTAACATGCCATGTATCGAAATCTGTAGAGTTTTGTACAAGCATGTTGCTGGAATTTTCGGTATTGGCATGTGGAAGTTTCCTGGTAAAGGTGTGCCTATGGCTGAGAATAGACTTGCTCTTTGATATTATTATCCTAATATAACATAATTAAATGATAACAAGAGCGACTTCTCAAATTAATCAGTTGTTAAACCTTGTGCCAATTTGATTATGATTAATGTTGCTATTTTGATTAACCAGAGCAGTGATAGCTCATTGGTCGCGGGTTCAAACCCAACCAAGTGAATTACTTTGTGTAATTTATTTCATCACCATTGCTCTCAAAACGGCGAAGGAAAACATCGTGAGGAAACCGACTTGTTCTAGAACCAAAAATTCGAAGACATGTGATATCCACCAACCCGCACTGGACCCGCGTGGTGGATAACGGCCCACTCCCTCTCTTAAAGAGGAGGATTGAGTCCCAACAGTGGGGAAATTGTAAGGTTGAATTGTATGTATTTAAGTTGGCAATACATCCGCATTTTGGCACATTCCCGTGGGTATTGGAGTAGTCTATAAAGGACGATAACCAGATAACCACTTAACATTAGCTGGGCCATCTGCCAAACTATTGCGTACACACAATGGCCCATTGTCTTGTATTAACCAGAGTACCTATGGGTATTAACGCCCGAATATCTAAGGAGGCCTTTCTACCGTGATTCATCAAATAAAAATCAGAGGTGTGTGATTTGGATTAGTACATTAACGGTAGCGCTTTTACTGACTAAAAACCCACTCCTGTTCCTTCGTTGCCTTTCATACCAGGGCCGAGTCTTCCTTTCAGAAGCAGACCCTTGGCCCCAGTAAGGCCTTATAAATGATGGCCTTTGATTGTGATTTGACGGTTAGCTTTGCCATTTAATAGGCTTCCATTATCATTTACCATTTTCAGCTAGAAAAATGCCTACAAAATAGCTAAAGCAACACTCCATGACGTCACTGGCCGTAACTACGGCACTTAACGGAGTACAAAGAGGCTACTTGCATATGCATCAGGGTGTATCGATCCTGGACAGTGTACGTAAGTGGATACACTGTCATTCTTTATGCTAAACTTTGCCTAGAAACATTATTTTAGCCTAGGTTTTCTTTTTGCAGCCTTCTGGAAAGACAAAAGAAGGTTCTGAATTTCAGGTGCTGGTTACGTGACAAAGAAAAAAGGTTTTTTTAGCTTGCTTTGAGCAGAGAACCGTACTGGAAGACGCAACGTTGAAAGGCCTTCCACAAGGTGGACCGATAACCTGGTGAGGGTCGCGGGAATCCGATGGAAGCGAGACGCACAGGATCGGTCGTTGGGACGACACGGATACCTATGTCCAACAAGGGATATATTTTGAAATAAACAACTTAATATCTATTGAAACTCCTATCATCATTCATCATCATCATTTCAACCGAAAGTCTCCCTCAAGTGACGCTACAATGAACGGTCTTAAGCGTCTTGTATCCATCGCATTCCCGCGACTCTCACCAAGTCATCGGTCCATATTGTGGGAGGCCTTCCAACGCTGCGTCTTCCGGTGCGCGGTCGCCACTCACGCTAGAACCTTTCGGCCCCCGACCTTCCTTTTTCTACGAGCAATGTACTCTGTCCACTGCCTCTTAAGTTTGTCTATTCTTTCGGGCTATGTGGCGACCTTGGTTCTCCTGCGGATATCTTCATTCCTAATGCGATCACGCAAGGAAACTCCGAGCATAGCCCTTTCCATTGCCCTTTGGATGACATTAAGCCTTTTGATGAGGTGACCACGTTTCAGTGCCATATGTCGCGTTGCCAGCGTATGTCTGTTGCCAGTGATGACAGGACATTGAAACTCCTAACTCAATATAATATAATTAAACTTTAAACTAAACATAACAATTAAATAGGTACCTAAAAACATACAGGCCCCATCATAACTGTATTTATTTACCATGCTCCCATCGTGTTTGCGGGGCAGAGAGATTGCCTAGTCATTAACTTAAGTAAATATTGTTCCTAGCAAACTGGTGAGGGTTTCCGATATGTGTGGGAAATGGGTCATGTTTTTATATATTATGGAATATTTTTTATTGTATATTGTTTGGTTAGTTCTGATGTTGTCTGTTTGGGAACACTTATTGAATTCAGTTTTCTTTTCAGCTGAAATTTTTTGTACTGAAAAGCAGGTTAATTAGGTTCTTTGGTTGTCACATATATATTATATTATAAATCACTTTCTTCTAAAAGATCGTCGAATCTAGTATTCGGCATTAGCGAATATTTACAAAATTCTTATTCATTATTTTTAATACTACTAGAAGTGCGACATAATCAATTTCTTGTAATCGATTGAACCGTAAAAGAATTTCCTAAAATTGACGATAATATTTTCTTTTACGTAAATTAAGACTCAAAATTATTTTATTTCACATAATAAACTTACATGAGTACTTTAGGCGGAGGCCTAAGAGAGGAGGCCTGAGTCCCAGCAGTGGGAACATTAAAAGGCTGAATATGTATGTATGAGTACTTATAAAACATAAAAAGCTAGTGCACGGTTCTAATTGGTCGTTTCCTATGGAGAATAACCGGCAAGAAACTTCATGGTTTCTCTTTAAAAAAAAATTAATGTTACAATATTAATTAGTATGAGAGGAAAGGCCCGGCACGCGAGAGGTCGCCACCACCGATCGCCCCCACGAGGACACAGCGGTGCTCTGCCCAAGTGGGGATGTGCTCGACGATGGAGCACGCTTACCTAGAAGTAACCTATTGACCCTTGACTTAAAAACGATAGGTTGTAGCTATCAAGAACACAGACTCCGGCAAGGAATTCTAATCCTTAGCTGTACGCACAAGTAATGTGTTCCCAAAACATTTCGTGCGTATAGGTGGGATGTCCACCATGTACCGGTAGCACATCGCCGTACGTTTGGTAATCTTATGATGTAACGGTCTTGGCAGAAGTCTTGGTACGCTGCCCCGCAGCAGACAAATTCATACTGCTTTATCTTAGTATAATAATAATATTCCACAACTATCACATAACGCAATCTAGTCCCAAACTAAGCAGAGCTTGTGCTATGAGTACTAGACTACTGATAAACACACTTACACATATATTACTAAATACATACATATTATAGGTAAATTACACCTAGACACAGGACAAATGATCGTGCTCATCACACAAACATTTGTCTTGGGTGGGAATCGAACCCACGGCCTCCGGCATAGCAGTCAGGATAACTAAACATTAAACCAACAGACCAGTCAGGTACTTAGTATACTTTTAAATACTTTCACTGATGAGCTCATTAACAAGGACTATTTCTAGCCAAAAGACCCAAAACTTAAGGTCACCCAAAGGACAATGGAAAGGGCTATGCTCGGAGTTTTATTGCGTGATCAGATCAGAAACTATCAGAAATGAAGATATCCGCAGGAGAACCAAGGTTACCGACATAGCTCGAAGAGTAGTTTGCTCCCAGAATAGATGGTCGATGGGGACGAAAGGTTCTGGAGTGGTGACCTCGTACCGGAAGTCGCAGCGTTCGAAGGCCGCCCACAAGGTGGACCGATGACCTGGTGAGGGTCGCGGGAATCCTGGATGGATGCGAGACGCACAGGACCGGTCGTTATGGCGACGCTTGGGGGAGGTCTATGTCCAACAGTGGACGTCTTTCGGCTGAAATGATGATGATGATTTCTAGCTTCACATTTCATGTGACTACGTCCGTTCCATTGTTGACTTCGCTCATCAGAAACTATTGTGCTATATTGGTCTCGTTCATCGCCATCTTAGATTGTTGGGCGTCTGGCTTTTTGTTACCGGATTAAGGCCAGGAGATGATTGATTAGTGTTTGTATGTACAGAGAATATCCTGTAGTTTGTTTATTGTGTTAGAAAAAACTGGAAATAGCTTCAAGGTTTTATACTGAGTCAATATTGTTATAATTACTTTATTGGTCACAAACATTGGCGATCGCAAGAGTTTGTTTTTTTTTATGTTTGTCTAGTGGTTGCATACTTGCAATCAGTAGCTCTCTATTGTTGAGGGTCAATGGTTATTTACAAGGTTGCAGGTCAGGGTGTAAAGACTTGCAAACCTTTATTGAAAAGGGAGGATCCTGCGACCAAAACAGGTATTGTGTCTGGTCAGGGTAACTGCCCGCTTGTTGATTTCGGGTTGTTGTATAAGTTCTAATTGCACGGAGAACATAGTGCACAGTGTTATTGGGTTGTTCATTTGGAATGTCTGAGTAGCAGCTCGAAGGCTAGGTACGAAGGTAAATTGTCATAAAATTGCCTTCTCCTCCTCCTTGCATCGTATTCTTCAAAGCTGAGGGTTGTGACCTCCCATCTGTTTCTGTCTCTGGCGGTACGAAGGGCTTATATACCGTGGAGTCAAGAGCAGTGCGGCCTCAAATTGCCTCATACTATTGGAAATCAAACATATTATAACTGGTGAATTGTGGATATTGTATAACTACGCTAATACTTACTCTTTGCGGACTAAAGAGTCACCGCAACCCTGAAACGCAGAGGGAAACTGAAGGAACATGGATGGGTTTTAGTTAGTAAAAGTCTGATACTCCTTCTCGCTTCACCGAGAGCGAGAAAAGTAAAATAAACGTGGTAACTACTCTAGCAGTTAAAAAATACAACAATCTTTCTCATTTCTCCTTGTACAACACCCACGGGAAGATCCGCTACCTTTTCCTCCTCACGGTGAACCGACAATCTCAGTACCAACTAGCTGTTGCATCACGTTTGTAGGTTACGACCACAGTGAGGAGCTTACGCGGGTACTGAAGCGGGCGCGGACGGCGTATTAAACATGGAACATGTTGTGAGAACAGCTAAAGTGTAGAATTCTATGTTTCTTGATAGCTACAACCTGGGGAGAACTCTAGGTACTTTAAGAATTAAGTTAAGAGTCAATAGGTTACTTCTAGGCAAGCGTGCTCCATCGACGACCATATAGTGGCTTTCCATCAGGTGAGATAGCGGTCAAGCGCGAGAGTATCAAGAGCAAAAAAAATGAAACCTTCGTTTGCATTTATACTATCCTGAGCAAACGCGTCTACATTTAAATTCAGAATTCTAATAATAATCAAATTTTGCAACAACAAACTCTATTTGGTACATGACAAAGTTCAAATTCCATTGTAATTTATATTCTTAAGACCTTTTAGTACAAATGGTCACTTAAAAATCAGCTTTAAATACACGAAACTAAAATCGAAATAAAAATAGCAGTATAGATTTTATGGCGCGCTGAAAGAACTTGCCTAACCGCGCCCGCACCCGCCCCAGTCACCGCACGTTCACTCTAGTCAAGGTCCTAAGTGTTCCACACTTGGCACGCTTAGCACGGTCGACACGACCGGCACGCTACGTGTGTCGGAGACGTGACGGAGAGTGACCATATCGCTTTGATTCAAACACTGTGTCATTCGGTTAGATGACGCAAGTGACAAGGGCCGCTAATGTGAAAAAGATTGACTGTTTGTCCATTTGTGGCGGTTGAAGTGTGAAAGTGATAGTTTGGCTTCTAAAAAATTTGTCTGATGGAGAGCCAATACCATTCATCATTTCAAGCAAATGACGTCCATTGTTCAAATAAAATCAAATCAGTTTTATTTGTTAACATAGGTACAGGAACATACATGTGTTATATTTGATGAACAGAACGCTATGTTGTGCCAGAAGGCATACAAATGCTGGACACAGGTTTCTCCTATTTGACGTCACAACAACTGGCCTTGTGCGTCTATAAATATAAAATTATTCGGTTATGACGTAAAATATGATGATCTTTGGGGGACAATTCTATTGTCGGTAAAAAATAAAAATGAGAACCAAAGTTACCGACATAGCCCGAAGGATTGCCTAACTTCGGCAGGACACATTGCTCGCAGAACATATGGTCGTTGGGGCCGAAAGATTCTGGGGTAATGACGGCGTATCGGAAGGCCTCCCACAAGGTGGGCCGATGACCTGATGAGGGTCGCGGGAATCCGATGGATGCGAGACGCACAGGACCGTTCGTTGTGATGACACTTGGGGGAGGCCTATGTCCAACAGGGACTGTTTTTCGTCTGAAATGATGACGACTAATGTTTTTACAAAAAGATGGATCAATAGTGTAACGAATGACGTTATTATATGAAAAGGGAGTGAAAGATAGCGTGTCAGGAGGAGAGTGAAATAAAACGTACGTCGTCTTATTTCACTCTCCTGAACCTCCTTCGCTAGTATTACTGCTTCGCAGAAGAAGGTGACCGCCAGCCATTCCTCCTCGCTCCGGACCGTAGCCTGAACCAAGGCCCATCGCAAGAAACCTGGGTGGGTTTTAGTCAGTAAAAGTTTAACACCCGTCCCGCTCCACCCAGATCGGGAGAAGTCCCACTTTGATATCCCACCTTAAAAAAAACCCTGCTCTTTCATTTAACCTTAAATGTTTCCGCACTTGATTGATGATGATGCGAGATTGTATAATATGCTTCCCTTTACAACATTACCACTACAAAAAGATACCAAAAACTGCACACAAGCCGTCACATGCACGACCCGTCTAAAGCTCCAGCAAGCACGTTAGCTTAAGCACAAGCATTAAGTATAACATATGACAGAATTTAAGTCTTCCATAACTTGCCTCCATAACTTAACACTAACGTAAGCACAGTCTTGGCAGTGCGTTGGTACGGGCTTAACCCGACATTTGCATGATGGCACAAAATGTTATTTATGCTTGTCCGGGGAAGGGTTAAATGGTTGAGATTAAGGTAATCTGTTGACGACGTCATTATACGTGTTTAGGTTGTGTTTAATTTAGATTGAAGCCTATTTCTATAGCTGTAAGCTCGATTATCGAGGAACATGGATTAGCAATGACTGCAGCATTCGTAGCAAATGTAGCAACACTTTTGATGTGATAGTTAAGAGCATTCATCCGTTATAACTACGCAGAAGCCAAAATCAATGATTTCCGACGGACATTAAAACAATAATGTGTTTAATTTATAGATAAGATATTGACGTCATATTATTGGGAATTTCATAATCTAGTGTATGGTCCAAAAACATTTTCAAATGATCGTATAGTTTTCCCATTAGAACAGTTCTTATCCAAGTCGTTTTTAAAACTAGTGGTCGACGGTCTACGCAGATGCGAGATAGTAGTTAAACCGTGTATGGAAAACTTACAACATTTTACTTAAAAAAAAAAATGATAACATTGACTAGTACATGGCCCAAAAAAAAATACGATTGCTCTAAGTTTTCATTCAAGAAAAGTAATTTCAAAACTGTAATTTTTAGCCGTTTTTGGAGATATTAAACGTGTTAGTTTAGGATAATATATGAGGCATTTTTGTTTTTTCTTAGACTTATTAATTGAATGCATTTACGATCTATGACATGGTAGAATATTTTTTTAATAACTTATTTGTTTACACTACTATTAATTATTTAATATCACTATATAATAGACGCGAAATCGCGTCAGCGCTTTGTACCGGCCGAGGTCTTTCAGATTTTTAGTCTTTCTATTCTACAGTGATAGGTACTAAATAATTAATTGTATTGTAGTGCACATTATTGTTATATTTTCCGTCGGAAATCATTGATTTTGGCTTCTGCGTGGTTTTAACGGATGAATGCTCTTAAGACACATTTTACAGGCATAGGTATTTTTAGGTAAGTTTTTCTACAAAACAGTTTTCAAACTGTTTTCCGATACTTGTGCTATAAGGTCTTGCTTCTTGCCAAATTTCAGAATTCTGGGTCAACGGGAAGTACCCTACAAGTTTTGATTTCCTTGCGAGTATCAAAATATGCGCCTAAACGGAACATAAACAGCCTTATCTTTAAATTACGTTAACTTAGAAGTGTGATTTTTTCACTGCTGCTTGGAATATCTGGGTATTTTAAATTAATTTCAGCTTCATACTTCCATGTGTTTCTGAGAAAAAGGGTCTTGACAGATGGACAGACAGACGGACAATAAAAGGATCTTACAAGAATTTTTTAAGAACCATTCGGTGTGTAATAACGTTTATATTTAGAAAGCAAATTCATTTATTAAAACTTGTCATAAATAATCGAAGATCACGACGTGCACGCCTTTCGCAAAATCGTTGTTCATTGTGGCGACACTTGTGGGAGGCCTAAATGTTTGGTGCATTCAATGTTCCGCCGAAAGGTATACAAAATAGTAATGCTATTCTCAATACATACTATCAAAATTAAATTAATTGTAAAAATGTACAACATTTCTTAGAGAACAATGTCAGCCAATGAAAATTGACAAAATTTAAATGGAACAGTACAAAAAGGCAACTTAATTCATTAATTCCTCAAAATAATAATCTCTAAAACTTCCCTCCTAATATTTTGAAACCAACAATTTTGGGACTATACTAAAACTAATACATTCACACTGACTGAACGTAAGGATTAAAATATATAACTTAGATGTATATCTACGAAATCTATTCCAAGTCCTTTCAAATTAATATCCCATTTGGGATTAGTACTGGTTCACTTACAAATTGCTACCTGAGCTGCTTTGTTCCTTTGGGGAAATATACCTGCGTGGATGTGCTATGAAAATGAGGGAGATTCGGGTTTTTGAATTATTATTTTGTTTATTAATTTTCTTGACATGTTTTAAAAATTTTAATATTTCTTGTACAAACCAGATAAAAAAATACTAATTTTTGATATACCAATGGGCCTCATCGCAAAGGCTTACAGTCACCCAAAAGGCAATGGAAAGGGCTATGCCCGGAGTTTCCTTGCGTGATCGCATCAGGAATGAAGATATCCGCAGGAGAACCAAGGTCGCCGACATAGCACGAAGAATCGCCAAACTAAAGTGGGAGTCGGCAGGGCACATTTCTCGTAGAACGGATGGTCGACGGGGCCGAAAGGTTCTAGAGTGGCGACCGCGCACCAGAAAACGCAGCGTTGGAAGGCCTCCCATAAGGTGGACCGACGACCTGGTGAGAGTCGCGGGAATGCAGTGGATGCGAGACGCACAGGATCGGTCGTTGTGGCGACGGTTGGGGGAGGCCTATGTCCAACAGTGGACGTCTTTCGGCTGAAATGATGATGATGATGATTGTTTATATTAATCACCTTACTGTACATTTCCCTTAGTTTAATTTTTTTGTTAAGTCACAGTTTTACCAGTAGTAATTCATTGTGTTCCAAGAAATACATAAAGTCAAACTGCTGAGAAAAACATCCTTCCCTTTCGGTATAGGTTTCCTAACTATACCAACATTTACCAAAAGATAAATCTACTCCTAAATCAAGCTCTTGTACACCAGTGACAAGACCCTTACTCCGCAAAACATACCCTGTGTATCCCCTAACTCAACAGTCATATTGCCTCTACAACAAAATATGGACAGACATAAAATAAACGACGAAACCTATAACAACAGTAACTCAACGAAATATAAACTCAAAACTGTACCGAAAAACGCATTACAACGAGCAACATAATTTATATCTCGGTTCCGCGACGATGCGACAAAAAACTGCGACAAATCGCCACTCCGCGCGACTATTCCCCTGAGTGGACGATTTCTCACTCAGATTGCCCGTCGTCTATGATGTGTAGTAAGGAAATAGCTGCTTCTAATAATAGCTAGTACTCTTGACTTTGAGAATATAATGCGACTGAGAAATATGTTTCAGCTGGAACTGAAGAATTGTTTAAGAAAGGAGAGGACTGAGAATGATTTAGCTCGCCCCCTTGGTGGATGTAACTGACGTCTTTGTTTTAGTTTTTTTTTTCAAGTTCTACCAATATATTAAATTATGATAATGACGATTAAATTAATATTGTTTTTTACTCTCTAGCTCAATTTAAGTCGAACGTTAACCAGATTGATGCGTAGTTTCATCTACCCTCACATTTAGCTCTTTTATATTTGATCTCTTTAATGATCTTCCATTTAATTTGCAATTATTTGACACCATCCTACCACATATCCACCATCTATTGGTGCGCTGAAAGAAATTCAGAGCTTGAATTTGAAAAAAACTACCTAAGTACATTTAAGTAAAATTACTTATATGCAATAGGTAGAAGAATACAAAGAAATTAGTTATTTTAATTGTAAGCAAATAATACGAAAATAGATCCACTACACTGTTAGTGCATTGGTATTGGTATCTACACACGTACATACTAACACGCTAGTCATCTAATAAAAATTTTCAAGAATTTATCAAAATAGTTAATTTTTCTATCCTAAACTAATTCTTGGTAATTTTTAGATAAAAATGGTATCTATTTCAATAATAGCTTACATCGATTTAATTGAAGATTTTGAACATACTGCTTTCAGTTGTATAGGTACATGGCAATTCAAGAGGAACTCAGTGTCAATTTTTCGCAGAAATTCCTCAAAAACTTTCCGCCCACCAATAGAACCTATTTCCTACCTACCAAATTCCTGTTTCTCGTGTATCCGTTTAAAAATTTCAAATTCCAAAAAAGTATTTTCGCGAAACAACCAACCGTGCCGTGTCCAGTCGGTTCCCGGAATAACTCCGAGTACATAAAAGTTTTAGTAACAATGCCTCTGAACTACCAACATTGGATGCAGTCAAAAATGGCGGTGCAAGTTTTGGACATATCCGACTTTGTTTTAGCTGGTAATCGGTATTGACAGATGAATGCTATTTTTGTTGCAAGTTAGTGAAGAGAACAGCGTGTTCAGACTCAACTACGCGCATTTTTTTGTATAATTTATTTCATTATCACTGCTCTCAAAACGGTGAAGGAAAATCATCGTGAGGAAACCGGCTAGAACCAAAAATTCGAAGACATGTGACAACCTCGTGGATGGTGGATTACGGCCCATTCCCTCTTCTAATGAGGAGTCCCGAGGGAATATTATAAGGCTGATTATGCTTATGCAAGTTAGTCTAGACACTGATCTAGACTAATTTGCAATAGCGCATAGAACAAAACCATGGTACCTATACAATTTTTTTTATCAGGGTCTACTTTAGTTCTATCGTTGTTTTTTTTTACTACTGATGGTACGCGCTTGACTATTTATCTCACCTGATGGAAAGCGATGATGTGGTCCAAGCACGCTTACTTAGAAGTAAGCTATTCACTCTTGACTTAAAGATCCCCAGATTGTTACCACACATCATTATATTAGGGAGTAGTAGTAGGGACTGGAAGGCCAGTAAAAAAAATAACTTAAGTATATCATAAAAACAACTGTAGCGTAATGCTAAGAATAGGTGTTCTTTTAAATCAAATGTAATGAGCATTGTCATAGAAAATACAACATTTCTGATAGGAACTTAAAATCATTACATGTCAATGTTATTTCTCAGTTTGAAAGTTTTTATACCTTTCGCGGACCATATTTTAACATTTGTACACCAAAAGTGGTCCGCGGCCCACAGGTTTGAAACCACTGGTCTAGATGCACTAGTAGCAACAGAAGCAAGTTCAGTTTGTTGCTCGATAAAGAACTTTATCTGCTGTCGGTAAGCTCTAAAATTGTGTAAGTGTAGATTCAAGTTGCATGACTTAGCCTTGTTTCTTTTAGTTTCTCGAGACAAAATTGACAGATTCGTTTGGACTTTGCGGCAATATTATTCTAGAACCTTTACACGCTCTAGATAAGTAGGATTGTTGTGTTCATGTTATTTGAAGAGGACAGTATCATGTTTATTTAATTTATCGTATACCGTCTGTGTTTACAAAAGAGACGATTAAAGAAAAAAGAGAATAAAAATCGGCCAAGTGCAAAGGGTTCCATATATAAGCAACATTAGATATTGTAACATATTTTTTTACTTTTATCTGTCTCAATGTTTGTTAGTCGAAAAATGACTTTTGTTATATGGGAGCCCCACTTGAATATTTATTTTATTCTGCTTTTGTATTTGTTGTTTTAACGTAACAGAAATACATTATCTGTGAAAAATTCAACTGTCTAACTATCACGGTTCATGAGATACAGCCTGGTGACAGACAAACGGACAGTGGAGTCTTAGCAATAGGGTCCCGTTGTTACCCTTTGGGTATGGAAACCTAATAAAGGTCTCTATTCCATTTCTGCATTCTCACGTATTTGAAAAAAAAAACCACAGCTCCTACAGGACGCGTCAAATCGTCATCCATCACAATTTAAATCGCTTTTCAACCGTTTATAGTCTAAAAATCTATCAGATCAACGTGAACGGGTTAAATCGTCGATCGTCGGTGCGCTAACGACTCTTGCGTGACGTCACGTGATGTCATCTGACGTGCTTTGCCGTCAATTTGTCGATACTGTCGGAAAAATGCGACGCGATTCACGTGGAACAGAGTTAATTTAGTGGAATTTTAGTGCCCGTCAAAAGGGACCGAATGATTTTTTTATCGACTCACATAGAAACTTTGTTTTTTTTTTAAATATAATTTCATAGACGCAGGAAAAAAGGCTGCCAGGCTGAAATGCAGCCGCATGCACACTGACAGCTGGGCAAAAGTATCCTCAAAGTAGGTACCTGAGGACAAACGATGCCGCCAAGGTCGACCTGGGAAGAGGTGGCGAGATGACCTAGACGCCTACCACAAGGGCTGGTACAAGGTGGCTCAAGAAAAGAATACCTGGAAGAAGTTGGGGAGGCCTTTGCCCAGCACTGGAAAGTATCATCATCATCATCATCATTTCAGCCGAAAGACGTCCACTGCTGGACATAGGCCTCCCCGAAGCGTCGCCACAACGAACGGTCCTGTGCGTCTCGCATCCATCGGACTCCCGCAACCGTTACCAAGACATCGGTCCACCTTGTAGGAGGCCTTCCAACGCTACGTCTTCCGGTACGTGGTCGCCATTCCAGAACCTTTCGGCCCCAACAGCCATCTGTTCTGCGAGCAATGTGCCCTGCCCATTGCCACTTTAGTTTGGCGATTCTTCGTGCTATGTCGGCAACCTTGGTTCTCCTGCGGATATCCTCATTCCTGATTCGATCACGCAAGGAAACTCCGAGCATAGCCCTCTCCATTGCCCTTTGGGTGACTTTAAGTCTTCTGATGAGGCCCATTGTAAGCGACCACGTTTCGGAGCCATATGTCATCACTGGCAACACGCACTGGTCATAGACTTTCGTCTTGAGACACTGTGGTATATTGGACGAGAAGATACCGCGCAGCTTCCCGAACGCTGCCCAGCCGAGTCGGATTCGACGATGGAAAGTATAGTCTAAATAAATAAAAAACTTACTCAGGTAGTAAGTTTCTTTTTTTATTTATTACTAGTTTCTGCCAGGCAGCTTCACCCGCGTAAAAATATTTTTCTCCATACAATTTGCCTGCTGCGGTCTTCCCGTCCAACTATAATTTAGGTGTCTTCAAGGCTAGAGTGAATAGGCTCTTAATAAACTAGTGCGCCTCACCATCAATGATTGCATCGCTGCTTACCATCAGGTGGGATCGCAGTCAAGCACTGGTTTATATGAATTAAAAAAAAAAAAAAAAAACTTACAACCCCCTTCTACCCCCTTAGGGGTAGAGTTTAGTAAAATCCGTTCTTCGCGGATGTCTACACCCTATAAGGAACCTACCTGACAAATTTTAAATTTGTAGGTGTTATATTAGTTTCTGAGATTTCATGATTAATCAGTGAGTGGTATTTCGAATTTATATATATAGATTTATTTATTTTACGTGTGTATTTCACCTAACTCCTCCTAAACGGCTCGACTGATTTGGATGAAACTTTGTGTGTATATTTAAGTGGGTCCATGAATGGTTTGAAAATACAATTGGACTCGGTAGGTGGTGTTGCAATCAGGTTCTCTCTAATTTTTTTTTCTAACTAAAGCCAGTTTTTGGACAGGAACACGTCTGTCGGAACCACTAGTTAATTAATAAATAAAAAAGATTAGGTCTACCTAATTTTTGTGACAAAACTGTCCGTTACCGACACCATAAATCATCTTCGCCACCGGATGCCAAACTCATCAGCGTAATGATACATACAAAAAATACTTTCGTGACGTAGATATCGTTTGTTTTGAGTCATGACATATTTTTTCTATTTGCGGATGTTGTATTAATTTGTCTTGTGGCGAATATAGCCTTTTTTCTGTGAAAATGATTAAATTACAGGAGTCATTTAAAGACTCCCGCTCTGAGGGGAGCAAGAGGAAATATCAGACTTTTAATGACTGAAACCCACCTATGTTCCTTCAGTTGCCATTTTCGTTTCAGAGCTGCTGTGTTTCTTCAGTTGCTTTTTGCAACTAAAGAGAAAAAAAAAACTGGCAAGGTGCGAGTCGGATTCATGCACCGAGGGTTTTGTACAAACTTACACATGTGAATAGTTCAATTTCCGAATCGAAAGTAAAAAAAAAATCCGAATCGCAAAAAAAAAAATTTTTTTTTGGGACAACTAGGTACAAGTTTTCAGACTTTTTCCTATAGTTGTGCTATGAGACCTTGCTTCATACCAAATTTCAAAATTCTAAATCAACGGGAAGTACCTTATAGGTTTTGATTTCTTAGCGAGTGTCAAAACATGCGCATAAACGTAGCATAAACGGCCTTATCTTTAGATTCCGTTGGCTTAGAATATTTTTTTTTTACTGCTTCTTGAGGTAGCAAATCTGAGTATTTAGTATTAATTTCAGCGTTATGCCTCGACGCGTTCTTGAGAAATAGGATCTTGACAGATTGACAACCGGATAGACAGACAGACAGACGGATAGACGCACAGACGGACAGTCGGACAACACAGTGATTCTATATGGGCTCCGTTTTAGCCAACTTTGGTACGGAACCCTAAACATCAAAAATTATGTAATGAGTAAAAGTGGAGGAGTGGAGTGGTGGTGGAGTGGAGTGGAGTATGGAGTGTTCTGTGATGTAACAACATCATATTTTAAACTCAGGTTACGTAACTTAGGTTTATAGGATCAGAGTGTAAAATCTTGCAAACCTAACTATTTCACCTCATCGTTTATACCGCGTACGTCGAAGGACTAGAACAATTTGCCTGTTTGCGGTCTTCCCGTCGGATTATAATTTGGGTGTCTTCAAGGCTAGAGTGAATAGGCTATTAAATAACTAGTGCGCCTCACCATCAACGATTGCATCACTGCTTACCATCAGGTGGGATCGCAGTCAAGCACTATTATATACGAATAAAAAAAGCCTCTGTTGAAAAGGGAAGATCGACCAGACGGGTGTTGTACCTGGTCCTTAATTTTACTGTATGTGTGAGGTACGGATAAACGTTTTTTCTTTCTTTCTTTCTTTCTTTAAATCTGCCCGATAGTCGATTTCCGACTATTCTTATCAAGCGGAGAACTCTAATACCACGACACAGGATTTTAAATTTTAGTTCTTATAACGCGATGTCTCTATAATCCGTTATCCAAATTAAAACAAATCACCACAGTTGCTAATCACCAGACTTAGCGCCATCAATCTCCGCGGCAGACAGTGGGCATCACAGCTCAGTCCGCGCGCGTTTCGGCGCCACTTGGAAACAACTCGTATTAATCATAACACTCTCCGTATTAAGCTGTTGATCCCCGCATTAACGCCGGCGTTCACGCGCCATTGTCTTACTATTGTGTCTCTAATTACGCACTCAAAAGGTTAAGCGGCATTAGAAATTGTTGAGGCCGCTTATACAGCGGATAAAAGAATTATCCTGTTATTATATTGGAAATATTTTAAGTTTCTTCAAAAAATTAATCAAAATCTTATTTCACATACCCTTACATGAGTTATAAAACGTCATATTAAGCTAATGCACGGTTCCAAATTGGTCGTTTCCTATAGAGAAGAACCGGCAAGAAGCTCCATAGTTACTCTTAATAGGACTACATGAGCTAGCGAGAGTTTCATTATACGCAAAAGTATATGGTTCACGGCAGTATACAGAATCAAAACAATTATTTTATTCTTCAGGATAAATGATAGCCAGTGTGTTCAGTGTGAGCAGTGGTAGCCGAGTGGTAATGGCCCCGACTTACGAGTTGTAGGTCACGGGTTCAAACCCAGCCAGGCGCATTACTTTGAGTAATTTATTTCATCACCACTGCTCTCAAAACGGTGAAGGAAAACATCGTGAGGAAACCAGCATGTCCTAGAACCAAAAAAATCGAAGACTTGTGACATCCACCAACCCGCACTGGGCCCGCGAGGTGGATTACGGCCCATTCCCTCTCCTAGAGAGGAGGCCTGAGTCCCAACAGTGGGAACATTAAAAGGCTGATTATGCTATTATGCTATGCAGTGTGTTCAAAACATAATACAGCTAATTCAGTGGGTAAAAAAAAGTCTCGAAGATGCCTCTAAAAATTACTTTTATCGATTATAAACCATTCCCAACCACAAATCGTTCTGATTGTTTGTCACATTATTCTACAAGCAACGTTTAACCGTTATAGTGTTTTAATTTGATCAAATCTGTAGATTTTTGGTAATTCACTAAAATGCTTCATATTTTGCAAGTACCGTGTGAATAGAAACACAGGGGTGAATAGGAACAAAACTTTAGTTAGATTTTTCACATTGGTATATATTTATATAATTGATTTCTATCAAATTATCTGTTTTTATTACAATTAATGAATAAATAGGTGGACTTAAATGCTGGGAAAAATTGTTAATTAACGCGAAGATCAAACTTTTGTTCCTATTCACCCCTAGGTTCCTATTCACCCCTAGGTTCCTATTCACCCCATTTGACTGTATTGTGTCTTTACACAATTTTTCTTTTGTTTGCAGTCCGAGAGTGACCACACTTTAGGTCCTGTAATCTATTCCAGGATATGGTTTAACCGTGTGTCAAATTTCATCCTTATGAAATACACACGCACACCCTCAAGAACTTTCACCTTTATTCTGCATATATTATTGTAATAAAAACAGTCCTAAAAAATCGTCAACATCTCCGTTATAAGCTAATAAAATAAATAAATAAATTACCCTTCCCGCGGGTCAGTCAGTGACTATAAAGTTTTCCATCTCCCGCTAACTTCGCAGCCTCCCCCCTGAAGATGCAAAGAACAGATTTATGTTCCGAGATTAGCTGCAAATTAAAAAGTTGCGAGAACTCGCCACTCGGAAGTGAAAAAGTTTGGAACCGTTTGATAAAAGTATTCTTGTGTTTATTTATGGCACAGAACGAATGGGTGGCCCTTTTTAATAAATTTATGTAACTGAAGAAGTTACAGCTTCAAGGGGAGTGAGATGAACTTAGGAATTTCCCATTAACTGAGAGATGGTACGGTTAGCGCAGTGGATGAGCATTTGGTTGTTGAACTACGTGTTGCGAGTTCGATTTCCGCACATGACCAATATAACAAATATTGGTAGCGGTAGGAAACGTTGCAAAGTTAGTTACGAAAGCAAAAGCATACGTGTGACATGTAGTAGTTGTCAGCTTACAGTAGTCCTTCCTTCGTCGAAGAGTTTAGTCCATATTTTGGTAACCATTGTAAACATAATTATATATCTGTGTCGTAATAAAGTATTGAGTGAAAGTTATTTCAGTGTTTCCTTAAATCTCCAAATAGAACACCCTTTTTGAATAGACTACAGTGACACACGTGGCATACACACAACACATGAACTCTGAACCATTAACCCTAAATTTGAGACAAACTCTAAACTGGTGACCCCGACGTGAATTTGTATTGCCTATAGATAGTTGTTCCGGGCGCAGGTGTCTAATGTACGGTTCACATGTTTGTGAACACACCCACGATACAGTACCGTAGACGCGGGCTTGCGGACGGCGAGCAATGAGTGGTTCGCCGTCCGATCTTCCGGTAACTGTCCGGACAGGGCCCAAGTCGTCGACGGCGCGAACTGTTCCACGCGCGTCTCAAGGAGATGTCAGCAACCGTAGGGGCCCAGCAGGGTCAAAGCCTGCTGGGGCCTTGGGTGATGCGAAAGAGATCCACGGGGCCCTGGAAAAATGGCAAAGAAGGTACAGGAGTGGGTTTTTAGTCAGTAAAAGTCTGACACTATCTCGCGCTCCGCCCAAGAGCGGGGGATGTCATTAACATACGAGGTCTGCACTCAAATCTCGTCGCAGTCCACCACCACCTCGAGACTGAAAAACCAGCTCTCTTCTTCCTTTCGGAGACGCAGATCAGAGGTCCGTCCGACGTGTCGTACCTTTCTTACCCAGGTTTTACCTTGGAGCACAACTTCAAACCACGTGCGGGTGTATGTATGTACGCCCGGGACGACATCTGCTATCGGCGTCTCCGTAACCTTGAGGACTCCAGGTTCTCGACGCTTTGGACTTTGGTGGACACAGGCCTAGATAAAATAATCTACGCTTGTGTCTACCGCTCGCACAGCGGAGATCAAGAGACATCCGGGCTCACACAACATCTGAGTGAGGCGGCGGATGCGGCTCAGCAGCGGTACCCTTCTGCTCAATTGGTGTTACTGGGGGATTTTAATGCCCACCACCAAGAGTGGCTTTTCCCGTACCAGTCCACAGACCACGCTGGGCGAGAGGTGCGAAAGCTAGCGCTAGCATTAAATCTCGCCCAGCTGGTCCAGGGGGCAACGAGGGTGCCGGATGTGGATTCGCACACAGCCAATTGCCTGGACCTTTTGCTGACAACAGATCCAGACCGCTACTCTGTGTCGATATGTTCGCCTTTAGGCAGTTCCGACCACTGTCTGGTTAAGTCTGTGTCTGTCTACTCCCCGCCCGATTCCAGCCCTAGAGGCACACGGCGGGTTTGGCGATACAGGTCAGCAGATTGGGATGGCTTGCGGTCTTTCTTCGCATGCTATCCTTGGCAGCCCACTTGCTTTTCTTCAGATGATGCTTCGTCGTGCGTAGATGCCGTGACGGATGTGTTGCGGCAGGGGATGGAGTACTTCATCCCATTCTCTGACGTAACTATGTCTGGCCAAGCTCGTCCATGGTTTGGCGCCGAATGTGATCGCGCAGACGCGCTTAAGCACGCAGCATATCGAGCTTGGGCTGACGCTCGTACGCGCAAAGCAAGCGACGTGGCTCAGAAGAAGAAGGCCTTTAACAGGGCTGCCAAGTCCTGCAAGAAGGTGTTGCAGAGGTCTCGGTTTGACCACATAAGCAGAATTGGGAGCAAACTTGCTTCATACCCCGCAGGTAGTAAAGCGTTTTGGTCCCTGGCTAAGTCGGTTGAATCGAACTTCTGCCGTCCCTCACTTCCGCCATTGCTGAAACCCGATGGGTCGCTGGCTCACACCGCTGAGGAGAAAACAAACTTGTTTGCCTCTCTTTTTGCGGAATCTTCACGTCTGAATTCTGGTGACGCACGGCCACCTGTTTCTCCTGATGGATGCGCGACGAGGATGTCAGACGTTCGTATCCATCAAAAGGACGTTCGTAGGGTCCTGCGTAATCTCGATGTGAACAAAGCTAGCGGCCCCGACGGGATACCAGCTATTGTGCTTAAAACTTGTGCGCCTGAATTGTCTCCGATCATGACACGCCTATTTCGCATCTCATATGAGACTGGAAAAGTGCCGATTGCATGGAAGCAAGCTAACGTGCAGCCTGTGCCCAAGAAGGGCAGTCGAGCTGACCCGGCAAACTACAGACCCATCTCTGTTACGTCCGTCCTCTGTAAGAGTATGGAACGGGTGCTAAACAAGAAACTTCTGGCATACCTAGAAGCTAACGACATCCTCAGTGACCGGCAATACGGTTTTCGCCAAAATCGGTCCACTGGGGACCTTCTAGCGTATGCCATTCACATCTGGAGCGAAGCCATCGAGAAGCATGGGGAAGCGCTTGCCGTCTCCCTTGATATCTCGAAGGCTTTCGATAGGGTCTGGCACGAAAGCCTTATTGCTAAGCTTCCTTCCTTCGGTCTACCCACTGGTCTGTGTGATTGGATCGCAGACTTCTTGAGGGATCGATCCATCCGAGTGGTCGTTGATGGCTGCTCGTCCGGTCAAATGGATATTAATGCCGGGGTCCCTCAGGGGTCGGTACTCTCGGCAACACTGTTTTTGCTGCACATAAATGACTTACTTAAACCCGGTATCTTTGGGTATGCAGACGACAGCACTGTTGCCGAGAGATATGTGGCTGACGCACGCGCTAGTGGGTCACAGATCCAGTCATCCCGAGAGGCTATGGTTGAACGCTTGAACTCGTCCTTGAAGGCGGTCTCCGATTGGGGCGATGCCAATCTGGTCAAGTTCAATGCAACTAAAACCCAAGCGTGTCTTTTTTCCGCTAAACGGAGTCAATTCCACCCGGCTCCATCTTTCCGAGGTGTGACCGTGCCAATAACCGACCATCTTGATCTTCTTGGCGTTACGCTGACGTCAACTCTCAACTTTGGGCCATACATCGAAGCAAAGGCTCAACTGGCAGCAAAAAAGCTGGGAATCCTCGCGAAGGTCAGACGGTACTTCACGCCGGAACAGCTGCTAAAACTTTATCAAGCGCAAGTTCGATCGTGTATGGAGTACTGCTCTCATCTTTGGGACGGGTCTGCCAAATACCAGCTTGATGCGATAGAGTCAATTGAGAGGCGAGCCAAGAGGATCATTGGCAATGATGCACTTGTTGAGTCGAAGCTCCAAAGCCTTGGACATCGCCGCCGAGTTGCTGGCCTGTCGGTTTTCTATCGTTTACATTTCGGGGAGTGTGCACTGGAATTGCACAATCTAATTCCGCCAAGTCCGTTCCATCATCGGACCACTAGACGTACGGCGTTGCGCCACCGGTACATGGTGGACATCCCACCCATACGCACAAAACGTTTTAAGAACACATTTATTATGCGTACAGCCAAGGAGTGGAATTCCTTGCCGGAGTCTGTGTTTCCTGATAGCTACAACTTAGGGGTCTTTAAGTCAAGAGTGAATAGGCTACTTCTAGGCAAGCGTGCTCCATCGTCGACCACATCATCGCTTACCATCAGGTGAGATGGTGGTCAAACGCGAGCCTATCATTAATAAAAAAAAAAAAAAAAAGACGATTTTCCCACCCGAAAAAAAAACCCACGATCCAGTCACGGTCCTATAGCGCAAAGGCAACTGAAGGAACATAGGTGTGATTTTTACCAGTAAAATTCTGACGTGCCTTCCCACTCCGCCCTACAGCTGGAAAAAAAAGGACGGGCAGACAGACAGACGTACAGGCAAACAGGTGGACAGACGAACAAACGTACAACAAAGTGATCCTGTAAGGGTTAAGTTTTTGTCGAATGAGGTACAAAACCCTAAAAAAATATAAAATATACTATAATCTTTACATACTCCTTAAGCGTCATTCACTTTCTTAGCACTTTACACTTTCATCTAAAAAAAATGGGTCATAGACCCAATAATACGACTACAAAGTGCCATTACTTTACCCAACACACTGCCTTGCCCTTGATCCAAATCTCCATGGAAATGGTTTCTCCACCATGCATTATCACCATGGTATGGGATATTTTTTCATAAACCAAATTGGACCATTCTCCCTAACATTATCGTTAAGAACGATAATGGAAGAAAAATGTGCGTTAAGTCATCGTTTTGTCGCGTGTAGGGATGTGAAATATCGATGTTTTGGTGATTTATGTTAGTGAAATTAATTTCGGGGTATTTTTTGGCGAATGAATAATATTTTATTTAGGAATTGGTAGTATATAATATCTTATTTCATAAATAATATATCTTATTTCTGGTAGCTGTCAGATGTCTTTTTGCCGAAATGATTTTATTCAGTTTAATTTATAAGGTTATCAATAAATTTTGTCCAATTCATGAATTAATTTAAAAATGTGAACTTTTTATTCAATTCCCAAGATTATATTATGGTTTTAAAAACACTAAGTTTTAATTCAATATTACACAGTATATTTTATTTTGATATATATTTAAACTATTTTTTTTTATTGATATAAACTAACGCTAGACTGTGATTCCACCTGATAGTAAGCAGTGATGTAGGTACAATTAAAAAAAAAGGAAAGTTATTTGTTTTTTTTTTAAGAGAAAAGCGTATCTCTGAAAGTGCCGATCGAAGTATAAACATTATTTCGATTGCAAACATTCTTTCGATTTCAAAAATCCTTTCAAATAATGCAAATATTCTTTTGAATACAAACATTTATTCGGTGGCAAACATTCTTTAGATTTCAGACATTCTTTAGATTGTAATATATAATAAAATTCTAGCAATTTTTTTTTTAATACTAATAAGTACAATTTATTCGACAAAAACATGCTGCCAAATATAAACATTCATGTATTGTTAGATAGCTACTCTATCGAATGTCATGAGTCAATGCATTATCAAAAACATAATGTTATCACAAAGTCAATGTTAAAACAGACGACTCATTAGATTTCCATCAACAGAACAGACTAAAATTAATTTCTACCCCACGGTAAATGGGAAAGCGTGAAATCCGCTCACAAATACAGTCCCATTGTTTCAACTGTTTATCCGATACATTAGTTCTGTAATAGATCATGTTTAATAAACGAGAAATGTAATGTACAGTTACTGTTCACGTTTGAAATATGGTTTTAGATAACAAGTTCATGTCAAACTGCTGTTTTATCGTAATCTAGTGACATGCGGATATCGATAGATAGTGAGGGGAAATTGTTAGAATGTGACGTGTTGTGAGGGAAGTGCAGTTGTTGATTAGTTTGGTTTTATTATTGTAACGTTAGGAGAATATATTCGCCTGTGAGGGCTGTGGCATTGTTGGAAGAGTTACCGCGTTAATAATTATTTCAGCTGACGAAGACGTCCACTGTTGGACATAGACCTCCCCAAGGGTCACCACAACGAACATTCCTGTGCGTCTCGCATCCATCGCAATCCCGTGACCCTCACCAGGTTAGCGGTCCTTCGAGGCCTTCCAACGCTGCGTCGTCCGGTGCGCGCTCGCCATTCCAGAACCTTTCGGCCCCATCGACCATCTATTCTTCGAGCAATGTGCCCTACCCATTGCCACTTAAGTTTGTTTATTCCTCGGGTTATGTCGGCAACATTGGTTCTCCTGCAGATATCTTGAATCCTGATACAATCACGCATGGAGACTCTGAGCATAGCCCTTCTCATTGCCCTATGGATGAGTTTAAACCTTCTGATGAGGCCTGTTGTAAGCAACCACGTTTCAACGTCATATATCATCACGTATTCGTATTAATATTCGTCTAGTCTTGTTTATTCACAACTTATTTTCTGCACAAAGAGGTTAAATTGTCCAGTTTCCTCATGGCCCATCCCTCATTTTACCCTCATTGTTTTGTAAATGATAATCCATGTCCCTTTGCCTAAAGCGGCCGCCATAAAAATATACAAAAACATTGTATTTTACAGGACCCGTCGGATGTTTCGCTTATTTTAAGCGAAACATCCGACGGGTTACTTATTTTAAAGTGGTTATGAACTGGAAGGTTATTAAAATTGCTTGTTCCCGTTGCTTCCCTTTCATGGCTTGTTCTCAAAGTCATCATCATTTCAAGTGTCGCCACATCGACCGGTCCTGTGTGACTCGCATCCATCGGATTCCGAAGACTCTCACCAGGTCACCTTGTGGTTGCTATTCCAAAACCTTTCAGTCCTATCGACTATGTGTTCCACGAATAATATGCCTTGCCTACTGCCACAGACGTTTGATAATTCTTTAAGCTATCTTACCACAAGACGTTTCACTTTTTTTTCGTACAAATGTGGTCCATGATATTTAGCGATAGATTTAAGAGGTTATTAGCAAAATAATTTTCATAGTCAAATCATGTAATTCGAGCGATTACTTGCCACAAACAAATTATCTTCTGTAGGTATAGTAGCACACTTCAGGTCATATCTACCCGTTTGCTCCGTAGGCCCGGACTTGCGAACGGCGAGCAATGGGTGGCTCGCCGTCCGACCGTCCGGTAACCGTCCGGACCGAGCCCAAGTCGTCGACCCACGCGCACCTCAGGTAGATGTCAGCAAATCGTAGGGCCCCAGCAGGGTCGAGGCCTACTGGGGCCACGGGTAGTGTGAAAGTGAAACCCGGGGCCCTGGGACGAAGGCAAAGAAGAAACAGGAGCGGGTTTTTAGTCAGTAAAAGTCTGACACTATCTCTCGCTCCGCCCAAGAGCGTGATTTGTCATTAGATGATTTTCTCATCTAAAATATAAAACACCCCGTTTGCTAAATTTCATCCAAATCCGTCCAGCCGTTTGAGCGTAGAAGTAACAACCATACACACATACATAACATAAACTTTCGGGTTAGTAAAATTAGTGTAGATAAGAAGAGATTCTTTAAACACAAGTTTGACTAATGCTCGGTTTCTGATTTAAGCATTTGAAGTTGAGAATTACTCAAACTCTACTTTGCCCTGAAAACCTGTCAATTTGACAGTTAAGTATGGTTTGAGACATTCTTAACTAAAAATACTCAATTCAGAAACCCGCCCTTAGACTCTAAACCTCTCAAACATTTAAGCGATTTAAAAGCAAAACGTTCAAGTTAACAGTATTCAAACAACAAGAATTCCAAGTAAAACTAAGAAATTGACATAAAAAGCGATAGAACAGTCGTTGGAGAGGTTCCCGGGAGTGAGGCGGTTTCACGCAATGATCCAGAAAATCGTTGAGACAAAGACTGAAATAAAATGCACAGTAAAACATTTTAAGAGTTCATTTTGTATTACTATAAAGTTTTTTTTCTTATTGTTATATATTAGCATATAGCATAAACACAATCAGCCTTATAATGTTTCAAATGCTGGGAGTCAGGCCTCCTCTCTAGGAGAGTGAATGGGCCGTAATCCACCACGCAGGCTCAGTGCGAGTTGGTGGATATAGAAACAAAAATTCGAAGACATGCCGGAGGACATGCCGTTTCCTCACGATGTTTTCGGGAAGTATGGATCGGAGTTGCACAATTTGATTCTGCCCAGCCCGTTCCAATATTAGACATACAGCGTTGTTCCATACGCACAAGACGTTTAGGGAACACATTTATGCGTACAGCTAAGGGGTTTTTTTTTTCCGGTGGGAAAATCATCTTATGACATCCCCCGCTCTTGGGCGAGGCGGGAGATAGTGTCAGACTTTTACTGACTAAAAACCCACTCCTGTTCCTTCTTTGCCTTTCGTACCAGGGCCGAGTCTTCCTTTCAGAATTAGACCCTTGGCCCCGGTAGGCTTCGACCCTGCTGGGCCCCTACAGTTGCTGACAACTCCTTGAGGCGCGCGTGGAACAACACGCGCCGTCGACGACTTGGGCTCGGTCCAGACGGTTACCGGACGGTCGGACGGCGAGCCACCCATTGCTTGCCGTCCGCAAGCCCGCGCCTACGGTGGCCGGAAATCGGGATCGGAATCCCGGCGGCGGTTGGGGCGTGAGGACCGTTGCCTCACGCGATCGGCCGCCTCCTTCGCTAGCATTACTGCTTCGCAGAAGGAGGCGACCGCCTGCCACTCCTCCTCGCTCCGGACCATGGCCTGTACCAAGGCCCGGCGCGAGAGATCACCGCCGCCGATCGCCCCCACGAGGACACGGCGTTGCTCTGCCCAAGCGGGGCACACCTCCATCGTATGCTCCACCGTGTCCTCCGGGCGGTCCACACAGTAGCGACACCCGGGCGTCGCTTCCGCACGAATCCGGTGCAGGAACTTCCCAAACTTACCGTACCCGGTGAGGACCTGCGTCATGCGGAAGGTAATGACGCCGTGTTGCCTTTCCAGCCACTCCTCAAAGAGGGGACTTACCGCCATAATTACGGCGTGCCCAGCACTGGGTTGCGATAGTCGCTGTCGCCATTCCGCCATGAGATCCCGCCGGAACACAGCTAAGGGGTGGAATTAAAAAAATAATAATTTAAAAAAATATAATTATATAAAGTATTTAGTGTATATTATAATATTAACTGGTGATCTATAAAGAAATAAAGAAACTTGAAAAAGATCATATATAAATACAGTAAGTATAACGAAATACTGAATGATGAGTGAGTATCTTTTACTCAAACACACATTCAAAAGACGATACGTTGTAAATTTTGAAGCATACGAAATGCATTCACTCAGCGGTTCGATCCCGTTCATTTCGTTCATTTCGTTCATTCGTAGGAACTGCACGAAATACTAACCTATTTTGCTGAAGATGCGACACTGGAATGTTTCTGTATGTATTGGTTTGCTATTTTATTTGTGTTTGAGTAAAAGATAAATTTTGAAATAAAGGAAATGATGAAGCTCCCGTCTTTATTGTTGGATCACAGGAACGTAGCTCTATTTAGTAATTTATTATAGGTAGATATTTATTTGTTACGTAAAATGGTTCATTATTGTGAACATACGTTTCTATATTATTTCTCGTCCCATATACCATAGTGTCTCAATGCGTGTTGCCAGTGATGACATATGGCTCTGAAACGTGGTCTCCGTGGTGGCCTCATCAGCAGACTTAAAGTCACCCAAAGGGCAATGGAAAGGGCTATGCTCGTAGTTTCCTTGCATGATCGAATCAGGAATGAGGATATCCGCAGGAGAACCAAGGTCACCGACATAGCACGAAGAATTGCCAAGCTTAAGTGGCAATGGGCAGGGCACATTGCTCGCAGAACGGTTGGCCGTTGGGGCCGAAAGGTTCTGGAATGGCGACCACGTACCGGATGGCGTAGCGTTGGAAGGCCTCCTACAAGGTGGACCGATGACTTGGTAACGATTGCGGGAGTCCGATGGATGCGAAACGCACAGGACCGTTCATTGTGGCAACACTTAGGGGAGGCCTATGTCCAGCAGTGGACGTCTTTCACCTGAAATGATGATGATGATGATGACGTTTCTATATACTGGCCCAGCAGGGTTAAAGCCTACTGGGGTCATGGGTTGTGCGAAAGAGAACCCCGCAGTAGGAACATAAGGACTAAGTTTTAGTCATTAAAAGTCTGACATGACCTCTTGCTCCATCCTAGACGGGAGAAGTCATTCGATGATTTCCAAGCTAATAAAAAAAAAACCATTTCTATATACTGAATGCGGATACTTTCCTTACGGCTACTTTCGGGATTAAAATAATCCTATGTGCGGTTCCAAGATATGGTCAACCTGTGTGCCAAATTTCATTCTTATCCATTCTGCCGTTCGAGCGTTAAGATGTAACAAACATATATACACACTCTTACTTTCGCCTTTATAATATTACTAGTATGAATTAGGTTAAACCGTTTCGGACTATTTTCTATTTATTTGTATTTAACATGGCAATGTTTTAGAAGTGAAAATTGTGATACTATATGCACTAATAACAAAAAAGGCGAGGGTGTTAGTTGGTGTTTGTGGTAACACTGCTGAGCGGGTTTAGATAAAATTTGAGTGGGCGTTTTTTCAAGGTGAGTTATCATCCATGACTTCTTTCGGTCTGGGTGGAGCGTGAGGGCGAATCATACTTTTATTTACTAAAACCACATCTATGTCCTTCAGTTGCACTTTGCGTTCCAGGACTATAGGTTTCCTTTTCGGAAAATTCGGGCGGTCCTAGCGGGCCTTGGTCCTACTGGGTTTCTACGGTTTGCTGACATCTTTTTGAGGAGCGCGTGAATCATTACACTTTGTCGACGACTGGGGCTCGGTCTGGATGGTTACCAGACGGCTGGACGGCGAGCTGCCCATTGCTCGTTGTCCGCAGGCCCACGTCTATGGTGGCTTGAAATTGGGGTCAGTATCCCGGTGGCTAGGGCGTGAGGACGACGTCCGTTCAGCATTAGCGAATAAATATCAAATTCATTAATTTACCATCATTATCACAGTTACAAATACCAAACACACAACAACGCGAACGCTTAAACACAAAAGCCTTACACTGAAAACTGTAGCAATTACAAAACGCTAACTAATTACCCCAGACAGCTTGAGGTACAAACGTGTATTAACTAACTATGTAGTTGCTTGAGTGCAGCCTGTGTTATTAGAGCTGTGTAAACATGCGAGCGAGTTGTTACACGATACTGTTGGGGTACTAAATAAGCGATTAATGTAATAAATAAATAATGTAATATGTAAAGTAGGTTCGTGTTGTGCGCACGGTGCTTAACAACAGCGCTGATAAGAGAAACACACCGCAATGACAGCGAGCTCTATGTATACAGACAAGACAGCGTGGTAGACACGTACGACAGTGCGCTCGATGAATACGACAGCGCGCTCGCTGCGTACAACAACAGCACGCTAGATGCATATTACGACAGCGCGCTCAATGTGTACAACGACAGCGCACTCAAAGTGTACAGCAAAAGTGCGCTCATTCTCTCACAACTCTTTAGCCAATAAATAGATTAAAATTTATTAAAATTACTATGTTTTCTATTATTAATTTACAACTACTTAAAATTGTGCAACATGCGTCCTAGGTTTTCTCATTTTGTTACCTACTATTATAATAAAACTGATACAGCTTTAAACTTTACATTTTTCTTTCTAACTGGAATAAAACTCTTTAAATTATGTTCTTCCATTCATTTAAAAACTTCATTAACAGATTTCACCAACAAGAAATGGGCTGAAATTATTATCCCATCTTTCAATATTCTTTTCAAACTCTAAATGTAGACTTAACAGCCTTTATTGTCTAGTCTCAGATTTTATTGTTTAACTTTGAACCTGAAACTGAGACGCTGACAGCGGTCACAATGACTATATTCTGGAAATTGAAGTCATCAAAACATTATAGTCATTCTTAGTGCCTTTCAAAAGTTATTATTATATTTCTAAAAGTTAGGAATTTGTTGAACAAATTACGAGATAAAATTACTCCTTTTTGTCACAACTTTAGGTTACTCTTTAGCTAATTTGTCGAGTTTAGATTTTTTTTTTTTTTTTTAATTTATTTATTTAAGGAACTTTTAACTAATTGTTATATCAGTTCCATTTCCATTTCAACAAATTGTTATATCAGTTACATCACAATTACAGAGTAACCTGAACTAATAATTAAATTTAATTGTGAAGTGGACAGTAGATATATTACAATGGCTTAGTGGTTGAATTGGTTTGTTTCCTTGATAAGACAGTTTAATATCGTCATCATTATTTTAATAATTCCCAGCCGGAGTATCTGTTTTCTGATATCTACAACGTGGAGATCTTTGAAGTCAAAAATAAATTGGTTACTTCTAGACAAGCGCGCTCCATCGTCGACCACATGGTCACGTTCCATCAGGTGAGAAGCAGGTGACCTCCCAGTTTTTTCAGAGCGTCCCAGGGTTTGCAGATCCCTGCGTATTTCGGTGTGCGATCGTTTCTTCCAACTACATGCATGCTCTGCGCAGAAGACTATCGGTCATGCCCTTTGTGTGAAAGTATTTAGTGGGAAGTGTCCGGTTATGGTCCCCGCCACCAGGCGCAGGCTGCCTCTGTCCAGTCGCAGAAGGTTTCTGATTAGAGTACTATTATTAAGTGTGGTATAGCCCGAATTTATAACTTAAACCAATACTACAAACAAAGCCATAAAAAATTGACAAATTTCTGATCTACTCTGTCATAATAATCACATTTTCATTGTAATATTCTTAAACATATATATATAAGTAACACTATATCCCCATGTATAATGTATCTTAAAACCCATGGTAAGCTACGCTGGATATATATCGCCTGATTCAGTTTTACACAATATAAATTAATATATTTGTACACATTTCCGCTCCCGCCATCTCTCCGCTCATGAACCCGCTTGTATCGCAGCCCCATCTAAACATATATGAGGACAAATGAGTAAAGTTTTCTAATAAAAAACCCTTACAACGCGTGAACATACGATTTAAACTTTTTCTGTCTAACTGTATTATCATGAGTTCGTCTCATCATTACCATGTTACCGCTGGGTTTACTCATGGGCATATTGTTATGGTAAACTTTGGTAAAAGAGTTTGAACTTAATTATTTTTGGGGAGGATGTTTTATAAAACTTTTTAATGTCGATAAGGTAAAAATTCGGAACATCATCTTTCTGAGATTGTTAATTTTGTAATAACAATCATCATCATTATCAATTCAACCAAAGGACTTACACTGTTGAATATAGGCCTCCCCTAAGCGCCCATAACAACCGATCCTATGCGTCTCGCATGCATCGGATTCCCGCGACCCTCACCAGGTCATCGGTCCACCTTGTGGAAGGCCCTTTCGCCCCCATCGACCAGCTGTTCTACGAGCAATAAAAGCGAAACTTAAGTGCTCACTGCCACTTAAATTTCGCGGTTTAATAAAATTATTAATTTTGTGTCCTCGTTAAGTATCTTTTTTTTTTTTTTTCATTCTCATCTTTCTTAAGTTTTCACCTTTCCCTATCTTTAAATATCAGTTTCAAAACTTTTCTTTTATTGTCAGTAAAAGGTACTTTAGTAAACTTCCCCTTACTTTTACCGAAAAGGAGGGGTAAAAGATAACTGCGATACTTTAGTTCACAGTAAATAATATCTCAACAAGCGGGGCGACTGCCAAATCGCCGGGAACTTCGCAAATTAGCCGCATATTTATGTAGCGGTGAAACTTTTAATGTTGCGTGTAATGTACGCTTCTCAGACATTTTGCTGCGTGTATGAATTCATTGTTGTTTCTCCACTTAGTTGCTAGTTTCTGTTTTTGGCGCTTAAGATTGTTCGGTGAATGATTTTATTGTTTCGAGCGGGTTTCTTGGGATGATAGTTTTTTGTTTCATGGTACATTAGCATGCTTATGTCTTACATAAGGGAATATGTGTTATTATGCTAGCTTATACTGGCAATTTAAAAGGAACATAAAGCCTCGGTTATGTTGAGAGCAACTTACCTTTGCTTCGTACAAAAAAATATTTCAAAGAAATTTCACACACATTAAAACCTATTAAAAACGTTGTCTGATATTTACTTAAGATTCTTTGGTTATGTTATGTAAAGAATGCTAAGAAATATGTACAACCCACTAATATTCCAAAGGCAAGAGTTTTTATTTATATTTGTGTGTTTGATACTCTTTCACGCTCAAACGGATTGGGATGAAATTTGGCACATGGGTAGTGTAATACCTAGTGTAGGATATGTATATCCTGGAATAGCATATAAGATACTTTTTATTCCGGGAATAAGGAGGTTCCCATAAGGCTATATTTCACCGAGACACCATAGCTGTGCGACCAGTTGCGCCGCCATGGTGTCCCGGTGAAATATAGCCCTTTTATAAGATAGATTTTCATCTTAAATACTCTTTGGTTGGGGTGTCACTAGCAGCCGGACTGGCGTCCGAGCTACTCGCGCCACCAAATTGGTTGCGCAATCAAACGGACACCAGCCCCCCTAGCCAAGTTACAATCGTATCGTTCGCGCCGAATGCCTCGAGTAGGCCACGCCTCCGATTCCTTTGTTCTGACCACGTGACTGAGCGTTGAGATGACGTCAGAACAAAGGAATTGGAGGCGTGGCCTACTCGAGGCGTTCAGCGCGAACGATACAATTGTAACTTGGCTAGGGGGGCAGGTGAGTAACTGTCTATAGAGCTGGTATTGGTAGAGGCAACTGGTCGCGCCGCCATGGTGTCCCGGTGAAATATAGCCCTTAGGGT
Source organism: Mythimna impura (assembly GCA_905147345.3). Taxonomy (NCBI): domain Eukaryota; kingdom Metazoa; phylum Arthropoda; class Insecta; order Lepidoptera; family Noctuidae; genus Mythimna; species Mythimna impura. The sequence goes on along the minus strand of LR990367.1, from coordinate 20,280,440 downwards.
AGTTTTTTACTTTCACACTGAAGTCGCATGCAGAAGCTAGTTTTATTTATAATAATTTAATATATCATGACGTTTTAAAATGTCAAGTGTGCGAGCGAGAGACAGGGATGGAGCTATACACCCTATATAGCTCCATCCCTTTTACAGTTCACATAAGGTCGTCTAATGAGTCGCGTTGAGAGCGGGTGGTAGGGACCCATATCATTACTGTGATGTTAAAACACCCTGTTGATGTGCTAAAATGGTTCAATTCGATTTGAACCACAATAACACTTAAAAAAAATCACTCCAACCATTCCCACAGCCATCCCTAATTTGAACCAATCAAAACACTCCGAACTAATACAATAACTGACATTACACGTTAATTGGCGAAAACCTAACAATTCCCTGAAAATACGGTGCCGTAATGAATTCAAAATGGATATAACAAGTTCACTTAATTTCATTTTACCAAATTGAAATTGTTACCGAAGATGACATTTTAAATTGTTTTCTAACGAGACTTGTAATTATTTCTGGCGTTGTTAATGTCTCAATTTATTGTCAGTTTATGGTATTATGAAAGCAGGGAGGCTAAATGGATTTGGTGAAACGTCGGAAATTAGACGAGTTGTGTATATGGACGACGTTTTGATTGTTTCTTTGTGAAGTTGAATTGAGTTGAAGATTTAAATTTAATATGTATAACGTATTATGTGTTCTCAGTGTTTTTTTTTTTCGGTGGGAAAATCATCTTATGGTTAAATTATCTGTTGGTGCAGTGGTAAAGCGGTTGAATTCTGAGCTGCGTGTCACGCGTTGAATTCCGTATGGGACAAATTTTTGTATGGCCTACAGGTCGATGTTCCATGTCTAGTTGTCTTGTGTATGTGAATTTACATTTTGTGAACGCACCAACAATTTCAGGAGTGTGTTTCTAGTTCCTAGTGTGGGGCAACGATTTTAAAAATGTGTAAAAGTTAATTACGTACCGCAGATTTCTGGAAACAATTATTTTATCAACGCTATGAGCTGTTATGAGTATACATGTGGATGGGTGGAGAGGGAGAGGGAGGCCAAAGAAAAGATGGATGGATTGTGTGAACTGTGATATGAAAGAAAAGGAAGTTAGTGATAGCATGACGGTTGATAGGATAGAATGGAAGAAAAAAACATATTGCGCCGACCCCAAATAAGATGGGACAAGGGCAGGAAGATGATGAATTATCTTATCAACGCGTCGTCATTGAAAATTACTTCCATCAAGTCGTAACACCTAGCATCCATACTTTTTTCGATTTTCTGTTTTTCAAGAACTGGTCTTTTTTTTTTCATCTAATGACAAATCGCGCTCTTGGGTGGAGCGAGAGATAGTGTCAGACTTTTACTGACTAAAAACCTACTCCTGATCCTTCTTTGCCTTCATCCCGGGGCCCCGAGCTTCGCTTTCACACTACCCGTGGCCCCAGTAGGCTTCGGCCCTACTGGGCCCCTACGATTCAAGAACTGGTCTGACGTGTAAAAACTTGCTGGAAAAGTAAATATGTCATTTACTCAAAATGCAATTCAGAATACATTAAACTCAGCCCATTGATCAAAGCTATTATATAAAACAGTATAACTAACTTATTCATACGAAACTAAGAGGGAAGGGTTCTTGTCTACTTTAAAGGTAAATGCTCTAAAGAAGCCCACCGAATTTAACTTTTCTTAAGTCAAGTTTATGTTATTTTTGGGGGCTGAGTCACCCGCGTCCGTAGGAGAATACGCATAGATAGGCCCTACACGTGGTCCCCGGGTGGTGCTAATCAGGTGACATTAACTGGTGGTAGGTTTCGACCGATGGCTTGTGACCACCCACTGGGCAAAGACGTACCGCCAAGCGGCCTAGCCGTGTTCCGGTATGATGCCCAGTGTAGCCAATTTAGAGGAGTTGGGTCGAAGTGGCGGTTCTAATGTATGCAGACCAGCCGGACCCGCGCTGGTATTGACATATCGGGAGACTAGTCGCGGAGGGTAGCGGGATCCGAGGCACGGTGCACCGCTGGCCGACCGCAGTTAGTTGGGGGCCCAAGTAATGTGCTAGCCACACATGAAAGGCTGCCCCGCCAACTGACGAAAAATCCCGGAATGCACCATCGTGCTGGTTGGCGACCAGATGAGAGGGCCCGATGGTCATTTCCGGGGGGGCTCGGGCGTCCCCGCAGTCTCCAGACTAGTGCCCCAATGATGCTGTCCTGCCAGTGCGTGACGAAGGTTAGCAGCATGGGACTCCATTTCACTTCCTTCTTCTCTCCTACCTCACTCTCAATATGCCAAGGATGAAAAAGAGAAAAGTTATACAGCGGCTGCACTCCCTCTCACTTAAAGTGCACCTCAGCAATATTAGAGGTCTGCACTCTAATCTCGCAGCAGTCCATCATCACCTGGAGACTGAAAAACCTTCCCTCTTTTTCCTTTCGGAGACGCAGATAAGAAGTCCGTCAGACGTGTCGTACCTGTCTTACCCAGGGTTTACCCTGGAGCACAATTTTAAACCACACGCTGGTGTGTGTTTGTACGTCAGGGACGACATCTGCTATCGGCGTCTCCGTAACCTTGAAGATACCAGGTTCTCAACGCTTTGGGCTCTGGTGGACACAGGCATGGATAAAATTATCTATGCTTGTGTCTACCGTTCGCACAGTGGTGATCAGGAGACGACCAGGCTCACACAGTACCTTAGTGAGGCGGCGGATGCGGCTCAGCAGAGGTACCCTTCCGCACAACTGGTGTTACTGGGGGATTTTAATGCCCACCATCAGGAGTGGCTTTTCCCATACCGGTGCACAGACCATGCTGGTCGAGAGATACGAAAGCTTGCGCTAGCGTTAAATCTCACCCAGCTGGTCCAGGGAGCTACGAGGGTGCCGGATGTTGATTCGCACACGGCCAACTGCTTGGACCTTCTGCTGACAACAGATCCAGACCGCTATTCAGTGTCGATATCATCACCATTAGGTAGTTCCGACCACTGTCTGGTGAAATCTGTATCAGTCTACTCTCCGCCTGATCCCTGCCATAGAGGCACCAGGCGGGTTTGGCGATATAGGTCAGCAGATTGGGATGGCATGCGATCTTTCTTCGCATGTTATCCTTGGCAGCCTACTTGCTTTTCTTCGGATGATCCATCGTCGTGCGCAGATGCTGTGACAGATGTTTTGCGGCGGGGGATGGAGTATTACATTCCATTCTCTGACGTAACAATGTCTGGCCATGCTCGCCCTTGGTTTGGTGCGCAGTGTGATCGCGCTAACGCGCTTAAGCACACGGCATACCGGGCATGGGCCGACGCTCGTATGCATAAGGCGAGTGACGTGAGTCAGAAGAAGAGAGCCTTCAACAGAGCTGCCAAGTCTTGCAAGAAGGTGATGCGGAGGTCTCGGTTCGACCACATTAGCCGCATCGGGAACAAACTCGCATCATACCCTGCTGGTAGTAAGGCGTTTTGGTCCCTGGCTAAGTCGGTTGAATCGAACTTCTGCCGTCCCTCACTACCGCCACTGCTGAAACCCGACGGGTCGCTGGCCCATACCGCTGAGGAGAAAGCAAATTTGTTTGCCTCTCTCTTCGCGGAATCTTCGCGTCTAGATTCTGGTGACGCGCGGCCCCCTGTTAATCCTGATGGTTGCGAGACGAGTATGTCGGATATTCGCATCCATCAGAAGGACGTCCGTAGGGTGCTGCGTAACCTTGACGTGAACAAGGCTAGCGGTCCAGACGGGATACCGGCAATTGTTCTAAGAACGTGTGCGCCTGAACTGTCTCCGATCCTGACACGCCTATTTCGGCTTTCATTTGAGGCTGGAAAAGTGCCGATTGCATGGAAGCAAGCTAACGTACAGCCCGTGCCCAAAAAGGGTAGTCGGGCTGACCCAGCTAACTACAGGCCAATCTCAGTAACGTCCATTCTCTGTAAGACAATGGAACGTGTACTCAACAGTAAGCTCCTGGCATACCTAGAAGCTAATGACATCCTAAGTGACCGACAATACGGCTTTCGCCGAAATCGGTCAACTGGTGATCTTCTAGCGTATGCCATCCACATCTGGAGTGAGGCCATCGAGAAACACGGGGAAGCTCTTGCCGTCTCCCTCGATATCTCGAAGGCTTTCGATAGGGTCTGGCACGAAAGCCTTATTAGTAAGCTTCCTTCTTTCGGATTACCTGCTGGCTTGTGTGCTTGGATTGCAGATTTCCTGAGTGACCGGTCCATCCGAGTGGTCATCGATGGTTGCTCGTCCGGTCAAATGGCCATTAATGCCGGGGTCCCTCAGGGGTCAGTGCTCTCGGCAACATTGTTCTTGCTGCACATAAATGATCTGCTTAAGCCCGGTACCTTTGGGTATGCAGACGACAGCACTGTTGCTGAGAGTTACATATCCAGCGCGCAGGCTAGTGGGTCACAGATCCAGTCTCTCCGAGAGGCTATGGTCGAGCGCTTGAACTTGTCCTTGGAGGCAGTCTCTGAATGGGGCGATGCCAATTTGGTCAAGTTCAATGCTGCTAAAACCCAGGCGTGTCTATTTTCCGCTAAAAGGAGCCAATTCAGCCCTGCTCCAACTTTCCGGGGCGTAACCGTGCCAATAACCGACCATCTTGATCTCCTTGGTGTTACGCTAACGTCAACACTCAACTTTGGGCCATACATCGAAGCAAAGGCTCAACTGGCAGCAAAAAAGCTGGGAATCCTCGCGAAGGTCAGACAGTACTTCACGCCGGAACAGCTGCTCAAACTTTATCAAGCGCAAGTTCGATCGTGTATGGAGTACTGCTCTCATCTTTGGGACGGATCTGCCCGATACCAGCTTGATGCACTTGAGGCAATTGAGAGGCGAGCCAAGAGGATCATTGGCAATGATGCACTCGTTGAGTCGAGGCTTCAAAGTCTTGAGCATCGACGCAGAGTTGCTAGCCTGTCGGTTTTCTACCGGTTGCATTTCGGGGAGTGTGCGTCGGAATTGCATAACCTAATTCCGCCTAGCCCGTTCCATCATCGGACCACCAGGCGTACGGCAATGCGCCACCGGTACATGGTGGACATCCCACCTATACGCACAAAACGTTTTGCGAACACATTCATAGTGCGTACAGCTAAGGAGTGGAATTCCTTGCCGGAATCTGTTTTTCCTGATGGCTACAACCCGGGAATCTTTAAGTCAAGAGTGAATAGGTTACTTCTAGGTAAGCGCGTTCCATCGTCGACCGCATCGTCGCTTTCCATCAGGTGAGTTAGCGGTCAAGCGCAAACCTATCAAGAATAAAAAAAAAAAAAAAAAAAAAAAATGTTGATTAAAATATAATTAGAGAGCAAAATATACCACACCGTACCGCACCCGTAGGTGCGGGCTTGCGGACGGCGAGCAATGGGTAGCTCGCCGTCGGATCGTCCGGTAACGGTCCGGACCGAGCCCAAGTCGTCGACGGCGTGTAGTGCCACGCGCGCCTCAAGGAGATGTCAGCAACCTTTGGGGCCCAGCAGGGTCGAAGCCTACTGGGGCCATGGGTGAAGCGAAAGAGATCCCCGGGGCCCTGGAAAAATGGCAAAGAAGGAACAGGAGTGGGTTTTTAGTCAGTAAAAGTCTGACACTATCTCCCGTTCCGCCCAAGAGGTGGGGATGTCATTTGATGATTTACCACCCGAAAGAGAAAAAAAAAAATTACCCTCTCAGCAAAAATCTTACAAAAAAAATTGAATGGCACGAGCAATCTTTCAACTTTCCACACGAACTGTCACTACAAAAAAAGGTAAATTATCCTCCATAAAATACAGTTTTCAGTCCAAATAAAATTCGAAAAACAGTTTAATAAACTACCAACTTGTTTGAAGGGACCCCATCCATAATAAGAACACTGAACCTTTTAAAAACTATGACAATAAAAAAGATATATTTCTGTAAAACTTGGGCGATAAACGTGTACCATGTAATTGGTCGACAATTTATGTGACATTCGTACCACTTCGGGATTCTTCGGGCGGAATCGGAGAGTTACGAATCCCTTATTCGATGATAGAAGTTTGTCTCAGTTAAATTGACTGTTTTTATACGTTTTTTGGCAATAATAACATTGTTTTGCGGACATTAAGCTTTAATATTTGGGTGTAATGTTTCATGAGAAATATTTCCGTTTGTAATAATTATATTTTTTTACCAAAACATGCTCATGACCAGAAAATCGTAAACAATGCTCGCTTGGGTCACAGGGATTTTCTGAAAAGAAAACCCGTGCTCTGAGCAAAGGGCAACTGAAGGACATAGGTGTGGTTTTAGTCAGTAAAAGTCTGACACGCCCTCCTGCTCCACCCAGAGCGGGAGAAGTCATTGGATGATTTTCAAACTTAAAAAAAAAAATGTCCTCTGTAAAAACTTTGAAAATTTTTACACTAGGACATGCGAGTTTCTTCATGATATTTACCAAGTTCTAGTTTTCTTTACCAACAATTTAGGGTACAATAGCACTGCAAGGCACTTGGTTTACTCTATGCAACGCTAAAAGTAATCTAATTGAAACATCTAATTAAAATCACTCTTGGATGGTGGAAATCCTACCCATACGTACAAAGCGTTTTGGGAACACATTCATTGCACGTACAGCTAAAGAGTGGAATTCCCTGCCGGAGTCTGTGTTCCCTGATAGCTACAACCTAGGGGTCTTTAAGTCAAGAGTGAATAGGTTACTTCTAGGCAAGCGTGCTCCATCGTCGGCCACATCATCGCTTACCATCAGGTGAGATAGTGGTCAAACGCGAGCCTATCAATAATAATAATAAAAAAAATGACGGGTTGCACTCTGGGAGTGCCGGCAGAAGTGAAAACTTAAGTATTAACGTTGTGCGTTTTGGATATTTTGGAATGGTTATGGAATAATTTTGCACGAATTGCTTTAATTATCAGAATAAAAGTACTATCTTTTATGTGGTAGAATACAATATTTATTTATTGCGCTATCGTACACAAACATGACAATTTATATTACATTAAAAAGTTTATCCCTCAGAAAAATCAACTTCCATCCATAATTTCGACGACTTTTTCACTATCATTATTACCTGAACCATCATCGCCAATCTCTAAAACTGATACGATCGGTTTATGATAGCTGAAGTAAGAAACGAACAGTTTTGATTCGAACCTATTTAAATGTCTAATAAAGACCGCATCAATAGCAGTTTTATATTTCGTTGTGCTAAGATGGCGATCATTTGACATAGTTAAACCAAATTCATTATTTAAAAATTCAATTAATAGTTGATTTTTATCGTCTGCAAAGTTTATGTTGAAATCTCCACTCAAAATCATTGGCAATTCATCAAAGCTTTTTCCAATTTTTTTTAAATTAAATTAATTTTTTTTTTTAATTTTAAACACTTTATATACACGAATTTCACGAATAAACAACAGTGTGGCCACTACACAGACGGTCGAGCCATCAGCTGTCACCATCCATGGATGCGCGTGGCACGCTGTCACATCCGTCTTACGAATTTTCGATCAGGTCACGTGTCCTGACGCGAGTTTAACATTTTTTACCCATTACAAAAAAAGTGTACAACGCCGCTAAAGAAGTTTTCACTTCAAAAAGAAACTCTTTTAAAAAATAAAGGTGAAAATTTGTATTAAAAAAAATGCCCCTTATTGGGAATTACGCTTGAAAGTGGGTGCGTTCACAAACCTCACATAAACAAGACACCCAGACCAGGAACTGTAGACCATAAAAATATTTGTTCCGTGTGGGAGCCGAACCCGCGATAACTGTGCCTGTGTTTGTTACTCCATCATGCTCAAACGGCTGTATGGATTCAGCACACGGTTAAACCAAATCCTGGAATAGCACGTAAGAGACTTTTAAAGTATTCCCTTAAAATATATTTAATATCTTTATTTTTTAATTTGACGCAGATGTAGCCTCGGACAGAAATTAGTAGGTACAGTATATTTTTAAAAGAAAATTCCACAACAATTTTTATTAGAAAAATGTAATAAAAATCAAATCTTAAGCCGGGTACTGACTGCTGTAACGGAACATGCTAGGTAACAAGAAAGGAGCGTATCATAAGTGTGCACGCAGCACGCGCACGAACCGAGCATGTGCGAGTATCTACTCATCATTTCAGTCGAAAGACGTCCACTGTTGGACATAGGCCTCCCCAAAGCGTCTTCACAATGACCGATCCTGTGTGTCTCGCATCCACCGCATTTCCGCGACTCTCACCAGGTCGTCGGTCCACCTTGTGGAAGGCCTACCAACGCTGAGTTTTCCGGTATCTATTAGCACAAAATACCGTGCCGACGTCTTTATGTCGATACCGTTACCGGCCCACGCTGAAAACCAGCGCCGTAGACTCATCGCATTTTGCGTGTGGTCACGGCATTATGCTGAGCGTTCGGCCGTTTTGCGCGGATGTGGCGCATATTTCTTTCACATAATATACTTATAATTTGTTAGTTCTTAATTTGCGCCTTGTTCCGCCAAATAAAATGTTTTTCTTTCTTTCTTTCTTCTTCTTTTCTTCGGTGCGCGGTCGCCACTCTAGAACCTTTTGGCCCCATCGGCCATCCGTTCTACGAGCAATGAGCCCTGCCCACTGTTACTTCGGTTTGGTGATTCTTCGGGCTATGTCGGCGACCTTGGTTCTCCTGGGGATATCTTCATTCTTTATGCGATCTCGTAAGGAAACTCCGAGCATAGCCCTTTCCATTGCCCTTTGGGTGACTGTAAGCCTTCTGATGAGGCCCACTGTAAGCGACCATGTTTTAATGCCATATGTCATCACTGGCAACACGCACTGGTCGTAGACTTTCGTCTTGAGACACTGTATCACACAGTATTTACTCACAACGTTGAAATGCTCTGTTCGTGTGCATAGTGTGCACGGTTCGCGCGCGCAAGACGTCCACACTACGGGAATTCTGTTACGCTACAGCAGTCTGTACCTGGCTCAACATACTATAATTATGTATATTATGAAGTTCTTAAATTATATTTTGTACCGCGTTCATAGACATTAATAAGCTCTTAGCATAATTCACTTAGTACCTAATTCTAGACTTTCTAGATGAAAGTTATTTTCATTATTAACCAGAGATCCATTTGGTTATCTTCTATGAAAATAAAGTACGTATTAGGCTGACTGAATTACACTTGGGTAATTCTAATTTTATAATTCTTTAATGACCTTATTGTATGGTTTAGGTTGGTATCATAATGTTTACAGTATAGATAGCCAAACATGCAAAAAAACTTAAGAGAAATATACACTGAAAATCTACTAAAAATAATTGGTATAAACAAAGCACTTAAATGTAAGCACACAAACATACAGAAACATACATATACTTATACTCATATCCAAACATAAAACAACACAGATAATTCCAATTATGTAACTTATTTAATATAATAGTATTATGATTTATTACTTAGGTAACTTGTAACTGGAACCTTGTGGGAATCTCTTGTACTTGTATTATTAAGGTTAAGGAAGACTATCACTATATTCATTTTCTTTCATATCACTCATCACACAATCCATCCATCTTTTCTTTGCCCACATGTATACTCGTAACTCTTTTAGCACTAGTTAATATCAAATTAAAAAAAAACATACGTTTCCTCACATGGCCATACCAAGACAAATGATTCTCTTTCAACTTTTTAGACACTGACGCCATTTTCAAGCTACATAAAACCAGATTTCACTCTAGCCAATTTTCCACGAAATATATGCGTGACGTCAATGACAGCATTGCCAAAGCTACATCACCTTCTAAAAGCTCACATTCAATTTGAATCTCATTTTCTTATTCATCAATTATTTTATTCCCATTGACAAACATCACAACAAGGCCTATTAAAATTAAAGTGAAAAAAAAAAAACGCCTCAAAAAGCATTCAAAAGATCTTAACTCAATTTTTATCTCTAAAAAAAATATTTGCTAAGACCCCAAATTATTCTTTTCAGGGGTGAAATAATACGCTTTTGTTAAACACCCGACAATGCTTACAAAGGTGTTAATTTAAGAATACGGCCATTTGTTAAAACGGAATTACATTTCTAAATCTGTCACCCTGTAAAGATATTACGGCAGTAATCTGTAATTCGGAGACCTTTATGACTATTGTAATTCAACTGAAAGGTTACGGTTTTAATTTCTAATTAGGTGAAGATTTTAGTATTATATCTAATGGGATGGGTAAATTGTCCGAAAGAGGTAGGTACTGAGGTCCTGGAACGCCAGGAATACAAGTGGGTTTTAGTCAATAAAAATCTTACACTCACTCTCGCTGGACCTAGAGCAGGAGAAGTTGTTTCATGATTTTTCATCATGAAAAAAATTTCAATGGGATTGGCATAAGGGTCGTCACACACGATTCGGGTACCCGCTTGCTAGGAGTAGGTATAAGTTAAGCTTGACTTTCAAAGTCAGTATTATAAAAAAAATAATTAAACTAGCTATAATGCTCCAGCCAAATCCACAATCTATCAGTAACAAACTCATGAAAATGTATGTACCTATTGAGAAGCACTACTGATTGTCACGTGACCAATATGGCTCCTCCAATTGTCATCACAGTGACCTGTTCTGTGCCTCTAGCATCCATCGAATTCTTGCAACGCTCACCAACTCATCGGTCTATCTTGTCGGATTCTTCCAATGCTGCGTCTTCCGGTATGCGCTCACTACTCCGAAAATATAAGACACCCTATAAAGCCGTGGGTGCTGGCAGCATAGCTCGGTGCTTGTAAGCTTGAGGAGATGATGATCACGTCACGATGTAGTAGTTGCAAGGTTGCGCTGACGTTCATAATCGAGGGTCATCAGTTTGGAAGTGTGTGGAACAGGGTGTATAGTCTCACATACCTGCGTAGAAAATGTAGGATCCTCCGACCAGAAAGGTGTTATGTCTGGTCCGGGCAACTATCCGATAGATGATTTCGTACTGTTGTATTTATTCAAATCTCGTAGTTAGTCAGATTTCGTAGTTTTTAATCCCTATTATTCAGAACGTATAGTGTTCTAAGATGAAAGCACACACGTACCGGTACAATCTACCCGAATTACAGTACGTTTGCCACCGGGTACCCGGGTATCCGGGTACCTATCCGGTAGCTGGAGCGTGTGAACGTGGGCTAAAGGGGTTGGGGTACTTGTGAGCGAGCGGGTATCAAAAGCGACAAAATGACTTTAGAAGAATTGTCAGGGAGCTGTGTTCGGTATTTGCTGTGTGTCTAATAAAAGATACTCATAAAACGTTTCGGGAACACATTCATTTTACGTTTAGCTAAGGAATGGAATTCCCTGCCGGAGTCTGTGTTTCCTGATGGCTACAACCTACAACCTTAAGTCAAGAGTGAATAGGTTACTTCTAGGTAAGCGCGCTCCATCTTCGACCGCATCGTCGCTTTCCATCAGGTGAGATAGCGGTCAAACGCGAATCTAAAAACAAAAAAAAAAGTCAGAAGCTAGTGCTAGGTTCCAATTGGTCATTGAAGTGAATAGGTTTTATAAAAGCTAGCGTGTTTATTTATTATTAGTATCATACAATTAAAGTATACGATACCAGTAATAAATAACACGACAGTCAAAGATCAACCAATGACAGACGGGACCATCAGCTTTCTTTTCGAGGCACAGGGTGTTTTTTTTTTGTCGGTGGGAAAATCATCTTATGACGTCCCCCGCTCTTGGGCGGAGTAGAAAATAGTGTCAGACTTTTACTGACTAAAAACCTACTCCTGTTCCTTCGTTGCCTTTCGTACCAGGGCTGAGTCTTCCTTTCAGAATCAGACACTTGGCCCCAGTAGGCTTCGACCCTGCTGGGCCCCTACAGTTGCGGACATCTCCTTGAGGCGCGCGTGGAGCAGACTTGGGCTCGGTCCGGACGGTCGGACGGCGAGCTACCCATTGCTCGCCGTCCGCAAGCCCCAGGCACAGGGTGTTAAAAAATTCACATTGATACATGGACGTAAATTGTGTCAACGAATTATGTTGAGCAATGAAACTAGTAAATTGCTCATTAATATGCCACTTTTGGATACTAAAAGTTTTCGTATCTAAAGCACGAAAAACTTTAACTAAACCGTCACAGAAATATCTCTCTATCATTTACAAAAAGAATCTGTAAGAACATCCAATATTACTTTGAAATCGTTCGCATGTCCTACAGTTTACAAAGTATAAAACACTGAAGCCTGTACAAGAGTTTTACGACGCTAAACCGTTGGGGGGTGGGCAGAGCTCGTGGATTATGGCGCATTTTTCTCGCTACAAAATTAGCAGTTGTTCTGCTGGGGATTTAAGCTTTAGGTTGAGGGTATGGCAAGAGCGGAGGCGGGAGCGGAGTGGGACTAAGCGTGATCTTTTTGAGGTTCCGTACCTCAAAAGGAAAAAACGGAACCCTTATAGGATCACTTTGTTGTCCGTCTGTCTCTCTGCCTGTCAAGATCCTTTATCTCTAGAACGCGTGGAGGTATCGAGAACGTGAAATTAAAACTATATACTCAGGTTTGCGGTCCCTTGAAGCTGTGAAAAAATCAAACTTCTGAGTTAACAAAAAAAAAAATTAACACCGTTTATGTCGCAAAAAAAGTATATTTCGACACTCTCAAAGGAATCAAAACTCATAGGGTACTCCCCATTGGCCCAGAATCGTGAAATTTGGCATAAAGCAAGGTTTTATAGCACCAGTATAGGAATAAATCTGAAAACAGTAAATTTGTTGATAAGTACGTCAAAAAAAAAACTTTGTTTGTGATTCGGAAAAATCTTCGAAACTCCATTGCGGAATTGAACTATTTACATTGGTAAGTTTGTACGGAAACCTCAGTGCGTGCGTCCGACTCGCACTTGCCCGGTTTTTTATAATATACTTTTTTTTTACAAAAGTTATCCTACATTACAAATTACTTTTCTATCGTGGGCGTGTTCACAAACAATGTAAACTGCCTAAAATATATTTGTTCCATGTGAGGATCGAACCCGTCACGCGCGGCGCAGCAGCCAATCACTCAGCCACAGCGCTAACCATGCCATCAAATCATAAGATAGTTTAATTTGTGATCTGTTTGACTCTTAAATTCTTTAGAATATTATTTTACCAATGCGAAGTTACACTAATATCGATTTATGAAGCGCATTTTTATCAGAAACATACGATATTCTGGTAATCTATATAGGGTGACTGGTATCACAATCACGTCACAATCACGTGTTTAAGTATCGTACACTAATTGCCAGTCACCCTATATACAGTTGAAACTGTGAGATTCAGCTAGTTATAAGATATGAAGTCACACTAATATTATAGAAAATTCATACAGTTTATATGTATACGGGGGTGTGTGTGTGTGTGTATGTATGTTTGCTACCCCTTTATGCTCAAACGGCTGAACAGAATTGGATGTTTGACACAAGTGAGTATGTCCTGGAATAAAATATGTGAAGTATCCTAACGAATGTACTCCTGGGTCAAAAAGTATTTTACCCCAGTAAAGAAGACTCAGATTGTGTAGACCCAATGCGTGTAATTAATATTTATTCTATATCTGACATTGCAACAGTACAAAATGGTTACAATGAGAACAGAGATTGAAGTGAATGACAGATGACATTGACAGTTGATTTTGACATTCATTGTCATTGAATGTTGACATAACATAAAGTAGTGTTGCCATAAAAATAAAATAAATGTTGTTTCCAACACCCAGGATTCCGTTCCCTTGGGATAGCTTTCTAATTTAATTCGGCAAAGATACAGCCAGAAACATAAAATATTCTAAAAATTTTCCCAAGGTTGAAACAGTGAGGCTCACCTATATCATACCTAATGATAATCTACATGAATTGAGATAAACAACAAGCTTTGTTTTATAACAGAGGTTCAAAAGAAAGATAACTTGCTCACATTAAGCCGAAAATACTCAAACTTGTAAGTAATTTGTACGACAGTACCTATCTAACGTACTTGCGTGTTTGTAAGCACAAACTCAATTTGGCCAGATTATGATACGGGTACTGTTTACCTGAAATAAAATGATTATTTAGATGAATTGAAATGATTATTAGCATAGCATAGCATGGTCGGCCTTATAATGTTCCCACTGCTGGGACTCAGGCCTCCTCTCTAGGAGAGGGAATGGGCCGTAATCCACCACGCGGGCCCTACGCGGTTATAATTATTATTATTTCATTTATTTTCTTTAAATACACATTATTTACATTTTTAAATATTTCTTTAAAAAAGCATTACAGCAGCAGAACAGGGTCCAAGCTACTGGTGGTCAGGGCTCTTGAGAGAGAAATCTCCGAACAATACGATATAAAGGGTCTTGATAACTTTTTACCCGACTACGGCAAAGCCAAACGAGGGTTATGATTTTGACAGGCTATGTATGTATGTATGTGAGTATATTCATCTGTTCCCTCATAGCTCCTAATCCACTTATTGGAACTCGACTTAAATATGAGGTATCGTTAGAACCGTTTTAATTGTCCGCTGAACATAGGCTACGTGACGTGTCACAAAACTCGATATGGCGCCCTCTAGCGGACCAAAAGTAATGTGTTAAAAAATTAAAATGGAGATAAATACGCCGTGTTTGGTATCATTTGAAAGGGCTTCACTGGTACATTTCTAAAATATTGCTCAAATTTAAAGTGGCGCCCTCTAGCGGACAAAAAGTCATGTTTGTCAGGTACTTATAAAAAAATATCACCAAAATTCAATGTGGCGCCCTCTAGTGGACAAAAAGTTTTGTGTCAACACCAAAATTGTTAAAATAAAAAAAAAGTAAAACCCGACTACGAAAAAAAAAAACGACGCTGAAAAAGTATGAAACGAGATTTTCAGGATGGAGACTTCCATTAGGAACATTCATCTTCAAACATCAATTTTCAAGTCGTTAAAATCTCTAAACATACAGCCTTAAAATATCCCAAAATTAAATTTTCAACAAATATTTTTACCTAAAAACGCCATATACCACACTTTATGCTACCCTAGGTATTACCCGGCACACATGTTCAAGCGCGCAATATTAGGATTATGCAACTAATAAACAGCTTCCTAGCAAAATAATAAAAAAAAACCAGTTCAAGCGAAATATTTTTAAAAACAAAATAAGGAAAGAATTTTTCATAAGTCCCACTCCATGCAAGCGTGTTTTGTTGACGAAGAAAAGAAAAAAAGAACTACTCTTTTATCATATTACCCTGGTACCTATTCCTAAGGTTGTTTTTCAGGATTCCGTACCTCAAAAGGAAAAAACGGAACCCTTATAGGATCACTTTGTTGTCCGTCTGTTTGTCTGTCTGTCTGTCAAGACCCTTTATCTCGAGAATGCGTGCAGGTATCGAGTTGAAATTAAAACCATATTATACTCAAATCTGCGGTCCCTTGAAGCTGTGAAAAAATGTAACTTTAATAAAGTTAACGAATAAAAAAGATACGGCTGTTTTAGTTCGAAAAAAATGTAAATTTCGATACTCTCAAAAGAATCAAAATTCATAGGGTATTTCCCGTCAACCCAGAATCCTGAAATTTGGCATAAAGCAAGGTCTTATAGCACAGGTATAGGAATAAATCTGAAAACAGTAAATTTGTTGAGGACGGTGTAATTGAAAGTTAAAAGAAAAATTTACGATTTTTACATTGAAAACCAGAGGCCACCACGAGCTCTTAACGTGATCCATTTTACGACCTATACTGAACTGTTAAAGGGATGGAGCTATATAATATGGTGTATAGGTCCATCTCTCTTTCCCGCTCACACGCCTTACAGCACGCCGTGGTAAGTGAACGGGCAAAAGTTTGTATGTCTCTGTTTGTTACTCCTTCACATCATCATAATTTCAGCTGAAGGGCATCTATTGCTGGACATATATGCCTCCCCTAAGTGTCGCGACAATGACCGCTTCTGTTCGCCTCACATCCATCGGATTCTCGTAATCCTCGTGGGTCACCTGTTAGGTGGCCTTCTAACGCTGTATCTTCCAGTACGCGGTCGCCACTCTAGGATCTTTAGACCCATCCTTTGGTACTCTTTTACGCTCAAACAAATTAGGATGACATTTGGAATACGGTTAGACCGTGGCCTTTAATAGAACATAAGATACTTTTCATCCCGAGAGCATGTTCCCTATGGATTGATTTTCAGCTCTTATGCAGGCAAAGCTGCTAACAGAAGACAGTTAAATTAATAAATATAGTTAAGAAGGTTTAGTCACTCATACTGTAGAACTATTTTTTTCCGATTTTTTGAATATAAGGTTGAGGTTTCAGAACCTGATATTTTCAAAAGCTGTTAAAGACTTGAAAATTGTCGTGAATCCAGGATGAATTTCAAAATCCGACATCAGCTATAATTGTGAAGAAACTAGCTTCTTAAACGGCTTCGCCCACGTAAAAGTTGAAATGTATCTCAAGAGAACTTTTACTCTCGGGATATATCTAAAAACTATGTATTCTAGGACATTCAAATCTAGGATAACATATACAGACAAAACACAAATACAAAGTTTCACCTTTACAATATTAGTATGATGCAGTGAGCCTTCATTCCCCTTGTGCAATGTCGTTGCCTCTAGAAAAGCTATTGGCGTTATAAATAAATTAATCAATATTAAACGTACTGCCAATATGACAACGTCGACATAGATTTAAAGAGATACAGATACATGGCAGGCTTCACGTATGTGCATACATTTAACAGAAAAAGATAATACATTATAAACCAGTACAAAGCTACTGCTTATTACAATGGAGATTGGTGAAAGGAGAGGTTTAAAAGAAACGTAGACAGTAGAATGTAGGAAATGAGAAAATAAAAATGTATACTATTATTTTCAGCATAACATTTGCCTGCTGCGGTCTTCCCGTCCAATTATAATTTAGGTGTCTTCAAGGCTAGAGTGAATAGGGTCTTAATAAACTAGTGCGCTTCACCATCAACGATTGTGTCACTGCTTACCATCAGGTGGGATCGCAGTCAAGCACTGGTTTATATCAAATTAAAAAAAAACATAGCGAGCCATATAATGTTCCGACTTCTTTGACGCAGGCCTTTTCTCTAGGAGACGGAATGGAACATAATCCACCCGGGCCCAGTGCAGACACTTATAATTTTAATATCAATAAATACATATTATATAAATATATATCTTTTTCAAACAATACATACATATTTTTTATATATAACTAGCGGACCCAACAGACGTTATTCTATCTGAAAACTGGCTTTTTGTCAGAAAAAAAAAATAAAATCTAATGCCACGTACCGAGTCCAATTGTATTTATAAACCATCCAATGACCCATTAAAATAAACACACAAAATTACATTCAAATCAGTCAAGCCGTTTAGGAGGAGTTAGTGGGCCAACACACGTACAGGAAAATTATACATATAAATATTATCACAGTAGAGAGGAATCAAATCTCGAATGCTAAGCGAAAATAAGTTCCACCACCTTACTGCATCGTTTTTAAAAGCCTCAGCTAAACGTAAACAAACAATGCCTTCTATTACAATACATCGTCTAAAATCCAACAACAAATACGTAGTTTCAGTACAAATAAACGAGTGTAAAACAAAGCGCACTATTTAATTGAACCAGATTGAACCGGATCGGGCCGGATCGCAGCGCCGATAACCGGTTGATACCGGGATTATTCGGAATACTGAACAACGGTTAAACGGTTTAAAATATTATAGTTTTTTTATTTTTTGTTAAGAATTTTAAAAAGAAAATATGTAAGGGTTGTGTAGAAGCGAAAATCTATACTTTGCAACATTTTCCGTATGGTAATCTAATTTTTCGATGCATCGACAAGCAGTTTTTGCTGCTAGCCTTTTTCTATCAATTAGGAGGAAATTTGCCCCAAAAACTTATTGTAGGTTAATTTAAAAAGGGTTGGAAGATTATTCGAAGGAGTCAGCGTGGTCCTGGAATGCAATGGGCAACTGAAGGAACAGGTTGGTTTTACCTGAATAGTTTTTTTACACTCCCTATCACTCTTTTTCGCTCTCAGTTATCAGACATTTGTTTTTGAAGACTACGAGTTTCATTTTCAAAAATTCCCCAAAGCCCTAGTGGGCATCAGCCCTGCGGGGGTCCTATGGTTTTGTTGATATCTCTTTAAGCCGTGAAACAGTACACGCCGTCGACGACTGGGTTCAGTCCTTACAAGATGGCTGGACGCTGAGCTGCTTGTCTTTCACAAGCCCACCCCTATGGTAGTCGGAGATCGATCTATGATTCCCAACGCCCAGGGCGTTGCCAATCGCGGCAGCTGGGGCGGGAGGAGTTACGTTCCCTCACACGCACGTCAGCCTTCTTCGCTAGCATTACTGTTTCTCAGAAGAAAGATAATTAGGACTTACGAGCCAAACATAACAGCTCCTTTCAAATACCTTATCAGCAGAATTACCTGTGAACTCAACATGTTATTTAAACACTGTTATTGTAAGATCAAAAGGCTTGTGTTCAAGACTCTAACATGTAGACGGCAACATGTAAAACGCCTGGATTTCATTTACATGTAATTAATTGAGGCCTAGTCTAGAATATAGAGAATAGGTAATCACAATTAGTTACTATAGAGAAAAAGATGTTTGAGTATTAGACAAAGTGAAATTTTGAAGGCACAGCTAGTCCAGTGGTTGATGAGGACGAAAGATTCTGGATTGGCGACCACGCACTGGAAGGCGCAGTTGAAAGGCTTTCCACAGGGTGGATCGATGACCTGGTGAGGGTTGCGGGAATCCAATGGATGCGAGACGCAAAAGATGTTTTCCTATATTTGTGCTATTAGAACTTGCTTCATGCCAAATTTCAGGATATTAGAACAACGGGAAATACCCTATTAATTTTGATTCCCTTGAGAGTGTCTAAATATACGTTTTTTGCAACATAAACAGCCGTATCTTTTTTTTTCGTTAGTTTACAAGTTTGATTTTTTCACAGCTTCATGGGACCGTAGACCTGAGTATACTTTTTATAATTTCAACTCAATACCTCCATGCGTTCCCGAGATAAAGGGTCTTGACAGACAGACAGAAGATTGCCTGGTCACAAAATGGGGTTGCACTTGGTGCAAATATGGCCTATTGCCAACAGGGGAAGTCTTTCAGCTGAAACAATGATGATGATGAGCTAGTTCACTGGTTGACCGATTGGCTGCTGTACTGAGTGTCACGTCATCTTTTTTAAAGCTCCCATTGTATCGATCCTTTTTAGGAAGAACACCGTAATCGACAGTTTGCAGTTTTTGAAGGACGATGTTCTTTTTCTTTTCAAATTAGGTCACAAGTATTTTGTAGATAATATCTTTCTGCAGACTTACGAGTTCAAACCCAGCCAGGCGCATTACTTTTTGTTAATTAATTTCATCACCACTGCTCTCAAAACGGTGAAGGAAAATATCGTGAGGTAACCGGTATAATATCGGAAAAAGTTCAAAAACATGTGACATCCACCAGCCCGCATTACGGCCTATTGTGCCTAATGTGTCCTCCTAGAAAAAAGGGGGCTGGGACTCAGTCCCAGCAGTGGGAATATTACGGCTAATTATGTATGTATGTACGTAATATCTTTGTGAAATAATATGTTTTGTTACTCACTTGTTGTTTGTGAGATTGTTTGTATGTTTGTTACTTCTTTACGCTCAATTGGCTGAACGGATTTAGATGAAATTTAGCTCACAGTTAGACCATGCCCTATAATAATAAATAGAATAATTGTTATCATATATGCGAGCATATTCATCATCATCATCATCTTCCTGCCCTTGACCCGTTTTATTTGGGGTCGGCGCAACACGTTTTTTTCTTCCATTCTGTCCTGTCACTCGTCACGCTATCACTAACTCCCTTTTCTTTCATATCACTTCTCACACAATCCATCCATCTTTTCTTTGGCCTCCCTCTCCCTCTCCATCCATCCACATGTAAATTCATAACTCTTTTAGCAACATGCGCTTCATCCCTCCTCTTCACATGACCATACCAAGATAAACGATTCCCTTTCAACTTTTCAGTCACTGGCGCCACTTTCAAACTTCCAAAATTCGTTTGGGATAATTTTTCACCCAGACGAAACCGCTATATAGGTGGGAAGTATAAATTTATTTATAAAAATGCCACATCTTATAGTTGTCGTAATGTCGCGTTGCCACACCTATCTCAAGATGCTTTACATTTGTTTTTATTAAACCGATCATGATATTGACCTTCAAAGCCTAAGCCGACACAAAAAGTTTAAAGTACGTACCTTCGAGCCGGATAAAAGTTTTAAATCGGTGTTACGATACAGCTGCTCATCTTCTCATGGCAGTTGAAAGGGTTGGGATCAGCTGGATCAGTCGGGTCAGCGGGTCAGAGACGTCACTCGGCTAATGGAAAATGTAAAAATATGGAATGAGATACATTTGTTTTGATGCAGTTACCATGTCTCTCATCTGTACTTTTGATGCAGTTACCATGCCTCGCATCTGTACTTTTTTATTGTATACTAGCTGACCCGGCGAACTTCGTACCGCCTTAGCGTAGCAATGATGCACTACTTTATTTTGTTGTATATTTTTCAATATTTCTGAGAGATTTTCTTAATATTTTTTTCCGTAAGAACCTTCTCCTAATAATAACAAATACAACAAAAAAAGAATTAGTGAAATCGGTCCAGCCATTCACGCGTGATGTCGTGACCAAGGAAAACGGGTTTCATTTTTATATATATAGATTAAAAGCTTAAGAACTATCTCATCTGATGAAAAGCGACGATGTCGTCGACGATGGAACGTGCTTGACTTGTAGTAACCATTCGCTCTTGGCTTAAAGATCCCCAGGTTGTAGCTATCAGGCGACCTAGCAAGGAATTCCACTCCTTAGCTGTACGCACAATGAATGTGTTCCCAAAACGTTTTGTGCGTATAGGTGGGATCGCGCATCGCCGTACGCCTGGTGGTCCGATGATGGAACGGGCTTGGCGGAATTTGTCTATGCAATTTCGACGCACACTCTCCGAAATGTAACCGGTAAAAAACCGACAGACTAGTAACTCGGCGTCGATGCTCAAGAATTTGCAACCTCGACTCGACGAGTGCATCATTGCAATGATCCTTTTGGCTCGCTTCTACCCCTTTTTTTGCCCTCAAAAAAAGGGGTAGAACCCTTTTTTTGAGGGTAGGAAATCAAATGGACTTGACGGCACTGTTGGCGTAGCAGTCAAGCTATTGGTTGCTGCACTGCGAGTCGTGGGTTCGATTCCCGCACGGAATAAAAATATTTGTATGACGTTGAGATGGTTATTCCGGGTGCTTAGTGCGTAAGAGTGTGTAAGAGGTAACTTTTTGTTTGTTCTCGCTCTGGGTAGAATGAGACGGAATTTCAATCTTTTAAAATTAGCCACTCCCTTTTGCCACACCCAGAGCGAAAGGACTTATTTGATAATTTCCCAAAAAAAAAAATGTAATTTCATAACATCCATTAGAAAAACATAACCCTGTTTTTAATTTCGCGTAGTTGGGTAAAAATGGCGTTGTTCCTTCCAATAAAAAAAATATTATGGGTTATTATATCTTAGAACCCTTGGAAGGCGTACGAGGAGTCGAAATCACCTCACAGAGGCCCCTTAGACGCTTTTAATTAAATTTATTATTATTAATAATAAAAGCTTAACTTGATCCTCTCGCTTCGTAACTACAAGTATATCAAATTGGATGTCAAAAATGGAGACAGCGGCAGGCCGATTGCATCAGGATTTCAGGGGCCTCGCCATCACGTGATAAAATTTCAAAATTTCGAGCGAAAAAGAAGGAGGTTGTGGGTTCGATTTCTACCGAGGACATGGAAATATTGTAAGAACAACAATTTTTTTAAAAGAGTAACCATGGAGTTTCTTGCCGGTTCTTCTCCATAGAAAACGACCAATTTGGAACCGTGTACTAGCTTCTGACGTTTTACAAGTGCCCATGTAGGCCTATGTGAAAACTTTGACTTTAACTTTGGACAAAATAATATTTGTGTGATGAACACGATCATTTGTTCTGTGTCTGGGTGTAATTTATCTATAATATGTATGTATGTATTTAGAAATATATAAGTATGTTTATCAGTTGTCTAGTACTCATAGCACAAACTCCGCTTAGTTTGGGACTAGATGGCGTTGACACCTTTCACAGGTGTGATATTATTATTATATTATTTAACAGTTCAGTTTGGGTGTCAAATGGATTGCGTTAGGAACTCGTGATAGGACCTCAGGATTCGTAAAAGCAATGATTTTCATAATTTAAAAAAGTATTTTGTCAATATGATGAATTTGATGGCACGGTTGACGCAGCAGTGGAGCGATTGACTGTTGCGCTGCGTGATCGATTCCCATACAGAACAACAGAATAAACTTTATTGTTCATCAAAATATTAACAACTTTACAGAAACTTAAATCTATGGGTGCAATGGCGGTCTTATCGCTGACAGCGACATTTAGAGCGAGTGAGAGAGAGTTATGTACTTGTCTGTAAACGCACCCATCATACAGGAATGATTCCTAGTGATTGTGGTGACGTGAACTTAGGAAGATCTTATGTTCAATGTAAAATAATAATAATAATAATAAAATTTATTCAATTAACGTTTACAAAAAATTAACATTAAGCCAACAGTAACAAGGTTTCCCATACAATTACAGTGCCTAAAAATATACTAAAACTAAAATATTATTAAAGGTGCGATTAATCGTAGTTCGGAATAGCAATGTTTGATAGTGGACCGCCCGATCTAGGTTAATTTAAACCTGTGTTTCAGGCCATCACTTTACAGTCCAGTTTTATTGCGACAGTAAAATTTAAAGTTACAGTAAAACTATTTTAATAAATTATATTCTATTATAATAAATAATTACGAAAATAAGCTTATAGTACATTAATACCTAAAACATTCGGTCAACATCGTTTGAGAAGATTTATTTAGACATAGTAGGACCCCTTGATAGAGACGAAAGAGGCAATGTTTACATATTAACTATTCAATGTGAACTTACGAAGTTTGTAGAGGCTTATCCGTTAAAGAATAAATCCGCAAATGAGGTAGCAAAAGCTTTGGCAGAGAATTTTGTTTTGAGATATGGAATACCGAGAACAATAGCTACGGATAGGGGTAGTGAATTCGTTTCGAAAGTAATGATAGAGCTATGTGATATCTTGAACATCAATAAAGTCATGTCGACGTCATATCATCATGAGAGTATAGGTTCTTTGGAGAATGTACATAAAACATTAGGTGCATATTTGAGGATACAGACGAATAATAACCCATCATCATGGAGTTCTTGGATACCATTTTGGTGTTTTTCTTATAATACGACAGTTAATACTGTTACCAAATATACACCTTATGAATTAGTGTTTGGAAGAATATGCAGATTACCAAGTAGTCTTCAAGGAGAAAGTGTTGAACCATTGTATAATTTCGATGATTATCCTTTAGAATTTAAGTACAGATTGCAAAGGGCACAAAATGATGCAAAGGAGAATTTAATAGCGAGTAAATTAGCTAGGAAACATTGTTATGATAAGAATCTTAATTCTGTAACCTATAAGGAAGGTGATTTAGTTTTGATTAAGAATGAAACTGGCAATAAATTGGAATGTATTTATAATGGACCTTTTGAAGTTGTAAAAGACGAGTCACCAAATGTTGTGATTAAGTATAAAAATAAAATAGATATAGTACATAAGAATAGAACAAAAGTGTATTGTAAGAGTTAGAGTAGGTAATAGTTTGTAATGTGAAAAAAAAAAACCTTGTAAATTTTTTTTTTAAATTTAAGGGGGGTGATGTGGTGTGATGTCACGTACATCAGCACGTCACGTACAGCACGTAGTATAATATGCTAAGGTAGTTAGTATGTGAATACGTGATTGTAGATTATCGACATAACATCACGTCGTAACTATGTATATAATGTTGCTAATTAAAGGTGGAAGAGGACTCGACTCTTGGAGTAGTAACTAACATGTAGTTTACTTTGACCCCTCCATCTCCTCGCATCGCATGGCATTGAATGTATTCAGGATAAATGATATTTGTTTAGCAAATTGGTTGCAAATAACACTTTCACGCATATTCGCATTCTAATGGAAAATATAGTGACTGCATTCTGTATCGATGATTAAATACGTTTTAAACCACTGTTTCATTAGCTAAATTCTTTTGCGACGCCATAAAAAAATCAACCAAAAATGAACCACTGTCATTCCAAATTCAAACCACAATATGAACACCGTCTTTTGTTTCTTCTCCAGATCACGCCTCAGCAATAGTGGGCACAACGGCACGACTGCGCTGTCGCATCGATGGCCGTTCCTGTGGAGCCATGCACAGCATCAAGTGGTACAAGTCCGAGTCCCGGTTGTACGTGTACTCCATCGCGGGGAACACGGCTATTGACCGGCCGGAGGGACCTATGAAGGACAGGTGAGTTCATGCAATTTATGCTTTATTAGTCAATAATTTATTAGTCAAAATTTACTAGTCAATAATTTATGAGTCAAAAATTTAATAGTCAATATTTATTAGTCAACAATTTACTAGTCATTAACTTATATACCTATTATTAATCAATAATTTATTTTTGATATAATTTTCTATGCAAAATATGACAAACCACCAGTAAGATTGGCTTAGGAACAAATTTTTATACAGGGCGTGTTTTTCAAGTGAGTGAAGTTTTAATGGTTGGTCAAATCTGAAACTTTAAGATTTTATTATAGCGAAAAAATGTCAAAAGATATCTCAGGCTTAACATTTCCGGACATCGGGAGTCGCTGGACGATTTCCGGTTTACATAGCCCCGGGTTGTCAAAGTACCATTATATCAGCGGTTTGTCAAAATTCTAAAATTGCTTGGCCACATTATAGCGTGTCAATGCCATATATTTTAGACTTTGCAACATCACTTCTTCCTGGCAAGTCGATTGCAAAAATAAAAAGATTTCTTAATTAAATCCCTATAAACCCCGTATTCAACGACATGGTTTGACTAATTGGCTGCTGAGTTGCGCGTCGCGTGTACGATTCCCGCGCCAAACAGCCCCCCTAGCCAAGTTACAACCGTTTCGTTTCGATTCTCTTTTCGTTGATCTCCTCGAGTCGGCCACGCCCCCTGTTTCTTTGTTCTGACCACATGACTGAGCGTTGAGATGACGTCAGAATAAAGGAATCGGAGGCGTGGCCTACTCGAGGTGATCGACGAAAAGAGAATCGAAACGAAACGGTTGTAACTTGGCTAGGGGGGGCAGTTATTTGTACGGCCTACAGATCGTTTTTCTGCGTCTGCGTGTCTTGTATGTGAGTTTAAATGTTTGTGGACGCACCCATGATACAGGAATAATTCCTAGTTTGGGGCGAGGTTTTTTTAGTAAAAGTACGAGTACGAGTATGTAAGTACGAGTATTTTGGCCACACCAATGCCGTTTGCCGATGCTGTAATTGGATTCTTACGTTAACAGGTAACAGCAGTAACATTGCTGATAGAGTTTAACTTGATCTAGACCACCGTTCCACTATACCGGATAAAAAAAAATCGGAAAACATTTGGAGCTCGTTAAACCCGTTCCAAAGTGGCAGTGGGTAGGGCACATTGCTCGTAGAACGGATGGTCGATGGGGCCGAAAGGTTCTAGAGTGGCGACCGCGAACCGGAAAACGCAGCGTTGGTAGACCGACGACCTGGTGAGAGTCGCGGGAATGCGGTGGATGCGAGACGCACAGGATCGGTCGTTGTGGGGACGCTTGGGGGAAGCCTACGACCAACAGTGGACTTCTTTCGGCTGAACTGATGATGATGATGATAAAACCCGTTCCAGCATCAGACCACTGTCTAAACGTACATCGTTGCGCCACCGGTACATGTTAGGCATCGCACCCATACATACAAAATGTTTTGGATACATACAGTTAAAGAATGGAATCCTGTCGAAGTCTGTTATTTCTTATAGCTACAACCTAGGGGCCTTTTTAGTTAAAAGTGAAGAGGTTACTTCTAGGCAACCATGCTCCAGGGTCGACCACATCATCGCTTACCATCAAGTGACATGGTGGTCAAACGCGAACCAATAATTTTTTTTTGTTTATAATAATAAACTCGTGCTTGACTGCGATCCCACCTTAAAGTATGTATGCGGTGATGTAATCGTAAATAAATTTAAAAAAAACCTTTAATTTACAAAATTTGTTTTTTAGTTTGTTATAAACTAGTGCTTGACTGCGATCCCACCTGATCGTAAGCAGTGATGCAATCGTTGATGGTGAGGCGCACTAGTTTATTAAGAGCCTGTTCACTCTTGCCTTGAAGCCACCCAGATTATAATCGGATGGGAAGACCTCAGCAGGGAAATTGTTCCAGTCCTTCAAAAATATTGTTAAGCCCAGATAATCAAACATCACAACAATGAACTCAAAACTTAAATCAGCACAAAATAAAGAGGTCAACTGCGACGATGATGTCACGCCAGCCATTGTTCACAACAGCCACACTTACCGGCTATTGTATGAAATAACACGACCGATACATCTCTGTCACAACACGTTTTGTGAAAAAAATCTCTTGTATTGTCTTATTTTCTGTGTCTTGCAATGTGAAGCTTGCGAGGGTACTTTATTTTTGCGTTTTGATATTTGAAGATTTAATTCGTAGTTGAAAATTATTTTTGCGGAAATGTAGGTTTATATTGGTTTGGTTTCATCTTTTCGAGTGATGAGGGAGTAAAAATATTTAGGCCCAGTAGGTTGCCAAGTTGATATAGCAGCGACAGTTGCGTTTTTTATATCCTCCAAAGTTCAGGTTTAGGGACACTTTGGGCGCTCTAATAAGTGGGCCATCGTCTGGTCAGGGTCACCGCACTCACACTTGACGTTGAAAGGGTCTGTAATCCCCATTTTGCCGGATTTGGTGTTTATAATATAGAACGAAGCACGAAGAATTGCCAAACTTAAGTGGCAATGGGCAGGGCATATTGCTCGCAGAACGGATGACCGTTGGAGCCGAAAGGTTCTGGAATGGCGACCACGTACCGGAAGACGTATCATTGGAAGGCCTCCTACAAGGTGGACCGATGACTTGGTAACGGTTGCGGGAGTCCGATGGATGCGAGACGCACAGGACAGTTCTTTGTGGTGACACTTGGGGAGGCCTATGTCCAGCAGTGGACGTCTTTCGGCTGAAATGATGATGATGATGATGATGATGATGATGATGAATATAGAATAAAGCAAAAATAATGAAACTCTTGATTTATGCCAAGTATTTTGTCAAATTTTATAAATTTTGTGAATTTTTGAATGGCAGAACCTCATAAAGGTACAACTGGACAGGACTTACGTTACAATGTTAATTTTTTTTTGCCCTTTAACTTTACTAAGAATATTCTCGTATTGTACATGCGTTCAGAAACATGTAAACTCTCAAACACAAGACACGAAAACATTAAACAATTGTCTATACGCCATATAAACATTTGTTATGTACGGGCATCGAATCCGTGACACAAAGTGCAGCAGCCAATCGCTCAATCACTGCGCCAACTGCGCCGTCCCTCTCCACACAACCACAGGTTCAGTTGAAAACCAGCGTCAGGCACTAGTTGTCTGACATTCATGCTGAACTGGACCTATTTTGGTGCAGCCGTGAGGCACACAACTACATTTTTGCTTCTTTTTTATTTTTTTTTGTGTTTACCATATATTGTGTTTGTGCCTTGTGCTGTACCAAATATTTTTTTTTCTTTCTTTCTTTCTTTCTTTCTTTTCTTTTCTTTTCTTTTCTTTCTCCATTCTGGTAGGGAAAATGCCAGATAGCAATAAATGAAAGTATTTAAAATATTTACTAAATAAATCATGGCATTTCAGCCGTATCACTTTCAAATCTCTTTACTACACACTTGTAAACATTAAACATACCCAAACTATAAGTTACAGCTGATCAAATTAATATTTCAGCAAATGAGTCTAGACACCCTTTCTGCTGTCAACCCCAAAACATGTCCTTCAATATACAGACAGCACATTGGAATTTCAACCCTATTTTTAAAATAGTATAAGGTGTTTCCAAAGTGCACGTTAAGTTTGCTAAATTGACCTTCGAACTGGACATTCGTAATTACCTTTACTGACTTTGATTGTAAATTCAATTTTATGTCTATGTCTGTAAGGTTTAAATTAAAATGTTTTCGATATTGGAGGTAAATCATTACACACAATTCCAGTCTCTATTTTCATACATGTAAGGCACATGTAAAGTGTTGATAAAGTTTCATCGATAAACTTTTCCTTGTAGCCAACATACTCGAGTTTAGACTTTATTTGTATGACGTTAAGGTATACATGTAGTGAAAATAGGTTGGTTGATCGCATTCACTGTAAAACTAATTGAATTCACAATGAGCTCAAAATGGCGGACTTATTACGTGTTGAAGTAAACTTTTAAATCGGGAAATTAGTTTTGATTTTCGTGGGCAGGATTTGTTCTGGGTTCTAGAGAATTATGAGTTTCCACATACCATTAGGTACATTCACCCATATAATGGAATTTAAAAATTAAGTTTTTCAGGACTCGTTTTCTAAGCTGTAACCTACCTGATTATCTTCTCCATAGATTTTTTCTGACTAACTTCTTGACATTCCAAAAGTGCCTGTAAATGGTTTATTTGAAATAAAATACTTTGAATCATTGAATATTTGAATCTTAATCTTTTTTTCTAAAACTTAGTTATGCTATCCTAAATATTAAAAAAAAAACATGTAAATGATAAATTATATTTATTCTGCAAATAGATTTTTAAAATACACTTTTACACGTCAATTCTTTCATCAATTTAAACTAGGTGAGGCCAGTATTTCCTAGCTGACTACCTTGAGAAGAAACACCGAAACAAACTCTACACACATACAACCATTTCTTAAACTGATCGCATAAAATAAAATCCAGAAAACCCCATTGAGATAATTTACTTATTCATCAGAAAAGGTAAAAAACGAATGATTAATTCTCCCTTCTAAAGTGAAAGAAAATCTTGAAAGAGATTAATCTGATGGCAATAAGAATTGCCGATATATCGACACGTAATCCGGTCGATCGAAAAAGATGGGACACTGAGCTTTAGGGATAGGACATAGGGATGGTAACAAGCGATTCATAATTCTGCATAACTTAAATGTTTTTACTTCACCATCTGCCAGCACTCAACTCACAACCTTATCAGTTTCAGATCCCAAATAATATTGTTTCAGTTTGTGATTGAACCATGTGAACAAAAAAACAACAATGTTTCCAAGGCCCAAAAATATTGCTGTAGTATAAACTTGTTTTGGTAAATGCCCGACTAGTTTCGATTCAATGGCAGTAATTTCTTTGCATGTTGAATTTGCTCACGACTATTTTAAGTCATCATCGTCATTTCAGCCAAAAGATGTCCACTGTTGAACGTATCCCTGCCCCAAGTGATGCCACAATGAACGGCCCTGTGCGTCTCGCATTCATCGGATACCAGCGACCCATTTTAAGTGGCAAGTAGAAATCCTACATTAGTGTGTAATCATGAAAGACCGTAAGTTAAGCTCTATATAACTCAACTGTTGAGATGTACCCGCTCCGGGTCCGTCAACCAAAGTCTGTCGGTGGGAGGTCTGTGAGAGGACCTTCTCTCTCTCTCTCTCTCTTATATTTTGACGCAATGATGTAAGAGTTAGGGGACTGCAGTGGTCCTCCCAGAGACGGACATTTTTACAGGGAGCCGGAGCATAGACAAGGAGTCCACATACGCAATCAACTCGTGGGCATAATCGTTTTTATTAATTTTTTCAAGGGTAGAAAATCATCTAATAACTTCTCACGCTCTGAGTGGAGCCATGAGAAGGTCAGACTTTTACTAAGAAAAACGAATACGGATAAGTTTCCTTTAGTTGCCCTTTACGTTCTGTTGATTCTATCGAACAATACCGCAGCCCCAGTAGGCATCGGTTCTCAAAACACAACAAAATAGGTAACACTCAAATCGCTTCGCTCCCGCTCCTCTCAAGCAATACAACCTCACCTTATATAGGATTTATTAACGAGTGATAATGGAATCTGTGCTCAATGTTGACGTCATTTCGCATTAAGTGGGTTTTTGCGAGACCGGGCTCTGCACGGTAAAAAGGGTTTACCTTTTTACGGCAATGCTATCGAAATACTGTAATTAAATATTTGAACGACTGTTTGGTGTCTGGCTGGCTGTAATTTGAAATGATTGTTAATTCTTCCGATGAAGCTGTCTAGACACATTAATTATATTTATTTATTTATAACAAGCACACCAACAGCACAGTCACAATTCAAATAAACTTACATCTAAAATTCAGTACACCTAGGTGGCACATACTTTGCAACCCTTTACTACCCTTATCCTTTTTTTTGTTAATAGGCCTTTAATTTAAAAAAAATATGTAGTTTTAAAATGTTTCAACTTTACAATACTAATTAATTTGAGTTTGAGTCAAAATGGTTACAATAGGCCTTCAAACTTCTGATACGCGTAGGGACTACTCGACAATATTAAACAAATGGCTGATATACCAATATGAAATTGAAATTATAAAACACACTTAGTATTTCCATAAGTTTGGACCTAAAACCCACTTTATTTTATAATTACGACCTTAAAATGTTACACAACAAATTTTCAAATAAAACAACACGAAACTCACATTAAATATGAGTAAAACATCTGCCATTTTGTTTAAAAGTAATAACAATATCAATTATGCAAATTTGTTTTATTTATACTTATTCCACGCTTGGTAGAGTGATTTGTGATTAAGTTACAGTTATAACACACTATACATCACACATCTAGAACATTACTGACACTGCTGACACCCCGTGTCTCCGAAAGCACGTAAAGCGTTGCTCTCTGTTGTGATTCGTAGATCTTTGACAGTCGTTACAGGTAGTCAGACGCCAGAGAGTCTGACCAGGTTGTGGAGGTCTGATAGGCAGTCGATCCATGTAATACACGGGTATTCAGCCGCATTCAGTTAGACTGGAAACCGAGCTCAAGTTAGTTGGAATAGGGCTAAAGAGATGATAATGACTATACAGGGTTAACTGTCAACCTGTCAGGACTATATTACTAATATCGATTAACAGAAATATGATTTAACGTAAGGAACATTTTTACGTTTTGTGTAAAATACCCTTACATACATAATCGTAAGGTATATTTTTACACTTTTTTTTATATTCATGATAGGTTCGCGCTTGACCGCTAACTCATCTGATGGAAAGCGACGATGCGGTCGACGATGGAGCGCGCTTACCTAGAAGTAACCTATTCACTCTTGACTTAAAGATTCCCGGGTTGTAGCCATCAGGAAAAACAGATTCCGGCAAGGAATTCCACTCCTTAGCTGTAAACTCATTTTAGGTAAATGTCTCTTACGTTATTTCATATTTCCAGTATCGATATCTTATACAACAATTTTTGCTATAATGATGACTTTTAAAAATTTATCATTGTTTTAGTTCATCAGATTTTCATACAAAAATAAAAATATTTGAATTGAACGTTCTAAATATTACGAAGTCTATGCGAAGCGAGCGATAGTACAATAGCGGAGGGGAGCGGGGATCATGCGCGGGAGGCAGCAGGAGTTGAAATGTGTTAGATAGAACAACGAAGTCTTGAAGGCTTGTTTTTGGTAAATGAATTGTGTTTTGTAAAGGCATAGAACAAAAGTTGCTGTTTATGATGTTATTAATACAGTCCTGCAAGGTTGTTAGTGTTTTACAAATAACCTTCTATGTCACACTAATGTTACTACAAAGGTTGGTGGTTGGTGTCTGGCTGAGTGTAATTTGAAATGATTGGTAATTCTCCCGATGAAGCTGTCTAGACAGTTTTTTTTAAGACCCAGAAAGCTAACTCATTAATTACATGTACAGCTAATAAGTGGAATTCCCTGTCGAAGTCTGTTTCTTGGTAGCTACAACATAAGAATCTTTAAGTTACAAGTGAATAGGTTACTTCTAGGCAAACGTGCTCCACCGTCGACCACATAAGAAAGAAAGAAAGAAAATTTCGTATATTGGTATTACAAAAACGGAAAAACCTTAAAATTAAACAAATAGTACATTGAGTAATGCCAAAAGGGCCTCAGACCTGACGCTGATTTTAAGCTGCAGCCCTTGGGTGCCTTAAATTTGAAAACAGAAAATATTCATTAAAAATCTAAAAGGTTCTATGCAGACAATCACTTACCAGGTAGGTAGGTAGTCACTTAGTAGGTGAGATAGTTGTCAAGTGCAAGCATATCAATAATTAAAAAAAAACAACATAACTACATGACAGCACAACGACAGGACACCTGATGTACACAGCATTTCATGTTTATTTTTTCTTATGGGTATGAAGTAAAGGTTTATTACTATTATTATTAAGGACTTATCAAACAAGTGATATCATGTGACTAAATTAAATCTGCCAATCTTTCACCTCAATGAACAAAATTTACGATTACATTTTTGTTATTTTTTCGATTTAATTCTCAAAGAGTAAGATTAGTCATCAATTCCATAAGATTCTTATGAGGTTGAAAAAAAAGGCTTTTTCATTAAATCCAAGATGGCGCCAACATCAAAATAATTCAGCCAGTCACCTTCCTTCCAAGCTATGTGATAGAACAGTAATAGACATGCATACATACAGTGTTACGTGCCGTCTCTGTGTCACGTAGCGTATTACTACGGCGTGTGTCTTCTAAGTCGTACATCTTGCTACGGAGGAGAACTAAAAGGGCTGGTAAACGAGCGACTTTTTTATGGCAATGTGTTGCCGGTATGGTGGACAATGTTGAAGCAACATTGTGACAAGGTTTACGGCATTTAGTGGCAAATATTCTGTGTTGGCAACATTGATACTACCATTATCTCCAAGATCATTTAAAATGTAAAAATTGTTGTAAGTTTTTTTGTTTGTTATCTTTGGACGTATAAACCACTGAACCGATCAATAAGAAATTTTGTATATACAGGGTACAGAAAATAACATAATGTACCTTTAATTTAGAAACACGGTATTGTTTTTATGGAAAAGAATAATAAATTTCGACAGTAAGTTACAAAAAAATTTTCGTTACGTGTCTTCGGAATCATGACTGAATTGTATTATTAGGAACGTTAGTAGGGTGTTAAGACTTTTTTTATTATTCCAGTCCATAAATGCAAAATTATCATCTGCGAACACGCGGATAAAACCTAGTCATTTATATTATTTTCTAAAATTGGATATATTATTGTGCCGAGTTTCCCGTCCACTAAATGATACATTATGCCCGCCAGCAAACAATACAAAAGTAATTATGGCAATCTGTGCTCCTTTCTCGCTCACGCACGAAGGCTTGCGATATATATTATGTGAATCTCTATCACATATCTGACAGTTAAAAGGCAGGCTTATTTAATTAGTACAAACAGAAAATCAAATAATTACTAGCAATTACTGAGCCACACTTTGTATACCAACTAGTGAGCATGTAATGCTGTTTCCGTGTTCAACAGTGAAAATGTGCTCATTGCTGACGGTGCTATGAGCATCAAGATGGTATTAATGTTGTCACAGGATATTTTTGGCAATATCATCATCATCTTCCTGCCCTTGTCCCGTGTTATTTGGGGTCGGCGCAACACGTTTTTTTCTTCCATTCTGCCCTGTCACTCGTCATACTATCACTAACTTCCTTTTCTTTCATATCACTCTTAACACAATCCATCCATCTTTTCTTTGGTCTCCCTCTCCCTCTCCATCCATCCACATGTAAACTCATAACTCTTTTAGTAACATGCGTTTCATCTCTCCTCTTCACATATTTTTGGCAATATAATGATATTTTTATCTCAGAACACAAACGGCAACTGAAGAAACGCGAGTGGGTTTTAGTTAGCAAAAGTCTGACACTCCGTCTTGCTCCATCCAGAGCGAGGGTAATAACTTGATAATGAAACCGCGGATAAAAGCTAGTCATTTATATTAAATTTGGGTACATTATTACTTGATGATTTCCCATCTTCAAGAAAAAGGAAAACTGTTGTCCACCTTGGCGATAGAAGTTGCTGTAAAATGTTGCACGTCTACGACACCCTTGAGGTTTAGTAATTCGACACAATTTAGATTTCTCGATAGTACACCAATTGCTTTACTGACTTTTAATGAGGGTTTGAGGACAAAAGGATTTTTGTATAATCAAATTATAATTTGGTAGACGTTATCTCATAAATATGTAGGGGCAGACTATTACGCACTTTTATTAAATTTTGCTGAGGGTTTCTCTAGACACTTATGTCTATGTAATTTCGCTGGTGTCATTATTTTTGACTGATCTAAAGTTAAAAGGAATATAAAGGTGACTTTACTGAACTTGTCGACCGTGAATTGTTAAACGTATTTTATTGTTAGATTTAAAATAAATTAATATTTATGAATGAGATTGACGTAATGAATTACTGAACAAATGATGTATAGCTATTTAGAGGGATTCTTATTTTTAAAGAGTCAATTTTCTGAGAAATTTAAAAAAGTCATACGGTCTAAATAAAAATTCATAGCTTTTGTATTTTTTAACAATGCGGTTAACTAATTCTACGAAAACATAAAACATAAAATTGCTTTTAAAACAAAATAAGCAACCCACACTTTTTCCAACCTCGTAGGAGCCCAGCAGGGCCGAAGCCTACTGGGGCCATGAGTTGACTTTCGAAATGGAAATCCGTGGTCTTGGAAAACAAAAGGCAATTAAAGGAACATGGGTGTGATTTTAGTCAGTAAAAGTCTGACACGCCCTCTCGCTCCGCTCTAGAGCAGTAGAAGTCACTAGATAATATCAACCTCAGAAAAACTTCATCTTCAACTCAGAAGTTCGATTTTTTTAAAGCTTCAAGGGACCGTAGACTTGAGTATATGGTTTTAATTTCAACTCGATACCTCTACGCTTTTTTGAGATAAAGGGTCTTGACAGACAGACAGACGGACGGATAACAAAGTGATCCTATAAGGGTTCCGTTTTTTTCCTTTTGAGATACGGAACCCTAAAAAAAGAAATCTAATAAAAACGCCCGATGTCTTTGCGGGGAAAAAGGTAAACCTCTATTCTCTACATTTACCGTAAAATACAGGTGCCATAATAGGAGAAAATCCACGACTCCTGAAATTTTAATATAGCTTGCTACATCGCCGAGTATAGAACTGACAACCTTTTTGAAATTAATAAATCTCTGTCGTTTTTGGTTTGTTTCTTGATTTCGTGATATTATGAGAACAGGCAGGAATGGGCTGCCTATTTTTATGAAATGTTGTATATCATGCATCAGCTTGTGTTTTATTTTTTACCATCGTTTTTTACCAACTTCAATAAAAGAAGGAGGTTCTCAATTTAATTTTTATTCAAAATTCAATAGGTATTAAAAAACACTTTTCACGTCAATATTTTCGTCAATTATTTTTTCAATTGACTGGCCTGTTGGTCTAGTGGCTAGTGACCCTGACTACTATGCCGGAGGTCGTGGGTTTGATTTCCACCCAGGACAAATGTTTGTGTGACGAGCACGATCATAATAATTTATCTATACTATGTATGTATTTAAAAATATATAAGTATGTATATCAATAAGTCTAGTACTCATAACACAAGCTCTGCTTAGCTTGGGACTAGACGGCGTTTTATGATAGTTATGGAATATTATTATTATTATTTAAACTAAATGAGGCCGGTGTTTCCCAGTTGACTACTCCAAGAAGAAACACCGAAACAAACTCAGAGATCAAAGTCTCTTTTAAAGTCCACACAGCAAACATGAAATGGTCAAATCATATGAAAACCATGCAGATTAGTGTCTGAGTGTCTGGGTGTAGTGTGTGTTGTGTCTTTTTAAGAAAGAACCTAATAGATTTGGGTGGACCTGTCCAGTCAGTGCAACCATTTGAGTTTGTGTGTTTGTTACCTCGGAACTCCGTCATGTTTATGAACCAAATTAAAAAATTTGAAAGGGCCCGGTGCTACCAGCAGCATCGTCGCGCGAAACTAGAAAATTGTCGCAAGGGAACAAACTTTCAAGATAAAAAAAGGATTCTATTATAATTCCAGGACATGGCCTAAGTTTTATCGAAATGCATTCGGTCGTACGAGCATGTTAATGGAATGGTAATGGATGTCGTAAAGTCCGAAATGTATGCGTTTTTGAAAAGTTACATGATGAACTTTGTCCCTCATTACCACTGACGGCACCTCATTTTAAACACAACCTCAGTATTACCATACCTTTGTCAGGACAGCGAAGAGACCAACAATATATTCATCTCACGGCAAAATCAACCTAAAAACACAATCAAAATCGACTTATAGCATAGCATAATTAATCAGCCTTGTAATTTTCCCACTGCTAGGACTTAGGCCTTTTCTCCAGGAGAGGGACTGGGCCGTAATCTACCACGGGGCCAGCGCGAGTTGGTGGATGTCACATGTCCTCGAATTTTTGGTTCTAGGGCAAGCCGGTTTCCTCACGATGATTTACTTCACCGTTTTGAAAGTGGTGGTGATGAAATAAATTACTAAAAGTAGGAGTAATGCGCCTGGCTGGGTTTTTAACTTTTTAACCAACAACTTGTGAATCGAGGCCGTTACCATTGGGCCACCACTGCTCTCACTCTCTCATTACTGCTGAGAAAATCACTTTGAAAACCATCTCAGTATTACCATACCTTTGTCAGCACAACGAAGTAACCAACACTGTACTCATCTCACAGCAAAATCAACCTAAAACACAATCAAAATCAATGAACCCGATCTAAATTCCAAACTG
Source organism: Mythimna impura (assembly GCA_905147345.3). Classification (NCBI taxonomy): domain Eukaryota; kingdom Metazoa; phylum Arthropoda; class Insecta; order Lepidoptera; family Noctuidae; genus Mythimna; species Mythimna impura. The sequence goes on along the minus strand of LR990367.1, from coordinate 20,243,531 downwards.
ACCGGTTCTACGCTAAACTGTCAAATTCTTAGTTAACCAGTCTGCATCGGTAACAGCTTAATAAGCTTATTTTAACTCTAAGCGGCAGTTACAAAGCTTAACGTTGTTACTAGGGAATTAACTGTGGGATCGTCAGCTGGTTAATTAGTTTGGAAAATTATGTACTGTTGTTTTTCATTTTGGTCATAAAATAAAGCTGGGGCTATGTTTGAAAGAATTACCCTGGCCGTGGAACACAAAAGGCAAGTGAAGGAATACGGGTGGGCTTTTTTTGCCCCCACACTTGCCCCCAAATGTGTGTGGAGTGGGAGGACGTGTCAGACTTTTAGGTACTGACTAAAACTACGTCTATGTTTATTTTTAGGGTTCCGTACCTCAAAAGGAAAAACGGAACCCTTATAGGATCACTTTGTTGACCGTCCGTATGTCTGTCTGTCAAGACCCTTTACCTCAGAAACGCGTGGAGGTATCGAGTTGAAATTAAAATCATATTCTCAAGTCTGTGGTTACAAAGGTAAGTTTGTACGGAACCCTCAGTGCGTGATTCCGACTCGCATTTGCCCAGTTTTTATTTATGCGCCAACCGTGTCTTCAAACAATGTCTTTCTCTATGTGACAATGTTTTAGTCAATATAAGGCTGACACGCTTGGGCACGCAAAGAGCAACTGAAGGGAATGTATTCAGTAAAAACACAATCCCTTTCGTTCCACCAACAGCGGAAAAAATATTTAATAAATTCCTAAAGATAACATCATAGAAAGTCATGGCAAAAAAATTTTCTATCAGCGATTATCACTTTTTTTAACAAGTAACATAAGTAATAATAAAATATTAGCGAAGGAGGCTCAGTACGTCTTCTTATTTCACTCTCCTCTACCAACTGACACGCTATATTTCACTCCCTTTTCATATAATAATGTCATTCCTTTATGATCCATTTTTTTTATTTTTTTTTATTGATATAAACTAGTGCTTGACTGCGATTCCACCTGATGGTAAGTAGTAATGCAATCGTAGATGGTGAGGCGCACTAATTTATTAAGAGCCTATTCACTCTAGCCTTGAAGAGACCCAAACATTATAACAACATTAGTCATCATCATTTCAGCCGAAGACGTCCACTGTTGGACATAGGCCTCCCCAAACGTCACCATAACGACCGTTCCTGTCCGTCTCGCATCCATCGGATTCCCGCGACCCTCACCAGGTCATCAGTCCGTCCACCTTGTAAGAGGTCTTCCAACGCTACGTCGTCCGGTACATGGTCACCACTCTAGAATCCTTCGTCCCTATCGACCATCTGTTCTGCGAGCAATGTGTGTCCTGCTCACTGCCACTTGAGTTTGGCGATTCTTCGGGCTATATCGGTAACCTTGATTATCACTTATATGCAACCATTTTTTGTGGTTGATAAAATCACGTGACCTTTCTAGGCCTTCAAGTCTTTGTCCATCTTTGGAACAATATCTGCTTAACCCTTTCCCTGCTGTTTTTTTTTTATCGGTCGGAAAATCATCCAATGACATCCCCCGCTCTTGGGCGGTGTTCTGCCCAAGTGCACCCCTCACCGTACACCTCTACCGTATGCTCCACCGTGTCCTCCAGGCGGTCCACACAGTTGTGACACCCAGGCGTTACTTCCACACGAATCCGGTGCAGGAACTTCCCGGACTGGTCATTCGCAAGGTGAGGACGCCGTGAGGTCTTTCCAGCCACTCCTCAAAGAAGGGACTTACCGCCATAATTATGGCGTGCTCAGCACTGGGTTGCGACAGTCGCTGTCGCCAATTCAACATGAGATCCCGCAGGAACTCTGTCCGCCATACCGCGTCTTGTCGTGGCAACGGAGTTTCACCCGGCGTTGCATCTCTACGCGCAAATCGTGCCTGCGTGCAAGGACTTACTAAGTAGGACTTGGCTTCCAGATTAACCCGAAGCAGCTGGGTGTCAGTATTTTACATGGAACGACTGTCTATTTGACCTCTACAACCCACTAACTGAGCAACACAATAAGAGCCTTTCTATACTTAATAGTAATAATAATATATAATAATATTCCACAACTATCACACAACGCCGTCTAGTCCCAAGCTAAGCAGGGCTTGTGTTATGAGTACTAGACAACTGATAAACATATCTACTTATATATTTCTAAATACAGACATGTTATAGATAAATTACACCCAGACACAGAACAAATGATCCTGCTCATCACACAAACATTTGTCCTGGGTGGGAATCGAACCGACGACCTCCGGCATAGCAGTCAGGGTCACTAACCACTAGGCCAGTCAAAATAGTCAACACTTTCAAGAAGAAAATATACTCATTAGTATTCATAACCACATCGCCGACACATACTATAAGTCACTTGCTATGCGTGTGGACTTGTATGCAAATTCCACAGAGCAAGTTAGTTCGGTAGGTACTTCCACAATCGCACAGCTCAATTAAACTTCTAAACCATAAACTCAGCACCACGGACCATCTGATCCTACCCGCCTCTTCATAATCACTCTCAACACTACCACATCACACTGATATTATAAAGACGAAAGTTGTATCTGTGTGTGTATGTTTGGTACTCCTTCATGCTTCTTCTCGAATCGATGGTTTCCATTTCCCTTTACGTTTTTGCGACATAAACGGCCGTATATTTTTTTTTCGTCAACTTAGAAGTTTAATTTTTTCACACCTGAAATAAAATGTTTATTATAATATTATTATTATTTCTATATTACAATATTAATAGACCGTATATGAGGACAGAGTAGACCATATATTATACCCAAAAGCACAATAAAAATAACAATAATATAAAAGGGTGAAATTCAAAGTAATCTAATAATATCAATAAGTATCTTCATATCCACAGTTTAAATTATCACCACTGCAAAAACACAGTTAGGAAATGGTTGTTTGAGAAATCGTATGAAGAAAAACTACTCTTCCCACATGCCTAAGTTAGATCTTCTCTCATTTAAGAACACACACTAATACACCATCACACTAACTCACACACACAAAAACACATACTAACTCCCTTTCTCACATTTTTGGGCACTCACACTGAATCGATTCCTAAAACGTGTGCCATTTTTTTTTATGATAACCTAGTTTTTTTTTTTTCTATACCAAATTTAATTTTATAGTTATGTCAAATATGTTACTGGTGAAAACAGAATTCCGCTTTTGTTATTACCTTCATGGAATCACTGGTCCCCAAGTCACAGGCTATAAACCTAGTTTGGGGACCAGGAGATAATACTTCATGCAAATTATATTGCATCCTATTACTGAACCTTTGTGAACAATTTATTGAAAATAAACTTCTTATTATTATTAATCTGCGGAGTCTACAGTGTTCTCACATTCACATTATAAAAAGAGACTACATATTATATGAAAATAATAAATAAACCTCTTACTAATGAAGTGTGATTATATTTTCTTGGGATGATTTTTCACTTTTATGAGGCCAAAGCTGCTGGTGGAAGCTAGACAAATATACAAGTACCACATTCAGATGAAGCCATCGTCACCCCCAACAATATCCACCCAGCTAAATTGGCCGTAGTTTGGTGGCGCCTAATTAGCACATTTTGCCACAAAGTTGAGTCGAAATAATCACGGTTTAAACCTTAAAGTTGGATACGGATATCACGCTTACTGATAATTTTATAACGTTTTTAGAGTATTATAGGAACTGTTATTATGAAATTAAGGAGGGAAGCTGGCTTAAAGTGTTCGCTGCATTTTGGCTTGGTATTGTTGTTTGTAAATTTGGAGGGTAGCCACGGAATTTTGTTAAGGAAATGCTTTGGTAAGAACGTTAACGGGGCTTGAAAGTTTTCTGTTAGAAATAGTAAGGTATTTTAATGTTTTGTTTACATGGTAAATACTGTTCGCAGGGTTCTTTAAATTTAAATTTGAAGAGCGTTAAAAGTAATTAGGTTTTTTCATTACATGACAAATAAGTTTGTATAAATAAGATGTTGTGTCTTTCTTATGATTTTGGCTTTAAAAATTATATTCCACATTCTAATGGCTTTTATTTATTTTTACAGAATGCTTTCATAATAATAACAAATATATTTTTTGACATGACAACGTCTTATAATTCGATGGAGCCGGCTGCACGCACGAAAAAGTATGACGCATGCGTCGTTGACTCGCTCTGAGGCGTTCCATTTAAGGCTTGAAGTGCAAGCGAGAGCGCGTTCGGCAGTGTTCGACATCTGTCTCTCTCCTACTTGAGTGAGCGATGCGTCTGCGTCGTGACAACTGCTATAGAATAATACATTTTCATGTTTTCGTCAAGTGTAAAGTGCAGTGAAAAGTGAATGTCGTGTTAATTGTTTTTTTGTATTTATGTGTACAAATAAATGTAACACGTTGTCACGTTCAACTATCGTCAGTAAGCCGACTTTACAGACAACCGATTTTTTTTTTACATAGGTACCTTTTTTTTTGGTGGGAAAATCATCCAATGATATCCCCCGCCCTTGGGCGGAGCGGGAAATAGTGTCAGACTTTTACTGGCTAAAAACTCACTCCTATTCCTTCGTCGCCTTTCGTACCGGGGTCGAACCTTCCTTTCAGAAACAGATACTTGGCCGCAGTAGGCTTCGACCCTGCTGGGCCCCTACGGCTTGCTGACAACTCCTTAAGGCGTACATAGGTACATAATAATACCTACCTTTCTTCTTCTTTTAATGAATATTGCTAATAACAAGCTTTCACATATTCGTATATAGATCTAGTAACGAATTGCGTTGACTTTTAGGTTTATGATAAAGATATAAATTAATTTCAGCAGGTTTATTAATAATTGTATCGAGTCATGTAATATCAAAGGCTACATAACATTACCTTATTACCTGTCATTATCTTCAAAATATTCCTTGATTAGGATCTCTTACATTTTGTGAACTGGAGAAAAACAGATCGATTTTTAGGTGCGATGGTAAATTATTGAAAGTTTATATCATTACGTTGTAGGTTGCGGGTTCAAACCCAGCCAGACGCATTACTTTGTGTAATTTATTTCATCACCACTGGTCTCAAAACGGTGAAGGAAAACATCGTAAGAAAACGCCATGTCCTAGAACCAAAAATTCGAAGACATGTGACATCCACCAACCCGCACTGGGCCCGCGTGGTGGATTACGGCCCATTCCCTCTACTAGAGAGGAGGCCTGAGTCCCAGCAGTGGGAACATTGAAAGGCTGCTTATGCTATGCTATGTTATAATATTACGTATAGATAAGGCGTTACGCCTGTATTTCGTCGATGTAACATCATCATTTTCGGTTAATTTTTCTCGTTTATACTTTCAAATTTTTTTTTTAAATGACCGCTCCTGCTCTGTGTTCAGGTTTCAGTGTTTAACAAACTAAAATTCCACTGTGTTCCTTTAGTTACTCTTTGCCTTCCAGGACCACGGTGAATCTTTCAAACGATCCTGCTACTGTCAGGCATCAACCCTATCGGACCCCATCAATTATGATGACATAAATAAATAAATAAATCTCTTTGAGGTGCATATGAAACAAAATATGCTGTTGACCTAGGCCTGATACTTATCGGACAGTGAGCTGCCCATAATACGCCGTACCTAAAAACTGCAAACAACCTGAATCGTCCTTTCTTTTCAAAAATAACCAATCCCATACATCACTCCACTGCCACTTTTAATCCAAAACGCCTCGCCCAACTTGATTAGTTCGAAACTGAACCAAGCTTAAGCACCGGTGTATAAATCTGCTGTAAATCCGTTTTGGAGCTCTCCTAGCCTACCCACTACTTCCACCCTTGTACGTTGATTTGTACCGGTCGTTAAGCGTTTTTGGAGCGTAATGGCAGTTGCATGTAGGTCATACTGATTTCGGGTATTGGATGGGATGGGTTTAAGTGGCATTAATGTAATATTTATTACGTTGTTCGAGCTGTAAAGCTATTTGGTCATACCTATAGATTCTGACCCTATTAAATACAGTAATAAATTCCTTACTCTTGAACAACCAGCTATCAGTTCGTATAGCTCGAGTAATTTTTCAACAAATTTCCCCAGAAAATAAAATTCTTCATAAACACATAGCCAACAGTAATAACATTACTGACTCCATAAACGTCAAGAGTATGAAATATTAAATAAACATAAATCTTAACTAACATAGCTTCAGTTATGCATAAAAACTGCATAAGCCACCATTTTTATTACTAGTAGTTTTACGAGCACATAAATATGAACCGCTTTGCGTCGGTTCGAACTGGTTGAAATTAGTTCGGACCGGATACAACCGGTTATGGCCGGAGTGCTGCCAGATTCAATATCGCGATTTGAGGTGAGTAATTAAGGTTGGAACATCATGTGTGAAATATTTGTGACAGTTGGCAGAGTGAAGTTTTGTGGAGAACTGGTCTGTGGTAGAAGTATTCCAATGATAAAGGTTTGGAATGGAAAAACCAATATTTCCTTCTGTCAGGAAAGTGGTTGATAATATCTGTCCAAAGATTAAAAAATAAACATAATGGTAAAGATAACTAAATTGGTATGATGAGTTGGGGTAAGAACATAGGAATCAAAATTAATCCACTTATTTGGTTATATTTTGAATGCTAGCCACATTGCGTGCCACGTCATTATGTTTAGCCTAGCTCCGCAGTGACGGCCAGTCGCTCAAGCAATTGGGACGTGTACTTAATTAATTTAAAATTATTGAGGATCACCTGTTTCTTGTCATTAAGGACTGAAAATCAATTACTTACATTTTGAAAAGTTTTGAGGTGCGACCAAAAAACGACAGTATGTAAATAAAGTAACCAACTCGTATTTTTAGTCGAACACAGTATTGCCATATAATAAATTAAGTTAATAATACAATCACAATTTGGCAACACCAGAGGGCCGAAATTGGAACTAATTTACATATTCCATGCAGAATATTTCGTTCATTCACTTTAATGGGTAGTTGTAAAACTATGCCATGTTTAAATTAACTCATTGGCTCACGCCCACATGGGTCAAACTAACTATCAGACCATTTTTAACATGAGTACCTATATCAAATGACCCTCCGGATGATAAGAGAGTGTGAGAGTTGGCATTCCACTAAAAAAATAGGCTTTTTTATACCAAAGAACCATTGATGACACTACTGAAGCACTGCTTGTTGGTGACAAGTCTATATGATGTTACAATATATAGACTTATATAGTAGTAGTCATATCTACTTATGTAAGTTACAGTAAAGCATACGGTAGGGGTTTTCCCCGATTGGACGGAGCACCGCCATGTTCTCGTGGAGGCAATCGGCAGCGAGTCCTTTTGCGAAATAGTAATGGTAGCAAAAGAAATGGCCGCGACTGTGAGGGAACAGACATTCTCATGACCCAGTCACCGCGACAGGAGACGCTCCGAGAATTAGAAATCGCATGGCGATCCCCGATCAACGTAGGCGCGGTACAGCCATCCAATAAGGATCGAGCCTGAGTCATCAACGGCGCGTAGTGTTACATGCACACCTCAAGAGATGTCAGCAAAACAGTAGGGGCCAGTAATGCCGATGCTAGCTAGAGCCACGGAGAATTTCTGAAAGGGAAATTGTGGTCCTAGATCGCAAACAACTGAAGGACACAGGTGTGGTTTTAATCTAGAACAGGAGAAGTCATAGGATGATTTACCACTGCAAAAAAATAATGGAATACATTTAATTCTTCTTTCTTCCTTATCGATATCACTCTTGACAAAGTGGTCGTGGTCATCACTTCAGGTGTTGGTGGCAAGCTTCACAACACGTCGCCAGTCCTCTCTGATGGCCGCTTTCCTCGTGCATTCGTGCAGTGATGATGAGCCATTTACTGATGCTTTAATCTGATCAGTCCACCTCATAGCTATCTTCCACGTGACCTGGTACCCTCAACCTTTCCCTGGACCACAACTATTCAAATACAAATACAAATAGTCACTTCCCCTCGGTGGCATACGTGACCAAAAAAGGTGAGAATACGAGACCGTACCAAAGATGATAAACGCTGTTTGATGCCGAGTTCCCGAAGTATAGACTCGCTGGTACGGAATTCAGTCCACGATACTCCGAGCATTCTCCTCCAGCACCACATCTCTAGGGCGTCTGTCTTCTTCTTCTCTATTTCCATACAAGAATATGGGGAATACAAGTGCCCGAACTAGCCGGATTTTTGTGGCTCTATACATTTAATTACAGAAGCCTTAAGCCTAAACTTGGTAAAACCAGTGACGTTAGAGTCGGTGTTTTGCTGTGAATTTGTACTTGAATGTATCTTTTGTGAATGTTTTTCATTATGTAGGTTGTTAGTCTTTCCACAAATATTTACAAAAGTATAATATGTAGAGTAGAAACCTCACCAGGGCTGCGGATTATTCGAAAGAGTAACTGCAGCCTTGGAACGTAAAGGTCAACTAACGAACACCGGTGGGGTTTAAAATGAAAGCACTATATAGTCCTTACAAGGCAGCAACTTGCTCCTAAATTTTCCAGCCTGCGTTACAAACTAGACATACGAACATTAAAATCTCATCGTGCCGCACATAGGCGTCCCCTATTGCCCCAATTACAGCATCATGCAGTACTGGGCTGTCCGTTATTTTGGTACAGTGTGGGACAACGTTCAATTAGCCGGTACAGTGCCGGTATTTGCCGCGGCGAATTTTCGATTCGGGTCTGTGGTAGTCAAACGTTTCGTTTTAATGAACTGCTTTTTAGTATTGTGGATACGTATTATAAAGATAAATTTTTGGGTCATTCAGTTGTCTTCAAAATGAGTGGGCTGATGCACGCGTCATGCTCGTGAACGGATGCTATCAGTTGGGACTGGTCGTCTACCAGTGACTTATTTCAATAGCTCTGCTTATCTTGGGACAAGACGGCGTTGTGTGATAGTTCTGTGTGAATATATTATTCTCTATTATTATCTACTATCCATGGAGTTCTTCTCCATAAATGTGACCAACTGACATTTTGACCATTCAAAAGTGCCTGTAAATGGTTTATTTGAAATAAATATTTTAACTTTACACTAGGCATCACAGAAGTCCCCTATGCATAGCATACTTGGAGAAAGAGTAGTTAAACATTTGCGTATGTGCTCTTTGACCGCACATGTGTCACCGATGTACGCATACAAAACCAAGGATACCCTGAAAAATCTGGGAGGCCCAATTTGTTTTTGGTGAGAGGTGGGCTGGATAGAATAAAACCAGCAAAGTATGGCTGCCATGGTCCACGCACAATGGTTCATATAGTTAAGTGCGGAAACCAGACTCCGATAGATTGATGGTTTAGTGTTCTAATTTTAAAATTCATAAGCTAAAGAAGAAATTTTTACCTGCGTATGATACATGAACAGTTAAAGAAAACTTATTACACAATTGGGGTACTTTTCTGTTTACACTAAAAAGGGATCTCTTTCTGCGAGCGTGCTGCCCCCCTAGCCAAGTTACAACCGTTTCGTTTCGATTCTCTTTTCGTCTATCGCCTCGAGTCGGCCACGCCTCCGATTCCTTTGTTCTGACGTCATCTCAACGCTCAGTCACGTGGTCAGAACAAAGGAATAGGAGGCGTGGCTGACTCGAGGCGATCAACTAAAAGATAATCGAAACAAAACGGTTGTAACTTGGCTAGGGTCGCAGGAGTTAGAAATACAATGCGGTTTAAATAAGAATAATAACGTCAATGACCTCTATCTGTTAAATGTTATTTGAAAAGTACGGTTTGCAAAGAAAACTTATTTCCGTATCAATAACGGATTTTTTTTTCTTACTTTGTTTAACCGAGTCTTAGTGAAATGTCAGTGAAGTAAAAACGTTATTTTTTTATCTAAATTGGCTAAATATATTATTCAAGTCATAAGCAATTAAAAAAAAACTGTTTTTCTCCTTATTTTCATTGTTGGCCTTCTTCTTCCATTCGTCACTACTCAGACACTTCACACAGTGATGCAGAAATGAGCAGAATTGAAGAACTAGATTCTGATTAAACTTTTTTTCGTTCATGATTCGTAAATTTTAATTTAACAAAATATAGCTTGTTTTGCTTGATTCGCTTTGGCAACTATGACGTCACACACTATTCTTATTTGGAACGCATAGTAGGTACACACTCATTACTGACCAGCGGGGCTATTGCGTAACTCTGTTGACAGTTCAAGTGATGATCACTTGTTAACAATGTGCATCATTGAACTGTCAAACAGCTAGTTTCGTATTGCCTATCTTCAGTGACCAACTGCAGTGACGTTATTAGCCACTGGTGCCTTTGATAGCCACCGTAACACGTTTTGACAGATGTTATTGTATCGATACTTGTAAAATTGCGATTGTATAAGCTTTTGAAGCTATATAATAGTCGATAAAATTTTAGAGTAGTCACAATAGGCACCGTAAATTTTTATAATTCACCACATTTCCACCGTAGTTTGTTAGTCACTTGTGTAATATGTAATACCAATTTTATGAAATTGTCAGTTGACAACTAAGTTCAGTGTGCAACGAATGCCAGTTGTCAACTGTTATTGAAAAAGTTAGCCAATAGCCCCCCAGTACTTAATAGTATTGGCCATGTCATTGCGCTAAATGGCCAGTTTGAGAATCAGTGTCCTCCCCGATATTTGTTTAACACCGCCAATACAGTTTGGAAATGGGTCAGTGTACGTCATAAGCGTTGATTTAGCAAAATGTGCTAATTATGCATCAATTTTGGTTTAAATTTTACCAATATAATGCGTTGAAACTGTTTTGTTCCTATTAGACACTATACTGCCTGGGCTGTGGGATTTTTCGAAAGAGTTATTATGGCCCTCGAACGCAAAGGGAAGGAACACGGGTGGGTTTATATGAGTAACTTTCTGGTATAAATAAATAAAATGAAAATAAAAAATGTTTTATTCACAGGCATCAATGTGAGCAGTGGTGGCCGAGTGGTAACGGCCCCAACTTACGAGTTGTAGGTCGCGGGTTCAAACCCAGTCAGGCGCATTACTTTGTGTAATTTATTTCATCACCACTGCTCTCAAAACGGTGAAGGAAAACATCGTGAGGAAACCGGCATGTCCTAGAACCCAAAAATTCGAAGACATGTGACATCCACCAACCCGCACTGGGCCCGCGTGGTGGATTACGGCCCATTCCCTCTCCTAGAGAGGAGGCCTGAGTCCCAACAGTGGGAACATTATAAGGCCGACTATGCTATGCTATACAGGCATCAATGCCTATAGTGTGCTAGTACCTACTGACTTTACTTAAATAACTAAGTTAATAGATGGTTAAATAAAACAGGCTATCGTCTGTAAAGTTGTAACATTCCGTAAGTCAATAATGACTATTTTACAGGAGAGCAAAATAACAACATCCCACCCATACGTACAAAGCGTTTTGGGAACACATTCATAATGCGTACAGCTAAGGAGTGGAATTCCCTGCCCGAGTGCCTGATAGCTACAACCTAGGGGTCTTTAAGTCAAGAGTGAATAGGTTACTTCTAGGCAAGCGTGCTCTATCGTCGGCCACATCATCGCTTACCATCAGGTGAGATGGTGGTCAAACGCGAGCCTATCAATAATAAAAAAAAAAAAAAACAATCAATTATGCACTTTTACAATATAACAACCTCGGTGTTGTTTGGGGTTGAAACTCTTGGGCCGTGGGGTCCGAATGCTCATGTGCTTTTTAAAGAATTATCCAAACGCCTAGTTGACACTTTGCGTGACCCAAGGGCTGGCTTTTACCTCGGTCAGAGATTAAGCATTGCCATACAACGTGGCAATGCCGCCAGTCTTTTGGGCACAATTCCAGTCGACAGTGATGCAGAGGATTTTTTTGACGCCATATTTTATGTAGGAGTTATAATAAATAATAATAATAATAATAATAATAATTTATTTCGCTCCAAAAGTACAATCTTAATCAGTATACAACATATAAACATACAATTCGCTGGTTGGTTGTACAGTAGCACACAGTAAATGATCTACTAACTCCCAAACTAAGTCAAGCTTGTATTTTGGGAGTTAGTGGTTATTCGGAAGGAGGTCTTACATTTACACAACCTTGTAGGTAAAGCGATGGAATTCAAATTACAGAAAAACTATAAAAATATAAATATAAAATAAAACTTAATTTAGAGCATCGAACCTAGTAAATAATTACATTTTTTTTTTAGTAATAATTAAAAGAAAAAGAAAAGCTAGCAACAGAAAAAAAATACAAAAGACAATAGATAAATGTCCTCCACATTTTATAACAAAAAATAATACTAATAATAAATAATTTAAACATAATAATTTCTACATTTTACCTCTTTACAGTTATTAGCATCTCAGTCTGCGCATAATCTAAAGTTAGCAACCAACTACTTAATTTTTGTTTAACCTCTAGTTTTGTACAAGAGTATATATTTATTGCTTTGTTGACCGCGTTATACAGTCTCGAGCTTGCTGCGTCAAATTGCCTACCAGCAGAAACAGTTCTGAAAGGTACGCCGGGGCAAACTACGGCGCCAGAGCGTTTGTTATTTATTTCATTATGCAATGATAGTAATGAATGCCTCCGAAGTATTGATTTTAAAACATATAATTGCCTTACTGTCATAACTTGACACTCAGCATATAATTTGTCAGTTGGGTAAAGCCGTGGTTTAAAATGTATCACTTTTAAAATTGCCCTTTGCGCCCTTTCCAGTGCTAGTAAGAGAGTTTTGTAAGTTCCGCCCCACAAGGGTATGCAATAAATTAACAATGACTGACATAGGGCAGTGTAGACCATGTAAATAGTTGAAGCATCAGTACCGTGTCTCAAATTCTTAAAAATGTACATAAGTTTTCTTATCCGACTCGTGAGAGCCTTAATTTGTGGGTGCCAGTCGAGTCGTTCATCTAGAAAAACCCCGAGATATTTAATGTTGCTCACTCGTGTCAAAGACAGACAGCCACAGTCTGCTGGTGCGGCACAGCTGATGTGAGCTTTGATTGTATCGGTGACTTCGGGCGGCTCAGGAGAATTTGGAAGATAAAAACGGATAAATTTGGTTTTTTCTATATTAAGGGTTAGCAAGTTGTTAGAGAGCCATTGCATTACGAACCGCAGTCCATTTTCAGCATGTTTTTTGGCAGAAATCCAGTCTTTCCCGTATGCTAATAGTGCTGTATCGTCTGCATAGGTTAAAATGTCACAATTCGTAATTTTAAGATTACATAGATCATTAATATAGATCAAAAACATTGTTGGTCCCAAGATGCTACCCTGGGGAACTCCGTAATCAATGGGCTCTTCATCACTTACTACCATACCGATACAAACAGACTGGGTCCGACCCAACAAATAATCCTTAAAAATACTCAAAATCACTCCACGTATACCGATGCTCTCCATCTTGGAGATAAGAATAGGAATTGAGACCGTGTCAAACGCTTTTGACAGATCTAGGAAGATTCCAAAACATTTAAGCTTGCTGTCTAGTAATTTTGTTGTTCTATCACTAAAACTAGTTTTGTGTTTATGTAATTTTAATTAGTTAAGTGCATTTATTATTCTACTTTTCTGGATTTGTCATTAACAGCAGCCAAAATTCTTGATTTATTTTATTTTTATTTTATTTTTATTTTTATTTTATTAAATAGGAGCAACAAACAGTCACATTATAAACATCTTACAACTAATTATAATAAAGACAAGTTTTGGCAATAATGCAACCCACAACGTTGCCCACGGGTAGACAAAATGTATAAAAACTATTATAATAATCGCTAGGGGTGTTAGTAAAAGTACATGCAGTTAGTAATAATATTATAGGGACAGTAAATAAAAGAATTGAGATTAGAGAAAAATTCTCAAGGACAATACACAAGGACATTATTTGAACAAAGAGCTACAGATAAGTCTTTTAAATTTACTCATGTTACAGTTGAAAATATCAATATTATTAAAATACTTGTTGTAAGAGTCAACCATACGGCGGACAGGTGACCGCTTGCCAGAATTAGTGCGACATGCATGTGTAGCGAAGAGTGTGCTTGCTTGCACCTGCCGCCGGTGGAAGGTTCTGGGTACAGTGTAACAGATCATGTTGTTTAGATTTGTGCAGTTGAATTTATTTCTGACTATTTTATATAGGGTAATGGCTTCAAGGTATTTTCTACGGGAGCTAAGGGTTAAGAGTTTGTACTTGCTGAGTAACTGGGCGTATGGTAGGTAGGATCTGTGGCATCTATAATACATTGCACGTAAAAATTTATATTGTACCTTTTCGACCATTTCGATATATTTTATATAGAAGGGGTTCCATACAGGCACTGCATACTCTAATTGTGAACGAACAAGTGCTTTATACAAGCATAGGTATGATGAGGTTCTTTTGAAGTCCAGAGTTGACCGCATAATGAATCCGTACATTTGGTAGGATTTGCTAACAATCTTATTTATGTGTGAATCAAGGCAGAGCTTGGAGTCAAGTATAATACCCAAATCCCGTATTGAGCTTAATTTAGCAAGAGGTGCGTGACACAGGGTGTATGCGAAGTTAAGTACGTTTTTGTTTTTGGTGAAAGAGAGGTAATTACATTTAGATATGCTTAATTTTAGCTTGTTTTTATGGCAGTAATCTGTAAGTCTGTCCAATAAATCTTCTACTTCATACGAAATGGGACATATAGTACACTTAATTCCCTGTTAGTCTTTAGCATAGCTTAGTGAATGGTGCTGAAACTTGTACTTGTTACGTACTTTCTCCTAAGTTATATTATCTCTTGAGAGAGACTTGAGCCTGCGACACAGGATATCCTAGCGCAGGATCCAGTGTCCATCTAAATAATGTAAAATTATACTTAGGACAAAATAAATTATTATTATATTATATTATATTACTGGCGAAATACTGGTACTTCTGTAAATACAAGTATGTTTAATTGTATCTCAATATTCCGCACAGAACTGCTAGTTCAAAGCAAAATTACACACGTTTATGTTCTATTTCTCGAAACGAAATTACACATTCGGAGTACGTGCTACAAAAGCTGCAGTAATTACTATAAATACAAGATTATAACTGAGCGAATATCGAGTAAATTGAACCGGAGAAAATTGTACAGAATGGAAATTGTAACGATAACATGCGTAATTTATATAAGATGTAAGTCAAGAGTGAATAGGTTACTTCCAAGCAAGCGTGTTCCATTGTGGACCACATTATCGCTTACCATCATCATCAACTTCCTGCCCTTGTCCCATCTTATTTGGGTTCGGCGCAACACGTTTTTTTCTTCCATTCTATCCTGTCTACGGTTATGCTATCACTAACTTCCTTTTCTTTCATATCACTGTTCACACAATCCATCCATCATCGCTTACCATTACGTGATTATTGGTCAAACGCGAGCCTGTCAATAAAAAAAAAGATAAGCCTATGACTTCACCCGTAAGAAAAATAGTTTTTCCCAAGGGGACACAGATTCTACTGGAACAAAAATATCCCATGGTCTAAACTGTGAGTCAAATTACATCTAAATTCATACGGTGAGTGTCCCACCTTTATATTGTTGACACCTCTATGGTCCAGACAAAGCATTTAACTTCGTCGTTTAAACCACGTATACATCAAAGGACTTTTTTTTTGGTATCTTATGAGATCCCCCGCTCTTGGGTGGAGCGTGAGATAGCGTCAGACTTTTACTGACTAAAAACCTACTCCTGATCCTTCGTTGCCTTTCGTACCAGGGCCGAGTCTTCCTTTCAGAAGCAGATCCTTGGCCCCAGTAGGCTTCGACCCTGCTGGGCCCCTACGGTTTGCTGATATCTCCTTGAGGCGCGCGTGGAACAGTACGCGCCGTCGACGACTTGGGCTTTGAGTCTGGACGGTTACCGGACGGTCGGACGGCGAGCTACCCATTGCTCGCCGTCCGCAAGCCCGCGCCTGTGGTGGTCACTTTCGCACGAATCCGGTTCAAGAACCTCCCGAACTGACGCATGTCCGGTGAGGATCTGCGTCATGCGGAAGGTAAGGACGGTGAAAGGTCTTTCCAGCCACGCCTCAAAGAGGGGACTTACCGCCATAATAATGGCGTGCCCAGCACTGGGTCGCGACAGTCGCTTTCTCCATTTCACCATGAATACATCAAAAAAGGACTGGGACAATTTGCCCACAGTCTTCCCATCCGATTATAATTTTGGCACCTTCAAGGCTAGAGTGAATAGGCTCTTAATAAACTAGAGCGCTTCACCATCAGAGATTGCATCATTGCTTACCATTAGGTGGGAATGGGATCGTAGTCAAACACTAGTATAAAATTTACAAAAATCCTTTCTATCGTTGAATCGTAATTGGTTTATAACCATTGAAACATACGGACTGATATCACAGAAGTGAAAATTTTAATGTATTTTAGTATGTTATTTTAACGTGATGGAGTAACAAACTCCATCACGTTAAAATGGCCGAACAGATTTGGATCAAACTTAGCACAATGGCAGGCCCTGTCCTAGAAAAAGATATAACATACTTTTTATCCTGTGAGTATGTTTTACGAAGCCAAAATCGTTATTATATAATATTCGTAGTTTGAGCGGTATATTATATTAAAGTGTAAAAAAACCTGGCGATATATGTATATTCTGCCTAACTCTCTGAGGAATATTGGCGTGATGTTAATGTATGTATATAGAAACAAATAGTGCATTTTAAGAACACTCTTTAAAACTAAATAATATTGGTTCTTCATTACGATAATATTAGAAAGGCGAAAGTTTGCGAGTGTGTATGTTTGGTACTTCTTCACGCTCGAACGGCTGAATGGATTTGGATGAAACTCGGTACACGAGTAGACCACATTGTGGAATAGTACATAGGGTACCCTTTATTCCGGTAGTATGTTCACTTGGGATAATTTTCTTCTATCTTTTAAATAAAGGTCCTCAAAATAGTAGTAATTAAAAAAGAAAACTAATTTTAAACTGTATCTATGTTCCAAAAATCGTTCAATTCCAAATTTTTCCCTTCAATATTACACATTTAATCGCTTCAATATAACATAACAAAATATTTCATTCACATCAGGAAATATTTCCAGTTAGGATACCTGTTCAGTCAAAACATTTGAATTCCAAAAGCTTCGAAATTCAAAGGCATTTCAATCATAGTTTTGTAGTCTGTGTTGCAGTTATTTTGCATCATAGGAGATAACATAATACCGTATGAATAACTTAAACATTGCATTGTTCGGACTATACTATACATTTATAATAATAATAATTTGTTATAATTATTATCGATACGACTCGCATTGTGAGGAGGTTCCTGTGTCTGGAGCCCTAACCACCGGTAGCTTGGACCCTGTTCCCGAAATCGGTGGACAACTATTTTTTCATATTTTTAAATGTTTTTTTTTTTAAGAAATATTTAAAAATGTAAATTATATGTACCTATAGAAAAATAAATAAATGGAATAATCATCAAATCATTTATTTTCAGGCATCTTGGCCCATAGATAAATACCTTACAGACTAAAATATACAAAGTAAATTAAATACAATTTATTGTTAATAAATAAGACTTATAACTATGTTAATAACACTTCACACTGCACTTGTTCATTTTGTGCTGTTCTGTGGCACTTGTCCGCGGAAGCGCCGGAACACCACGCCCTGCGGCCAAAAGTCTTCCTTCAACATGAGGGGCAGAAAAGTGTTAGGGACTCGCACCATGAACGCTTTGAAATTGACGTTACGGTGCGACTCCAGCAGCTGCATAATGTCTTCCACCCTTGTGGTGTGATGCAGGCGGGAGATCACAGATATGTCGGAGATGTACACGGGAGTGTTCGGCTGAGCAGCACGCCGACTCACGCTAGGAGTTACAGGTGCTAAGCCGCAGCGATTCTTTCTTTCTTTATTTCTTCTTTTCTTTTTAGGGTTCCGTTTCTCAAAAGGAAAAAACGGATCCCTTATAGGATCATTGGTTGTCCGTCCGTCTGTCTGTCTGTCAAGACCCTTTATCACAGAAACGCGAAGAGACATCAACTTGAAATTAAAACCATATAATCAAGTCTACGGCCCCTTAAATCTGTGAAAAAATCAATCTTCTAAGCTAACGGAAAAAAAGGATACGGCCGTTTATGTCACAAAAAACGTATATTTCGACACTCAAGGAAGTCAAAATTCATAGGGTACTTCCCGTTGACCCAGAATCCTGAAATTTGGCATTTAATAAAACAAGGTCCTATTTTATAAATATAGGAATAAATCTGAAAACTGTTAATTTGTAGTTACGTCACAAAAAAAAACTTTTTTTTTACAATTCGGGTAAATCTTCGTAACTCAATTCGGGAATCGAATAGATATTTTTTTCATAGATAACTTTATGCGGAACCTTCAGTGCGCGAGTCCGACTCGCACTTGCCCTGTTTTTTCTTTTTTTCAATAATTCATGGTAAAGCTCGCGTTTTTCTGCCAAGTCGTCTGGCAATAAGTTGGGTAGACGACGTAGTTACCATTGCGGGCAGAACCTGGGTAACGGTGGCACGAATGTAAAGATTGGCACAAGAAAGGAAAAGTCTATGCCCAGCAGTGGGAGATGGTAGGCTAAGAATGATGTTGATAATATTCCCGTGGGATGGCTTTCTACTATAATGCGAGTGAAACCGATGACAAAATAAAATGTCACACTCTTTACACTAATAATTATTATAGAGGCAGAAGTTTGTGAGTATGTGTGTCTGTATGATTGTTATTCTTCATGCCCGAACAGCTGAACAAATTTCGATGAAACTTAGTGCACGGGTGGGCTTAGTCCTGGAATAGCACATAGGATAATTTTTATCCCGGTAATATGTTTCTACTCATAAATTTTATATTTATAAAACATTGTGATCAAAATAAACGACATTTCCAAAAATTACGAAAAATAGTAACAAAAACCTACATTTTCCTAAAAATTTGCGCCCATACCGCTACCAAGTACGGCCGTTCCGGCTTTAAACCACCTCAAACCGGAATGCGCTGGTTAAAACCAGTATTTTCCGGCCGGCCGTCCCGAACATAGGGGCCAAAGGGTTTTAATATTATTATTTACTCATGGCCGACAAAAAGTATCAAAATTATTTTCGTCCCTTTTTCTAGGGAAAACGTTTTTACAAGCGTTTGGTCTTTTTGATGTTTCTGTTTTATGGTTGAATAACCATGTTTTTTTTTTTTTGTTAAATGAAAGTCATCTTGGTCCTTTGATCCATGGCTCATATAACACATAAGGTATTAAGTTGTTTCTACTGGCGGCTTAAATAATTATCAGGAAACATAAATTTCCAGAACACGGTCTACCTATGTGTCAAATTTCATCCTAATCTGTTCAGCTGTTTGAATGAGAAGGAGTAACAAACACACACTCACGAATTTTCATTTTTATAATAATAGTGTGATTTTATTAAGAGAATACAGCCACATCATATACATTTTACATTAAAGAAAACCAATCGGTAAGCTCACGCTTGACCACTATCTCACCTGATGGTAAATCAGGAAATAGACTCCGACAGGGAATAATATCAATAACTTCTGCCTCAAATCTCATCACCCCTTGCGCTTATTATTATTATGTAAATGCGCGTTTTTACGTAAAATCACCAAAAAAAATAAAAAAGAAAGCAATTCACATTTAAAAATACTAACTATAATTACAATAAAATAAAATATCAACTAAAATCAAACTAAAATATGGCGTCAAAAAACTCTTCCACATCGCTGTCGACTGGTATAATAAAAAAGAAATAAAAAAATCTTTTTCTGGATTTTTCCAGGAAAAACAAAGGTATAGAGACCAAAATTTTCGGCCGAATAAATTTCGTACACCCGTGTGTACAAAACGACAATTAAGCCTTTTTCAAGGTCACTCAAGTTGTATAGACGTATGAACAATCGACGCTCGGGCGTCAGTAATTACTCTGGTATTATTCTGTATATACACACGTGCAGCCTATAAAAGCTTGGCGGTAAGATAAGTACACGGGTACCGGAAAACTCAAGGCCTCCAATAAGGTGGACCTTCGGTTGCAAGAATCTGATGGATGCGAGACGCACAAGATTGGTCTTTGTGGCGACTCTTGAACTTATGACCAGTGGACGTTTATTGGCTGAAAAAAATAAGACTTCCCCAAATAAGGCGTCTTTACTAAATACTCTCTAAACTTATATTTATATATTTTTAATTGATACAAACCAGTGCTTGACTGCGATCCAGTCCTTCGATGTACGGCGCGTACTGTTCCACGCGCGCCTCGGGAAGATTTCAGCAAGAGCCTACTAGAGGTCGAAGCCTACTGGAGCCGTGGGTGATGCAAAAGAGAACCCCGGGGCCCTGGAACAAAGGCAAAGAAGGAATAGGATTGGGTTTTAGTCAGTAAAAGTCTGACACGATAAGGGCGGGAGATGTCATTGGATGATTTTTCACCTTAAAAAAAAGTCCTTCGATGTAACTCGGTATAAATAAGGAGGCGAAACGCTTATTCTGAACGTAGAGATGTTAACCATATAAGGGTGGACTTGCCGTACGTCGGGTTTTCCGATAGTAGGTACAAAGCTGATGGTGGAATCAAGTCATGTAATTTCCAAAATTTTAAAGGTCCATGGACCCTCTCCAAAATGCATCCTATATAATACCGAAATCTTTGCAGTTAACAAAAAAATCAATCTTAATACCCTGTACTTGTACCAAATACATTTAAATATATTGCACGATATCAATAACAACAAAAAATGCAATATATCGCTTGTTTCTATTTGTTCAGCCCGTTTCTCTCTGAAATATGAAACACTGGCTGGAGAATGTCGACTTACAAGGAATGCAATATTCATTGCACTATATTTTGTAACGGAAGATACTTGAAGATATGACGTTTTTGTGTCTACTGTTCCTTATTATATTTCAGAATAGTACAATGTAAGGAAATGTAAAAAGTACACAATTATTTTTTCTGTTTGGGAATAAGTTGGAGCTTTTAGCACTAAGCCACCACTGCTTCTATATACATTAGCACCACGCCAATATTCTCCAGAGAGTTAGGTAGAGTATGTCGCATGTGCCCCCCTAGTCAAGTTACAATCGTTTCGTTTCGTTTCTCGTTTCGTCAATCGCCTCGAGTCGACCACGCCTCCGATTCTTTTGTTCTGACGTCTTCTCGACGCTCAGTCATGTGGTCAGAACAAAGGAATAGGAGGCGTGGCCGACTCGAGGCGATCAACGAAAAGAGAACGAAACGAAACGGTTGTTACTTGACTTTTGATGTTTGTTTTTAATATATTTATTAAAGGCAAAGACTTATTAACACAGTTTCTCGATCAATGAATCTCAACACCATTACCTAAAAACATGGACCATTTTTGCTGATTTCTATCCCAAAATTGTCAGCTGCGCAAATAGGTGTAACTCTTGCGAGGCGATAAGCAATGCTCTGGAAACTCGCCAATACAATGCAACCGTATAAATCTTTACCCACTATTTATGCCAAGCGTGTTTTCAAGCTTAGTTTTGGCACTAATTGTTTGTCTTGTCAATTATAAATCGGCCATTAAGGTTAATGGGAATTAACTGGAGACGTTTCGCGGAATTGAGGTTGGTAGAAAACATTGAAGATAGAATTCGGACGTTACTCCAGATAACCTTTTTTACGTGAGAAATCATCAAAATGACTTTTCCCTGTCTAGGTGGAGCGAGAGAGAGTGTCAGACGTTTACTGACTCCATCGTGAACCCACAGTGTTCCTTCAGCTGCCCTTTGTGAAGGGCAAGGTAACTCCTTCGAAAAATCAGTATCACTGTCAGTTATCGGCCCTAACTGGCCTCGTCAATTTTGCTAACATCTCTTTGAGGGCCCGCGGTAACCTTACCATATGGCTGGACGGCAAGCTAAGTATTATTTTCCATCTGCAAATCGTCCTGCGTCTCCCGACACCCAGGGTGTCTCTGAAGTCGGGGAGTGAGGCTTGTCAATTCAAGGTTTCGGCTGCCTCCTTTGCTAGCATTATTGGTTCGCAGAAGGAGGTGACTGCCTCCCATTTTCACTTGTTCCGTACCGTGGCCTGAAACAGGGCCACACGCAAGAGGTCGCCGGAGCCAATCGCTTCCACAAGGACACGGTGGTAATAGAAAGAAAGAAAGAAAAGATAGTTAACACACAGACACATTCAATAATAATATTATAATAATATTCCACAACTATCACACAACGCCGTCTAGTCCCAAGCCAAGCAGAGCTTGTGTTATGAGTACTAGACAACTGATAAACATACATAAATATTTCTAAATACATACATATTATAGATAAATTATACCCAGACACAAAACAAATAATCGTGGTCATCACACAAACATTTGTCCTGGGTGGGAATCGAACCCACGACCTCCGGCATAGCAGTCAGGGTCACTAACCACTAGACCAACAGGCCAGTCCATGAAGAAACAACATAATGTAGACACTTAAAATTAAATTAAATAAAAAAGTCAACAACATTGTGTGTCTCACAGCTGTGCCATATAGATCCAGTTCAGCATAATGCCTGACAAACTATGTAGAAGTTGCCTTACGCTGGTTTTTGACTGAACCTTATTTTAGAGTGTACGGGTGATCTAACTTCCCCACATTATTTTTCTCATTTCTGTAACACGTATTTCATGCCTTGATTTTTAGGGTTCCTTACCTCAAAAAGAAAAACGGAACCCTTATAGGATCACTTGGTTGTCCGTCTGTCTGTATGTGTGTCTGTCTGTCTGTCAAGACCCTTTATCTAGGAAACACGTGGAGGTATCGAGTTGAAATTAAAACCTCAGGTCTGCGGTCCCTTGAAGCTGTGAAAAATCAGACTTCTGAGTTAACGAAAAAAAAGATAGGGTCGTTTATGTCGCAAAAAACTTATATTTCGACACTCTCAAGGGAATCAAAATTCATAGAGTACTTCTCGTTGACCTAGAATCCTGAAATTTACCATGAAGCCAGATCTCATAGCTCAAATACAGGAAAAAATCTGAAAACCGTAAATTTGTTGTTACGTCACAAAAAAAAAAATATTTTGCGATACGGAAAAATCTTCGTTACTCAATTCGGGAATCGAACTGTTTTCTTAGGTAAGTTTGTACGGAACCCTCAGTGCGCGAGTCTGACTCGCACTTGCCTGGTTTTCTTCCCTCCCAAAATTTCTGGACATCAATAAACCGCTAAAAGGGTCGGTTTAAATCGTTTTCAAACAAATAACATCGGTTATTCTGGTCGCGTCCAAACTGTTTGGTCGACAAGGAGTGTTTATTGTCGCTCCAAGGGTTGGTCTCAGGGTTGCAACGTCGCCTCACTTCCGAAAATGCGGAAATTCCGCAAAAAGTTAGTCTTCTGCATAAATTTTTCTACATCCATTACAATTTGGAGGAGTGGTTACGAAGATGTTATCAAGTCTGGTCTGCTTCAAATTTGCGAAGATTTTTTAACGTGGTAGAGATGTTACTCGAAGTCAAGCACAAAAAAACATTTTTTATTTCATTTTATCTTACGGCGGAAAAAAAAAATTAATATCAGTATGTATGAATTACAGCTTCTTTTTAAATACAACTATATAAAAACTGTGATTCCAATGTTACTTTTTGGAGAATTATTCCTTTTTCCTACCTCCGTCTCCACCTCTGTTAACCTCCATCTCAACGAGATCATATTCTGCTTCCTCGCCTCCGCTAAACATCCCTTATAATACGGGCCCTCGTAACATCCCTAGTGAATCTAAATAAATTTGAGAGGGGTGCCAGTTATAAGATGATGCAGGCATGAATTTTGAGTGGGCGGTACAAATACTTTTGCTATTTTATGGTAATTTTCATTGAAAAACATCTGGAGGGCGAGTGGTCCTTCGTGTCGAAAGGTGAGAGAAAGGCATGAGGCAATATGCGTCCGTTATGTTTATACAAGGAGGAAATACTGTGATTTAAGTTTTACCACCACTCAAAGATTCAAAGTATTTTATTTCAAATAAACCATTTCAGCCAACCGGGACAGCTTCTAATGTTATACAAAGGACAGGTCTGATAGTGTGTGGAGTACTGCAGTCATATATGGGCTGGTGCAGCAAAATGCCATCTAGCAGCTTTGACTCAATGGAAAGGCGTGCGAAGAGGCTAATTGGGGATCCAGATTTGGTTAAGTCCAATCTACAAAGCCTCGAGCACAGGCGCAGGGTAGCCAGCCTTTCGGTATTTTACAGGTTGCATTTAGGAGAGTGTGCGCAGGAATTGCATGAATTGATTCCGCCATCTCCTTTCTACCATCGGACAACCCGACGTACGGCGGGTATCCACCCTTACGTTGTTGAAACTTCAACGGTCCGGACTAAGCGTTTCGCTTCGTCGTTTATATCGCGTACATCGAAGGACTGGAACAATTTGCCTGCTGTGGTCTTCCCGTCCAACCGTGCTTGACTGCGATCCCACTGCTTACCATCAGGTGGGATCGCAGTCAAGCACTGGTTTATACCAATTAAAAAAAAAGTTACAGGCACTTCTGAAACGTCAAGAACGAAGAATTACTTGATGGTAGTCGGTTCACCACTAGTATAATCAAAACTTAATTTTGTATACTTACTTATACCCGATTAACCTTGTTCGAAAGAGTAATAAAATTGGATGGTCATTGAAAAGCTCCTGTCCTTTCACAAAAGAACACACAAAACATAATGACAGTCAGTCAGTCAGAAAAAATAATGCTAATTGCACATTCCAAAGCGTAGATCTCTTTACAACCATGTTTTGTATTACAAATATCTCTTTAACATATTTCTTGTATTATGTGTATTTCGACACTCTCAAGGGAATCAAAATTCATAGGGTACTTCCCGTTGACCTAGAATTCTGAAATTTGGCTGGAAGCAAGATCTCATAGCACAAGTATAGGAAAAAATCTGAAAACTGTAAATTTGTAGTTAAGTCACAAAAAAAACTATTTTTGCGATTCGGAAAAATCTTCGTAACTCAATTCGGGAATTGAACTGTTTTCTTATGTAAGTTTGTACGGAACCCTCAGTGCGCGAGTCCGACTCGCACTTGCCCAGTTTATTTTTTTCAGAATTAAAGTAGCCTCCAGCACTCAGCGATAGCAGTGAAAGAATTTGTAATCAGATTTAGGGCGTTATCACAAAATTTCGGTCTTTTATATAACCGAAGTTCGAACAGTCGTTGCATTACATAATTTATTGTAGCAGTTGTAATTACGCTTATTTTCACACTTACATTCAAACTTTCGACTTTGTAATACTAGTGTGATTAATTCATTATAATAATTTTAATTATAATAATTATGATTGCAATTAATTATAATATTAATATTAATGTGAAGCATGGTAACATCAGTCTTTTTCATACCTCTTTCATATTTAAGCATAAATAAATTAATAAATCATTTTATGTGCTTTTATACTAAACAGAATAATCTTTGTTTTACAGTTCTGAGCTTAATACAGGAACCAGGTAAAGTAATTTTGCCATGTACATCTTTTTATTACTCATTTATTTACAATTTTTTAATACCTACTGTATTAACCCATTGAATGCCAACTACGTAATATTATGTAGCTGGTAATAATGGCAGACGCCGGCTACGTGTTACTACGTAGGTCTTCACCAAATCATCCAAAATAAATATTATCGGGGCCAACCAACGCAATACTATGTACTACCACGGCATCCTTCTATATTTTTTTGGTATCCGTGATGCCAACTTACTACGAAGTATTACGTAGCAGGCCATTTGTATGGTGGCGACTGATTGTGATTTGACAGTTCACTTCGGCATTTAATGGGTTAAAAAATGTGCTTCTAAATATTTTCATTTCGCATTTATTGTTGTAGAATAAATGTTTCTTTAGTAAGGAATCCTAAAGGTAAGGTAAGGTATGAAGTAATATACCAGATAATTTTAGAATTACCATGAAGATTTTCTCAGAGATTCGAAAGAAAAGTGAATAAAAATAAAGAGATCTTAGTCCAGCTGTACTTTAGCCTGATTGATTTTGATTTTATAGTAAATAGGATCTTAATAAACTAGTGCACTTAACTATCAACGGTTTTATCACTGCTATCCATCAAGTGGAATCGCAGATAAGCACTAGTTTATATAATAAAAAAAAAAAATTGAAAGAAGTCGGTTTGAGCATTTCTTCGAGGTTCATAAACACGATGTAAATGTATTTATATGTAGCACAATGAACACGATAGCTCTCAAATAACCTAAACTAACAATGGCAGAGATCCGGAATCAACGAATGTAATAGGAAATTCCGAAATTCTGAATGAATGCAATATGTTTGGGATTCAACAACATTTTAGTTACAAATTCTTTATGTGTTTAGCGTTGACGCTTTATTGATATTTATTTATTTGAACTTTATTTACAGTAGTGGTAAAGTAGCAGATTTTAAAGCAAATACATTGAAACAGAAAATTGAGCAGTGGTGGCCGAGCGGTAACGGCCCCGACTTACGAGTTGTAGGTCGCGGGTTCAAACACAGCCAGGTCCATTACTTTGTGTAATTTATTTCATCACCACTGCTCTCAAAACGGTGAAGGAAAACACCGTGAGGAAACCGGCATATCCTAGAACCAAAAATTCGAAGACTTGCGACATTCACCAACCCGCACTGGGCCCGCGTGGTGTATTACGGCCCATTCCCTCTCCTAGAGAGAGGAGGCCTGAGGATATGTAGAATTTTACGCTATAATTTAAAATAAAACTTTCATTATTTAAAACTTGAACAAACATAGGATTCATATCACCATTGGTTTGAGACAACAAATAAAAAATCTACCAATAAAGTCTAAAAGAACCCAAAAACAATAACCAAATAACGTCACACCGACCTCTGAATGTCGTCCTCAGACAATCACAATCAACAGCCGCTGGCGATATCCAAAATAATGAAGTCCATACATTACGCCGGTTCCAATAACCGAGCCCAAGTAAATACTGTGCCACCGGAATATTGAAGTGACACCGAGTCGCTTCGACAGCTTTTTATCTGTGCCCTGTTCATGTCGTAGTGTTGTGTGACTTTATGGTAAATATATTGACAACATATAATATAATAAACACACATACTAAAAGCAGTACGTTCAGAAGCGGCTACTTCAAAAAAGTATTTGTTTTTGATAAATCTTGGTTGCGTTCTTTCGATTCCCATATTTATTTGTTTACAATTAGGTTAACTAATTTTCTTAAAAAACTCTACCTAAGTGCATTTAAGTAAAATTTCAGTTTCTGGTAGTCTATGTTTCCTGATAGCTACAAACTATGTGTATTTAAGGGGATGCAACTAGACATGAATTTTCAGTTTTTCATACAACCGTTCTTACGCATTATCACACATTTTTCATTAAATATTTTGGTAACACAGTATCTTGTGGATATTATCTAGGCTTCTATTGAAATCAATTTATAAATTTGTGTAAAACTAATCCAATAAAAACCTCTGAAACTCTGCTATTATGCATCAACTTTGACACTTCATAATACGCAAATTTAATCAAGATTCTGAATGACGACAATTTTTTTCAAAAACTTTTAAGAGTTTAAAAAAAACACGTATTTCCTGGAACAATTTTTGTTAAATATTCGAGTGAATCACGGAATTACCAAATGCAATAACAGAGTTTTCAGGCGTTATCTCTCCTTTTTCGCGTTGCCTAACATTGCGTTGGATTGCGTTAGATGAAGTAACAAGCTTTTAAACCATGCTCGATGTTGACGATAGGCGAGTGAAAAAGGACCCTCGTAAATCAAAATGAATAGGTTACTTCTAGGCAAGTGCGCTCCACCGTAGAACACATCATCACTTACCATCAAGTGAGATAGTGGTCAACCGCGATCCTGTACATAATAAAAAAAGCCATCAAACTTATCGCCAATCCCAAACTTAAACATCTCATAAACTAAATCAATGCATGCATAATTAACTAATCATACTGCTATCTCGCAGATAAAAAAATATAATAATCTTTCCAGACCACAGTATAGTTCCACATCAAGTATGTAGATCCGTTATTGAAATATTAACCAAGTTGATATAAAAAGTTGTAATATATTCAATGGAGAAACTTTGCAGCGCCCAAGATCCGTAGTTTTGTCAGAACTTTAAATTATTTAAGTTTTATAATGCCTTTTTTTTTCGTTCGTGTATCAAGGAATTGTATTGATTTTGTAAGGAAGGAGGAAGGAATGCAAGATGATATCTCGAATTACACTATCTAACTAATATTATGAAGGCTTTTTTTTAAGGTGGGAAATCATCCAATGACTTCTCCCACCCTAGGGCGGTCTAAGACCACACCTACGTTCCTTCTTTGCCCTTTAAGTTCCAGAGCTACGGCTTTCCCTTTCGGAAGTAAACCCAGTAGACTTCTGTCCTGCTGGGCGCCTTTTTTTTGGTTGGAAAATCATCTAATGACATTCCCCGCTCTTGGGCGGAGCAGGAGATAGTGTCAGACTGTCACTTACTAAAATTTCACTCCTGTTCCTTCGTTGCCTTTCGTACCGGGGCCGAGTCTTCCTTTCAGAATCAGACCCATGGCCCCAGTAGGCTTCGACCCTGCTGGGCCCCTACGGTTTTGCTGACATCTCTTAATATTATGAAGGCTGTGTACCCATAGTTGTTACTCCGTCACGCTCCAACGGCGGAATGCATTTACGGTCGTGAAGTAGCGCATATAGTGCGTGTACATTTTATCTCGTGAGTATGTTCCCTTAGAATACTTTTACGCGAGCCAAGCCGAAGGAGAAAGCTAGTTTGGTAATTGGTTTGATCAACCAATCAGGTCATTCTGATTAGACGATGTGTTTAGAAGAATATCGTATTGTGCAGTAGGTAAACTGAATAATGGAGGTCAGATACGTCAGTCACTCTACGGGTATTCAGCTCCTTTCGTTTATACTGGAAGTCGACCCTAACTTGACCAAAAAACCTGGATAGTCATAGTCATAGTAGTCATAGTAATTTATTGGTAAGGGATTCTTACAAGTCATTTAAAGAATGTTACATAAAATATGAAAACAAATGATTATGTACATAACAATGTCAAATAATAAAAAATGTCAAACAAATAAAAGAAAATACAAGAAATAAAAATAAAAATAAAATAATAATAATCGAAGTCAAATTACAAATTAAAATAAAAGTCAAAATAATTTATAAAAAGAAATAAAATAAATGATGATTCAATTATAATTTGAAGAAATAGCTCACAACTTTGAACATTTGTCAGAACCTTCACAAAGTTTTAATTATTTTTCGTAGGTAAGATATGGATATCCAACGAACAACGAGAACTTAGAGTTTTATTCTGAAGAATTTTTTTTAAATATTTTTTCTACTGTTAACTAGTTTTATCTCGCAGCTTGGTGTAATCTATCTCACGGAGTTGAAAGAATCTAATGACAGCGTGCGAAGAATCGCCAAACTTAAGTGGCAATGGGCAGGGCACATTGCTCGCAGAACGGATGGCCGTTGGGGCCGGAAAATTCTGGAATAGCGACCACGTACCGGAATACATAGCGTTGGAAGGCCTCCTACAAGGTGGACCGAGAACGATGGATGCGAGGCGCACAGGACCGTTCATTGTGGCGACACTTGGGGGAGGCCTATGTCTAAAAATGGACGTCTTTCGGGTGAAATGATGATTATGAAGAATGACAGCGTCAGCGGACGGCATTGGCGCGACTGAATACTGGGGAAAACAAAAAAAAAATAGAAAAAAAATCCGTCGACACGCTAAGGAGAAGAGTTAAAAGTATTTTTTGGTAATAAAAAGTAGCCTACAGTTGACGGCAGGGTTGTTCTTTAAAAAAAGAAAAGAAAAAAATAATGACCCTGACGAAAAATTCCACCACTTGCATTGGGGGGTCCAGAATTACGTACTGGACCCATGGTAAAAGTCTGTGAAGTATCTTCAATGTCTGAAACACGGTTTTTTTTTCAAGTGGGAAAACATCTCATGATTTTTCCCACTCTTGGGTGTAAAAGTTGACACACCTAGTGTCAACTTTTACTGATTAAAATCACACCTATGTACCTACTTTCAGTTGCCCTTTTGTGTTCTAGAACCACGAGTATCTATAAACTACGCTTCACCATCAACAATTGAGGAGGAGGCTGCACGTGCACGCGCGAGGCAATGGCCCTCGCGCCCCAGCCGCCGGGATTCCGATCCCGATATCCGGCCACCGTAGGCGCGGGCTTGCGGACGGTGAACAATGGGTAGCTCACCGTCCGATCGTCCGGTAACCGTCCAGACCAAGCCCAAGTCGTCGACGACGCGTAGTTTTCCACGCGTGCCTCAGGGAGATGTCAGCAAATCGTAGGGACCCAAGGGGCCCAGCAGGGTCGAAGCCTACTGGGGCCATGGGGTGATGCGAAAGAGATCCCCGGGGCCCTGGAAAAATGGCAAAGAAGGAACAGGAGTGGGTTTTTAGTCAGTAAAAGTCTGACACTATCTCCTGCTCCACCCAAGAGCGAGATTTGTCATTAGATGATTCTACCACCAGAAAAAAAAACCATCAACAATTTTATCACTACTTACCATCAAGTGGAATAAATAAATAAATAAAATAAGTACACTAAAACAGATCTTACATACGAACCAAAATCTTTCCACAACTCCTTATAACACATTCTCATAAGGAACCCATTAGAGCATAGTGGACAATCGTCACGTGCGGCCCAAAGGACCGAATGGACCACAGCACCGACATACAACAGTATCGCATTAACTGTAATATATTTATACAATGTTTGGGTCAACTGATATTGAAGGCCTACGAATATATTGTTCGAGTTCCTTTTTTTGTTGTGTTATATATTTTTTTTTTGTACATGGATTTACGCTTATGATTTTTCGTGGAGTTTTATTGTATTGCGTATTTAGTAGTTTTAAAGCATTTCCGTTAAGTAACAATATTTGAACCGTTTCAGAATTTCTTCATATCAATATCTTCACCGTAGGCGCGGGCTTGTGGACAGCGAGCAATGGATAGCCCGCCGTCCGACCGTCCGGTAACCGTCCGGACCGAGCCCAAGTCGTCGACGGCGCGTATTGTTCCACGCACGCCTCAGGGAGATGTCAGCAAATCGTAGGGGCCCAGCAGGGTCGAAGCCTACTGGGGCCATGGGTAGTGTGAAAACGAAACCCGGGGCCCTGGGACGAAGGCAACGAAGGAACAGGAGTGGGTTTTTAGTCAGTAAAAGTCTGACACTATCTCCCGCTACATCCAAGAGCGAGATTTGTCATTAGATAATTTTGCCACCTAAAAAAAAAAATATCAATATCTTCAATATGACAAATGAACATTTTCTTTATACCTAAAACAAAATTGTGTTAGTCACACCATTTACGTTTTACATTTTCTTCATACTCGAGAACGGCTGGACCGATTTTTAAGATCTTTGCTTTGTTGGATTCGTCTTCGCCCCGAATAGCAGAACTTATTAATAATATAGGAAAGATTCAAATTAAAAAAATATATCTAAATTTATCTAAAAGTTAAAGCAACTGTCGAATACATTGGTCTCAATTATTCCATTATTCGGTCAATACATTCATTGATAGTCAGGCGGAACGAAGTTTTCCAGGTCAGCTAGTTGTTCATAAAAGAAGTGACAAGAAATATGTAACCGAGTCCTACACTTAATATTATAATAATAGTTTAAAAAACTAAAAAACACGCTTTTAGCACGCACTAAAAATTACATAATGCCTGTCCGCCATCTTGGACGTCCGCCATATTAGATTTTAGTCACGTGACTATTTTTTTTGTTTTCCTAACAGCAAACCCTTTCATTTGATACCCATATCATGGGGGTGGATTTCAAACAGCCAGTCCGCCATCTTGGGGAGGCCGCCATATTGGATTAGTAATGACGTTTCTTAGCTAGTCATGTATTGTCATCAGAACTCAGAGCGTGTGCAAAATTTCATCCTAATCAAAGGCCGGGAAGTGGGTCAAATTAAGATTCCAAGATTTTCTTACATACATAGTTAGTTACAAGAGAAGCTAATAAAAGCGTGTTAAAAAGGTAAAGTTTGTTTTATTGTTTTTTGTTTGTAGAAGGTAATGTCTATAAGCACTGGTCCGATTTCTAAAATTTTTTCACCGATAGAAAGCTGCTTTATTCTTGAGTGACATAGGCTATATTTTATGTACGTAAGGCGAAATTACGGGCAAAATCTAGTTTGTAATACATAGATAACATGATATTTTAAAAGAGTGTCCATGGAGTTTCTCACACATTCTTCTCCATAGAGATCTATGCTTTGTAATGTGCAATCGGCATCATTTTCCTGATTGATTGATTAGATAATTCAAAAGTGTCTGTAAATGTTTTATTTGAATCTGAAGAAGTTTTTAGTTGTGCGCGCATCACGTAAAATATAAGAAACCGATGTAGATAACTTTTATGCATTAAAATTGTGAGTCATTTGATATCTTACTTAGACATTATATTTACGCAAATGCCCTTTTGGCATTAGCATAGTCGGCCTTATAATGTTCCCACTGTTGGGACTCAGGCCTCCTCTCTAGGAGAGGGAATGGGCCGTAATCCACCGCGCGGGCCCAGTGCGGGTTGGTGGATGTCACATGTCTTCGAATTTTTGGTTCTAGGACATGCCGGTTTCCTCACGATGTTTTCCTTCACCGTTTTGAGAGCAGTGGTGATGAAATAAATTACACAAAGTAATGCGCCTGGCTGGGTTTGAACCCGCGACCTACAACTCGTAAGTCGGGGCCGTTACCACTCGGCCACCACTGCTCCAGTGTGCGTGCATCACGTAAAATATACGAAATCGATGTAGATAACTTTTATGCATTAAAATTGTGAGTCATTTGATATTTTACTTAGACATTATTTTACGCAAATGCGTAAAATAATGTACTTTTTGTTTAATTTTAAGGTGTTTCCGTTTTTGTAATTTTAATAAACGCAATTTTCTTTCTTTCTTTCCTCTCAAGGAGCAAGAATAACATCAGAATAAACGCTCTCACTCATTTTACAAGCGGACATTTATTTAAACATGGTCCGAGAAAGCGCAAAAGGGACTCCATAAATCCTTATGCTCCGTAATAGCCTACGGGGCCATATTATCTTGTTATTGCTTGATATGTGTGTATGTACAGGACACAATTGGGGTATGTTTTTGCTCCATGGAGATTTGGAACTGATAAAAATATTTGTAAAGATTTTTGAGGTCAGAATTTGATTATTTTTAGGGTTCGTTATGGGTGGGCAGAAACCTGAAATGCTGAACACCAGTCTTACTTAGTCTTAGGTACCGTGTTATCCAATACGTCGTTGGTCTCGTGGTCGCAAGGGCATCTGCTCGCATCGGTATTCGGTTCCATTTATAAGACAAGAAGTGCTATTAGATCTATCCATTAGAATAACTCTGTAGCTACTCGGAGTTTGAAAGTTGGTGTCATCATCATCATCATCATTTCAGCCAATAGACGTCCACTGCTGGATATAGGCCTCCCCCAAATGTCGCCACAATGAACGGTCCTGTGCGTCTCGCATCCATCGGATTTCCGCAACCTTCACCAGGTCATCGGTCCACCTTGTAGGGGGCCTTCCAACACTGCGTCTTCCGGTACGCGTCGCTACCCCAGAATCTTTCGGCCCCAACGGCCACCTGTTCTGCGAGCAATGTGTCCTGCCTATTGCCACTTAAGTTTGGCGATTCTTCGTGCTATATCGGTAACCTTGGTTCTCCTGCGAATATCTTCATTTCTGATTCGATCACGCAAGGAAGTTCGTGTAAAAGCATATAAAGCCATTAGTCCTGCACTTGATCTCTCCCTGGTCATATCGTATTGCCGTATCATCGTACTATGACAGTAAGGGATCAGAGAGTGCACCAGTGTATGAGCCCACGCTTGATTACTATAATATCTCCTACGTATCCAGCTAATTTCAGTCGAGATTGGACATCGTGAGCAAATTTCGGTCGGGTGAGTTATATTTTGAGACGGTCATTTATGGAGTCGCTCTAGGTACACACGGTGACTTTGATAGCGTAGCAGGGCACACTAACATGATAAATGTGTGCGTAAACCACGGAATATAGAGAACACTGGAAATAGTAAGTAGGCGTGACAGTGTCGCCGCTAGTCAGTACCGCATTACGCACTCGCTGTTCAAGCGCTCTCATTCGCAAACTAGACTGCGTCAACGTACAATTTAAGTTTAATAATATTAAAATGCCTTATTGTGCCATATTGGACTGTAAAAACCATAGTCGGACTAAAAGTCCAACTCATGGAGGTGTATCATACCAACGAGAAGTATTATTTTCAGATTTATTTTAATAAAATGAAAAAATAAAATTTCGTCAAACATTGCACAAGATATACAAACAAAAATTGTCTTTAATTTCATGACTACAAAGTTGATTTTCTTTTCCCGGTTATTAGCCTTTCTGGAATATTCGCTTGTCTACTTATACTTTTGACGCTATCCAAATAGTGCGTGACTTTATCGACAAAATCAATCGACATGTATTACGTTGCCTTTTTAAAATAAAAGTATTTAAAAATATGTATGTAAGTAATTATAATACAGATAATTATTACATTAATAAAATAAAAATTGTAGGATGATATTCGTGATATAATTTTAAATACATCTACCTGAAGAGTTAGGTAAGAGTACAACACAGCAGTTGACGATAATTGTTAGATTTTATTTTCCTTCCTTAATAATTTCAGTTTTTCTAATGTTCCAATTTGTAAAGAGATATGGATCTACGCTACCGGGAGCAAAAAAATACCCTTTTTAATACGTTTAAAAATTGCCCTACGAAATATCAATTTCATTATTTTGATACTATCACATTACCGCATACAATATTTTTTTCGCATTATATGTTTTAAAGACGTTTTCGTACTATCAATATTATTTCGATCGAATTAGGTTACATCACTATTTGAGTAGCAACCTGCATTCGTGTCAGTGATACGCCATTCAAATACCACCCTTATTTTTACGTAGTTACAGTTCATACTGAACAGTGCCATCTAGCGACGAGTGGCGGTACTTGGTAGTCCAATATGTATTTCTTTCTTGTTTTTGCCAATTTGATTTATAAGCTGTTGATATTAAAGTTGCATTTCGTATAATATTTTTTTTGCATTTCGTTTACGCCCTTATTTTTTTTTTAGCCAATCGTATCTTCCGGTTTGCAGTAAGAGTAAATCGTAAATGTATGAGTTTGGCGACACCGGTTCTGGTACAAACATTTTCTCAAGCTACTTCTAGTGTTCTCTATATTCTGTGGCGTAAACGCTAGCGCGTGAAACACAACAGGTATTATCGTTGTGTGATTCAAAGTAACTCGTTTCTACACTCACACTCTTGAAAAAAAAAATAGTAGCCGTCTAAGTTACACGACTATGAAAATACAGCAAAAATTGGCTACTGTTATTAATGGCGCTGTGGCGCAATGCGTATGATACTTAACTGACGAGTAAGAGGTCCCAAGTTCGATTCCAATTATCTGTTATTTTCTTTTTGTTTTACTCATGTTTTTTTTGAATAGTAATGTTATGGTTATTCTCGTAATAATTAAAATATTCGAAATATATTTTTGTAATTTTATACATATAAACTATGTATATTTACGAAATTAATTAACGAAATTTTTGTATATAACTTGTAATATAAATAATTTTATAATATATATATATATCATTTACGTAATATAACAATACGTTATTATTAATAGTTGACAATCCTTTCATTGTCAACTTTTTTTTTTATTTTCGCAAACATTCACTTATGAAATTATTATAGTTATTTAAATTAGCATCAAACACTTACACTTAATCTTTGGAAAGTAATTTTGATGATATGGGTAGGTAATCAGCAATAATGTTCACAATAATCAAGTAGCTGTGGGTATCAATACAAACAGAAGTAAAACCGAGCGTGCCATCCCACAATAATTCACCTATTCAAATAATATGTCTCCAGCTCAACTCGCAAACAAAATAAAACTCGTTTACTACTCGATATACACACACACATATTTGTATATGTGTTTGCTACGAATTAGATAAAAAAATTCGCTTCGTTCATTAGATGGAAAATTAGCACTGATTATCAAGTGCTTGCTTGCCGTTAAAGGTGTATCGAGTTCGATCCTAGCCATTGACAAAACATTATTTTCTATTTTATTGTAGTATAATGATAACGAAGTTTATTAAAGCTAAAACTTAGAATATTTGCTTTAAAAACTAAGTGTATGAATATTATCATCTACCCACTTTATTAGTTATTTACTAAGAAATGAGTTGGATAATAAGTTAACCTGGCATAACGCTTTTGCCTATCACGATCGTGTGTTCTACAACTTACTCCGAGACAAAAAATAATTAATCGTTGTGGAAAGTGATACTTTTTACAAGTAATAATTAACATGTCTCATTTGTCTACACTTTTGAGGGCTGAGATAGTAGTATTATATAAACAAAATGTATCCATAAGTGAAATTTCGAGGAGACTAATGCTACCGGTAAGTAACAAATCCAAACTTAACATAATGCGAAATAATTTAACATTGTTGATATTTGTTAGGTTTTAACGTAATTTTGTGATTGTTTACAGAGGAAAACTGTGCAGTTTTGGGTGCATAGATATACAGCTGAAGGGACAATCGATGCCAAACGTCCGGGTCCAAAAGCAATTGCATATACGGATGCCAACCCACTGCATCGAAATATTGTTGCTACGTATAGCGCTGACGGCTTTGCTACAACAAGAAACACTGCGATTATGCACGACGTGTCTATGACAATTGTTCGACGCCACTTACGAGCAGCAAAAATTAAATGTCGCAAGCCTGCGAAAAAAATTTTACTGACGGCGTTGCATAAGGAAGAAAGGATGCGGTTTGCAAGAAAATTTATAGATTTTGATTGGTGCAATAACATAGTTATATTTAGTGATGAAAAGTGTTTTAAGTCAGATAAGGATGGGCGTAAAATATTATGGAGAAAAGATGGAGAACGTTACCATCAGAAAAATATTCTCCCATGCAGGTCTAGTGGTCGCATTACGTTAGGTTATTGGGGCTGGATGTCATCGATGGGTCCCGGTGAGTTAGTGGAGGTAGGGGGTCGCAATACCAGTCAAGGTTACTTGGACATCTTGCAAAATGTTATGTTGCCTACCGTGCGCGTGGCATACCCGGACGAGCATATTTACTTCGTGCACGATAACTGCTCGGTGCACCGCGCACGAATGGTGCAAGACTGACTTGACTGTTATTGAATGGCCCTCTAAAAGTCCCGATTTGAACCCCATAGAAAATCTATGGGGTCACATGGTGCTCAACTGGGATTCATCTGATGTGAGATCTAAACGTAATTTAGATAATTTAGTGTCATCCATGTGGGAATCGTTTCGCGGCACTGACCTGTGTGAAAATTTGGTGGCTAGCATGAGAACGAGGTTACAAGAAGTAATCGACAATGAAGGTGCACCAATTAGATATTAATTTTGATTTAAATTGAATCCAATTATAAATATTTTTAAAAAGCTGTATTACTGTATGCTGTTTTTGTTGTTGTTGTTTTTATCATGTTATTGTTATTGAAATCAAGAGTTACGATACCTATCATAGTTCATTTTTTAAAACATGTTGATTGATATGTTATAAGTAAAAAAAAAAGACTAAGAAGTAAGCTGTAGGTAATTATACTGTTGTTGTTATTATGTGACATGATGTTATTGTTATTGAGATCAAGAGTTGCGATATCTATCATAATTCATTCTTGATAACATGTTGATTTATGTCACTAATAAAAAACTTAAAAAAGTGACGTCCATCCTTGTCTGACTTAGAATATTTTCACTTTATATATTGTATTAAAGATAATCATGAACAGATTCGTTAATTGTGACCATTCCGTTTAATGTATGTAATTAATAAGTTGTAATAAACATAGTTGGATCGTTATCGCAGTTTTCTTTGTCACAATATTTTCAAAATATTTTAATTATTATGAGAGTAACTATAACATTACTATTAAAAAAAAACAGGGGTAAATCAAAAAGAAAATAAAAACAAGCAAACTTTTTGTTACATCAGACGATTGGAATCGAACTTGGGACCTCTTACTCGTCAGTTAAGTATCATACGCATTGCGCCACAGCGCCATTAATAACAGTAGCCAATTTTTGCTGTATTTTCATAGTCGTGTAACTTAGACGGCTACTATTTTTTTTTTCAAGAGTGTGAGTGTAGAAACGAGTTACTTTGTATCACACAACGATAATACCTGTTGTGTTTCACGCGCTAGCGTTTACGCACACATTTATCATGTTAGTGTGCCCTGCTACGCTATCAAAGTCACCGTGTGTACAATACTGGTAATCAGCTTTATCCAACTAGACTAGAAGCCGACCTCAGCCTAGCTGGAAAAGGATAGGTAAATTGAAAAGGAGGTGATCCTCCTACTTATTATTCAATCGAGTAGAGGGCTAACGTTCTCGCGGCCCATTACCCAACAGATGGACAGACCTCATTTTATCATCTTCAAAGTGTTCCCTCATTGAATGTACACGCAGTGCCACGAATAGAGAGATGGAGAAGTCTCTCAAAAGCCGCAACCAACCTACCAGACGGGGCGCGCCTCAGGGAGATGTCAGCAAATCGTAGGGGCCCAGCAGTGTCGAAGCCTACTGGGGCCATGGGTAGTGTGAAAACGAAACCCGGGGCCCCGGGATGAAGGCAAAGAAGGAACAGGAGTGGGTTTTTAGTCAGTAAAAGTCTGACACTATCTCTCGCTCCGCCCAAGAGCGGGGGATGTCATTAGATGATTTTCCTACCCGAAAAAAAAGAAAAAAAAAACCTACCAGAAGATCAATGACCACGACCATTCCGCCAGGAGTGTACGACTGAGACGAATTATCAGGCATAAGTGTATAAGTCAACACCCACAAAAAAGCCAATGATAGATTGTTTAGTAAGAAAAATAACGTACAAGTTTACAATAAGTGCGGCCTTAAACTAGAACAGAAATGGTATTTAATCATAATAACTAGATCTAACCTGAACTAGGATAAACCTGTACATCAAGTCCCTTTTTTTTTTCAAAGCTCCCTTTTTAATGCATACATGGACAAAACTGCGTTCACTTTGTTTTACAGAAAAGGGCCTAAGAATATAAAACGAATGATACTATTTGTGACCCGGGAAAAGCACCAAGATCCTCATGCTTGCAACCAGTAAACCAACCAGATAATCAAGTATTTTATTTCTTCTTTTTAAATAATTGGCATTATCTTTTTTCTCCAACAATGTTTGTTTTCAAACCCCGAATTTCGTATCACGTTCTACTTTTATGTGTTTCTGTTTCCTGGTGAGTGTGTGAGGCCTTGAATCGTGTATTATGTTGTTTTTGGCTATTGTCCGAGTTCGGAGAGAAAGTGAAATTGTGACGAGGGGATTGATAATTGAAAGGGTCTTATTTTCTTTGTTAGGTGTGCAAACTTCAGGGCTTAGGAGAAAACTAACTACTAGAGGCTTTGCCCACGTCAATCGACTGGCCTGTTGGTCTAGTAGTTAGTGGCCCTGACTGCTATGCCGGAGGTCGTGGGTTCGATTCCCACCCAGGACAAATGTTTGTGTGATAAGCACGATATTTTGTTCTGTGTCTGGGTGTAATTTATCTATAATGTATGTATTTAGAAATATATAAGTATGTTTATCAGTTGTCTAGTACTCATAACACAAGCTCTGCTTAGCTTGGGACTAGACGGCGTTGTGTGACAGTTAAAAAAAAAAAATGCAGAAAATTATCTCAAGAAAAAGAAGTAGGAGTAGGCTAAAATGAAACAAAACAAAAGTATTTCGCACACTGTCTTCCGCGATTGAACGATATAGCATCCTAATAATATGCAGACTAGTTAAACTGGAGATATCTGCTACTTAAAGTCAATTTCACACTTTTTTTTTTTTAATTTATTTATTTAAGGAACTTTTAACAAATTGTTATATCAGTTCCATCCCTTACCCAAATACATCACAATTACAGAGTAACTAGTGAGTAAACTAAAATAGCATCTGGCAATTTCATACTTAAAGATGGTCCTTTTTCACTCGCCTATCGTCAACATCGAACATGGTTTAAAAGCTTGTTACTTCATCTAACGCAATCCAACGCGATGTTTGACGAAAAGGCAACGCGAAAAAAGAGAGATCTCGAGAGTGAAAACTCTTTTAGCATTTGGTAATTTCGTGATTTACTCGAATATTTTACAAAACTTGTTCCAAGAAATACATGATGTTTTTTTTTAAACCCTTAAAAGTTTTTGAATAAAATTGTCATCATTTAGAATCTTGATTAAATTTGCAAGACTTTTATTGTTATACTTTTTTGACGTTTTTTAATTTTTGAGTAAATTATGAAGTGTCAAATTTCATGCAAAATAGCAGATTTTCAGAGGTCTTTAATGGATTAGTTTTACGCAAATTTATAAATTGATTTCAATAGAATCCTAGATAATATCCACAAAATACTGTGTTACCAAAATATCTAATGAAAAATGTGTGATAACGTCATAATCGTGTAAGAGCGGTTGTATAAAAAACAGTGAAAATGTATGTCGAATTGCATCCCCTTAACGGATTATAAGCGCATGTATTCCGTATTCTAACAATAACATTATACAATGTTTACACAAATAAAGAATATCTTATCTTCATCTTTATAAACAGTATAAAATAAATAACTTCTACCCGGCAGTATGAAAATGAACCTTTACGATAGTCATAATAGGGGAAGGGGTTGCCTAGCCAGTAACCACATAAAAGGTCTAATTTTCAACGGCACCCACACCTTTCAAAGCGGATCGCAACAATGTAGCTAACGGTAGAAATGGGTACCTTTACCAAATTTAGAGCACCTATAGCTGTTGCAATTTAGCGTGGCAATAGTGGTTATTGACCGAACAAATAACTATGGATCTTTTTTCCAATACGAAAATCTTTTTCGACTTTCTTTCTTTATCATTAAATGCAATTTTAGTCTAATATTTGTATTACGTATAAAAGACTAAAAGCTGATTAGTCTTCAAGTAACGTTCAACGCAAGAGAAATAAAATCATATTAGCTTCAAACAGCGGTTTTGCTTGCATGAAAGTAACTTTCTACTATCCCAAGTGAACATACTACCGGGATCAAAAGTCAAAATCATATTTCAGGACAAGGTTTATGCGTGTGGCAAAATTCATCCAAATCGGTTCAGACATTTGAGCATGAAAGAGTAACAAGCAAACACACACACGTACATACAAACTTTCTCCAAGGTATATAATACTCACAGTAGGCGCGGACTTGCGGACGGCGAGCAATGGGTAGCTCACCATCCGACCGTCCGGTAACCGTCCGGATCGCGCGTACTGTTCCACGCGCGCCTTAAGGGTCGAAGCCTACTGGGGCCAAGGGTTTGTTTGTTTGAAAGGAAAACTCGGCCCTGAGACGAAGGCAAAGAAGGAACAGGAGTGGGTTTTTAGGCAGGAAAAGTCTGACACGCCCTCCCTATCAGCCCAAAAGCGGGCGATGATTGAATTTTAGATTTTTTTATATGTTTTTTTTTCATTGGATGATTTTCCCACCTACAAAAAAAAGGTATATAATACAAGCAATATAGGTATTCGTAAGAGTTAGAACCGCAACTGGGTCATACCTACGTCAAGTTATTCGCCTCTGTCCTCTGCCTAATCAGCAGTAGTAACCTATATAGTTATGGTTTGTAGGCATATTCTGCAAGCGGTTTTGCCCGCGTTGAAGTGAAAAATAATATTCCAAGGGAACGTATACTCCTGGAATAAAAATGATCTTATGTGCTATTCCAGGACTTGATCTACCCGTGTGCTATTTTCTCTAAATCTAAACAGCACGATAAGCGCATTGGTTGAGTGATTGGCTGCGTGTCGCGGGTTCAATTTCTGATTCCTATATTAATATGGAACAAATATTTATATGGCTTACTCTGTTACTCTCTGTTGTTGTTGTTCTCTTGTTGTTAGTTACTCTGGGTCTAGGTATCTTGTATTTGTGAGTTTATATGTTTATGAACGCACCCACGATAAAGGAGTGAGACAACGTTTAAAAAAAGTTTGATTACAGACATTTCCATTTTTTAAATGATGAATGCTGTGATTAATGTAGAGGGTCAATGACCTCTACTGACATATCAAACCGCATCAACTATAGTACTTTCCTGACAGATTAAAAAGAATTTTGACAACAAATAGAGCTGTATCACTGTTTACATTATGACATTATGAAAAAGAAAGAAAGAAAAACTGTTTATTCGCGCGAAATGACGCAATCTTAAAACTAGCAAACAAATATTGTCAATTGATAGGGAAGATATGCGTCACATC
Source organism: Mythimna impura (assembly GCA_905147345.3). Lineage (NCBI taxonomy): Eukaryota > Metazoa > Arthropoda > Insecta > Lepidoptera > Noctuidae > Mythimna > Mythimna impura. Next base: position 20,201,049 of record LR990367.1, on the reverse strand, counting down.
CGCGCAAAACAGCCGAACGCTCAGCATAAAGCTGTGGCCTCACGCATTATGCGATGAGCTCACAGCGCTGGTTTTCAGCGTGGGCCGGTGGCGGTGTCGACATAAAGACGCCCGAACGGTGCAACAAGATTTGGATAGAAAAAGGAAATAAAAAAATACATATTATGAATTATAAATTAAAAAGAAAAGAAAATTAAACTAAATAAAAAAAATAACGCTAATACGTGATTGGACGCGATCGCGATGCTGTTCGACAAAAGGATATGACCGAATGTGACGAAAGCTATGATGGTTTTGGAAATTCAAATAATTATTTTAAAGTACTATGATGGTTCATGTTTGTGACAATGTTTAAAGTATTTGTGACGGAATTTGAAATTAGATGAACTCAAGAGAAGCGAACACGGGGACAGGTAAGGTGGATCAAATTGTTCATCTTCAGTTGATCAAATTCACCTTCGGTTGATCAAATTATCACACTAATGTGATAACAGCCAAGTTTCAGTAGCATTATTTACTAATACACCATCATTGTGATCACAATCTAGGCCGAACACAGGGTAATAACATAAACAGGTAATAATTCAGACAGATAATCTTAATGAGATCGTTGTACCTACATCACAGAGGTAGCGAAGCTATAAACACGTGATAACATCTTGTTTTAGCTAGGAGTTATGTTAGTTTCTATATCTGACTGATCGTTATTGGCTGATGTTACCGCTAACGGCCAGTTACTGATAGACAGTTTGATGTAGTGCCAAATACTGCGATACAGAAATGGTTTGAATTGAAATGATCGTGATCGAATCAGGAATGAGGATATCCGCAGGAAAACCAAGGTCACCGACTTAGCACGAAGAATCGCCAACTTAAGTGGCAATGGGCAGGGCACATTGCTCGCAGAATGGATGGCCGTTGGGGCCAAAAGGTTTTGGAATGGCGACCACGTAGCGGAAGACGTAGCGTTGGAAGGCCTCTTACAAGATGGACCGATGACTTGGTAACGGTTGCGGGAGTCCGATGGATGCGAGACGCACAGGACTGTTCATTGTGGCGACACTTGGGGGAGGCCTATGTCCAGCAGTGGACGTCTTTCGGCTGAAATGATGATGATGTTGATGATTTTATGGACTAAGAATGCGTTTTTCGGAAGAAGCCAATAAATTATTTTATCTAACAAATTAACACATCAAAAGTTTATGAGGTTTTTCAAAACTAGGGCCCATCATTTCAGCCAAGATTTCAGTCACTGTTAGACATAGGCCTTCACCAAGTGTAGTCACAACGACCGGTCTTATACGTCTCACATCCATCGGATTCTTTTTTTTTTATATTCCACAAATTCCACACAACGCCATCTAGTCCCAAACTAAGCAGAGCTTGTGCTAAGAGTAGGTACTAGACAACTAATAAACATACGTATATATTTCTAAATACATACATTATTATAGAGAAATTACACCCAGGACACAGAAAAAATTATCGTGCTCATCACACAAACATTTGTCCTGGGTGGGAATCGAACCCACGACCTCCGACATAGCAGTTAGGGCCACTGACCACTAGACCAATAGGCCAGTCAAATTGATTCCTCCCGCGACTCTCGCTAGATCTTCGATCAACCTCGTGGGAGGCCTTCCAACTCTACGTCGCCAGTACGTGGTCGCTACTTCAGAACCGCCCTATCTATTGTCAAATCTGACACAGGTAGTTTTAGATCCACCAATAACGAGACATACTTATTTACTTCTAATATTTCATGTGAATTTTTTTTTTATTCCATATTATATAGGGTGACTGATAATTAGTGACCGATACTTAAACACGTGATTGTACTCATGATTACAAACAACTTTCCTAAAGAAACTTTTTTTAAAGACTCACTAGTTTTATCACAATACAAAAAATCTGCTGTTTGAATCTAAGGCTGTTTGTAAAACGCGCGCGCCTGCGACCGGCGACCGATCAGCGGTTTTTAGCCGCGTGACGCCGCCGTACCTACAATAGTGATAGAACACCCGCGGCTTGCAAACCCAGCGGTGTACGTAATCAGTGTATGTACCGGCTTCAAACAGCTGTTTTGTTATTGTAATAAAACTAATGAAAATATAAAAAAAGTTTCTTTGGGAAAGTTGTTTGTAATCATGAGTACAATTACGTGTTTGAGTATCGGTCACTTATTACCAGTCACCCTATATGATCCTAAGCGATGATTTGTTCGACGATGGAGCACGTTTGTTTAGAATTAGTCTCTTGACTTAAAGACTCCCAGGCTGTAGCTATCAGCAAACAAAAATTCCAGCAGGGATTTTCAGTCTTTAGCTTAGTTCCCAAAATGTTTTGTACGTATGGATAGAAGGTCCATGTGGTGCATCATACTTCTAGTGGCCTGATGATGGAAAGGGCTTGGTGAAATTAAATTGTGCGTATCCGACGTCATCATCATCATCATCATTTCAGCCGATAGACGTCCACTGCTGGACATAGGCCTCCCCCAAACGTCGCCACAACGAACGATCCTGTGCGTCTCGCATCTATCGGATTTCCGCAACCTTCACCAAGTCATCGGTCCACCTTGTAGGGGGCCTTCCCACACTGCGTCTTCGGGTACGCGGTCGCCACTCCAGAACCTTTCGGCCCCAACGGCCATCCGTTCTGCGAGCAATGTGTCCTGCCCATTGCCACTTTAGTTTGGCGATTCTTCGCGCTGTATCCGACGTACAATCACCTAAATGGGCGATAGAAAACCGACAGGTCTCGACCGATGCTAAAAAATTTGAAGTTTTGACTCGCAGATTGCTTTATTGCCGATAATTTTCTTGACTCGTTTCTTAATCGGCTCAAAGGCATCACGTTTTGATTTTGTTTATTTGGTATAAATATGTTTACAAGAGTAGAAGAAAAACAAAGAAACGATGCATGGATTCTTTGCAAGACGATATTGTTGTAGAAAGGTGGTAATTATTAAGATGTTAACGATTAGAGATGGATGGAAAGATACTCTTTGTATATTGTGATAAGGGTTGGAAGATCACGAAAGTGATTACGGCAGATGAAAAAGCGTTTGAAGGTAAAATAGCGTCCAGATTTATTTCAAAGGACCGGATAGCAATTTAGAAAGTTATGATTGGCATTTGGCAGGTCATAATTTTGGTTTTTGGGAACAGGACATAAGACGAATTTCATTGACATTTAAAAACAAAAAATAATGTGGCCTACCTGGGTATCTCAGAAAAAAAAATCTTGAGCAACCGAAGGATCACGGGTGGTTTTAGTCACTAAACTCTGACACTTTCTCTTGCTCCATCTTGAGCAGGAGAAGGTATTTGATGATTTACAACCTACAAAAATAATTTGGCACTGGATGATGACTCATCGTGCGTCATATAAATATATTAAATAGTTTTGTCGCTTTTTTTTCTGTATGTTTAATTTGTTTGTGTATGTGTAATATGTTTGTGTAAATGTAATTTGTTTGTGTATGTGTAATTTGTTTCTGTATGTGTAAGTTGTTTCTGTATGTGTAATTTATTTCTGTATGTTTAATTTTTTTGCATATGTGTAATATGTTTGTGTAAATGTAATTTGTTTCTGTATGTGTAATTTATTTCTGTATGTGTAAGTTGTTTCTGTATGTGCAGTGTTTGATGGACTCTGATTGTCCGAAATAAAAATTTACTATTATTATCCGTTCGAGCATGAAGAACAAACATACCTACACATACACATGAACTGACAAACTTTCAGCTTTATAATATTAATCACACTAAAAGGATTCAATTTCGGATCAATTCAGGATGGATAAACACATCGGATCAATTCAGTATAAAATGGCAACAGGTCACTGGATCAACTTGTGATCCACGGATGCCCCCCAAGTTTAAAGGTAAAATATACAAGTCCGTGATGAGTCCTGTCATACTGTATGGATTAGAATGTTTAGCTGTGAAAAAGACGAATGAAAAAATATTGCATGTAGCGCAGATGAGAATGTTGAGATGGGTGTGTGCTGTGTCGAAAACAGATAAAGCGAGAAATGATTATATTAGAGGAAGTTTAAAAGTGACGTCAGTGACTGAAAAGTTGAAGGGGAATCTCTTGGAGGAAGTCTTGGTATGGTCATGTAAAGACATGATGAAACGCATGTTACTAAAGGAGTTATGACTATACATGTGGATGGGTGGAGAGGGAGAGGGAGGCCAAAGAAAAGATGGATGGATTGTTTGAAGAGTGATATGAAAGAAAACGAAGTTAGTGATAGCATGACGGGTGCCAGGACTGAAAATGGAAAAGAAAAAAACGTGTTGCGCCATCCCCAAATAACACGGGCAGGAAGATGGTGGTGATGAAAATAATTCAATTTGTTAACGCGTCACACAGGAGTTATAGATACGTGACCAATTCAATTTCAAACCTAGCCACATCTTACAATCCAATCACCTGATACAGTCAACAACACATTAAACGTTGTGTGCTATGTCGGACAAAGTGGCAATCTCACGAGATTCTACGATGATTGTGTTGATAACTGTACAAAAGTTCAGGTACGTCTAAGCTACTGGAGATATTAAGTGTTTACGATGTTTTTTATACTATACTAGTAATCTGCCCCAGCTTCGTATGGAAGTAATCTTTATACATAAACTTTTCTCGTTATCGTTCTTTCTATTAGTGAACATGCCATTTTCTTTTAGGTGGGAATTTTTCTTTTTCTTCCTGACTGACTTAAAACCACTCCTATGTTTCTTTTTTGCCTTGCGTTACAGGGCCCCGGGTTTTCCTTTCAGAACCAAGTCCATGGCCCCAGTAGGCTTCAGCCTTTCTGGACCTCTACGGTTTTGCTGATATCTCCTTGAGGCGCGCGTGGAACACTACTCGCCATTGACCATTCGGCCTCGGTCTGGACAGTTACCGGACGGCCAGACGGCAAGCTACCTATTGTTTGCCGTCCGCAAGCCCACGCCTACGGTGGCTGGAAATCGGAATCTGAAATCGGCGTGAGGGCCATTGCCTCGCGCGTGCGGCCGCCTCCTTTGCTAGCATTACTGCTTCGCTCCGGTCCAATTGAATATGGCATCAAAGTCTGTTGAGTGGTTTAAGGAAAATTAGACGTGGAAAGTGACTTTGTTTTATACCTACCTACTATGAATTGACTGAAAAAATGAATATGACCACGAAAGTCCACTGGAAGCAAGAAGAACAGAATTGGTTCAATTAGCATCTCTAAGAAGATACCATGTCCAGCAGTGGGTGCTTTACAGCTGAAGTAATGATGATGGTAATGACTGGTCATTTGTAAATACGCTTGGGTATCAACAAAGACCAGTTAAAAATCACATATCACTCATTTGCACTCACTTCACTTAAATCACGTGAACACAGACATTAAAATTATTTCAATAAATACATCTTACTAAAAATTAAAAGTACATAGTTTGGTGCTAAAAATGGTAACATAAATAACATGAAATAAAGACTGTAAAAAGAAATTATTATGACTAAGAAGTACCTTAATCCCTGAAGTTAATTGCTAAAGCCCACAATGAGACAATACAGTCGTATCGTACTCGTGACGTGTGCGCTAAATTAGCTGTTACCTTTTCGGACAATCGAAGAGCAATTAGATCCTCCGGTATGTAGCGTTAGCAAAAAAAAGTGTGATAAATTCCTTGAAAAATAAGACGATGTGTTAACCAATGAATTTGTACGGTGAGATTTTGAACATTCTTTAAATGTTAAAAATATATTTTTATGTGCATTCTGACAGCAGTATCACTGCCAAGCATTTCACGTTTTGATTATGTTGTCAATATTACAAAGAGATATCAAGATATTATGACATAGTATTATACGTTGTGACATATAAAAGTATCTGTGTAGTTTTGTTGTTGTGTTGCACCAGTTTTTTAGGTAATTTCTATTCCTGAGACTAAAGAAATGTCGACACAAACTCATAAGTAACGATTTTTAAGGTCAAAACTATACAAGACTAGTTTTACAACATGGTGTACCGAAATAGAAAACTCTCAAACTTCTCTTGAACCAAAATAATATTCGAACTTACATAATTACAAAACTTTCTCGCCAACTATTCTGCTACCACTACCTGCAATTGATACATCCACACGGCTAATTGAGGGTAGGCAAAGAAAAATCGATTACATCTCCCATTTGGGGGTAATTTAGATCCTTTATACGGAGTTCTGTTGGCGTAATACTGGCTGGTTGAAAGTCAGTGAGTGGAATATGGAGCCGACCGCGACGGTTCGAATTTTGAACATGGCCGCCATATTCGTAGTTCTTTGTGGTGGGGGTTAAGTGATATGAACGTTTGGATGCTTTTGTTGCTGACGGTACACCGGGTTGTGTGTCGTTTTTAACCAATGCGAGTTAGAACACCTTGCCTGTTACACTTTTCCGCACTAGTGCGAAAAACAGTAAATTGCGTGCCTAAAAGCGGTAGGGATAAGAGCGGGTTTACGAGTAAGTGTATTGAAAAATAAGTTTATTGTTTTAGTAGATTACATGTGCTAACTACTGACAGTTTAACTGTCTTCCAATGGTCAAAGGGCTGTGATTCATTATGGAAATAAAAACATCCATTTTGTTTGCAATCTATAATTAATTTTTAAGCTATTTCCAACCTACTTAAAAGCAACGTCAGTGGCGTTAATTAAGTCAACAAAAGAATTTGGAATTAACGCATAGATTTTTTGATGCATCTCAAATAAGTTCTACCTATCTTGGTGGAGCGAGAGGAAGTGTCAGACTTTTACTGATTAAAACTCACCTGTGTTCCTTCAGTTGCCTTCAAATTTGTCCAATTTCTTGCAATACGACAATAAGACGTGACGTCACAATATGGCAACCGATCCTATTCTTATTTGGAACGCATTGTACTTAAAGTTATCACAGACGTGACAAATTACAGTAATATCATGACAAGATGTCAAACACAAAAGCGTGCAACCTGTCACATCAGTATTCAACTCCGTAACAAATAATGACAGCTTATTACTAACCTAACGTTTAACATAAGTTAGTAATTGTCCTAGCAGTTAGATTACTACACGCAAAACCATCATTAATAATTAATATTTACTACCCATATTATGGTAATTATTAGAATAATTTACACGAAAGAAATGCTTGAAGTTTACTCGCTTTTATTTGCTGTGGTTTGCATACATTGAGTTCATAACTGTAACTACATTTTACAGAAACTATTTTCTGCGAACAAAAGGTATATAATTATATGTGTAATTCTTCCAACCAAATATCGTTTATGGTGGCCAATTTCAACGTAGATATACGACGAACGGCGAGATCCACCCTTACGTTGTTGAAGGTTTCCACGGTCCGGACTAAGCGTTTCGCCTCGTCGTTTATACCACGTACATCGAAGTACTGGAACAGTTTGCCTACTGCGGTCTTCCCATCCGATTATAATTTGGGTGTCTTCAAGGCTAGAGTGAATAGGCTCTTAATAAACTAGTGCGCCTCACCATCAACGATTGCATCACTGCTTACCATCAGGTGGGATCGCAGTCAAGCACTAGTTTATATAAAAAAAAGATATATTGTAAAAACATGAGCGCTTACAGGTGCACTCACTGTTCCTTTTTTTTTTAATGACGGAAACTAATGTTTGAACTGCGATCCCACCTGATGGAAAGCAGTGATGCAATCTTTGATGGTGAAGCGCGCTAATTTATTAAGAGCCTATTCACTCTCGCCTTGAAAACACTTAAATTATAAACGGACGGGAAGACAGACATGACACGACGGGAGATCAGGTCGTCGATCGCTCAACAAACCATGCCATCAATTCTTTCAATTCTGTATTGTATAACAAAACATAACAAAGGAGATAATGATTAGACACTTCAGGTACAAAGGCGAGCTAAACTCAACAGTGAGTTTTCTCACAGCAAACCTTTTAGATGATCGATTGCAGATGGTCGATGGGGACGAAAGGTTCTGGAATGGTGATCACGTACCGGAAGACGCAGCGTTGGAAGGCCTCCCACAAGGTGGACCGATGACCTGGTGAGGGTCGCGGGAATCCAATGGATGCGAGACGCACAGGACCGGTCATTGTGGCGACATTTGGGGGAGGCCTATGTCCAACAGTGTACGTCTTTCGGATGAAATGATGATGATGATGATGATGAAACCTTTTAGTGATACAGAGAGATTACATCAGTAACTTCAGTTTTCAAAATCTAAACTCATATGTTCTCATCAGGTTATCGAGTCACCTTGTGAAGACCTAGGTGGTAACCGTAACAAATGACAGACATAATACATTAGCGTAATTAACATTGAATAGGTTGACATTCAAGGACTTAATTCCTCAGCTAACTGACACACTAACCAGTTAGAAATACAGACTTATCTAAGGTGATATTATTAAGAAGTAAAGGCGATTGTCTGGAGGTTCCAATCTGAACACATTTTTTAGATAAGTAAAGTGTTGTTTCATAAATCCCGACTTCCCGTCGTGTTCATGATTACGAGATTTTAGAGGAGATATAATAGTATCAGTTCTATGTTACCTATACGTTTTTTTATTATTGTTAGGCTCGCGTTTGACCACTATCACACCTAATGGTAAGCGATGATGTGGCCGACGATGCAGCACGCTTGCCTGGAAGTAACCTATTCACTCTTGACTTAAATACCTCTAGGTTGTATTGGTAAACACAGACTCAGGCGGGGAATTCCACTCCTTAGCTGTTCGCATAATGAATATGTTCGCAAAACGCTCTGTACGTATGGGTGGGATGTCCACCATGTACCGATGGCGCAACGCCATACGTCTACTTCCACGAACTTCATGTAAATATTCTCTACATCTATTCTGACCTGGTTATTGAGGGTGCAAACGAGTTTCAAAATCCTCCCCTATTACATTCAGCCCTCTACTTGATCCATGGTAAAAAAAAATCCAACCATATTCCGAGTTTTCAACTAGTACACGAAAACCTCGTGTTCTCATTGTTGGCTTACCACTTTTTCCAAGTCGGTAACACGTCGCCGATAGCAAAGCCGTTAATCCTTGGCTCTATGGAGTTGGGGATCGCAGTTCGGAACTGAAAGCCTGGGTTAACCCGATACGTGACTCGGTCGTGAGTTGTCGTCGCGTGATCGTGTCGGTAGGTATAAATGAGATTTTTTTTTCTTTGTTCTTGTCGGATGTAGGTTTGGAAGTAAGCTGTTCTTAGGAGTGAAATAATTTGTTAGTGGTAGCCAGCGTCATTCATCTGCAGGGTAAAAAAAAAACTATGTTTTTTACTCTTCTTGTCTTAATGTCTCTGTAAATCCATTGAAGCCAATTTATTTGGTAATGTTTTTAACATAAAACTGAAATAATTCACACCCTTATGCACCCCAATTACAATATTAACTTAACAATCATATTTTAAGCACTCAAATTTTATTTAATATGCAGTGTTAGCCTATCAATAATAAAAAAACTGGGCAAGTGCGAGCAGGACTCGCGCACTGAGGTTTCTGTACAAACTTACCTTTGAAAACAGTTCAATTACCGAATCGGGTTACGAAGATTTTTCCGAATCGCAAAAAAAGTTTTTTTTTTTTTGTTTCAGATTATTTTCTATACTTGTGCCATGAGACCTTGTTTCATGCCAAGTTTCAGGATTTTAGGTCAATGGGAAGTACCCTATGAATTTTGATTCCCTTGAGAGTGTCGCAATTCACGTTTTTTGCGACATAAACCGAAGTATATTTTTTTCTCGTTAAGTTTTCTCGTTTCTTACAAGTTTGATTTTTTTACAGCTTCAAGAGTCTGCAGACCTAAGTATATGGTTTTAATTTCAAATCGATACCTCCACGTGTTTTCAAAATAAAGGGTCTTGAGAGACAGACAGACAGACAGACGGACGGACAACAAAGTGATCCTATAATTTTTCCTTTTGAGGCACGGAACCCTAAAAAGGTATGTGACGACAGTATACACCAGATTGTACCCAAAAGCACAATAAAAAAAATTACACACACCTATTCATACATGATACAAAACCTTAACCTTTAAAATATTAGCGTAATTATAAATTATGGTAGCTGATAGCCTCTGTTGAACCCAGGCACATTAGATCTACTACTATAATTATCGTGGAAACAAACAAATAGAAACAGTTTAGATTGTAACATGCAATACTATAATTTATATTGTACATTTCATTGTAGGAATGTTAATTAGCGGTACTTTGCGTAGCATTAAACACAATGATTATTAAAATAGATTTTATCAAGGCAACTGTGTGGTTTGTAGCGATTAGGATGTTATGCGAAGCGTAAGAGGTGGCAGCACTCATGAGGGAACGGACATTCTCACGCCTCAGCTGCTCAGATCCCGAACCTGATTTCCAGCCACCGAAGGCGTGGGGTTGCAGATGATGAGCAATGAGTAGCTCGCCGTTCGGACCGAGCCCGAGTCATCAACGGTGCTTGATCACGCGCGCCTCAAAGAGATTTAGCATAACCGTAGGGTCCAGCAGGACCGAAGACTAGTGGGGCCATAGGTTGTCTTTCGAAAGGGAAACCCAGGGTCCTAGAACGCAAGACAAAGGAGGAACATTATGTGTGGTTTGGTGGTGATCTCCTTCTCTCCAAGTCATTGGATGATAACCTTAAAAACAAGCCATTAGATAATTATGCCAATTCAATGGATTTCAAAGTACTGATCAAGAATGTGGTTGATAAATCTGTTGGAGTTTTTGGCAGGATTGTAGAATGAAGTTCTGAAGCTGTTTTATTAAAAAAAAAATATATATGTAACCAAGATTTTTGTAACTCATAACCTGATTTAAAAGAGTGTTCATGGAGTTTCTTGCACGTTCTTCTCCATAGAGATCTCCTCTTTGGACGTTCCAACTTAGCTTCACTTTTTTTGACTGACCGACAGTTTGACAATTCAAAAGTGCTTGTTAATGGTCTATTTGAAATAAAGTTTCTGACTTCTGATAATAATAAGTCAAATTGATTCCTAATTATTCATGTTTTTTTTTAAATTATAAATTCTTTAATTATTTCGTACTAAGTATTATCATTTTAATAAAAACGCTTAACTAATTAAAACTATATATACACTAAAGGCAAAAACTACTAGCTAAAATATGGCGTCATAAAATTCCTCCGCATCGCTGTCGACTGGAAGTGTGCCCAAAAGGCTGGCAGCATTGCCACGTTGTATGGCAATGCTTAATCTCTGACCGAGGTAAAAGCTAGCCCTTGGGTCACGCGAAGTGTCAACTAAGCGTTTGGATAATTCTTTGAAAAGCTTATGAGCACTCGAACCCCACGGCCCAAGAGTTTCAACCCCAAACGGCTCAAAAATATAACTACCGACGAGGTTGTTATATTTCCGCCGCTTGAGGTTCTCCGCAGCCGCAGCGGCAGCACCAGCACAGCACGAAGAGCTAGGAAGATGGGATGGCGCAAGAGTGTCGACACAGGTAGCGTCCCACACTAAAGGCCTACCCATCTTCCACGGAAATAAAGACATACCGTCCGGTCTCTTACCATCGTCGCGTGCCAGGCCATGAGGTTCCAAAACAGCCGGAACGCCGACGGTGACAAGGGCTCGTCGGATGATGTCGTTAATATTCGCGTGCCGTGTTATCCGTCTTGCGCTTCGACTGCATGACAGGCCGTGGTGACCAAGGCTGTTGACAACTTCGCCACAGTGGCAGCGATGAGGAGAACAGCAAGGAGCGCCTAGGCGTAGGGCAACAGCTAGGCGGAAAGTAGTATCGTCGAATAAGGTGCCAATATTCGACGACGGCAGTGCGTGAAGCCAAAGACCTGACTCCCAATTTCCCACAGCTAGGAGGCGCGCACGCTCCGCAGTAGTAGCAGATGTATGGATTAGGTTTTTCTGGACTACTTTGCAGAGCGGTTCATCCCACCGTCTCTGGGAGGTTGGGTCGTCAGGCGGATTTGTATTCGGGCAAGCGATTCTCCAGGCATCCATAGCCTCGGTGAAGCACGGCACTTCAAAAGGAATCAGTGTGGAAGTTAGTATGTTCCTGATTAATTTATCAGTGCTGTGAACCGAAGATATGAATGCCGGTAAACTAATACTGGTAATTTTGCGAATTATTCATGTGTATTTTTATGTTTATCTAGAACATTACTGATACCTATTTCGGAAAACACAAACTCATTGATCCGTTGTCAATCGTAGATGTTTGACAGTCATTACAGGTCAGGCCAGACGCCAGAAATTCTGACCATCAGTCTATCCAAGAAGTATCATATTGCCCAGTTACAGGTTGTTGAGGTCTGATAGGCAGTCGCTCCATATAACGGAAGATGACTAAACCAGATTTCAAAGTACTGATCAACAGATAGCTACAACTTAGGGGTCTTTAAGTCAAGAGTGAATAGGCTACTTCTAGGCAAGCGTGCTCCATCGTCGACCACATCATCGCTTACCATCAGGTGAGATGGTGGTCAAACGCGAGCCTATCATTAATAAAAAATAAAAAAAATCAAGAACATAGCCAATAAATCTTTTGGAATATTTTGCGGAATTTTGTCGAGTGAAATTCAGTGGTTGATCAAATTGATTTCTATAGTTGTTGTGATGTAAAATTGGAATAGTTTTGTATCTCAAGTAACTATCTAACTTGACAATATGTGGAATCATTGAAATACATGCGATCAGTAAAATTCTGAGAATTTTGTTGTAGTATTGACTACCTCGGCAAAACCGTGAAGACTGAGTCGATACATTCATCATCATCATCATCATCATTTCAGCCGAAAGACGTCCACTGCTGGACAAAGGACTCCCCCAAGTGTCGCTACAATGAACGGTCCTGTGCGTCTCGCATCCATTGGACTCCCGCAACCGTTACCAAGTCATCGGTCCACCTTGTAGGAGGCCTTCCAACGCTACGTCTTCCGGTACGCGGTCGCCATTACAGAACCTTTCGGTCCCAACGGCCATCCGTTCTGCGAGCAATGTGCCCTGTCGATTGCCATATAAGTTTGGCGATTCTTCGTGCTATGTCGGTACATTTACTCCAAATAGTGCAAGTTCATTACATCTGCAGTCTTATGGAAATCGAAATAACTATTTGAAAAAGTAAATAGTTTTTAAACCAAAAAACTTTATTTTTTTTTATTAATGATAGGCTCGCGTTTGACCACCATCTCACCTGATGGTAAGCGATGATGTGGTCGACGATGGAGCACGCTTGCCTAGAAGTAGCCTATTCACTCTTGACTTAAAGACCCCTAAGTTGTAGCTATCAGGAAACACAGACTCCGGCAAGGAATTCCACTCCTTGGCTGTACGCACAATAAATGTGTTCTTAAAACGTTTTGTGCGTATGGGTGGGATGTCCACCATGTACCGGTGGCGCAACGCCGTACGTCTAGTGGTCCGATGATGGAACGGACTTGGCGGAATTAGATTGTGCAATTCCAGTGCACACTCCCCGAAATGTAAACGATAGAAAACCGACAGGCCAGCAACTCGGCGGCGATGTTCAAGGCTTTGGAGCTTCGACTCAACAAGTGCAGCATAGTGGTAATTTTAAAAAGATTTTTTTTTCATACGCACAGATTTTTGTCCATCGAAAAATGGAATGAGACTGCAGCGAGATAAAGATAGTTGCTCTAGTGACAAAGAATTTAATAGTATTATATATATATTATTTATTTCTATTTATAAATACTTTATTGTACATCTCATAATATCATAGAATAAACATTTATAAAAGCAAATATACAATGGGCGGTTTTATCGCATAGAATAATCTCTTACAGACAACCTATAGATCAGGGAAGCACAGACTTATTGAGACTATCGGCCATTTGAGCAAATGATAAACTAATGCTGGACCACCAGCAAAAAATAGAAACAAAAATAGACAAAAATTTAAATAAAAAAATAAAATATTAATTTGAAGCTGCATTGTGTTCACAATCTCTTTTATATTTGGCTGAAATTTACTTGTAGCTACACGTAAAATTACTTCCAGACTTTCATTTGCAAGGCGGTTTAAATTTTTTGTTTTTTTATTATTCAATACGGAAAAAATTTGTTCACATATACAAGTAAAACTAAATAAGCTGGCGCATTTCAGGGCATTTGTGCGCAACTCTTTGTACATAGTTTTATTTTATCAATGCAGCGGTCAAAGTTCAGCAAGTCCCCTTCATTGAATTTGTTGCGAAAATCTTGATCGTTTTGAATATCGATTAATTCTAACTGCATTCATGCAACTCTGGTGCAGTTTCAGCTGAAATGGTGAAAGGATTGCTAAATATGTCCAATAAAAGTTTAACTTTTTGAAACTCAGGAACTCGTTCACGAAGATTGTAATAAAATATCTAACTTTTCGACAAATCTAAGATTAACCGCATGTTTATTGAACTTTTCAGGCATTTTCTTGTAATTTTGAAAATTATTGTAATTGCCCGAATTTATTTGTGATCTGAAAAGAGCTAGCTTACTGGCGGGCCACTGACATATTGCCGGGGGGCGGCATGCGACCCGCGGGCCGCGGTCTGTGCATCTCTGCTATAGATGGACTGAACAAAAGGAAATTTAGAGCTTTCAAATCCAAACTCACAATACTAAATTATTGAGAAAGGGAGAAGAAATATTAAATTTAAAGGTAGTTAATGCTCCTTCTCGTTTTTTATGGGTAATGGATTTCACAAACAGCTCGAATAGTGAAAACTTTGATAAAGCAACAAATACGTATTAGAAATCTAATCTTTTTTAGAAAAGGGAAACTACTATGTTCGTCTAACATTTTCGCTGAAAAAGCCACAAATCAAGACGTAATCTTAAAATTCTATCAAACCATTACAGCGACTTCCTATACCGCCACAAATTCACGCAAACCCGACTATTAATCATAAAAGTTCTGTTATTAAATACAGTTCAACGTTATTGAGATTTTGAACCTGTGAACATATCCATTTTTCTTGGGTTCCGTACCTCAAACAGCAAAAACGGAACCCTTATAGGATCACTTTGTTTTCCGTCTGTCTGTCAAGACCGTTTATTTCAAGATCGCGCAAGAGGCATTGAGTTGAAATTAAAACCATGTACTCAAGTCTGTGGTCTCTTGAAGATGTGAAAAAATCAAACTTCTAAGTTAACGAAAACAAAAGATAAGGCCGATTATGTTGCAAAAAACGTATATTTCGACACTCTCCAGGAAATCAAAATTCATAGGGTACTTCGTGTTGATCCATAATCCTGAAATTTGGTATAATGCAAGGTCTTATAGCACAGTTATAGGAATAAATCTGAAAACAGTAAATTTGATGTTACGTCACAAAAAAATAAATGTGATTCGGAAAAATCTTCGAGACTTTATTTGGGAATTGAACTATTTACATAGATAAGTTTATACGGAACCCTCAGTGAGCGAGTCCGACTCGCACTTGTCCAGTTTTTTTTATTATAATTATAAAAACTGGACAAGTGCGAGTCGGAGTTAGTTATCTCTCTCGGAGTAGTTTAGAGTCGAGTTTTGACCACGTGATTGAGCGTTGAGATGACGTCAGAATAAAGCAATTGAAGGCGTGGCCTACTCGAGGCGTTCGACGCAAACGAAACGGTCATAACTTGGCTAGAGGGGCTGTCTCAGTAAAGCTTTAATTTGTACAGTTAAAAACCAGAAATCTTACCTGGTACCTTACCACAAAGGTAATATCAACATAAATCCATCTGAAATTATCGCATAATTCATGAAAAAACATTATCACAAACAACCATAAAAAAATAAATGGAAACCCAAATCTAAATTACAAAACCACTGGTCTGACGGCGACAAATCACAAAAATCTTAATAAAAAATTACTTAGTTTGTAAACTTAATTAAATCCCTTATCAAGCTGTATCGAGATAAGGAGAAAAGTTGAAATTAAATTACACTCCCCGATTTAGGGGAGCTGTAGAAATTAATCTTTCTTTATCTCTGATTAATATGAATTTTGGGAAGACATTTTTTTATATCGTAATGGGATGCTGCAGATGAAATGTTTTGGTCCTGTAAGTTTAGTTTTTATCTTCCCCTTTGGTAATAGTGACTGCGCGGTATTTTTTCGTCCTACATACCACAGTGTTTCAAGACAAAAGCCGTGTTGCCAGTGATGACATATGGCATTGAAACGTAGTCGCTTACAATAGGCCTCATCAGAAGACTTACAGTCACCTAAACGGCAATGAAAAGAGCTATGCTCGGGGTTTCCTGGCGTGATCGCATTAGGAATGAAGATATCTTCAGGAGAAGGCCAAGGCCACCAACATAGCCCGAAGAATCACCAAACTTATGTGGCAGTGGCAAGGCACATTGCTCGTAGAACGGATGCTCGTTGGGGCCGAAAGGTTCTAGAGTGGCGACAGCGCACCGGAAAACGCAGGAAGATCTCCCGCAAGGTGGACCGATGGCCTGGTGAGAGTCTGCGGAAATGCGATGAATGCCAGACGCACAGGACCGTTCGTTGTGGCGGCACTTGGGTGAGGCCTATGTCAAACAGTGGACGTCTTTCGGCTGAAATGATGATGATGATGAATAGTGTTTTATACGCACATCCTCAAAAAGTCTGTACTTCCCACAGCTATATAAGGCAAGACTCAAAGATTTTAGATCAAAGCGTTTATTTCAAATAAACCATTTACAGACATTTTGAATTGTCAAGAAGTCAATTAGAAAAATTATGCAAATTCCATATCTCTATGGAGAAGAATGTGCCAGAAACTCCATGGCTCAGCTAACAAATATTTTAAGAGTAATGGAGGAATTGCTAATTACCTACTGGAAATTCGAGAAGATTTCGAAGAAATTGCTCATTGTGTATTGCTCATATAATATTTAGTGTAAGCTAAATATTTCTGCAAGAAAAATATACAGACCGTATTTTTACAGGTTATTTTTTCATTACACTTTTTTGAAGAATTGTGATTTCAATAATTATGATTGAGTTATTTTTAAATCATTCTAGTTATCTCCGTTAATTATCAAGATATCTGTGTAATAAACCACCAAATTAATAATGCAAACATTTCGTCAAAAATATCAATGCAAACCAAATAAAATAAAAATGATCCCCTCAGGAAAAGTCACCCTTAAAAAATTTAATAAATCCCAAAAATTTTCACATTCAATCGAACAGAAATCCTGATAATATACTTAATTGAATAATTCCCCAAGACTTTTGTCTAATAATCCCATTAATTTCCCCATCTTCCCCCAATTACCCCGGGGGTGGTAAAAGAATATTCGACAGATTCCGTTGCCAACTAACTCCGAGACGAATTATGAGTAATCTCGGATATTTAGCTGAGACAATTGGCTGTAGGTTACGCCGAAGTGTAATAAAATTAATTAATTATTAGTGCAGGCTCAAATGTGATTGGGCGGGTCATGTCAGCCGCATGCATAATGACCGCTGGGCAAATGTCGCCATGCATGGAGTTCCTGCAGAGGGAAAGCACCGTCGAGGCTGACCTAGAAAGAAGTAGCGAGAAGTTCTAGACGCATACTACGAGGTCTGGTTCAAGACGGCACAGGAGAAGAATGTCTGGAAGGACTTGGGGGAGGCCTTTGTCTAGCAGTGGGACAGTAATGGCTAGAAAAAACATTATCATGTGCTTGTTTTTTTTTCTGAATTTTTATTTTCTCCGGGTTTTTTGGATTAACCAAACAACAATATGATAATAAAAACACTTTAATAAATGAAATTGTTAGGGTTCAAGAACTATAACTGCATTAACTCATTGCATTTTTACTTCGAAGGAATAATAGACTACTAATAATTCGGCTATAACAACAGTCCAAGATAAAAATCCGCACTCAAACTGCATTAATCAACGTTCCTGCTACTTCTTACACGAATAGGATTAACAACGTCTTTAAACTAAAATATAAAACCCGCACAAAGATAAACACATTTTCTTATCTTCATTCCTGTGAAAGAAATCCAATTTCCGACCTAGTCTTCTCCTTTGGCCAGCTTCTTAGTGATTACAGCGAACAAGATTATTTTTACAAAAATTCCCTGAGTTTTATAAAATACTTGATACGCTTCGGTGTAAGTAGCTGCCTGAACAATACAGTTGAAAGAAGACACAACTTAGCAACGGAGAATTAAAAAGTTTTTGATTTTTTGTGTCTCTTACACAGAGACAGTTTTTTGTATAGTCTTTACGATTTCTGTTTGCCTGGTACCATGGTTGCTATGATTAAAATACGTTCTTTGTTTTAAGCTGAGAAATACTTTGATAAAATGTATTTTAAATGATTTCTGAGTATTCGGAATTGGATATAAGAAAGTTACCATTGATTTTTAGAAAACATTTTTAATAAACCTAAAGTGTTTTGGAAATTGAGTAGGTACTAGACTCATTTTTTATTATTATTTGTATCAAAAATATTTATTTTTAGTTTTATTTGTTATTAAGTACAACATTTTGTAAATACAAACATAGGCAAGTTCCCATATTTTGTTGAACGTGAAACCAATAAAGACTTCCACAGATAAATGGAATGTGACTCTCTACCATGGAATGATTATTTTTCGCAGATTTTTTTTTTATTTCTTGGCTAAATGACGACACGAGTAGCACAGTGGGTGAACGATCGGCTGCTATGCTGCCTGTAGCGGGTTCAATTAGTACAAGGAAAAATATATGTATGGGCTAGAGTTCAAAATACAGGAGTAAATCATAGTGTAGAGGAACGCTAGTTAAAAAAAAATCTATGTAGCGAATTGTCGCATCGTTGTCGCATTGTCGCATTGTACCGGTCTGCGAAAATTGTAAGCGTTTACCAAGAACCATTATAAAAAGGCTTTTTATACCTACTCGATAAAACTGTGTACCTACATAAGTTTTCCCGTCAGAACAGGAAACTTAACCAAAACAGTTTTAAATTACCTTTCGCAAAATCGAGTTCTATAATAACTGTTCAAATTCGGGGTATTGACATTAAAACCCGTCTGTATATTTGGTTGAAAAAAGTTTTTTTTTTTAATTGATATAAACCAGTGCTTGACAGCGATCCCACCTGATGGTAAGCAGCGATGCAATCATTGATGGTGAAGCGCACTAGTTTATTAAGAGCCTATTCACTCTATCCTTGAAGACATCTAAATTATAGTTGGACGGGAAGACCGCAGCAGGCAAATTTTTCCAGTCCTTCGATGTACGCGGTATAAACGACGAAGTGAAACGCTTAGTCCGGACCGTTGAAGTAGTAATTCTAGGAAATAACTGACAACCTGCCTCGAAAAGCAAGTAAAGCCGTCGGTCCCGGTTGTCATTCGAAGATCTTTGACAGTCGTTACAGGTAGTCAGACGCCAGAGAGTCAGACCATCAGTCTATACAAAAAGTATCGTGTTGCCCAGTAACTGGGTTGTAGAGGTCTGATAGGCAGTCACTCCATGTAAAACACTCCATGTAAAACACGCCGAACTCAACATAGTTGGGAAAAGACTAGGGGGATGATGATGATGGAACTCTCACTGAAATCAGTCAAACTGAATTTGACGGAAGGGGATGATTAAACTCTCACTGAATTCACTCAAACTGAATTTGACGGAAGGGGATGATGAAACTCTCACTGAATTCTCTCAAACTGAATTTGACGGGCGGAGATGATGAAACTCTCACTAAATTCACTCAAACTGAATTTGACGGAAGAGGATGATTAAACTCTCACTGAATTCTCTCAAACTGAATTTGACGGAAGGGGTGATGAAACTCTCACTGAATTCACTCAAACTGAATTTGATGGAAGGGGGTGATGAAACTCTCACTGAATTCACTTAAACTAAATTTGACGGAAAGGGGATGATGAAACTCTCATCATCATCATCATCCCCTTCCGTCAAATTCAGTTTAATTGAAACACTGTTCCCACTGCTGGGACTCAGGCATCCTGCCTATCAGAGGGAAAGGGCCGTTATCCACCACGCGGGCCCAGAGCGGGTTGGATGATAGATGATCGTCTGATTCTTGTCATAAGACAGTAGAGGAAAATCTAGCTGTGCAAAGTATCAAATAATATATATCTCTCTCGCAATGGGTGGAGAGGGTGTGTCAAACTTTTACTGACTGAAACCCACCTGTGTTTTTCAATTGCTTTTTCCACAGTCACTCTTACAAATGTTCCCACTGCCCAACGCCATGCCCCTTGGCAGGGCCTTCGAGTCTCAGCCATGTCACATTTTACCAATATAGTTATACAATTGTTTGATCTAAGAAGCGTAATTTCAATTAGCAGACGCAGTTTCAGGATCTTAAATGAGAATTTCAATATCACATTTAGTTTGATTGGCCTCCAAACCCAAAAAACTTAGTCTTATAATAGGGATATTAGGATGCCTAGAACGTGTTTAGTGCTCTTAAAGGAGATAAGCTCTAATCCATAAGCCTTAATTCCTCCTGAATCAGCATGCAAATGTCTCCTTAAAAAGTTATCCTCATCAATATTCTGATGACGTCACGAAATTACACCTACCCTCATTATGCGAACTGTAATCATGAACATAATAGCATACGTGACGATGGCAACAACTTTATCTGCAACAGAACTCAAGGTAAAATCACCCTTATGTTCAAAAGGTAGAGTTCAGGTAAGGTGTACAGTTCAAGATTGTTTTTCCTCGACATGACATGCAGTACCAATATATCTTGAGCTTTAAGCTTAAACATTGTTTATGTGTTTATAGGTCAAGTTATATCAGTCTTTTGAATGCGGGTCATATAACTACGAATGTACTAAATCATAATAAAACTTGACTTTTATTGTTATACTGTTTTATCCCGCGGTTTTACTCGTTTCGATCTCAATAAATATTTGGTTTGTTTTATTGTGAACTATTTCACGTTTAGTATCATAGGTTTATTTGTCCTTTATTAGGTACAAGAATGGAAAGCCCCGTTGGTGGAGAAAAACGGTTGAAATAAAATATATGAAGGTTCGTTTTGATGTTTCTAGATAGTTTTGTTTGATATCAAATTGGATATAAAAGGCCTTTTTTATCGCATTGTTAACATGCAAACGGGTATATCGGGCTTTTATTGTTAGAGGGTTTTTTGTGCTAGGTTATGTAACACTGAACGATTTTTAGGGTTCCGTACCTCAAAAGGAAAAAATGGAACCATTATAGGATCACTTTTTGTCCATCCGTCTGTCTGTCTGTCTGTCAACACCATTTATCTAGGGAACGCGCGGAGGTATCGAATTGTAATTAAAACCATATTACTCAGGTCTGCGGTCCTTTAAAGCTGTGAAAAAATCAAACTTCTGAGTTAAAGAAAAAAAAAAATTACAACAGTTTATATAGCGAAAAACGTGTATTTCGACACTCTCAACGGAATCAAAATTCATAGGGTACTTCTTGTTGTCCTAGAATCTTGAAATTTGGCTTGGAGCAAGGTCTCGTAACACAAGTATAGGAAAAAATCTGAAACTGTAAATTTGTAGTCACGTCACAATAAAAAAAATGCAATTCGGTAAAACCTTCGTAACTCAATTCGGGAATTGTACTGTTTTCATAGGTAAATTTGTACGGAACCCTCAGTGCGCGAGACCGACTCGAACTTGCCCAGTTGTTTTACTATTGATAGACTCGCATTTAACTTCTATCTTATTTGATGGCAAGTGATGAGCTTATTCACTAGACTTTAAATTGACGCAAGTCGTAGCTGTCAGGAAACAAAGAATTCAGTAGGAAAATCCACTCCTTAGTTGTACGCCCAAAACGATGCTGTCCATGGTAGTTTTACGAAAGTATATCTGTAGAGAAACAGGAAAGATCTAAAATTATATTTAAGATGAAAGTAATTGTGCAACTCGACATACACTTTCACTGTTTTTCATACAACCGCTCTTACGCGATTATGACATTATTACACATTTTTTATTAGATATTTTGGAAACGCAGTATCTTGTGAATATTATCTAGGCTTCTATAGAAATCAATTTATTTAGTGTAAAACTAATCCAGTAAAGACAGACTGACAGGCGGACGGACAAGAAAGTGATCCCTGGTTCCGTTATATTTCCTTTTGAGGTACGGAACCCTATACATTTTCTATTTTCCTTAAGTGCGTAATAACATGCTACGAATATAATTGATTTTCAGGAACATTTTACAGATATAATATTACATCCATATTCTATTATAAATATATTTTGTTCCCTTCAAATCTAAACCTATACCTATTCGCCACACGAAAATCTCATCACCAATGTTAACAATCTTTACTCAAAAACAACCAATAAAGCTACTCATATCCGAAATCAAGATGGCCGCCAAAAAACTGAGCACTTGCAATTGGACGAGAATAAATCACCTCTGACACACATTCGGTACATATCTTAGAACCGGAGTAAAATTCACAATGGACGGGGAATAACCTGACTATAATTCATCCCCTCCCAATATTAGGGGGATAGGATTTACATACCACATTTCATTCGGCCTACCCATCGGATGGTTGATTTATGCCGCGTCTCCCCTGGTCTTGAGTTTTGTGGTCCAAGTTTTGGATAGCAGAGATTCAAATATCTGTTAATAAATTCTAATATTTTTATGCTCATAAATAAGATTCATTATTAAACTCATTTTGTAGTGGTGGATATGATCTTTTAGCACCCACTGTTTTAACTTAAACCATGTAGACTGCAGGATTGTTCGAAAGAGTCACCGCGGCTCTAGAACATAAAGGGCATCTGAAGGAACACATGTGGGTTTTAATCGGTAAAAGTCTGACTCGTCCTCTCGCTTCACCCAGAGCGGGAGAAGTTAATTGATGATCTCATTGTGACATCGGAGTCACCACCGAACATTTCCAGACTTTCCAAATTATTCTAAACAATATTAATTACTCCATTTTTCTTGAAGAAATATACTAAAGTAATATATTCTGAAATTCTCACCAACCCGCACTAGGCCCGCGTGGTGGATTACGGCCCATTCCCGAGGAGGCCTGAGTCCCAGCAGTGGGAACATTGAAAGGCCACTTATGCTCTGCTATTATGCTCTGTCTGAAATGATCATAAATTCTGAGAGGCATAGGATTAATCGATTTGGAGCTTGGGGAAGCCTATGTCCGGCTGTGGATGTCTTTTAGCTAAAATGGTTATAACGAAAGAAAACAAAAAAAACATGCTTACTTATTTCGATCACAAAAACACGAATAGAAACTTGAATTTGAAGCAATGACATTGTGTATCTCACGGCTGAACCAAATAGTTCCAGTTTTCAGTAAAATGCCAGACAATTACAAGGTTGGACGCTGGTTTTCATGTACGCATGAAAATTAGCTTCATATGGTAAGAGGTATATAAATATGTATATAAGTAGATGTGAGAGGCACAGGACCTGTCGTTGTCGCGACACTTGGGGGAGGCCTATGTCCAATAATGGGCGTCTTTCGGCTGAAATGATGATGATGATGATGAATGCTAAGTAATAAAAAGGTATTTAGAGTCATGAACATCAATTTGCAGAGAAGGTATTTGTTTCGTTGGTATCTAAGAAGTCATGGTACCTATCTTAGGCTTTTAATATCGTCTGTTTAATATAACTCCTCCAATCCGCTCCCTCTCTCAACTCGCGCCAACTATGACTCCCAACATTTGCGGTGGACCGTCGAATAAATTTTATTTTTTTCTCACCGCGACGCCATTCGATTGTGCGCTGATTTATGTCATAACAGATGGATTTGTAATTGGACGATGCGCCAGTATTTACCTTCCTTTTTGCGGAAGAGGTGATTTACAAGGCGTTCTATATGGCGAAGACCCATTTGGGTTGGTTTGTTCAGCAAATATTTATAAGGAAATTTTGCTTCCCATCTTTTTGAATCGATGTTTTGACCAGTCGTATCAATGTCTCGGCAAGAGGTTCGGATAAAGTGCCACTTTATCAGCAATAGTGCCTGTCGAAGAGTCAAATGTTTGGGCTTGACCACGTGACCTCTCTGAAGAGCCGGTCAATCCGCTACACTTTGTACTTTTTGTAAATGGTTAAAGAAATAGAAACCATTTATTTGCCAATTTATACTGATATAATAGATTTTTGAGGGGAGTTCCGATACATTTTGCTTTTCGCTATGTACCTAATATCATTCAATTTAGTACGTTCAACAAATTGCTAATATTATTTCTTGACAGCATTTGAAAATTTACTTAAAATATATTCTGAGACACAATTATATAATTCTGCCATTTGCTTTTTGCGTTCTAAGGCCCCAGGCCCCCTAGCCAAGTTACAATCGTATCGTTCGCGCCGAACGCCTCGAGTAGGTCACGCCTCCGATTCCTTTGTTCTGACGTCATCTCAACGCTCAGTCACGTGGTCAGAACAAAGGAATCGGAGGCGTGGCCTACTCGAGGCGTTCGGCGCGAACGAAACGATTGTAACTTGGCTAGGGGGGCAGTAACTTTTTCAAACTTTCCCGCCTTAGCGCGTCTTAGCGAGCACCGGCCCTACAAAATCGACAGGGCCCACCTGTCGATTTTGCTATTTTGCTTTTGTATCTTTTTGAGGCTCATGTGGAACACTACGCGCTGTCGATTCAGATTCCTTCCTTAGCAGATGGCCGGACGTCGAGCTACACATTCTCGTCGTCCACACACACACACCCGCCGTGGAGGACATCAAATGTCTTCAAATTTTTAGTTCTAAGATATACCGGTTTCCTCACGATGTTTTCCTTTACTGCTTTAAGAGCAGTGGTGAAGAAATAAATTACGCAAAGTAAAACTTCTGCCTGGATTTGATCCCACGAGGTACAACTCGTAAATCGGTTACTGACTGAAAGAAAGAAAGAAAGAAAACATTTATTTGAGACTCGCACAGGACAAACAACAATAAAATAAAAAGTAACTACATAATCTAAAAATACTTAACTTAAAAAAATAATAGAAAACAATACTAAAAGATAAAAATAAAAGACCTGTGCGAGGCCAAAAAGGCTCCTATCTTAGCATATGCTGCGATATTTAACTAAAAAGTAAAAATAACGCAGCGCTGGTATTCTGATAGGGCCTGGTGATGCCACGGACACACTCACGGAACACAGAGACAAATAAGATAATATACAGATAATAAAATAATAAAATAAAATATACTAAACATACTGCTCACACTAATAAATGAAACATCGAAAAAATCTCTCGACATGTTCGCGTGGCAACGTTTATAGGAATTATAATTAATGAGTCGCTCATTAATGAATATTCGAGGTGTTATCGCTGTTACCGGGCTATTTAAATACTTTCACGTCATACCTGCTTTTAAACACGTTTTTCGTTGCTGGGTTATGGCAATTTTATGGAGGAGAAGATTCGATAATGTAGTAAGTTATTCAAGGCATATAAAAGATTATTAATAAAAATAAAAACTGCTGCCTATAAGTAGTCTATTGGAGCTATAAAGGAAATATGGTCACTATATTGGTAGTGGCCGTATTTGAGTTTATTAAAATTGCCATGAAAATTACTCTAGCTGGCAAAGTATCATCGAACTAATCTGATGATGAAGCCGGCACATAGGCACAGGAACTCCTTTATAAAATCATATATCCTAGCCGTGTTTGGGCTTATTAGAATTGCCATGAGATATACTCTGATTATATGGTACCATCGAACCGATCTCATGATGAAACTAATTTGTTTAAACTTCATGTAATGTACAGTAGTGGTACATAGGTGGATTTAATGCAACAAAGCATAAAAAAGAAAACAATGTGGTAGGTGTGCACAGTAAATAAATAATTGATATTTTAAATAAAATGAAGTTAAATAAAGATGCTTATTAATAATAAAATACTTAATTAAGCTAAAATTATAAACTAATAAATACTATGATAAATATCATATTATAATAATTAAGAGAATTTAAAATATAACAAAACATTAAAAAGAAGTTAAGACAAAAAAGGAGGGAAGGAGAGGTAAGGGTTTTATTTAAATTAAAGTTTTTTTTGCAACTTTCAGTGTTTTTTACATAGAAGTCAGAAGATCTTTTGTTAAAACCATTTTCGCAATCCGATAGTGAGCGCGGTTGAGGTCAATCGATGTTTCAAAGAAAGCTTTAAGATAGATATATTGAGTCATAAATAATACTTAAGTACATCTTTTTACTCAAGCACTAAGCTCAGAATACGTAAATCTTCCAGACATTCAGAATTATGTAGATTAGCTTTAAGCCTAATAAATACTGATTGCTCTTTGATAAGCGTCAGATGCTCAATTTTTCATGGCTGTGTAACGCCATCTGTGACTCCTTATACGAAGTATAAAAACTAGCCAAGTGCGAGTCGGACTCGCACAAGAAAGGTTCCGGACTAACAATATTAAAATCGAGCAAAAATGACAAAAAAACCTTTCTTGAATAACCTTTTTAAATTTTAACTTTATTTTAATTTGAATATTAGTAGAGAGCAGTGATGGCCGAGTGGTAACGGCCCCGACTTACGAGTTGTAGGTCGCGGGTTCACCACTGCTCTCAAAACGGTGAAGGAAAACGTCGTAACAAAACCGGCATGTCCTAGAACCAAACATTCGAAGACATGTGACATTCACCAAACCGCACTGGGCCCGCGTGGTGGATTACGGCCCATTCCCTCTCCTAGAGAGAGGAGGCCTGAGTCCCAGCAGTGGGAACATTAAAAAGGCTGATTATGCTGTGCTTATGCTAATAATACAATGTACCTACCGGAGGCGCATCGCCGTACGTCTGGTGGTTCAATGATGAAACGGACTTGGAGGAATCAAGTTATGCAATTCTGATGTACATTCCCCAAAATAGCTGCAATGGTGTTGTTTACATAATTTTAAATAAATAAAAATAATTAATAAATTGCAACCAGTGGAAAACCGATAGGCTTGTAACTCAGTGTCGATGTATAATATTTTGAATTAATAGTTCCGGACACTATAGACTATATATATATATATATATATATATATATAATTATATACCTACCACACTATATACTATAGACACTTCGCGTGACCCAAGGGCTGGCTTTTACTTCGGACAAAGGATAAGCATTGCCATTCAGTGTGGCAATGCCGCCAGTCTTTTGTGTACTTTACCAGTCGACAGTGATGTGGAGGAGTTTTTCGACGCCGTACTTTAAATTGCTTTTTTTAATACTTTATGGCTTTTATGTTTATTTTGTAAGTTAGTTTTAATTACGTTATTATTAGATTTAAATGTATATAAAGTAGTAGACATACATAGATATAAAATTATATTTTAAAGCTGTTAATAGTTCCGGATGTAATTATTTGTCTATATTTGTAAATACACCAACGATAAAGAAGGAATTCCTAGTTTGAGGCAATGTTACACAGACAGACAGACAGCGAGACAGCCAGATAGGTAGACAGACAGAGTAACATCTACATTATTTATAATATTGGTTTGGTCATGGCGGCTCTAGTCGTTTCCGTGCGCTATGTTACCTACACATCTTTGCACGAGGGGTGTGCAATAACTCATATTTTCACCCCTACGGCTAAACGCCGTGAGCCTTGCATAAATTATAACTGTCTCCTGTGATAGGTTTAAGTACGAGTAGTTTGAGTTAGTACAGTTTTGCAGTAAGGGTTTGTGGAGGAACACCTATGAATTGTGTAACTTACGTGTCGTGAGTTTAAGTACAGCAAGGCCAATTACTTTCTATAATATATTTCAACGGCACTACTTTTAAAAACTGGGCAAGTGTGATTCGGACTCGCGCACTGAAGGTTCCGTACAAACTTACCTATAAAAACCGTTCAATTCCCGAATCGAGTAACGAAGATTTTTCGAAATTCCAACAATTTTTTTTTGTGACCTAACTACACATTTACAATTTTCAGATTATTTCTTATACTTATGCTATGAGACCTAGCTTCATGCCAAATTTCAGGATTCTGGGACACGGGAAGTACCCTATGAATTTTGATTCCCTTGAGTGTCGAAATATACGTTTTTTTGCAACATAAACGGCCGTATCTTTGTTTTTCGTTAACTCAGAAGTTTTAAAATTCGATTTTTTACTACTTCAAGGGACCGCAGACTTAAGTATATGATATTAATTTCAAATCGATACCTCCACGCATTTCAGATAAAAATGGGCTCCTATAAAGGTTCCGTTTTTTTTCCTTTTGAGATAAGAAACCCTAAAAAGGTGAAGAAGAATATAATGTAGAACCGAAAATTCCAAGACATGTCACACCTTTAAAATGGTGACCTAATACAAAAACTGTAACTTATGGGAAATGGCTTCATAATGTATAAGTTTTAACATCAGTAAATTATGCATCTGTGTAAATAGATAGTTTTAACATCTCCTGCAGGACGACTTAAACAGCATATGCTGTCAGAAAAATCCGTCTTTTTACTGATGTAGATACCGCGAGGCTGGCCTATTTTAGTTACTTTCATAGTAACATCATCATCTTCCTGCCATAGTCCTGTTTTTTTTTGGGTCGGGTCGGCGCAACACGTTTTCTCTTCTATTCTGTCCTGTCACCTGTCACGCTATCACTAACTCCCTTAAGTTTGATATCTCTTCTCACATAGTCTATTTATCTTTTCTTTGGCCTCCCTCTACCTCT
Source organism: Mythimna impura (assembly GCA_905147345.3). Taxonomy (NCBI): domain Eukaryota; kingdom Metazoa; phylum Arthropoda; class Insecta; order Lepidoptera; family Noctuidae; genus Mythimna; species Mythimna impura. The sequence goes on along the minus strand of LR990367.1, from coordinate 20,172,417 downwards.
CCATCAATTCACATGTATCATGTAATTTCATAGTATCATGTCTCACGGTATTTTACTATGGGGGCGAGCTGCGATATATAGTCCATTATTTAAGAATTTAAACATGATGACGGTACCTTGTCATTACATACAAGTATATGAAAACATTATGTACAAAGAAAAAAATTCATCTTTTTTTAAACAAACTTTTTTACAAATTATATCAACCTCTATTCAGATTGGCTAAAGTACAGAATTCCTAAAACCAAATATACCAACAGTAGTATATATTTTTTAATAATTCATAATTCAGGTTCTGCTTTACCCCGGGGCCTACTCTGCGCTTCATTTTATACCTAAATCAGAAGTTTCCGGTTGAAGTTAGATCACTTCCATGCTAAATGTGTGATGTGACATCTAATATTGATACGTGTTATTTTTTCTTAATTTAATTTATGATTTTAAAAACTCTTCTTTTCTTATTTCTACATACTTTCTACATTTTTTATAATATCTCCTTTCGCAGGTCTGCTGGAAGAAATTTCTTTTGAAATAAGCAGTACCTTTGTACGAATTGTAATAATGTATTTTCTGCTGTGTGTATGTGTGTACATAAATTGTAAAATAAATAAACAAAAAACTGCGTGGTGGATTTATTCCACGCCTACTCACAGAGAAAAGTTCCAGTAGTGTGAAGGGAGCATCGGATTGTTATTTTTGTATTTTGTATTTTATCCTTTGTTATTTTTTTATTTTCTTTTTTCAAATACATAGGTACTTTGTCACAAAAAGCACGTTAAGCCGTATAGCCAAGTCCTATGACTTGGCTACCGATTGTAGATCTTTGACAGTCGTTAAGAATGGTCAGAAACCGTAAAATCTGACATCAGTCTCGCCAAGAGATATCGTGTTACCTATTTAATAGATTGTGAAGGTCAGATAGCCAGTCGCTCCATGTAAAATTCTGGTTATCACCTGTCAAACCGAATGTTTTGACTGGAAGCCATCCCCAGTAATTCGGGTAATAGCTAGAGAGAATATAGTACTATGGTTTATGTCTGTAATTTGAACTGTGGGTGTTACTGAAGGCCTCTAATGAATAACGTCTAGACCTTGATTACCAATCTATTCAATGATGATAATTATGATAACATGTCTGTTATTTATTACCGTTGCTATCCAAGCCTCCCATGAGGTTATCTGATAACATGGCTAAGGCCGCAGAAATCTACGAAATTTTTCGATACAGTTACCACGGCCCTATAACGCAAAGAATTGAAGGAACACTAGTGGATTTTAGTCGGTAAAAGTCACTCTCGTTCCACCCCGAGTAAGAGAAGTTTTTCGATGATTTCCCAACTAAAAAAAAAGTAGAAATCTACTTACAAAAACGCAGGACATATCGATATTGCAACACTTATAGGCCTTCTTATACAAACAGTGGACGTTTTTCGACTGAAATTATGATGATACTCGTAACGGTGATAATATTAAATGTGTAACAAGATTAGGTTAGTTAGTCAGTTCCGCTTCTGAATCTATATATATAAAAGCGAAATACCACTCACTGATTAATCACGAAATCTCAGAAACTATAATACCTACAATCTTAAAATTTGCCAGGTAGGTTCCTTATAGGGTGTAGACATCAGCTGAGAACGGATTTTACGAAACTCCACCTCTAAGGGGGTAAAACGGGGGTTGGAATTTTGTATGGAGAAACCGGAAGACGTAGCGTTGGAAGGCCTCCTACAAGATGGACCGTCGACCTGGTAAGGGTTGCGGGAATCCGATGGATGCGAGACGCACAGGACCGTTCATTGTGGTGACACTTGGGGGAGGCCTATGTCCAACAGTGGACGTTTTTCGGCTGAAATGATGATGATGATGACGGAGAAACCTACTTTCAAGCGGGCGATCCCGCTGGCAAAAGCTAGTAGCTTATATACCAGAGTTTCTTGTAAAAATAATTTATCCTGAAAAAACTATTGCCTACGTATGAGATTTTTCGTATGCGGGTTGCTGCTAGTTAACTTAATCAATAAAGAAGCCAGAAATTTCTCGTATAAGCTGTCAATGTATGGTGGGAACTGAATTTGACTTCGTGAACTTCTTGGCATTCAGTGTGTTAAATACCTAGTGTAAAGAAAGAAAAAGAGTTTATTTACGTCATACATGGCGCATACCTTAAAAATAAAAACAAATAACAGCAACGACTTAATATTATAAGTGGTGGGATATGCGTCACATCCACGCAAAACGGCCAGCGCTCAGCAAAATGTTGTATAGCATCTGCTATACAGCATTTTGCTGAGCGCATGCATTCCATATCCATTTCCATCTGGAAATGCATAAAGATAATGTGAAGCCCTGCGTATTTCAGCCTCTTATTACAATTTTCCTTCAAAATAACGTCAATTTCGTACACTTTTTAACACCAAAATGTCTTAAGCTCGCAAAAACTCCGACTACCCTAAAGTTTTTGCCCTCTAAGTCGTGAAGACAGAGTGACCTCATTGTCATATTTGTTCCAACCTGGCCGTGCGGGGCTCGCAATTCTTAAAGAGATAATCCTTGGATAAAGCTTCTTATTTATATTGCTGGGCTTGGAAACGAGCGGAGGGTTTGTGTAGAGTTGAAAGTTTAAAGTTACTGGTTTGACAGGCGGTTGAGTAGGTAAAGATTAGGTTTTAAAGGTGAGGGAAGGGGTTGCAGATTTGTTTAAAAAAGTTACCGCGCCCTGAAACTCAAAGGGCAACTGAAGGAACATAAATGTTTTTTTTTTTATTATTGATAAACCACCAGACCACCATCTCACCGTGTGTGGCCGACGTTGGAGCACGCTTACCTAGAAATAACCTATTCACTCTCGACTTAAAGAACCCAATGTTATAGCTATCAGGAAACACAGACTCCAGCAGGGAATTCCACTCCTTAGCTGTAAGCACAATAAATATGTTCCCAAAACGCTTTATACGTATGGGTGGGATGTCTACCACAGACATGTTCGGCCCCATCGACCGTCCGTTCTGCGAGCATAGTGCCCTGCCCACTGCCACTTTAGTATGGCGATTCTTCAGGCTATGTCAGCGACCTTGGTTCTCCTGCGGATATCTTCATTCCTGATGCGATCACGGAAGGAAACTCCGAGCATAGCCCTTTCCATTGCCCTTTGGGTGACTGCGAGCTGTAGGTATACATACATATTTCGCTTGTCAAAGCTTAGCTTATCTTTTACACGTGTAGCTTGTGGGCGAACTTTACGCAGAAGGCATACAGCGACCTGCGTGTCCAATATAACAACACGTTCCGGGTGTTGCTGGGGCTGCCGCGTTATTGTAATGCGTCTGGCATGTTTGCCGACGCAAACGTTGACAGTTCTCGTGCATTATACACAAAAGGTGTACGTACCTCTTTGCCGAGTACACACCAGCCCCAACACCATTCTTAGAATGCTGTCTGACAGGTAAGACTCTCTGATCTTGGGGCGGTGGATACACACAGTCAAATAACCACCTATTTGTTCTCTATGTTACTAACACTATTTCTAAGTTTTAATTTTTACTAATAAAATATGGCAACTTCCGAAATATTTTTTTTTAATTATTTTATTATTATAGTAAAGAAAAGCCGAGGAATTCACAAATTTTTAACACACGTGTGAGAACGAGCGAGGGCAATAATGGGTATATTATAATGTGTTTTATTTACCAAAACTAACACCCATGGTACGGTTTATCACATACACGCTCATAACTTCAACAGTCACCAGTGGTAATTGAAAATAGAAGATGCATTCCCTGTAGCAACAGTCATATACACTATACTTGAATGCCGCTACAGATCACAATAAAAGTATCCTCATTATGAAAACCGTAATAGAAACGTAACGTATGGTGTCCGGACGGTACCGTAGTGTGTTCGGACAGTACCATAATGGTGTCCAGACAGTACCGTACGGTGTAGTAGCACTATCTCATCTTTTCCCGTGGGTGTCGTAAGAGGTAACTGAGGAACACACCAGAGAGTGGGCAGCAGCATTCTCTGTGCATTGCAACAACCACACTTGCCAAGCGATCGCCAACCCGCTTGCCAAGCGTGGCGATTTAAGAAAATCTCCTAATGTGAACACAACAAAGAAATGGCCTCCAGTGCCTTGCAGCCCGTCTACCTTTGACTCCGGTGAGGGTCACAGGAATCTGATGGATGCGAGACGCACAGGGATGGTCGTTGTGGCGACACTTGGGAGAGGCATATGTCCAAAACTGGACGTTATCCGGCTGAAATGATGATGATAATGAAATAAAAACATACATAAGCATCACTACTCCGGCTGCACAATTGAAAAATTACAAGCTGTTGTTATTTACTGCTTTCAAAAAGTGGCACGTCCATAACCTAACAAGACATTCACACGCACGCAATTTCTAATCAGTCTAAATATAAAACCATCCAAAATATTCTCGCCAATTTAGGGTCCTCCACTCCAATGTAATCTTAACAGACAACCCGTGATAAGTGCCCGCTCGCAAATCCTTAAAAATTACGACACTGTGTCGTGCCACTGCGGTTTTGTCATATTAGCGTAGTACCGCGGCGATATATTTCGGCTTACACAGAATTTTGTTGGAAAACCAAGCGTTCATTAGGAAGATTTTTTGGAGAGATTGTTCGTGGAAAAAATTGTGAAGTGATGTTTTTTTTTTGGGTATGCGAAGGCTCGTTTAGGGTGCGTTTTGATATTTTTTACTGTTTTAGTGTGCTTCAGGTTTGTTAAAGTAGTTGAGAGTGCCATCAATGTATGTCAGATAAAACAGATATACTCGTATTAGCTTCTGCGGCAGTTTCACCCACGTCAAAGTGCGTTTCTCCATACAAACCTTGGAACACCATTTCATCCCCTTAACTCACTCACTAAGAGAGATTTTCCAATACTCACCCCGTACTAGTTTGAACTGTATTATGGTGGGAATACTGTCCCACCGTAATACAGTTCAAACTAGTACGGGGGTCAGGGTGAATCTGTTTCGCAACATCCAAAGTTTCAAGTGTAACTACGATTTTTGTATTAGGTAGGTATGTGTATATTTAGAAAATAAGTAAGCATTAGCTATGTCAATATGATTAAGGTTGTTGTTAATTTGTGGAAATAAATGGAATTGAATTGTATTGGAAAATCTCTCTTAGTGAGTGAGTGTGCCTACGTCATAAAAATGAATCATTTGTAAAATTTCACACTCCTAGTCCCAGTAGTTTCGGCTGTGTGTTGATATGTCAGTCAGTTTCTCCTTTTATATAGGTATATAGGGTGACTGGTAATTAGTGTACGATACTTAAACACGTGATTGTGCTCATTATAACCAACAAATTTTTCTATGGGAACAAACCTGAAATCGCGAAAAAAAAAATCAGATGTTCAGTACATTTATGTTTACCTAATGTACTGAACAGCTGATATTTTTTTCGCGATTTCGACGTTGCTCCCATAATAAAAATTGTTTGTTATCATGAGCACAATCACGTGTTTAAGTATCGTACACTAATTGCTAGTCACCATATATATGTCGGTGAAGTCAATAGTATGGAAGTGTCGGCAAGCCAATATTATGGAAGCCAGCTTGACAACGAGACGTCAGCGGACACGTCACACCGCTTGACAGAGCCCCGCGCTCTAGAGGGGCGCTTGACCTTTTTTTTTTCGATGGGAAAATCATCTTTATGATATGCCCCGCTCTTGAGCGGAGCGAGAGATAGTGTCAGACTTTTACTAACTAAATACCCACTCCCCTTCCTTCGTTGCTTTTCGTACCAGGGCCAAGTCTTCCTTTCAGAATCAGACCCTTGGCCCCAGTAGGCTTCGACCCTGCTGGGCCCCTACAGTTGCTGACATCTCCTTAAGGCGCGCGTGGAACAGTACTCGCCGTCGACAACTTGGGCTCGGTCCGGACGGTTACCGGACGGTCGGACGGCGAGCTATCCATTGCTCGCCGTCCGCAAACCCGCGCCTACAGACAGTCTAAGCTGAGTTCGCCCGAGTAGTTAAAAGTGATAACCGCACAGACGTGGTTTCTCTGCCGCGTGGGCAACACTGCTCTAGGAACTGTCTCACAGCCCGTTGTGGAGTGAATATGTAAAGCCTACATCATAATAAATCAGTTGTATGATCTGGAATAATTTGTTGATTGCTCGTTACCCACTCATCGCCCACAAAATAAGGTCACTGGAAAGTACTTCTACTGTGATTAGCATGTTATAAGTACTAGACAACTGATAAACATACTTATATATTTCAAAATACATACATATTATTTTTTTTTTTTTTAGGTGGGAAAATCATCTTATGACAAATCGCGCTCTTGGGCGGAGCGCAAAATAGTATCAGACTTTTACTGACTAAAAACCCACTCCTGTTCCTTCCTTGCCATCGTCCCAGGGCCCCGGGTTTCACTCAATCAATCAATCAATCAAAATATTTATTTGCTAGAATATGGTACATAAGGTGTTACAGTATATTTGTTTCAGCATATCCTGCCATAACATGGCGTGCAAATATATTTACAGTCAGTGTTGTCAATTACTCGATCTTGTCGATTACAGATTCTATTGACTTGTCTTCTAAATAGTCCTTAATGGTATAATATCTTTTAAACAATAACAGATTAAAAAGTATTTTTTTAAACATTGTCAGTGGTAACTCCTGTAAACTATTTGGTAAATGATTGAAAATAATAATCGACATGCAGTATACATTTTTCTTAAATAATTTTAGCCTTATTTGTGGCAGTCGAAGTCTGTCTTTATGCCGTGTTCGGCTATTTGGCCTGTCAGTGTTGGTCTCGAAAATATTGTAGTATTTCTTAACAAAAACACATATTTCAAAAATATATAAACATGGTAAAGGTAGAACTTTAAGTTTTTGAAATAGTGGCTTACAACTGTCTAAAAAGTCAGCTCCACAAATGGCTCGAATACATTTTTTTTGAGCTTTAAAAACTCTGTCAAAATCTACTGAGTTACCCCATATTATAATACCGTATCGAAGTACGGATGATACATAACCATGGTAAGCCAGCATTGCAGTATCACAGTTTACCGTTTGCCTAATTCTTTTCAAGACATAATAATATATAAAACGATCTAGTTTTGTAAGAATTTTATCTACATGTGCTTTCCAGTTGCAATTTTTGTCGATCGTTATACCCAAAAATACACAATTATCGAGAGTTGTCAAGTGAGAATCTTTTTAATAAATGTCAAGCTTATTTATGTTTGAATTGTATGTCTGAAATTGTATGATGTTTGTTTTAGTCATATTTATTTTCAAGTTATTTATTTTGAGCCAGTCGATTGCATTATCCAAAGCCTGGACGATTTCGTTTTCAAAATTTTTGTCAGTGTCACTCTTAAGCATTATTGTCGTGTCATCAGCAAATAGTATGCAATCTTTGCCTATCGCCTCTAGAATGTCGTTGATGTAAACTAGAAAGAGTGGTGGGGATAATATACCTCTCTGTGGGGTGCCATAATTGTTTTGCTTATGCTTATACTCTGACCTATAGGCACTTTCACACTACCCGTGGCCCCAGTAGGCTTCGACCCTGTTGGGCCCCTACGATTTGCTGACATCTCCCTGAGGCGCGCGTGGAACAATACGCGCCGTCGACGACTTGGGCTCGGTCCGGACGGTTACCGGACGATCGGACGGCGAGCCACCCATTGCTCGCCGTCCGCAAGCCCGCGCCTACGGTGGCCGGAAAACGGGATCGGAATCCCGGCGGCGGTTGGGGCGTGAGGACCATTGCCTCACGCGATCGGCTGCCTCCTTTGCTAGCATTACTGCTTCGCAGAAGGAGGCGACCGCCTGCCACTCCTCCTCGCTCCGGACCATGGCCTGTACCAAGGCCCGGCGCGAGAGATCACCGCCGCCGATCGCCCCCACGAGAACACGGCGTTGCTCTACCCAAGCGGGGCACACCTCCACCGTGTGCTCCACCGTGTCCTCCGGGCGTTCCACACAGTGGCGACACCCGGGCGTCGCTTCCGCACGAATCCGGTGCAGGAATTTCCCGAACTTACCGTTTTCGGTGAGAACCTGCGTCATGCGGAAGGTGAGGACGCCGTGAGGTCTTTCCAACCACGCCTCAAAGAGGGGACTTACCGCCATAATTGTGGCGTGCCCAGCACTGGGTCGCGACAGTCGTTGTCGCCATTTCTCCATGAGATCCCGCCGGAGCTCTGTCCGCCATGCTGCGACTTGTCGCGGCAGCGGAGTTTCACCCCGGCGTTGCATCTCCATGCGCAGATCGTGCATGTGTGCAAGGACTGGTGCATGGTGGCTGGCCAGCAAGGAGGCTCGCCGCTTCGCGGGAAATCGTCCGGTATCCTCGCACCATCCGTATGGCCATGACCCTCTGGCATGCGTTCAGCCGGGCCGCCGACTGCTTCCGCAGCGCCGGCGCCCATACCGGTGCGCCATAAAGGGCCATGGACCGAACGATTCCTGCGTAGAGCCTCCGGCAGGAGGCGTCTGGACCCCCCAGGTTGGGCAGGAGCCTCCCGAGGGCAGCCCCAGTCCGATTTAGTTTGGGAGCCAGACGTCGGAAGTGCTCCTCGAAATCCCATCGGCTGTCGAGAACGAGTCCCAGGTACTTCATAATCGACCCGACGCCGATGTGGACTCCTCCTACCGTTAGTTGGGAACCCGGAGGTGGCGCGTTCCGAGGGCCGTGAAAGCACATGGCCTCGGACTTGTGCAATGCCACCTCGAGTCCCAACTCCTGGATCCTGCCCACGACTGTCGCAACCCCGCGTGTCGCTAGTTCGACCGCCGCCTGGTACGACTCTCCCCGCGCCAGGACCAGCGTGTCGTCTGTGTAGCAGACCACGCTGACCCCGTCAGGGAGGTCCACAAGGGCGGCCCTTGTACCGATCCCTGCGGAACACCGCACGACATCTCTCGGCGTTCCCACTCTCCCTCGTGATCAGGGTAGATGATGTACCTGTCCGACAGGTACGCGTCGACCACACGACAGAGGTAGTCGGGCGTCCGGTGATACCGAAGTGCCCTCCTAATGCTACTCCAAGGCAGGGAGTTGAAGGCGTTGGCGATATCCAGAGACACCGCCACGACACACCTGCCCTGGGCCACCGCATCCCCCGTCGTGAGGGCTCGCACGCGCATGATGGCGTCCACCGTGGAGCGTCTTCTGCGAAAACCAAACTGGCCGTCCGCCAGATCCGGCCCCACCCGTGTTAGGCGCGCGACGAGGCGGTCTGCTTACTCTCTAAAAGAGCTTGCCCACCTCGTCGAGCAGCACAATGGGCCGGTACGCGGACGGAGAGTCCGCAGGGCGCCCCGGCTTCGCGATGAGGACCAGTTTCCCCGTCTTTCAGCGAAGTGGGAACTGGCCCCTCACATACATATTATGGATAAATTACACCCAGACACAGAACAATTGATCGTACTCATTACACAAATATTTTTCCTGGGTGGGAATCGAACCCACGACCTCCGGAATAGCAGTCAAGGCCACTAACTACTAGGCCAGTCAAAGTCAAGTCAATTCAAAATGAACAAACGCAACATGGAGGTTATGTAACACCGGCTGTGAAGAAAATAGCGTGAGCGAAGACAAGTTGCGGTTATTATTAAAAATGAAAAATTCGAAAGTGAAGACCCGGATCGAAGCGCTGATTTGAATAAGATTCGTAGTTCCGTTAATCAATCCCATCATCATTTTGATTGGTCTGTTTAGGTTTTTTCTGGGGTTTTTCCCTAATCCTGAACAACGAATGTTGGACAATGATCTCGTTGTTTCCCCAGAAAGAAATAGAAACCGAGTAAATTACAGCCTGCTACACAGATTGTGTATCTACCCGGACAAGATCAATGCAAATGAATAGTCATGGTGTACTACTTTCCAACATGTGCTTCGCTGATAATCTAAAATCAAAAGTGATTACAACAACAATTAAAAGCTTTTACTTATCTGAAGTGCAGTGTGTGTGTCTTAAGTGTAGGACCAGGGGGGCTATTGGCTAACTTTTTCAATAACAACTAGCATTCGTTGCACACTAAACTTAGTTGTCAACTGACAATTTCATAAAATTGGTATTACTTATCACACAAGTGACTAACAAACTACGGTGGAAATGTGGTGAATTATAAAAATTTACGGTGCCTATTGTGACCACTCTAAAATTTTATCGACTATTATACAGCTTCAAAAGCTTACACAATCGCAATTTTAAAAGTATCGATACTGTCAAAACGTGTTACGGTGGCTATCAAAGGCACCAGTGGCTAATGACGTCACTGCAGTTGGTCACTGAAGATAGGCAATACGAAACTAGCTGTTTGACAGTTCAATGATGCACATTGTTAACAAGTGATCATCACTTGAACTGCCAACAGAGTTATGCAATAGCCCCGCTGATCAAAAAACATTTGACACTAAACGCATGAAGACACCTCAAACATCACCTGTCAAATGTTTCCGCTATGGGAAAATTGGACGCAGGCAGGCTGGTTTGCAACAAGGCAAGTTCCATCGTATGCTAGTAATGTGAAAAACAAGACCATAAGTCCATCCGGTGCCCTGATGGAAGCGGTGCGGCGACGATAGTGACGCGGAGGCAACACGTAGTGAGTGATAGGTTGTCTGTCGATCCTCCATCAGGAAAAAGGTCAGGTTTTCACATTTCATTTTATTTCTGGTGCTGAGTGTTCTCTCTCATTCACTTTGAAGTCTGTCATCACTATTTTACGGCAAATGTAAACACAGTGTTGTAACATTAAAAGATTACTTGTGCAGTTCAAATTGATAATAACTTAATCGAGATTTTATTACATGTTGTGCCCGACACCTATTTGAGAAGTGATATCATGTTAGGCCGTGAAGTATTGTTGCAATAGTACATAGTATGACTACGACATTTTAAAATTCTCAAAGTTCACGACTTAAAACAATTGGAATTTAAGGGCATCCAACTCGACATACATTTTCACTGTTTTTCACACAACCGTTCTTACGCGACTATGACGTTATTACTCAATTTTCATTAGATATTTTGGAAACACAGTATCTTGTGGATATTATCTAGGCTTCTATTGAAATCAATTTATAATTTTTTGTAAAATTAATCCAGTAAAACCTCTGAAAATCTGCTATTTTGCATGAACTTTGACACTTCATAATATACTCAAAAATTAAAAAAGTCTAACAATAGAAGCTTTGCAAATTTAATCATGATTTTGAAAAAAAAAAAAAAATATTTTACATATTATTTTTTTCAGTTTGTTTATATACTTATTAAGTTATAATATTTAATAGTTAAGATGTATATATAAACTAAAAAGTTAATAAAAGATTTTGAATGACGAAATTGTTTTTAAAAACTTTTAAGGGTTTAAAAAAAACACGTATTTCCTGGAACAAGTTTTGTAAAGTATTCGAGTAAATCTCGAAATTAACGAATGCTAACAGAGTTTTCAGGCGTTATCTCTCTTTTTTTGCGTTGCCGTTTCGTCAAACATCGCATTGGATTGCGTTACATGAAGTAACAAGGTTTTAGACCATGGTCGATGTTGATGATAGGCGAGTGAAAAAGAACCCTCTTAAAGCTACCCTCAGTTGATCCAGTAAATACCGTTCCTATTTTTTTATGACAGTGCAGATAAATCCTCCATAGATAATTTTGACGTTATTGACACTGATGTATCCCTAGGATATTAATCTGTGATTGTTTCCTTGTTGACTCGTTATTCAGACTATTTTACTATCGGCTTGCCACAAACGCGTAAAACAACAGGTGAATTTATTTTTTGTTTAAATTGACTGTTTAAAGACGACCATAGCGGTTTTGCGCGGCAGAATTAAAAACAAAGCAGGAGTGAGTAGATGAATTCATAGAGTACCCATACACCACTAATTTTCAATTAGTACAAATACTTAAAAGGGCTTATTAGAGAAAGTCTTGTTATTATTTAAGTAAAGTCTCGATAAATAATATTCTTAAACAGCAAAGTTATGAGCGTTTGTTTATATCCCAAAATGTCACTCAATTTATGGAAATATTGTGCAGGCTATTTATGAATTAATGAATGGCGATAAAAATGGAAAAACACAGTGTGTAGTATTTTCTAGTCGCAATTGTTATGAATGATTGATTCTATTATGAATTTACCAATTATGACCAATTTTCGTGGACAATTCTGGGATTTCGTTTTTTTTTTTACTTTTGACTTCACAAATATGATCAGTAGCCAGTACGAATAGAGCCCCATTTTTTTTGTACTAATTTAAAAATAGGAGTTTATATAATAGTTTATGAAGCCTACGTGGCAGAAGACAAACCTATCAGAATAAAATGAAATTGGCCCTTTCGTTTCATTAAAGGTTTGAATTGACAATTAAGATCTTTATGGAAGTAATTAGGGTTTTATGGAGCACTTATTTTTATTGGCTCATAGGCACTACGTTTTAAAAATGGCAAAGGCCACGATGAGTTTTGTCGACCGTAATTTTTTTAATCAAATAATTTCAAACATTCGCGTCGTAATGGCCCAGTTGTTAAGACACCAGTCTCTCATGCATGAAGTTGCGGGTTTGAAACCGGGCAAGTATTAATGCAAATGTTTTCAATTCATATAATTTTCTTAGATTATCTAGGACATTACTGACAGCCCATGCCTCAGAAAGCACGTAAAGTCGTTGGTCCTGGCTGCCATATTTGCAGATCTTTGACAGTCGTTACAGCTAGTCAGACGCCAGAAACCATTAGTATATCCTAGTAGTATCGTTTTGCAGTCTCTCCACGTAAAATACGGGTATTTAGCCGCATCTGCGGGGCTATTGCGTAACTCTGTTGACAGTTCAAGTGATGATCACTTGTTAACAATGTGCATCATTGAACTGTCAAACAGCTAGTTTCGTATTGCCTATCTTCAGTGACCAACTGCAGTGACGTCATTAGCCACTGGTGCCTTTGATAGCCACCGTAACACGTTTTGACAGATGTTATTGTATCGATAATTTTAAAATTGCGATTGTGTAAGCTTTTGAAGCTGTATAATAGTCGATAAAATTTTAGAGTGGTCACAATAGGCACCGTAAATTTTTATAATTCACCACATTTCCACCGTAGTTTGTTAGTCACTTGTGTGATACGTAATACCAAATTTATGAAATTGTCAGTTGACAACTAAGTTTAGTGTGCAACGAATGCTAGTTGTCAACTGTTATTGAAAAAGTTAGCCAATAGCCTCCCTGGTAAGTCTGGAAGCCGACCCCAAGCTAGTTGGGAAAAAGCTAGGGAGGTGATGAATTATAAATATTCAAGCCAGAGTACCAATTCTGATTTAGAGATATGTGGGAAAGGGTGTAAAGTCCCACATATCTCCGTTGAAGAGTGAAGAGCCTCCGACCAGACAGGTGTTGCGTCTGGTCCAGGCTACTGCCTGATAGCTGATTTCGGGCTGTTTTATATGTTCTAATCGAGTGGAGAACTCGATTTTTATATGTCGCTAGGCGCTTATTTTTTTTTTAATCCGCTTCCAAACAAACCAGATGCAACTGCATATTTTTCACAGAGCGACTGCCTATTTGAACTTTACAACCCAGTTACTGTGTAACATGATACTCTTTGATTGTATTTTTAATGTTTGTAATAATAATTAATTGTATTTTAATTTATATTGTAATCTGAATCTTGACATTTATGTTTAGTATGTTATATCAATTTTAAATTTTTATGTTGTTAAATAGTTTATGCTCAGTGGACAGGTTTTTGAGTTATCATAAATTAACTATAAGACCTGATGTATCACCAAACCACACTATCACCAATAAGTACTTTGACTTTGACTTTAAAAACTGGTAATCAGATCAGGCTACAAGCCAGTAGCCACCACGGGTAGCCACCCGCACCAATTATCAAAGATCCACGAAAGACGACCAGGACTAACTGCTTAACGTAGTTTCAGAGTCACTGACAGGTTTCAGTATGTAATCGACGGTCTGTCATACATAACTTAACCTCGATATGATATAATATTCCATAACTATCACACAACGCCGTCTAGTCTCGAGCTATGCAGAACTTGTGTTATGAGTATACTAGGCAACTGATAAACATACTTATATATTTCTAAATACATAGATATTATAGATAAATTACACTCAGACACAAGACAAATGATCGTGCTCATCACATAAACATTTGTCCTGGGTGGGAATCGAACCCACGACCTCCTGCATAGCAGTCAGGGCCACTAACCACTAGACCAACAGGCCAGTCCATAAAGTCCAGATAGTAACCAGGACGAATATAGAAATCATTGTCATCAGCCAAAAGACTTCTACAACTGGACATGGGCCTCCACCAAGTGCCGCCACAACGAACGGTTCTGTACGTCTCTCTTTCATCAGACCCCCGTGACCCTCATCAGAACATCGGTCAACGTTATGGTAAGACTGCCAACGCTGCGACTGCGACTTCTGACTTTAGGTTGGCAATTCTTCGGGCTAAGCCGATGATCTTGAAATACGAAGCAATCGTTCAGAATTTAAATCGTTAAAACGTCTACACCTACAAAAATAAAATCATTTCACAAGAACAAATAGGCTGCTTACAAATCTAAATCCATTGTGAACTTCTAAGTGTAAGAAGCAGGAAAATACACGAGTGGTACACAAGACACGATTGTTGGCCCGCAGCCCAAATAAAAATAGGAATAAAGGATAATCCGGCTGAGCCCGGGGAAACTTCCCCAATAAACGGCATTAGCTTAAAATTTTATTTTCTTAAAGCATTACTGGGAATGACGATAAATATCATTTCGTGGTTGTTTTTGCTTAAGGAGATTTTCGGATTTAAACTTGAGGGTGCAGTTTTGAAAATGCTGATAGCACGTGCTAATATCGTCTGAACTAAAAGTCGTTGTTCTTTTTTATTTGTGTCTTAATCCTCACATGTTATCAAATGATGTCAGTAAACCGTAGGGGCCCAACAGGGCCGAAGATCCTCTGGGAAAAATTTAAGCGTTCTAGGTCTAAAGGTTTGGCCTGGAGGTCGATGAGTCAATGAGTGAATCAGGAATATAGTTGAAATCCCTAAATTATAGAAGGAGTAACACGACATTACTACATTGCTTACACACATATCACTCTTGATCCTCGGCAGGCGTGAGGTTGTGGACGTCGAACAATGGCTAGCCCGCCGTACGTCGACCGGTAACCGGCAGCGCGTAGTGTACCACGCGCGCCTCAAAGAGATTTATTTTCGTGGAAACTGTCCATACGGTTGGGTCTAAGTTTTTTAAGACTCATCGTACAAAGAAGAAAAGGCTCTCTAGTCAAACTCTCGAACTCTTGAAAGAGAGGCGTGAGATGATTCTGCAGTCTTCAGACGATGCGTGCATCTACCGGCAGCTCAATAGACCAGCGCGTAGTGTACCACGCGCGCCTCAAAGAGATTTATTTATTTATTAAAACTTCATGCAACATAAAGGTACAAAGGCGGACTTAATGCCAGCAAAACCATAGGGGCCCAGCAGGGCCAAAGCCTACTGGGGCCATGGGTTGACTTCCGAAAGGGAAACCCGGAGCCCTAGAAAGAAGGCAAAGAAGGAACAGGAGTGGGATTTAATCAATAAAAGTCTGACACGCCCTCACGCACTGTCCAAGAGCGAGAGAAGTCATTGGACCGTTTTCCACCATAAAAAACTACATTGCTCAAAAACTATATTGCTCACACACACACCACTTTTAGAAACTGCCGCAAATATTTTTTATTCCCGAAAATTCACAAGCACAATTCTGTCCATCCAATCATGGGTACGATAGGGCCACAGTCCCTCTCCAAAGGACGGGAAGGATACAACGTCATCAATCATAATTTCGGCCGGATATGAGGCCGGCAATTTAGATAATGTCCACAACTGAAGATTGGAAGCCGTTAATTTGAATTTAAGACAGTTTTGATTGGAGTTTGATAACTCTTTGTGTGTGAATAGGATGGATTTCATGATTTGATTTGTACAATGCGTTCCAAATAAGAATAGGATCGATTGCCATGTTGTGACGTCACGTCATACTGTCAAATCGAAGAATTAATAGGGTGAGCAAACAAGAAATTTTTAAAATTTAATTTATTTACGAACTGTGAACGAAAAAAGTTTAATCTAAATCCAGTTCTTCAATTTTGCTCATCTCTGAGTTCTTTAATTTTGCCCATTTTTTTGCGATTTGACAGTATGACGTGACGTCACAACATGTGACGTCACGTCATACTACTACACATCGATCCTATTCTTATTTGGAACGCATTGTATTATCTTGTTTGATTGTCAGGGCTTTTTTATGCTAGGAAATCATCCAATAACTTCTCGTACTCATTCATAACCATGGCTGACCAACATTTGGTACATTTTCAATCGACCCACATTTCCAGACTGCGCCGCAGCGGTCAGCCACGTGAAGAATGTCACGTTCAGCCTCAGTAGTAAAATGTTTACGACCTCGCACTCATTTGAAGAATCCGGCGTGTGCGGTAATGAAACGCACAAATGAAATGTGTTTGTGGAATATTTGATTGTACTTATATATATTTTTTTTTTAAATAACCACCGCCAGTGCTTTCGCCCACGTGAAACTAGAAAATTGTTTCATAAGAACATACTCCCAGCATAAAAATCCTAAATGCTATTCCAGGAGGTCTACCCGTGTGCCAAATTTCATTCAAATCTGTTCTGCCATTCGAACGTGAAGTAATAACTAACATACACACATCTTCCTTGCGTCGCATTCCTAAATGCTGAGGGTCGTGACCGGGCTTCATCACCTTCACTCATGCGATATTTTTCTACCTGTTTTTGTCTCTTGCAGTGTGAAGGGCATTGTATAACGTAGAGTCAAGAGCGGTGCGGATCTGGTCGGACCAATGTATTGGGCTGCGTCCACGAGGCCTATTCCCATCTACTTTACCGGTCACTATGAGCGTTTCGAGGTGGCCACCGTCATTTCTAGCAATGTGACCGAACCCGAAGTATCGTTGAATCTTGCGAAGACACTCGGACGACAACCACGAGGAAATTTTAAGTTCTCACAATATGAATACGTTGATCCGAAATGCTTGCCAAGGGATACGGAGCATCTTTCTCTAGCACCACATCTCATAGGCGTCAATGCGTTTGCGGTCTGCTGTTTTCAGCGTCATTATACACATATACACTCTCAAAATTTCGCCTTTATAATATTAAGTGTGATTATATTCGGTAGTAAACAGTAAAAAGCCCCAATTGCATAAAAATACACAACTTAGGGGACCTTAAAATAAGAGTGATGAGGTTACTTCCAGGTAAGTATGCTCCAAGGTAGACCGTATTCAAAATACACCGTATATTCCTTATTGGTCAAAGAAATGTCAGCAAAACTGTTGGGCCCAGCAGGGCCGATGCCTACTAAAGCCATGGGAGGACTTTTGAAAGCCATGGGAGAACTTTTGAAAGCCATGGGAGGACTTTTGCAAGCCATGGGAGAACTTTTGAAAGCCATGGGAGGACTTTTGAAAAGGTAACTCATGGTCCTAGAACGTAAAGGTCTACGGAAGAAAAATAGGTGTGGTTTTAGTCAGTAAAAGTCTGACACGCCCTTTCGCTCTGTCCTAGAGCGAGAGAAGTCAGATGATTTCATAAATAAAATAAAAACATTCTATATCAGTACTCATACATTGGTAATTAAGCCTGTGTTCCTTTTCACGCACAGTCGATGTGAAAAATAAATGGGCCTATAAAATTTATTCTAGAATCGTGATAATTTAACTATAAATTCCATTAAAGTTCATTACTATCTGACACTAATGGTTGGACATATGTCATCAAAAGTCATCAAAATTGTGGCAACCGTTTGTTTTGAATTGCGTGAAATTCATTGGTAATTGTGTGCATATGTAAATATATAATTAAGTATATAAATATGGTATTTTTGAGTTTTATCATTTAACCAAAAAAGGTTTTGTCTAAACTAAGCCAGATTTTAATAAAAACGGTGCTGACAACGGTAAATTCAATGCTACGGTTTGGCATGAAGTACTAAACGCTACGGATAATTTTAAATCCAGATATCTGACTGAAGGTTCTGGGAGTGGCGACCACGTACCGGAAGACGCAGCGTTGGAAGGCCTGCCACAAAGTGGACCGTTGCCTAGATGCGAGACGCACAGGACCGGTCATTATGACGACACTTAGGGGAGGCCTATGTCCACCAGTGGACGTCTTTTGGCTAAAATGATGATGATGATCTGACTAATTCCTTATCTAGAATACAATAAATCAAAGTTATATCTCACACCACACCACTAGTGCCGTAAAAATGCAATGTCTGCTTCGCAAACCATTTTGAAGATAAGAGTGCAAACTCTTGCACTATCTCATTACCATGCTTTATAGCCAGTTTTATGGGACCCCATAAATAAATTCTGTCTAGGGAAGGTGTCTGAGGTATCGCCCTAAAGTTGGTAAACGGATGGGAAACGTTATGGGGGTAGACATTTTTATGATGACAAGGTATTTTTGGTCGTAACGTCTATTAAACGTAAAAGCATAGATACCGAAGTTGCTTTTATTTATTTATTTATTATATTCTTTATTGTACACCACATAAACAAAAGTACAGGACAAAAATAATTAAAAATAAGTGTACAATGGGCGGTCTTATCGCACAGGGCAATTTCTTACAGACAACCTTTGAATGGACTGAAAGAAAGGAGATAGATTTAGGGCTGTCAGTGTACAACATCAGAAAAATACTAATAAGACATAATAACACAAATACATACATACAATATAAGAAAAAATATGCTAATAAATAATAAATATATAATTGAGCCAGGAGAAGAAAAAATCAAAGTGAAAGGTAATGCTCCTTCACCATTTTTTTAAACGTAAATTAAAAATTAAAAATTCAATTTGTTGCAAAACTACCTACTCCTGCAAATATTTTGGGGTAAGACTCAGATTAGATTAGGGAGAAGAGCAGTGGTGGCCGAGTGGTAACGGCCCCGACTTACGAGTTGTAGGTTGCGGGTTCAAACCCAGCCAGGCGCATTACTTTGTGTAATTTATTTCATCACCACTGCTCTCAAAACGGTGAAGGAAAACATCGTGAGGAAACCGGCATGTCCTAGAACCAAAAATTCAAAGACATGTGACATCCACCAACCCGCACTGAGCCTGCGTGGTGGATTGCGGCCTATTCCCTCTCCTAGAGAGGAGGCCTGAGCCCCAACAGTGGGAACATTATAAGGCCGACTATGCTATGCTATGCTAAGACTCAGATCTTATTCATATGAAGAAACAATAAAAACTATGTTATTGCTTTTCCCTTTTCAAACCCTCGAATTTACAAATGAAGATTTTTTTTTACTTTGACCTGTTTGTGCCTTTAGTCACTGTCAAGTGTGTAAAGTATTTAGTTCGTACTAGCTTTTTCTAGCAACGCCTGCGTTGTGGCAGAAAATATATTACCTGTGTCGTTAGTGTTAGTGATATAGTAGCATTCCATTCATTATTTATTACAAACAAAAAATAGAAATCGTTTCTCTTTATAGTATTAGTATAGAAATATAGATTACAAAATACAGTCATTCTGTTTTCCATTAGAATTTGTAAATGTAATACATTGTTTTTGCAATAAACATTTGGTAGCACAAGTCGCAAAGCTTGCTGAGAAAGCTGACTGGATATAATAAAAAAAAAAAAAAAAAATTATATTCTCAGGCGTCGAAGGCCCATAGAGTGTTAGTATTACCAAAACCACTTAAAACTGTGTTAGTATCTAGCACAACTTAAGCACACATAAGTAAAAAAAAAGTAACAAAAAAAAAATAAAAAACACAGCAGTCAATTCGAGGAGGATTTATCAAGCGGCATGTCTGACATGTAGCTTGATAAACTTATCCATTGTAGGTCCGTATAACCTTTCTGAAAAGACCTTCAGGATGCTGTTGCCGCT
The DNA here is from genome assembly GCA_905147345.3 of Mythimna impura. Lineage (NCBI taxonomy): Eukaryota > Metazoa > Arthropoda > Insecta > Lepidoptera > Noctuidae > Mythimna > Mythimna impura. The sequence continues at coordinate 20,152,426 of LR990367.1, read as the reverse complement.
CCCCCTCATTCTGCGCATCGTTGATGCCATCTTCTTGCGCATGATCGCGAAATAATCGTCAGTGTACGCATCAGCGAACATCCCTGACGCACTACACCAACTCGGAAGCCTCAACAGCGCCCTGAAGGCATTGTTAAATTCAATGCGCAGTGCGTTGCCTGCTTTTTGGGTATGATTAGCCCACAGATTGTCATAATGAGTTAGCTTTCACAGTAAGCTTTGCTAAGGTAATCAATACTACAATAAATTTTCATGAATTGATGATTGTTTTAATGATTTCACATACTGTCCAGTTGTCCAAACTTGAGATACAAAACTAATTATACCAATTTTACATAACAATATCCACTAGGAATTGATTTGCGAATAATTAAAACTGCCACTGAATTTCACTCGAAACAATTCTGTCTAAAAGTACATTTTTTTAATTAAGTATTTGTGAAACAGTAGTTTCAGTAAAATCTGTCAAACTTTGGCATTGAAATAGGATATGATACGTTCTTTACTTCAAATATACAATTCAGTAGCAGTTTCCAAAGAGAAGATGGACGGCATATTTCCCATTCATTAGTTCTAACAGGCCGTGTATTTTTTCTGGGTTACATTTTGATAAATTATTCATTATGTTATGCATAAGGGTCCCCCAAAATAACATACGTAAAATATGAGTATGCAAATAAATATCAAGAGAATGTATTAATAAATAACAAATCACGAAACATACTGACAGGTCACCACAAATCACAGCTAACCTGCATTCTATTTTAGTTCCTAAACCTACCACTCAATTATATTATCAACTTTATCGTCCTCATAACAGAGTCTGAATTAATAAAGCAAATATGCTCACATAAAGCTCAACTATATCATTCAAAATTCAACCTTGAAATAACTTAAACAGAGTAGAGATTTCCTTGTGGGTTAAGTCAATGTCTTCAGTAGGTTATGGAGTCATAAAGGGTACTGTCCTTGGCCCCACAACGACTTGATTTTATATTTCCATAAGGGATGATAGCTTCTCTTTATGGTGCATGACGATAGCACTGCTTAAGGGAGAGTGTTATGAAGGGAAGGAATTTGTCAGTTAAGCCCATATCTTATGTCATGGCTGATGATGGTAGAATTTTTATGATAAGAATTGATCATACAGCTGCGATAATCATGATCTGATCGAAATTTAGATGATGATCGTGATTAACGCCATAATGATAGTGATGATGAATAAGGAAAGGATAGAGGGAATCATGAACACATCAATAATGGTATTGAAAGAACAAACATTAACCATTACAGACGGCGAGCAATACGTTGATCGGCGTCCGATAAAGACTAAGCCAAGACAACGCCACATAGTATTTCACGCACGCTTCAAACAGCAACCAGCATGAGTGACGGGGCCTGCTGGGGCCAATATCTACCAGGACTGCGGCATTGTTCAAAAAGTTACCGGGGCCCTGAAAAGCCAGGGGCAACTGAAGAAACTGAAGGTTTTAGTAAGTAAAAGTCTGACACACCTTATCAATCTACCCAGAGCAATTTGAATATTTCGCACCCCAAGAAAAAGTTACCCGGAGGACACGCAGGAGCATATGGTGGAGGTGTGCCCCGCTTAGGCAGAGCAACGCCGTGTCCTCGTGGGGGCGATCGGCGGCGGCGATCTCTCGCGCCGGGCCTTTTACAGACCATGGTCCGGAGCGAGGAGGAGTGGCAGGCGGTCGCCTCCTTCTGCGAAGCAGTAATGCTAGCAAAGGAGGCGGCCGACCGCGTGAGGCAACGGTCCTCACGCCCCAACCGCCGCCGGGATTCCGATCCCGATTTCCGGCCACCGTAGGCGCGGGCTTGCGGACGGCGAGCAATGGGTGGCTCGTCGTCCGACCGTCCGGTAGTCTGGACCGAGTCCAAGTCGTCGACGGCGCGTACTGTTCCACGCGCGCCTCAAGGAGATGTCAGCAACTGTAGGGGCCCAGCAGGGTCGAAGCCTACTGGGGCCAAGGGTAGTGTGAAAACGAAACCCGGAGCCCTGGGGCAAAGGCAACGAAGGAACAGGAGTGGGTTTTAAGTCAGTAAAAGTCTGATACTATCTCGCGCTCCTCCCAAGAGCGCGATTTGTCATTAGAGATTTTCCCACCTAAAAAAAAACCACAACAAAAAGTAAACAGAATATCATGGATATTTATAATGGTATTACAGTTGATACCACATTCAGTACTTACAAAATCAAAATAGATTGTGGGTCTACTGTAAGCATCATATCGTTATTTGTAGAGGCTCCTTACATGATGTTTATAGCTATATGTATACGTATTAATGTTATAGGGAGGGAAGATTGTTATTTTTTTTCGTAATCAATAAACGCCTCAAAAGCTACTAAGCCCATATTAAAAATTATTGCAACAGTTTAAACTGAATCGATATTGTTTTCTTTTGCAATAAAAGTTTTTTTTTTTAATTTGTTATAAACCAGTGCTTGAGATCTCAATCCCAAAACAGTTGAAGTTTACGGTAGCCTTAGTAAGTTTATTTATAAATGATATTTATTTTTCAAATAGGTTTAAAAAACAATTTTACTCGTAATTTTTTTTTTCGTCTGTTTAAACTAGATGAGGCCGGTGTTTTCTAGCTGACTACCCTGAGAGAAACACCGAAACAAACTATGTTTCTATTGTTATTGTTATTCTCATAACATACTCAACCTTAAAGTGACCTGACTGCTAGAATTCAGTCTTTTCTCAAGGAGAGAAAAATGGGCGGTATCCACCACTTGGGCCCAGGGCGTGTAGATAGATGTCACTGGTCTCTGAATTTTAGGTTCTAAGACATGCCGGTTTCCTCTCGATATTTTCCTTCACCGTTTTGAGAACAGCACTGATAAAATAAACTACACTGAAAACAGCGCCTGCTGTTTTTAGTACGAACTTATTATATGACTTCTCTCACTTTCGATTGAGCCAGAGGAAGTCATCATCATTTCAGCCGAAAGACGTCCACTGTTGGACATAGGCTGTCTGCGTCTCGCATCCATCGGATGGCTAACCTAACCTAACCTCCCTGAGAGGGAAGTGTCAAAATTTTATTGACTAAAACCTGCGTTCCTTTAGTTACCCTTTGCGCTTCAGGGCTACGTTAACCCTTTTGAACAATCCCACAACATACGTTAGTCGGCACCGTTATCACTAAGCCACCAGAGTTTTGTCATTCTCGTAATAAAATAATAAGACCATAATCTACTTAAACTCGACAGCTCTACCTCAAAATTCTTCAAGTAACATCTCCGCCCTTAAGCAAGATCTATTCGGTTAACCGTTTATGAGCAGCTCGACGTTTATACAGCTTAAATATTTGAAGCTATAACTGAACATGAAGCTCAATTTAGTACGTCATAAACTGTGGAAAGTCATGTCTTTGTGTTGTGGCGTGAGTAATTCATGTGTGCGGCGGTTGGATATTCATGTCTTTAATTATCAATTCTAGGTGGGTGCTGTTCATTGTCTACTGGTTTGATATTCTGAAGGTCAATGAAACTAATGATATATTTAATTAGAAACCACTTTAAGACGCCTATATTTATTGAGGTCATAACATAACTTGTCTCACTCTGGTTAGAGATAGAGAAAGTGTCAGATTTTTACCTTCTATAACCCCTAGCCTTAGACTATCCCGTTAGTTATGCTGTCAGCTCTGTTGCACACGTGGAACTGAATCCTTGCGCTTTGTGCCACCTCCATCGCTTGCGTGACTGCTTCACAGAAGATCTTGCTACGTCGCATGCCCTTACGTTCCGTACCATGGCCTGTATGAGCCAGACGCGAGAGATCGCCGCCGCCGATCTCACCCACGAGGACACGGTGGTGCTCCGCCCTAACGGGGTAGATCTCTACCGTGGCCTACTATACGCCTGGGTGACTATTTAAGCGGTCAATATACCAACTATTTTCACTATGATAAGAATATTTCTGCTAACAATGTGTAAGTGCCGACCACAGAACATCTTCTGTTTCTCTAGTATCAGGGTCGCACTATCTACAAATAGCAACAACAAGCTATCAATAAAATAAAGCCACTTGTCAAGCTTTTCCTAAGGTAAGAGCAAATTTGTAAGTGTTATTTAACCAAAGTCAAAGCATATGTAAGCGAAAATGAAGACTAGAAACACATTTTCTACAACAATAACATTTGTCAAAGGACTCAAACCCATATGCAACCACAATACACTAGGGTGACCACACCCCTATGAGCTCATAAAAAGCAAATAACGGTAGTTTACCACACATCGCACGTTTTGCGGACATTCGGATTTAGCTATAACGAGAAAATGCCGTAAACTGCTATGACATAGAGTATGGAATCGACTAGAGATGCCATCACTTCATTAGAATTGTTTAAAAATCACACTATTTCAGCTAAAAGATGTCCACTGTTGAACATAGGCCTCCCCCAAGCGTCACGAACACAAATTAAGCGACAGTGGACAGGAATCATTGCTCCCAGAAAAGATGGTAGACGGGGCCGAAAGGTTCTGGAGTGGCGATCATGTACTTGAAGACCTAGTATTGAAAGGTAACACTTAGGGGAGGCTTATATCCAGCAGTGGACGTCTTTCGGCTGAAATGATGATTATTATAATTTTTTTCATTTTTTTTCCGGTGGAAAAATCATCTTATGACATCACCCGCCCTTGGGCGGAGCGGGAGATAGTGTCAGACTTTTACTGACTAAAAGCCCACTCCTGTTCCTTCGTTGCCTTTCGTACCACGGCCGAGTCTTCCTATCAGAATCAGACCCTTGGCCCCAGTAGGCTTCGACCCTGCTGGGCCCCTACAGTTGCTGACACCTCCTTAAGGCGCGCGTGGAACAGTACGCACCGTCGACGACTCGGGCTCGGTCCGGACAGTTACCGGACGGTCGGACGGCAAGCCACCCATTGCTCGCCGTCCGCAAGCCCGCGCCTACGGTGGCCGAACATCGGGATTGGAATCCCGGCGGCGGTTGGGGCGTGAAGACCGTTGGAAATGATGATTATGATGATGCAACGTATATTGAGCACAAGATTCAGCTCTCATCGTTAGTCAGAAATGTCATTGACACACTTGTTTTATACGTGATCTTCTGATAACGCCGTCTCTATAAGAAGCCGTCGAAGAATCTCCTTTCTCCGTGCACCACGTTATAAAAATTCTACGGATCAAGAAAATTATTTCCGCTCGTAATATTATTTTAGTGTTCTCCATAAAACTGTGGTTAGCCAATATGTGAGCGACTATTAATCCGTTTTTACGCATTTTTAGCGTTCCTTACCTTAAAAGATAAAAACGGAACCCTTATAGGATCACTTTGTTTTTCGTCAGTCTGTCTGACTGTTAAGACCCTTTATCTCGGGAACGCGTGGAAGTTTCGAATTGAAATTAAAACTATATATACTCAGGTTTACGGTTCCTTAAAGTTGTGAAAAAAATCAAACTTCTGAGTTAACGAAAAAAAAAGATACGGCCGTATTTTGACACTCTCAAGGGAATCAAAATTCATAGAGTACTTCTCGTTGACCTAGAACCCTGAAAGGATCATGACCAACGATGTATGGAAATCCGTCTTAAGTTGAAGCATAATAAATGATTATTTAATATAGACTACGCTTTATATACTATCAAATAAAAGTGTTCATTTTCACACTAACACCCGAGTTTTAAAGTAATTAAACAAAAACGGAGATAACCTACAAATTATGTCTAACCAACTCGCAACTTCTAAAATGACCACAGATCACTCATGTAGGTACAAAACAACATTGTTAGTTATCATCAGTCTGTCATCTGGCTTGACAGCTGCATCTGCGTGAGACGAAGCACAAAATAAATATTATATTATCGGAACGATAAAATACATATACAGTACGTTATGGTATTACTAATTACTTAGCTATTTAAGATATTGATTATCATTTTTGTGATGTTTTTGTCTAAAGGTTCATACTTACGTACAAAGAGTATAGTAATATATAGCTTACGTAACTCGTACAAATGAAGAGAACGAAACGTCAATCATGACTGGAAATGTACCTAGCAATCGTTAATTTACTGTTTATCTTAAAATCATAATTCCGGATACGAAAACAGAATTCCTGAAGTGAAAAGCTGTAAAAAAATAAGCAAATAATTTCTATATTAATTTGATTTTCGTTCACGCATCTTTGCTAGACTGCTTTTGGTCAATCTCCTTTGGCATGCAGCAAGGTCTCGTAGAACAAGTATAGGAAAAAATCTGAAAACTATAAATTTGTAATTACGTCACAAAAAAAAAACTTATTTTGCGATTCGGAAAAATCTTCGTAACTCAATTCGAGAACTGAACTGTTTTATATGCAATTTTGTACGGAACCCTCAGTGCACGAGTCCGATTCGCACTTGCCCGATTTTTTATTTGTTTGGGGGAGACAAGAATAAAAGATAGGTGGACGTGGTCTTTTGTTATCTGTTTATGGCAGATTCGTGTTTCACCAGTTTTTAATTCTTCTTGTTATCTGAAGAGGATAAAAGAACTTTACATAATAAAATTGGTTTATTAGAATATGAGAAAGCAAGAGTCGTTATCACTGTTCGTTCCTTCTGTATTTTAAAGGATAAGTTTACGTGGCAAGTAGAAGAAATGATCATGAGTGTTGCTAGTGAGTTCAAATTGACGATATAATTGGCTTGGTGGTTGATAGTGGATGATTGGCTGCTGTAAAACCAACTATCAGGCCAACCTTCTATGCTGATAGGTGCAATAGATGCATTATTAATTTACTGTGCCAAATAATGTAGGTGACTTTTATATGTACCTACATAAGCTTTTGTTGAAAATCATTCCAAGGGATACTCCTGGGATAAAAATTATACCTACTCATGTGTTAAATTTCATCCACATCCATTCAGCTGTTTAGGCGTGATGAAATAACAACCAAACACACACTAGAAACTAAATATAATCACTAGGATTAAAAAAAAAAAATTTTCATAAGAAAAATTCAGTCAGCTCAACAAAGATCGTCTTCCCCATTCAAACTTTCCTTAACCTTGAAAGAAAAATCTTTTTAATACTGTAAAAGCTATAACTGACATTAAAGAATGATTCCTACCCTCATATTACAGCTCCTAAGGACATTATAAAGTTCACCACGGCTTCGCAAATGGACAAAATGACATTTACCTTTTGTTAAAAAAAAAAGAGCATTGTTGCCAACAGCGAATATAAAATTACCCCGGAAAGGATGGCCAGTAATTGTTCTTTACTTTGTGACTTGTTTTTTTTTTTGAAAATGGAATCGTTGGACTTTGAAATTGTATTTTCAAGCCAGTAGTAAAAGCAGAACAGTGATATAATTATTATTTTTTGTTAAATTATAGTCCAGAGACAAGTTATTAAAAAAAAACTCTTTAGTCTTTTGCAACAGGTTTTGCGTCGAATAGACAAAGTGATTACGATTATTGCAACTACAGTTTTTTTACGCTTCGATCAGGAAGTGTAAAAAACAATTCACTCTGTATTTATGCCTCCTGGCTCAAATTCTACTAATATATTTCCCTTCATGTATAACTGTTAGTGTTGTAACTGCTGAGCCCGTCTTCTTTATAGGCTTATGAGGACCCAAGAAATCAGATACCAGTCTAGCCAAAGGGTAGTGCTGCCCAAAGAAAAAATGTGTTGCCCAGTTTCAGGGTGGTTAAGATCAAATAGGCAGTTATGTACACTTAACTGGTAAGAATGGAAGGCGATCTCAAAATAGTTTGACGATTGGCGCAGTGGTTGAGCAATTGCGCTACGTGTCGTGGGTTCGTTTCCCGCACGGAACAAACATTTGTATAGTCTAGAGATAGATTTTTCAGTTCTGGGTGACTTGTGAATGTGTGTTTACATGTTCGTGAACGCAACCACGATGCAGGAGTAATTTCTAGTGTTGGACACATCTAAAAAAAAAAACAAAACAACTGGGGCCGCACTCGCGCACTGAGGGTTCCGTACAAACTTACCCGTACAAAAAAAAAGTTTTTTTTTGTGATGTAACAACAAATTTACAGATATCAGATTTTTTCCCATACTTGTACTGTAAGTCCTTGCTTCATGCCAAATTTCAAGATTCTAGGTCAGCGGGAAGTACCCTATGAATTTCGATTCCCTTGAGAGTGTCGAAATATACATTTTTTGCGACATAAACGGCCGTATCTTTTTTTTCGTTAACTTAGAAGTTTGATTTTTTCACAGCTTCAAAGGACCGCAGACCTGAGTATATATTTTAATATATTTTAATTTCAACTCGATGCCTCCACGCGTTCCCGAGATTAAGGGTCTTGACAGACAGACAGATGGAAAATAAATTTTGAGGTATTTTTTTTTTGGGTGGGAAAATCATCTAATGACAAATCCCGCTCTTGGGCGGAGCGAGAGATAGTGTCAAACTTTTACTGACTAAAAACCCACTCCTGTTCCTTCTTTGCCTTCATCCCAGGGCCTCGGGTTTCGCTTTCACACTACCCGTGGTTCCTTTTGAGGTATGGAATCCTAAAAAGAAATAGTTGGCAAAAAGTTCCAAGTTCGATTGACATTATTAGTTACCAGACAATAATAACACAGTTATTTTGCTATAAAACAATACCCAATCATCTTCGAAAACTCTTAAGCTGGCAACCCATTTTCAATATTACAGCCAATTGTTTCTTCGAATGGTGCCGTTACGCTCCGATAGCGCACGAAACCACCCGAAGGTTCACGAACGCTCTACGAAGGCACCCGAAAACACTCGATTGTCCACGTCATACGGGTGTATTATTATAGGTTTCTATTTTGTTTACATTCAAGCAAAGTGAGATATTTCTGGTATGTTTGGGTAAAGTTGTAATTAGTTGTTTCTGTAGGCAACTTGGAATTGTTAGTTTGTTTTAATGATAGTTCTTCGAGGTTTCTTGATGAGAAATTCTTTTGCTAATACTGGTTAAAGTTTGGCTATCATTTATCCTCTTTAGCTAAAAAAATAATTTTTTTTCAGATCACACATATTTATATATATTTTCTCAGTAAAGAAAGAGAATTATAAAAATATTCAATGGGAAGTGGCATTTCATCATATTAGTCTTGATAGGTTAAGGCACCTGCCTCTTATGCATGAGGCTGCGGGCAAGTAGGTACTTTTCTAAGTTTAACTAGGACATTATCTACTGGTCACCCCATGCCTCAGTTAGCATGTAAATGGTGGATCATTTCAACTTTGTCAGTCGTTACAGGTAGAAATCGGATCATCAATCTATCTAAGAAATATCATGATGTCCAGTAACCTGGTTGTGGAGGTCTTAGGGCCGACGCTGCGTTACGCGGTCGCCCGCCCGTCCCATACAAAACTGCACCGTCGGCACGCCGTGGCTCGCCGCGCAGGCACCTTTCGCAGCTCGCCGCGTAGGCACCCGTCGCTAGCAGTCGCGCCCCGCGCCCGTTGTGCTACATAATAATAGATTTAAATTCTCCATCGACACGACTACATGCACACCCTTAAAGTTGAACTAGCGACACTGTGCAGGTAATAATCCGGTTTCCGTTACGGGGACCGCCGCACACGAAACACGCCCATAGTCACGCGACGGGTGTCCGCGCGGGCGCTCGCACCTGCTCCCGCGCGTGCGCCCGCTTAACGCAGCGTTGGCCCTTATAGGCAGTTGCACCATGTAAAACACGGGTATTCAGCCGCATTCGGTTAGAATGGAAGCCGAGCCCAAGCTAGTTGGAAAAAGTTAAATAGATGATGATATCACATCAAACTAATATAATAAAAGTTTGAGTGTATCTATGTGAGTGTGTGTGTGTTTGTTTTTGGATTTCAATTATATTTATCACACAGGTAGACAATATCTTGGAATAGAGTTAATCTAAGAGTATGTTTCACTGATTTATCACGAAATCTCAGAAGCTATAACACCTACATACTATGTAGACATTCGCTAAGAACGGATTTTACGAAACTCCTCCCCTAAGAGGATGAAATGGGGGTCCAGAGTTTATATGGACAAACCTACTTTCACACGAGAAAAGCCGCTGGCAGAAGCCAGTATATTCGTTTAACTATGGTCTATAGCAAGGAAATCGTTGCACAGAACATCTACAACAATTCCACCTGTCAGTAGCTCAGATAGCAAATACACAAAGATGATTGGTTCTATTGAATCTATCGGTTTACCTACCTGGCTGCTACAGTAAAACTAACATGCTCTACTATGCAATTATTTACCGATACATCATATTATCATAGTAGAAAACATTGCGAGGCAAACTGACACTGTAGACAATATGGGGCTAGGTATACAATGGGTAAACACACACCCTAAAAGTAATATGTTCATAATCAGCTACCGAAACAATTTTAGCTATTTTTAAAATACGTAATTTTTTTATTTAAAAAAATCTATTTTGATAAATCTTGATTACGTCACTAGCGTATTTATGTGTGCGAGTATAGTATAGTATAGTATAAAATGATGACATTACAACAGGATTCACTTTAAGTTTTCACTAAACTCTTGTGATACTTTATCGCTTAATTCGTAGTCTAAGTTACGATTTGATTCGCCCGTGTAAAATGTCACTAACATAAACTTGGGCGCAAGGCGGTGATGTAAGTCGTGTCTGCGGCGCTTTACTGTGTGTTGAGCTGAATGATGGGCCGGGTGAGTGGATTTATGTCTTATATGCTTGTGGGGTGGGTAGGGAAATAGGTTTAAAGGGTTATTGGTGTTTTTAGTGTTTAGGTTTTGTCTGTTCTAATTCTGTGTGAATATTAATGATTACTGGGTTTGTTTTGATATCGTCTTCCTGCCCTTAATCTATTTTACATGGTGTCGGTTCAATACTTATTTTCGTCCATTCTGACCCCTTTTTTTTATATTACTCCTCATAGAATTTATCCATCTTTTCTTTCTCCTTTTTCTCCCTCTATCCATCCACAATGTCACAGTGTCTCAAGACGAAAGTCTATGACCAGTGCGTGTTACCAGTGATGACATATGGCACTGAAACATGGTCGCTTACAATGGGCCTCATCAGAAGCCTCAAAGGGCCTTACAGTCACCCAAAGGGCAATGGAAAGAGCTATGCTCAGAGTTTCCTTGCGTAATCGCATCAGGAATGAAGATATCCGCAGGAGAACCAAGGTCGCTGACATAGCCCGAAGAATCGCCAAACTAAAGTGGCAGTGGGCAGGGCACATTGCTCGTAGAACCTCGGCGACCAGCCCCAAGATATAATCCTCATTTTTTTTCTATGAAATTATCTCGCATTGCCTTCATGAAAACAGAAAATTATAAAACTATGCAATATTTTATAATTTTTTGCAATATTTTTTATATTATTTAGACCACAACCATCTTAAATTCATTAGTGATTTATTTTTGTTAACATCTCATTTATTGATAGGTGTAATTAATATAATTATTTTTTCTTGTTTTTTTTTTATAACGTGAATGTGAGAACACTAGACTCCGCGAATTCTTAGATTACTTTCTATTACGACTCACTTTTTTATTATGATTATTTTTATTGTGCTTTTGGGTACAATATAGACTGGTCTACACTGTTCTTATACATATTGATACTGTAATATTGTAAGAACAACCATTTTTTTTAAAGTGTAACCATGGAGTTTCTTGTCGGTTCTTTTCCATAGGAAACGACCAATTGGAACCGTGCACTAGCTTCTGAGGTTTTACATGTGCCCATATAGGCCTATATGAATCAAAACATTTGAATTTTGAAAACTAAATTACCCCAAGTTTATTCCCCTGTTCACCCCTCAACACATAAGAAGCATGGTAGTCTGCGGTTGCTAACAAACTGTCCTGTCAGTCAGAGCGATGCTGCGGTGGGGTTAGCGCGCAGTACACCTGCCCATCCTGGATTTAACGCCGCCATTTTAGATTACATTTTGGAAGCCATTTTGGATTTGGGTTTGGACGGATGTGATTGGTTGGTTTAGGGGAATTAGATGGTGTGTGTAGGAGATTGTTTATGCAGTAAGGAATAGGTTGTAATTATATTAACTAACGAGCAACCATAACTTAATATTTCTTTAGTACCTACCTATTTTTATATGTAAACGTTGACTTACTAGGAATAATTCCTGTATCGTGACCGCGTTCATAAACATGTCAACTTTTATACACAAGACTCCCACACCCAGATCAAATCATTTAAGAGCGGGCAACCCGAGGTACATTTTCATAAAACCGCTCTTACGTGATTATGATGTTCTTACACATCTTTCTCCAGATATTTTGGATACACAGCGGTATTGTAGATATTATCTAGGCTTGTATAGAAACCAAAACATAAATTCGTGTGAAACTAATCTAGTAAAGACCTCTAAAAATCTGCTATTTTACGTGATATTTGACCCTCCATAATGTACTCGTATATTAAAAATATAAAAAAGTACATCTATGCCTTGCACAATCGAGATTCTGAATGACGACAATTTTTCTCAAAAACTTTTAAGTTTTTGACAATAATTGTCGTCAATTTTTTTTTATTTATTAATTTTTATATTTTGTTTTTTAAATTTATTTTTTAGTTTAATTTTTATTTCTGGTGTACAATAAAGAATATATCTATCTGTCTATCTATATTTATGTGCTATCAGTAGTTAACATAGCTTCAAAATTTGTAACTTAAGACCTTCATGTTACTTATTTTAACAAATAATAAATGAATTGAAGAAACACGGGTTGGTTGTACTCAGTGGAAGTCTTACACTCCCTCTCGCCCCACCCAGAGCGGGAGAAGTTATTCAAAGATTTTCCTCCTCACAAAGAAGAAAAATAAAAATAGCACAGTATTATTAACCCGCTGAACTAAAAGGCACAGTGCATAAAAACTCGACGGAACTCCATCGGGAGTGCATTAAAGTTGTTAATGTTAACTATTACTGGTCGCTCGTAACTGCTGGTTAAACAATACTCTGTGGTTAAAACTAACGGCGGGTTAGTGCATAGTAATGAGAGTTTTTTTTTTTTTTTATTGAAGAGTAACATGGATAAGTTTTATGTTAGGTTAATGAGTTGGTAGTAAGAGTTTAGTGTTGTTGGGTTATGATGAAATTATGAAGCACTAGCGGACGGAGCGGCAACGAGATGATGGCACGACGTTGCCCCTCCATTGACAGAATTTCATAGTTTTGTATACAGTAAGCTATGAGTAGGCGTATACGAAGCGTATTTACGAATACGCGTATGTGAAGCTACGCTCCCAAGGACAGTAGGCCTAAGGGAACATACTTTAGGAATATTTTTTTTATTTTTTATTATTGATAGGCTCGCGTTTGACCACTATCTCACCTGACGGTAAGCGATGATGTGGCCGACGATGGAGCACGCTAGCCTAGAAGTAGGGTGAATACGTACCCTTGTAAACAGGAAACAGACTCTGGCAGGGAATTCCACACCTCCTTAGCTGTACGCATAATGAATGTGTTTCTAAAACGCTTTGTACGTATGGGTAGGATGTCAACCATGTACCAATAGCAAAACGCCGTACGTCTAGTGGTCCAATGATGAAACGGACTTGGTGGAATTAAATTGTGCATCCAACGCACACTCCCCGAAATGTAATCGATAGAAAACCTAGCAACTCGGCATCGATATAATATATCCTATGTGCTACTCCAGCATATGGTCTATCCAAGTGCCAAAAAACTAATTCTGTACGGCTGTTTGCGCGTGAAGGAGTAACAGCAAACATACACCACTCACCAACCTTCGCCTTTACAATATTTATGTGATAACTTCCCACAGCGGTTTTTCCCGCGTGAAAATAGAAAATTTTCCCATAGGAACACTGTAGCGACATCTGCATGCGACATGGCGTCAGATAAGAACTAATCCTGCATCGCGCATTAAAGTTTTCCGTGCGATTTGAACATAATATATAGAGTAGTCTAAAATCATCTATCGTGGCAGTTGCCGACCAGACATAACACCCGTCTGGTCGGAGGATCCTCCCTTTCTACGGAGGTTTACGGGACTTTACATTCTGTTCCGCATACCTCCAAAACACACTCTCGCAGAAGACGCAGCATTGGAAGGCTTCCCACAAGGTGGACCTATAATCTGGTAAGGGTCAATCGAATCCGATGGATGCGAGACGCACTAGAACCATTCGTTATGGCGACACTTGAGGAGGATTATGTCCAACAGTGGAAATGAAATGATGATGATGATGATAGATATTTTTAGTTTAAGTGCGATATTTAAATCATCATCTTCCTGCCCTTGTCCCTTGTTATTTGGGGTCGGCGCAACACGTTTTTTTCTTCCATTCTGCCCTGTCACTCGTCATACTATCACTAACTTCCTTTTCTTTCATATCACTCTTCACACAATCCAAAGTGCGATATTTAAATAAAGTCCTCTTATTACTTTGAATTAAGGCGTGATCACGAAATAATTAACTAATTAATTCTTCCCATAACTTAGGCGCCATAATACTCAAGAAAATACATCTAGTCTAGACAACTACCTCCCCTCTAATGAAGATTGGCCATACCACTCCTTACCATAAACTCAGCTCATCCCCTTAAAAGCACCATAAACTAACTATCTTTTAGTTTTAAAATATACCGACTTTTAGAATAAACTTTAGTCTTTACGAGTTCAGGTTTTTAATAAACTCTTAGAAGTAAATTTTATAGGAAAATGAAGCAGACTAGATCTTACTACTTATATTTTTATTATAAGTCTGTTCAGTTACGTGGTTTATTTTCTTTACAGTTTGTTAGCCATATCTAAAGTTGGTCCACACGGTACAAACTTAGTACAGATTGGACCATTAGTATGTACTTTATAAAGTGTGGTATCAAGGTAGATAAAGTGTGTTTTTTTAAGGTGGGATACCACTCAGTGACTTCTCTCGCTCCTGGATGGAGCGTGAAGGCGTGTCAGAGCCTAGGGTTCCAGGACCACGGGTTTCCCTTTCGGAAGTCTACCCATGGCCCCAGTAGGCTTCGGCCCCTATAGTTTTTTTTTTTATATAAACTAGTGCTTGACTGCGATCCCACCTGATGGTAAGCAGTGATGCAATCGTTGATGGTGAGGCACACTAGTTAATTAAGAGCCTATTCACTCTAGCCTTGAAGACACCCAAATTATAATCGGATGGGAAGACCGCAGCAGGCAAAGTGTTCTAGTCCTTCGATGTACGCGGTATAAACGACGAGGCGAAACGCTTAGTCCGGACCGTAGAGGTTTCAACAACGTAAGGGTGGATACTCGCCGTACATTTGCTGACATCTCTGTGAAGAACGCGTGGAACACTACGCGCCGTGATGACTCGGGCTCAGTCCGGTCGATTACCGGACGGCCGGATACCGAGCTACCTATTGCTCGTCGTCCGATAGCCCACGCCTATGGAGATAAATCATGGTGATAGTTGATTTCAAGCTACATACGAGTGTTCTAATCGCGCAGAGAATTCTAATAACGCAATGGAGGATTTTGAATTTTAGTTCCAATGATCATAGATGTCGGTAGAAACGCTAACTATTCCTTTTTTTAAATACTGTTTTATTCAAAGACATTAAATATATACTACCAATAGACAGGACATAGCGAACCAAATCGTGTTCCGATACTTATTACAGTACGGCCGATGTAACTTGACGGCCCTGAACATAGGCTCTGCGAACTTTCGCGCATGTACACTCGTAAAAAAAACTGTTACTGACATTAATTTTTTAATCCAAATTACGAATAAAAATTTACTACTACAGGGACCAAATACAAATAAAATAAATATTAAAACACTTTGAGACAGAAAGCTACAAAAATAACTTATGAATTAAAGAAACAAACCTAACACTACACAAAAAATTTAACAATCTAATAATAACAACCAACGAAAACTTTTGTGCTCAAGACAGAGACAGCGACACGAAAATAACACCAATGCTAACGTGTGAGTGAGACATATTACTGCGTACCGAACATTGCCGAATAAGTACGAAGCTTTACGAAGTTACCGAAGAGAGATGTCCAATACGCGTGTCTGATGGTGTTGTTTAATCGATTTTTTTTTCAAATCGATTTAAATTAAGTTATAAAAATATATTTATATTCAATTTTCTATGGAGGTTTAAACTATTCTCAAACAATCGTTATTCTAGTAGTTGTTTATAAATAACTGATATTTAACTAAATCATGTCTTTCAACCAAGAAAATAAAATTTTATCATTTTTTTTTTCATTAAAGTCAAAATCTCGTTTACTAACGACAACATTCACTATGTTTGTAAATCTATTCCGTTCAATATCTCATAGAAACAAAAATTAATAAATTCCAAATCGATAAAAATCGATTGCGATATTTGATTGAATAGGGTCGATTGTGTTTGTAACATAGAGTCAATCTCTAGCCTAGACCTCCGCCCCGCGCACGTCGCCTCATGCCACCATTTTGTTCCTAAAAAACGTTCGTGCGCAGCCTTCTGCGCAAAGTTCGGGCTCGCCAAAATATAACGACCGTACAATACGTAGTGGTCATAAGTCGCTCAGTCTAGTATGACGCCCTTACACGTCAAGTCGTGTTTGTATCCGCTCTATGCATTAAAAGAAAATCATTTTCTGAGAAAATATGCCGAACTGCGCATTACGCTATTGCAAATCTTGTTATGATAAAATGATTGGACCTAACTTCGGTTTATTTTCGTAAATATTTTTGGTATTTACGAAGTCATTAATTAAAATTCAATAATTTTGAGAAATAGTTCTAGAACATTTGCTGGTTTTGTGATAACGCCATCTATTGCTGAAAAGCTTAACCTTACCTTTATCACACACTGAGGCTCTACCACGAGCTCATAATGTGATCCATTTTACGACCTAAACCGAACTGTTAAAGGGATGGAGCTATATAGGGTGTATAGCTCCATCACTCTTTGTCTCTCGTACGACTGACATTTTAACATTATCATGGTAAGGCCCCTGGCCACCTACCGAGCGATAGTTAAATAATTATAAATTTTGACTTTAATTCGCGTGTTTGCTATTTAAAGCCAGATGGCGTCACTGAGACATAGGATGACAGTTTTTCTTAAGACATTTGTTCTGATAGCCGCTCTATTGTATATTACTCTATCTTTAAATCTCTTTGGTTTTATTGCAAATTTTAACGTTTGTTTGGCAGTTTGAGTATTTTTTGCAGTCGACCCATGTGTCCCTTCTTTTCCGAATCTATAGCTCCTAAGTTGAGCTATGCGAATACTGGCATTTGTAGCTTGCACCGACTGGACACGTCTTTTCAAATCTAAGTGGTTCTATCCTCAAAAGGCCATCTGCTTGCACTTACTGGGAAGGTTCCCTCAAATCTATGTGGTCCTTAAAAGACCATCTCAGACACTAATCTGATTACATGTGTATGTTGCAGGCTGCATGTTGCATCAGCATTACATGTTTGCTGTATGGACTTCAAAAGTGACTTTGACCTCAGAGTTTATTTCGGTGTTTCTTCTCAAGGTAGCTATAAAACACCAACCTTTGAGTTCAAAATTACGAAAAAATTGCACCTGCTACAATTTGTCTTTGCATCATCCAAAGGTTGACTGGTAGAAAATGCCTTGAGGCATTAAAGTCCACCTCTGTACTTTTGTGTGCATAAAGAATTAAATAAATAAAAATAAATAAAAAATTGACGCGGTTTTTTTTTAACTTATTTGCAAAATAAATAAACATAATTTATCATTTAGGTACGTGCGTAGTAAATCTTTGTCAAACCAAAGCCAAACTTTACTTTCAATTTCAACCAAGTCAAAGTTAACACAAACGAATTCAAATGTAACGGCGCAAATTATTCAAAGTACAGTCGGCGACACAGGTGTAGCGTTAGTTTAGCGCATTGTTGCGCCAACAATAGAAAGTTTGGTTGCTGTTTCTGTTGCTAGCATTGTGTGGCGTACTGTACTATGTGATGTAATTACTGGGATTATTGAAACTATTTATAAGTTTATTAGGAGAAGGAAAAGTAAAGTTTGTATGAGGTTAAGCTGCTCATGCCTCGGTCAATTAGGGGATGGGTGACCATCGTTAAGCCACAGCTGTCATTTGTGGATCTTACATTCATAATTGTTATAGTCAGAAAACCATCGACAGCCTGCCACCTTGTCT
Organism: Mythimna impura; assembly: GCA_905147345.3. Lineage (NCBI taxonomy): Eukaryota > Metazoa > Arthropoda > Insecta > Lepidoptera > Noctuidae > Mythimna > Mythimna impura. The sequence goes on along the minus strand of LR990367.1, from coordinate 20,134,265 downwards.
TACTAAGAAGTATGGTTTTACATAGTAATTTTATTTTTTATTTTTTTGAGTTTTGAAATCATCCAATGACATCTCCCACGCCTAGTCTAGAGCAGCATATCAAACTGTTACTGACTTAGTCCCGTCTTAGACACACCTTATAAGGCTGATTATGCGATTATTATTTAAAAAAATATTAAAGTGAAAAATAGAAAATTTTTTCACAGACGCAGACTGACATTATGACTCAGACAAATTACCTTAAAAAAACCCGTCAAATGTCAAGCTATCACAATCAAACCAAGGCAATAAAACAATAGAATTCCTCGAACCAATTTCTAAACCCCACAGACTTATAAACGACTAGACAATACAGAGTGTCCGGGACCCGAGGACATCCAACAATTAAAAGGGCCTTCAATGGACCGGCGTGCTTCTGGCGTCGACAAATTAACCAGCTGGGGAAGGAAGCCATTTTTTTTAGTTTTACTCTCTTTTCTGCAGGTACCTACCAGACAATTTATTTATGTAATTTATTGTCCACGATTGAAAAATTGGATTAAATTCTGTGTTATCTGGCTCTGGATGGTTGGGGTTCGTGATAGAAGTATATCTTCGTCAGTAGTTTTAGGGTGTTTTTTATGAATGGTTTAAAGCGTAGAAATTTATGTTTCGTTTTTGTTTTTAACAATTTATTACTTTAATAAAACCATATGTCTTGCTGGATACAGCCTGCCCGTAAATTACCTCAGTGAGTTATTGTACGTTTATATTCACATGCAAAAATCACATTTTTTTTATTTCACTGCTAGACTGGGCATTTGTAAACTTTTCTATCACAATAATTAATTAGAATTACTTAAGATAACAAAGAATAGTCGCTCTAGAACTATTACCACTTCTTTCTAGTATAAACACGGAAAGTAGAAGGAATGAATTTTCTTTTCATGGTTACCACAAAATCTTGGTTGGTTCTTGTCAATGGCAACATACTCATCCTCAGTTATGATATGGTCAGTGTTGCTACATGGAAAAACAAATACCATCTCCACCTCACCCATTCGTGACACTAAGGCATGTTATAATAAAACGCTTGATGACTTTAGGAACGACTGTTATTTTTATTTTTTGACGTGACAACGTCTTATAATTCGTTGGAGCCGGCTGCACGCACGAAAAAGTATGACGCATGCGGCGTTACCTCGCTCTGAGGCGCTCCATTTAAGGCTTGAAGTGCAAGCGAGAGCGCGTTCGGCCTCCGCGTTCGGCAGTGTTCGACATCTGTCTCTCTCCTACTTGAGTGAGCGATGCGTCTGCGTCGTGACAACTGCTATAGAATAATACATTTACATGTTTTCGTCAAGTATAAAGTGCAGTGAAAAGTGAATGTCGTGTTAATTGTTTATTTGTATTTATGCGTACAAATAAATGTAACACGTTGTCACGTTCAACTATCGTCAGTAAACCGACTTTACAGACAACCGATTTTTTTTTACTACAGACTATACAGGAACAATAGTGCTGTGTATAATAATAGTACAGTGCAAAACATATTTTGATATTTCATCTATCAAAACCACAGCTAAAAAAACTAAACACCATTTACTCCAAAAAGGAGCCCGATGAACCCCAAATTTCATCCCAACTAAAAACCAGTTCGAAGTCCCATCGGACAGAACTATCAATCTATTAGACGTTCTACTTAATTAAAGGCTTGTACTATGAAATTGCAATCTCACCGAGGTCCCATTAGCCGAAGGATTTTCGGCGAAAAAACGTAAATTGTTACTTCGTTTTCGATGCTCAATGAAGTTTAGAGATTGCACTGTTTTTCGTTCGTGACTCGCTGTTTCAGGGAAAGGGGTTAATATTGGAGATTTCTGTGCGTAATTTGTGTTAGTTTTTATTACTAGTGAATGCTTGTGGTTTTACTTGCAATGTTTGTCATCATCATCTCTCTAATCTTGTTCTAACTAGCTTGGGATCGGCTTTCAGTTTACTACATGAAGCGACTGTCAGTCAGACTTCAACGACCCAGTTACTGGGCAACACGGTACTTTTTGGATAGACTGATGGTCAGACTTTCTGGTCACGACTGTCAAAGACATCATCGTATCCTACGAATAGTGCCCTAACGAACATAGGGGATTTCTTTTTTTATTGCATACCTAATCAAATTCTGCTCATCATACCACATATAGTCAGTTCAACAAAACAATTAAAAACGGTACAGGTTATCAAATAATTAGGTTTTCTAAAAAGCCACAATTTTAAGCACTACGTTATCATCGAAGAAAAAAGCTACAATCGCCGTCGCGCCCTCCAGTGGTGCTGGACTTGAGCAATAAGTTACAATATGCCTTTTATCTGCGGAAGAATAAAAGACAAAAACATAATTTGAAACATAGAAGAAAGACACAAACGTAATTAGGGCTCCGTCTCGCAATATAGCCATTCCATAGAACACGGCCACAATCACCATTATTGTTTTTTTGCTATGTACCCAATATTGAAAATTGATTAACACAACTGAGAATAAGGATTTAAGAGAAATGCGTTTAAAATATAAAGATAATTTATTGAAAATAATCCTAGCCGAATCGTAAGATATCAATACACATTATATGAAATCACTAATACATATTTGATAATATTTAATTTAATTAAACACAAAAAAGTGTCTCCTGAAAAGTTGCTATTATGCAGTTACGCCCCTATTCGTAGGATACGACGACATACGAATTACAATGTGCATTCCGAGGCACGGGGTCTCAATAAAGAACTAGATAAACTCAGAAAAGTACATATAAAATGATTGCACACACACATTGTTAATTACCCGGTTTCGAACCTGCAACCTCATGCATGAGAGCCTCAACCACCGGGCTATCACTAGGCTTTCACTTGCGATGTATGTGTTCGAGTTAAAGTTATTCAGAATTCATGTTATACAAGACTTCTGACCATTATCAATTATAGTAGCCTTAAAAATAAAATTGTTTCATCTATTTAGACGTTTTAGTTTCTATTACTTGTTAATGAAATCATCATCGCGTTTGACCACTGTCTTACCTGATGCTAAGCGATAACTTATGATCGACGGTGGAGCACGCTTACCTAGAAGTGACTGATCCACTCTTGACTTAAAGACTCCTAAGTTATAGTTATTAGAAAACACAGACTCCGGCAAGACATTCCACTTCTCAGCTGTACGCAAGATCCCAAAACGTTTTGTACTTATGTGTTTACAAAGTCCTGGTGGTACATCGCCGTACGTCTTAAGGTCTGATGATGGAACGAGCTTGGCGGAATTAAATTCATGAATTCTGATAAACACTCCCAGAAATGACACACAAAAAATATGATAGGGTTTGATATGTTTTAACTCGTCCCAGACAATTACGGTCGTGGCAGAAAACATCGTTTACTGGCTGTTCCAACTTCCCGTACTATTGCACATTCCAAGTCGCCTATTCCTCGGATGATAGCCGCCATCAACGCTCTCCTGAACTCAAACACAGGTCTTGATGTGTTTGCGGATGAATGGAAGATGATAATGTCAGAATGTTTGAATTTTTGTGAGAAGGATGCATGACTGAGTAAAAAAAAAGGTAGGTAGGTAGGTTAGGTATAAGTTTAAATAGTGTAATTGGCTTCGGCCGTTCTATTTTAAATAATAAATAAATAAACACCAATAAGGTACCGGCTCATAGACGTAATTTGCAAAAATATCTAAGAAATAATATTTCTAACTTCTCACCTCTCCTTGCCCACAGAGTAACAATATCCTACTCAAAGAACATGACATACGCTGAACTGGTGATCAACGACGTGAAGCCAGAAGACGAGGGGGTCTACCGCTGCGAGATCACCTACCTTCAGGTCGGAGAAGACTGCAACACTGTGCAGATCACGGACTTTCATACTTACAGTAAGTACCTAGATTTTATACGATGTAACAAAAAAACAAAATCTTTTTTCTTAAAACAGTATCATTATTGGTTTTCAAATGACGCAGCATTTCAAATATTGCTATTAAGAAGAGTGGGCGCTTGGTGAGAACATCTTGCAGTCTCTTTTTTACGCACTTAACCTAAAGGCGGTGACGTCACACGTCAGTGTTTGCATCCTTTTTCTGTTACTTGACAGTTTGCCCTTCAAAAGGATTTGAAAGTTTTCTAACTTATTTAATTTTGAACGGATTTTAAAAATTCTTTTTATTTGACATTTCTGGAAACCACACAGTTGGGATATTGCCCAATTGTGTGGTTTCTAGAAATTTATGATAGGTATAGTTAGTCATAAAAATATGTACTTCTTCCAGTAGTGATAGTAAAATAAGAATGAAATGATGGTCTGAAGAAAAAATCAATTGTTACACTTTACTTAACTGAAAAATAGAGGGTTATTTTACTAGTGATGGACAAAATCTATTTGTGTTTTTGTTGAGATCTTTCAAGTGAAGTTCAGTTGCCTGATCACCGGTGGTTGGAATAGTTAGTGTACATGTCGATGAGCTGTTTCTTCAAGGAGATCGGCAGATCATCCTTCATTAGCGGCTTCATCGACCAGTAACTTATCCTATATAACTATGAACCAATAGAAAATCATCAAGTAACCCCCTCAAGCTCTAGTTGAAGGAAGAAGGAGTGTCAGCCGTACTGACTAAATCCACCCGTGTTCCTTCAGTTGCCTTTTGCGTTTCAAGGCCGCGGTAACTTTTTCGAATAATTCTGCAGCCCAGGCAGGCATCGGCGCTAACGGGCCTCATCAATAAATAAAAATGTCCTTCAATTTAATACTAATAATTTAGAGGTATGCAGTACTCATAACACAAGCTCTGCTTAGCTTGGGACTAGACGGCGTTGTGTGATAGTTGTGGAATATAAAATAAAAAATAAAATAAAATACTGCGATGCAGGATTTTGAATTTTAGTTCTTTTGTGGCGACTGCATTATGAGACTTTTTTGTAAAGATTTTGAAATTATGAAACAAAATAAAAATCAAAGTATTCTTTTAGGTGGGAAATCATTCAATGACTTCTCCTGCTCGTGGGTAAGAGCGTAAGGGCGTGTCAACTTCTATGCCTTCGTTTCAGGGCTCCAGGTTTCTCTTTCGCACAACCCATGGCCCCAGTAGGCTTCGACCCTGCTGGGCCCCTATGGTTTGCTGACATCTCTTTGGGGCGCGCGTGGAACACTACGCGCCGTCGACGACTCGAGCTCGGTTCGGACAGTTACCGGACGGCTGGACGGCGAGCTACCAATTGCTCGCCTACTCCTATGGTGCTGGATATCGGGGTCGGAAATACCAATCAAAGCTGAACTGATTAATTTTTCCGTTTCTCTCTTGCCATTTTCTTCCCTTTCATTTTCTCAGTTCCGGCAGACAGTAAGTTACTTCAAATACTAAGTGTTCGCTAGTGCCGTGTGAGGTAACTAAGTGGGCGACATATCGCGCTCATAAGTTGTGTCAACATGACAGCCAATCAGACGGCCGGATGGTTGACTAGTGAGGGGACAGTGTCGACGTTTGTTGTGCGAAATGTAGTGTAAATATCGACAGTTGTACATAGTTGTTTACTATGAATTTAGGAATCAGTCGAGAAGTTTTTTGCTGTTTTTTTTTAATGGTTCTAACGGAAGAGTTGGTCCGCAGTGGCAGAGGACAAAGTTTTGTGAAAAAAAGAGAGAGAGAGAGAGATCTTTGCGCAACTGTGGGTCACAATGGGCTAAGTGGACAATTTTCATTATAACACAATGTCTGCTACCAGCGGCTTCGCTAGCATGATAGAAGTAAATTACCCAAAGAAACATATTCTCGAAATAAAAAGTACCCTATATATTTTTTTTTATAGGTGGGAAAATCATCTTCTATTCATATCAATCTACAAGTCCGTGATAAGACCTGTCATACTGTATGGATCAGAATGTTGGGCTGTGAAAAAGACGGATGAAAAAAGATTGCATGTAGCGGAGATGAGAATGTTGAGATGGATGTGTGGTGTGACGAGAATGGATAAAGTGAGAAATGAGTATATTAGAGGAAGTTTGAAAGTGGCGCCAGTGACTGAAAAGTTAAAAGGGAATCGTTTGTCTTGGTATGGTCATGTAAAGAGGAGAGATGAAACGCATGTTACTAAAAGAGTTATGAGTATACATGTGGATGGGTGGAGAGGGAGAGGGAGGCCAAAGAAAAGATGGATGGATTGTGTGAACAGTGATATGAAAGAAAAGGAAGTTAGTGATAGCATGACGGTTGACAGGATAGAATGGAAGAAAGAAACATGTTGTGCCGACCCCAAATAAGATGGGACAAGGGCAGGAAGATGATGAGGTGGGAAAATCATCTTATGACAAATCCCGCTCTTGGGCGGAGCGCGAGATAGTGTCAGACTTTTACTGACTAAAAACCCACTCCTGTTCCTTCGTTGCCTTCGTCCCAGGGCCCGGGTTTCGTTTTCACACTACCCATGGCCCCAGTAGGCTTCGACCCTGCTGGGCCCCTACTATTTGCTGACATCTCCCTGAGGCGCGCGTGGAACAAAACGCGCCGTCGACGACTTGGGCTCGGTCCGGACGGTTACCGGACGGTCGGACGGCGGGCCACCCATTGTCCGCCGTCCGCAAGCCCGCGCCTACGGTGGCCGGAAATCGGTATCGGAATCCCGGCGGCGGTAGGGGCGTGAGGACCGTTGCCGTTGCCTCACGCTATCGGCCGCCTCCTTTGCTAGCATTACTGCTTCGCAGAAGGAGGCGACCGCCTGCCACTCCTCGTCGCTCCGGACCATGGCCTGTACCAAGGCCCGGCGCGAGAGATCGCCGAAGTACTCTATATGCCATTCCTGAACATGGTCTACTTGCGTACTAAGTTTCATCGAAATCCGTTTAAGCGTGAAGATGTGACAAACATACAGGCACACAAACTTTCGGCTTTATAATATTACTAGCTTTTGACACACTGACAAATTTTAGCAATCGGACCAGCATCGCTGCTTACCATCAGGTGGGATCGCAGTCAAGCACTGGTTTATATGAATTAAAAAAAAAAGTACTTGAGATTACCCCCTTTAAACAAAAAAACTAAAAAACAAAAAAAAAAACTTTGCCTCTTTATAATATTAATATAGATTATTTAAAAATAACACAAAGAAAATCGTGCTCAAGTTATTTTTAGCCGTTGAATGGCAAATGGTTGATAATTATAACGACCGCCATTCATTTCACTTACCAAGAAAAGGTTAGTTATTTTTCAAATTGGGTGTCATAACATTAACAAGTCTCGAACATGCAAAGTTATCACGCAAAAGGAGGGATGGCCACGAAACCTTTTACAATGTAACAAGTAATAAATCTAACAACTTGATAAATATCAAAAGGGTTGAATTCGGATCTTTTGTTGAGCCATGTCGGAAGTCTACTTGTCAGGTTGTCTGATAAAAACCCAAAAAGTTATCTGATTCTAATTTGTTTTGATTACGAACATTTTTATTTTTAAACAAACTTTTCAAGAAAGAAAAGCATTTTTTCTCAGCTTATGGAAAGTTTTTGCATATTTTTTCAGTTTTCTTTGTCTCTTGCCTTACTTTTAACGATTGATTTATGTTTTAACTCAAAACTTTACATTGACATTCAAATATCTGAGAATATTATTGCAAATAATGTAAATTAAAGTAAGTAATATTGATTAAGCAGGTACTTAAAGCCTCAGATACATTAGGGGACAAAGCGTCCCCCAACAATAAAAGCTATGGTCAATCTACGTGACGCCGCAACATTGCCCAGTGGCCCGCAACTTGCCCCCCAACATTCGAAATAGCTAGATATACTCTAACAAAGCAAACAAATCACCAAAGAAGAATCAAGATATTTTACAAAGCATTCACGTGACGCGGGACATTTATTGTTGGACAATTTGACAGCGTTGCGGAACATTTTGCCCACTAACTTCATGAAAGCAAAAATGTTATTCATTTACTTTCCATTATTAGGAGCGCCAAATAAAACATTTGAGAGCAGTGTAGCAATAAACGTAAATTAAAATAAATAACGTCTCCAAACTTTGATAATGGTGTCCATTTCGGCAATCGAAAACTTTGTTTAATTCTTATTAATTGATTAATGTGCCCGCAATCAATTTTTATTACGGTTTGTAAACAAACAATAATTATTAACTTGGATAATTAATTGATAAATTGAGTTCAAACCTCACCCTATGCGGGGTGGGGGTTAAATGAGATAGCGTGATAAAGACAAGTGCATTATAAATAGTGAATTTATTTATTATTATTATTTAGTAGAAAATAGTCATTAACACTAAAATAATTATTCCTTTTACTCTGTCTCTGTTCTCACGAACTTTTTGACAATATCGTCTTCCATTTAAAAGAAATGAAAATCAATTTGTAAAACTACTGATAATTAATTACCTACATACTTGAACTTACTAATATTTTAAAGAGATTTGTTTTCTAGTTTTTATGTTTACAAAAGGGTAATCTCTAGAATGACTCATTTGAATAATAAAATACACAGTAGCTGAGTGTATTGTGCAATTAGTTGATAGACTTTTGTCTACCTTAAAGGCCATTAGAACAAATCCGAAGGAAAAACCTTATTTTTTAAAGTAGTTTTCACGATTGTCCTGTTTTACTACAAGTCTCATATAATTGGGCGCAACTCATTGCTACTAACGGGACAAAAAACCCAGACACCCAAAATAAATCGATAAGATACAAAAAAGCAAACAAAAAAAAAACTATCGACACCCCCCATCCCTAGCAGCGTTAGGTTCTCTAGGATATTGCGTTTGTCCCGCCTCGGGCTACTCGATTCACTAAGGTGCCACACACTCCATCTCAGTCTAGCACACGCTACCTAACATACTGCATCCCTCTCCGCCGTAACAGCATCCATCTTTTCTATGAAACAAATGGAAGTACGATATTTTATTTGATACTTTACTGTTGGCGATAGGTTTTTCCGAAGATTACGGGATATTTTCTCTTTTGTTATTTATGGAGAGGTATTGTTTCCTGCAAAATAAAGACTGTGCCGGAAATTAGGTAAGTGGACACTCTCGCAATGTGTGTACAAGGACCAATTCTACGAAAACATTAGGGTCCGTATACACCAAGGCTCACGCCTTGGTGTATACGGACCCTAATGTTCGCGACGCTGCTCAAAGAGATATTTCGCATGATTAGTAGAAAAGAAACCTAACTTATAAAAGAAGGTATATTCAGAATCTTAAAAAATATGTTTCCATATTATGGTCCAATTTTGAAATAATGTATCCTCTCTTTTGAGTTAAGTCTCTTTTCTATTTGTTTCGCGCTATGCGCCCGTGGTCCTAGAATGCAAAAAGGCAACTAAAGGAACATAATAACATTAATAATTTAGCCAGATGTACTAATGATAGACCGATTAGTGCGCCTCTCAATGATAGTCGATGTCACCATTCCGCATGACGAGAACCTCGTGAAGCTTGAGAAAGAAAGCAGTCATTGCGCCGATCATCGTTACCGCCAACGACCTGATGGCCAAAAGCCTCGACGACCACCTGTCGAAGCTGTCGTGGCGCGGTTGGGTCAAGGGCCTGATACAGAAGGTAGTACTTCTTTATACGGCTCTCATTGTAAGGAGGTTCCTATCTCTGGAGCCCTAACCACCGGTAGCTTGGACCCTGCTAACGACAGCGGTGAACTACTACTTTTTTATATGTTTTTTTTTTTGTAATTTCTTTTAAGAAATAATTGAAAATCGGAATAATCCATACTCCATACTAATATTATAAATTCAAAAGTACTGTTACGCTTTCAGAGTTAAACTACTGAACCGATTTTGATGAAATTTTGTACGAGGAAGCTTGAACTCCAAGGATGGACATAAGCTACTTTTTATCAGACTTTGATTTCGCGTTCGCGTTAACCATATTAACGCGGACGAAGCCGCTGGCAAAAGCTAGTAATTTATACATTAAACATAAGTGGGGGGGGAGTCAATAAAAGTCTGACACTCCCTTTCTTTTCATCCAGAACGGGAAACGTTATTTGATGATTTCCCACCTCAAGAAAATAGGCCGGACCGAGCCCAGTCGTCAACAGCGCGTATATAGTGATCCACGCGCTCCTCAAAGAGATGTCAGCAAACCGTAGTGGCCTAGCAGGGCCGATACCCGCTAGCTAGGACCACGGGGAATTTCTGAAGGGAAAACCCGTAGTCCTAGAACGAAAAAGGCAACTGCAGGACACAGGTGTAGTTTTAGTCAGTAAATGTCTCACACACCCTCGCGCTCCACCCAGAGCGAGAGAAGTCATTGGATGATATCCACCCTATTTTTTTTTTTTTTTTTTATTATTGATAGGCTCGCGTTTGACCACCATCTCACCTGATGGTAAGCGATGATGTGGCCGACGATAGAGCACGCTTGCCTAGAAGTAACCTATTCACTCTTGACTTAAAGACCCCTAGGTTGTAGCTATCAGGGAACACAGACTCGGGCAGGGAATTCCACTCCTTAGCTGTACGCATTATGAATGTGTTCCCAAAACGCTTTGTACGTATGGGTGGGATGTCCACCATGTACCGATGGCGCAACGCCGTACGTCTAGTGGTCCGATGATGGAACGGACTTGGTGGAATTAAATTGTGCAATTCCAACGCACACTCCCCGAAGTGTAATCGATAGAAAACCGACAGGCCAGCAACTCGGCGTCGATGTTCAAGGCTTTGGAGTTTTGATTCGACAAGTGCATCATCACCGATGATTCTCTTGGCTCGCTTCTCAATCGACTCCAGAGCATCAAGCTGGTATTTGGCAGACCCATCCCAAAGATGAGAGCAGTATTCCATACACGATCGAACTTGCGCTTGATAAAGTTTGAGCAGCTGTTCCGGCGTGAAGTACTGTCTCACCTTGGCCAAGATCCCCAATTTTTTGGCAGCCTGTTGAGCTTTAGCCTCGATGAAAGAGCCGAAATTGAGGGTAGATGACAACGTTACCCCAAGAAGCTCAAGGTCACTGGTTATCGGCACGGTAAAAAAAAACCTCCAGAAAAAAGGTACTCAGATGCAACTAGTTGAACTAGAACCCGACATCAGAATAATTGGGAAAGAGCTAGTAGGTAGATTGATTGAGTCCTCCGAAACGGCTTGACCGATTTTTATATATTTGGTAGATCTAAGATCTATTCTTAATTTTTTACCCTCCTACTCCCAACCTCCATTTTTTCTTTGATTTTATACGGCAGAACAACGTTTGCCAGGTCAGCTAGTTATTTTATAAAATGCGAAGCGTCCCATGTCTTGGTCTAAAACAAACAAGGAACGATACGTCAAAAACAAAATAGGATGAAAATTGCTTCCACGAGTAGAAAATTATACAGTTATAAGAGGTCACACGTGGTTACTAAACCAGTGTAAATTGGCCTGGTATTTTGTACAGGCTAACTCAAGGTCACGTTGTTACCATACTATTACTTATTCTAAGCCATAACGCGTGATTGAATGTACGTCTTATTTTTACCATAATATTGATTATTTTCTTGTCTATTCATGTTGATAGAGGAATCTTTTATTGTAAACGTTTTTTTAGTCATGTCATGAAAGTTTTTTGTTCTTTAGATAATAAAGGTTTAATATTAAAAAAAAAAAACATGAATAAAAATGTCAGAAAGTTTTCGTGATGGTCCAGTAGTTAAGGCCCGCTCATGCATGAGGTTGCGGGTTTGAAACCGACCAATGTGAATTTTAAAATTTATAATTAGGTACTTTTCCTTTTTTTTCAAACTTAAGTGGCAATGGGCAGGGCACATTGCTCGCATAACTGATGGCCGTTGGGGCCGAAAGGTTCTGGAGTGGCGACCGCGTACCGGAAGACGCACTGTTGGAAGGCCCCCTACAAGGTGGACCGACGACCTGGTGAAGGTTGCGGGAATCCGATAGATTTATTTTATTTATTTATTTATTTATTGAGTAGGCACCTCAACGACTTACTCACTAAAACACACAAAAGAAAAAGAAAAACAAACATTTTTAGGCATAGTGAATTCGTCACTTACAGAGGTGCACAGTACTGACAAAAAGAAAAACTTAACAATTAAATTACAACAAGTACAAACTTAAATATATACAAGACACAAGTGAGCTATTATCCGAATTCAATGAGAAAACAGAAAAATTTAATACAGTGGAAATAGAATAAAAAAATATAAAGAATACCTACATTATCTACTTATATTATATGATTGTTCGTGTCACCCTGAGGTTCCAAGCTGGTTAAAAGCTTCATACGGAATGTTTGAAAGGAGTTAGAGAAGATGTCAATGCTATTGGATCGTGTAGCGATTTTATTGTAATTTCCCATTAGACGATTCAAGGGTGCAGTGCTACCAAGGTTAGTACGACTTGCAGTAGTGGCAAAGGTTGAGGTCTCGCGACTAGGTCTTATTGTTTTAGATCGTGGTACAGCTATACTCAATTCCGCCAAGAGATCGGGAACATTAAGGATACCATTAATGATTTTATAAAGCAGGATTTGGTCAGTTACGTTTCTCCGGTGTTCAAGGGAACATATCTTAAAATGACTAAGCCTTTGATCATAGGTAGAATCTCGTGGACAGTCAGAACTTCTAAAACGAAGATATCTGGTGAAGCTTCTTTGGATACGTTCAATCCTGTTTACGTGAACACGGTAAGTAGGGTTCCATACTGGAGATGCATAGTCCAATATACTTCTCACAAGAGTATTGAAGAGTACCTTTAGGGTAGAGATGGATTGGAAATCCCGACATATTCTTTTTACAAAACCAGTCATTTTTGCAGCTTTGACAGTGATGTTATCAATGTGGCTGATGAAGGTGAGTTTAGAGTCAAGCTGGACTCCCAGGTCACGGATCGTGTCCACTGTTTGTAGTGTTACCCCATTAATTGAGTAAGATGTAGGCAACGGTTTCCGTTTTTTGGTAAATGTTATGTGGTAGCACTTTTTCACATTGAGGGACATGCGGTTTATTAAACACCAATCATAAACCGCATCGAGATCGGCCTGGAGTAATTGGACGTCAACGGATGAGTTTATTTCTTTATAGATCTTCAAATCATCAGCGAAAATAGAGCAATTACTGTATTTTACTGAGAGGACTATGTCATTGACAAACATTAGAAAAAGAATGGGGCCTAAGTGGGAACCTTGGGGGACTCCAGATGTAGATATGTAAACCCGTGACTCATAGCCCTTTACAACCACTCTTTGTTTTCTCTCTGTGAGATATGATTTAAACCACATAAGCAACTGACCAAATATGCCAAATCCTTCAAGTTTCTTTAAGAGAATTTTATGATCCACCTTATCGAATGCACTGCTGAAATCGGTGTAAATTGAGTCTACCTGGGCACGGGAGTCCATCAATTTACTCACTTCATTGACATAGTGGACCAAGTTAGTTGTCGTAGATTTACGAACACAGAAGCCATGTTGTTGAGGTACTGACTGGGGATTAATGTGTGATGTAAGTAAAGGACACAGCAGGGATTCAAAAAGTTTAGCGAAGACTGAAAGAAGTGAAATAGGACGATAGTTCTGCACGTTATTAGAATCTCCTTTTTTAAACGTACGACATTTGCCATTTTCCATTCAGTCGGAAACTGTGATGTCGCGATAGAATGATTAAATATTAATTTAAGCGGTAAGGACAAACTAGTACACCTTTTAATAGATGCGTGACGCACAGGACCGTTTATTGTGGCGACATTTGGGGGAAGCCTATGTCCAGCAGTGGACGTCTATCGGCTGAAATGATGATGATGATAACTGTACAAAGCAATAAAACACAAACATATTCTACGATTTCGCATCGCATCTTTTTGAAATTTTGAACTTCAATTACCATTTCCGTAGAAACACTCGTCACAATTAATGGCCTAGCGTCATAGCATGCATCACATCCTTTTCACGCACGTCATCGCGTCCATAGACTATAGGTACACGAAAACAGAACCGCGTACTTTGGCACAGACGGAAACTAATGTTGCCACTTTATATATATTATGATTTCGTATTTCCACTTCATTTATTCATTCTTCTTTTTTTTTCTCCTTTCCCTATAATTTATTTATATTTATCTATTTTATTCAAATCTATTAGCACACAATACCGTGCCGACGTCTTTATGTCGATACCGTTAGAAAACCAGCGCCGTAGACTCATCGCATTTTGCGTGTGGTCACGGCATTATGCTGAGCCTTCGGCCGTTTTGCGCGGATGTGGCGCATATTTCTTCAATATAATGTACTTATAATTTGTTAGTTTTAAATTTGCGCCTTGTTCCGCCAAATAAAATGTTTTTCTTTCTTTCTTTCTTTCTTTCTTTCTATGATGATGACTTTTCCAAGTTTATCTAGGTAATTGCTGACACCCCGTGTCATGGAAAGCACGTAAGTAAAGCCGTTGGTTCTGGCTGTCATATTCGTAGATCTTTGACAGTCTTTACAGGTAGTTAGACGCCAGAGAGTCTGACCATCAGTCTATCCAAGCAGTATCGTGTTGCCCAGTAATTGGGTAGTGAAGGTCTAATAGGCAGTCGCTCCATGTAAAACACAGGTATTCAGCCGCATCTGGTGAGACTGGAAGCCGACCCCAAGCCAGTTGGGAAAAGACAGAGAGATGATGAAGAACGCTCAGATTCGGGAATTGAATTGACGCTAAGCTATTGCATAGCTTCTATCGAGGGCCTTGAGCGCGGGGACCGAATCCAGAAATTCCGTAACGAAAAAAACCTCACGCTCCCCACTCCGACGGGCACGGAGGTGTGGCTTGAAGGCCGACAGAGACCGAACACCTATTTTAGAAAAGTCGTTAACGACCTGTGTGGCGCATTGGTACAGCGTTCTACCTATGTTATCATCGTGCCTCGAGTTCAAATCTCGGTCAAACAAAATAGTCTTTTTGTATTATAATAGATTATAGTAATGTTCTATGATAACAACTGAACATACTTGTAGCAATTTATGAAGTAAACAAGAAAGAAAAAAAATTGTTTTCTTATCGGTCACCACGCTCAAAAAGTGTAACTTGAATTAATATCAAAGAAAAAGAAATACTGCATAAATAAAATAAATAAATAATTATAATTGCATAAGTTGATACAAAATGCTATGCAATAGCTTTACCGCGGCAGTCCCCGAGTGCCACACTTATTTTTTTTAGGTAAGTTTGTACGGAACCCTCAGTGCACGAGTCTGACTCGCACTTGCCTAATTTTTTAAATGTTTGCCTTTTTATAAGAATACTAACACTTACGAGTATGAGCTAGTTGATTCGATTGACCAAGTTCTACTGTTAAGTATGAGGACCTGAGTTCAAATCCTAAATGATCAAGTAGTATTCATGATATTTTTTTTTTGAGGTTAGAAATTATCTAATGACTTTTCCTGCGTTAGGGTGGAGTGGGTAAATTTTTACTTACTAAAACCATACAGGCTATGCTCCTTCAGTTGCTTTTTGTGTTCTAGGACCACGTGTTTCCTTTTCAGAAGTATTTTTATTGCCCTAGCAGGCGTCGGCCTGTCGGCTAGTTTTGGCCCAATTTTGATCAGCTTGTGATAACTTAGTAGGTACGGAAAATTGTTTTTTTATTTTTTTTGGGTTTTACTATGACTTCCTTGAAGAGAGTGGGTTCATGTCTATAGGCAGAAGCAGTATCTAAAAAATTACCAGCCATATCTGTTACACCCTTTTTTTAAAAGTGTCAGACTTTAAGTGACTAAAGCCCACCTTTATTCCTTTAGTTGTCTTTTCCGTTTCAGAGCTGCGGTAACCCTTTCGAATCCTTGGGCCATTTTCGTTACACACTTTTCGAGATTTCATCTTACAGTGCACTAAAAACTACAGCACGCTAAAGTAAAGATAGTATTCAAAACACGAAAACAACTCGTGTTGACTGAATGTAAACAAAATATCGTCCATTCTCCCCTGACTATGTAAACGTCAAACCGACGTATTTGCTAACAAATGGGTTGGTTTCTGTTGATTTTCCGGCACATCTTGTATTTGGGAACAAAAGATGAAGTTTTCGTTTACTAGAAAGGTATATCTTTTCGTTAAAAAATTTGACTGTATAATTTAAGAATTTTCCTAACAAAAATCTACCCAGATGACTTTCAAGCCAAAGAATGGTTTCTGATATAAATTCCATATATTTCTGACGTATTGTCATATCACTAATAAAATATTATGGTAAGGTTCTTGCCGTTTTATGATATATAAATGATATTCAACCAATCAATTCAACCAATCAATTAAACCAATCAATTCAACCAATCAATTTAACCAATCAATTCAACCAATCAATTCAACCAATCAATTCAACCAATCAATTTAACCAATCAATTCAACGAATCAATTCAAACAATCAATTCAACTAATCAATTCAACCACTCAATTCAACCAATCAATTCAACCAATCAATTCAACCAATTAATTCAACCAATCAATTCAACAAATCAATTCAACCAATCAATTCAACCAATCAATTCAACAAATCAATTCAACCAATCAATTCAAACAATTCCAAACCATGTCGAGATTGGCTTTTCGTCTAACAAGGTGCTATTGAATATCTGTATTTAGCATGGAGCGTGGAGTATGGAAGAAATTCTGACCTCCACAACCCAGTTTAATGATCTTCTGCGTATTGCTATTCCAAAGTCCACATGAAATCTTATTTAATCACTTAACTTTTGGAGTAGCGTAATTAGAGACACAATAGTAAGACAATGGCGCACGAACGCCGGCGTTCGTGCGGGGATCAACAGCTTAAATAAGATTTCATGTGGACTTTGGAATAGGATGTGAGATCACTCTCACATCATAGCACGAAGAATCGCCAAACTTAAGTGGCAATAGGCAGGGCACATTGCTCCCAGAACGGATGGCCGTTGGGGCCGCAAGGTTATGGAATGGCGACCACTTACCGAAAGACGTAGCGTTGGAAGGCCTCCTACAAGGTGGACCGATGACCTGATAACGGTTGCGGGAGTCCGATGGATGCGAGATGCACAGGACCGTTCATTGTGGCTGCACTTGGGGGAGGTCTATGTCCAGCAGTGGACGTCTTTCGGCTGAAATGATAATGATGATGATCTCACATTTGAAAGCAAACACATTAGTTTTATAAATAAGTCATCGCGTATATCGATACACTGTTTTGAATTCTGAAGAAATCTAATTTAATCGACTCTCTTGTTAGCGGTCGCAGACGATAATTCTCTACTTTCACGCAAGCAACGCTGAAGGCAGAAGCTAGTATTCAATAAACCAATAAGCTAGAAGCCGTGAAAGGTTTTTAGTTTATTGCCTTACACAATTTGCATAGAAATACGATTTCAGAATTTGATCACTATTGTTGATTTTAATTAAAAATACTCGTAATAATTACTAATAAAGCCTGAGTTGGCGACCCGACGTGATATTGCTAAATACGCCTCTTTTGTAACTGCCCTAAAAGTCACGGGTTCGATGTCCTTTTGAGCCATTTTTTAAGGGTTCCGTAGCTCAAAAGGAAAATACGGAACTTAAAAAAAATCACTTTGTCTGTCCGTCTGTCTGTCTGTCTATCTGTCTGACAAGACCCTTTATCTCGAGAATACGAGGAGGTATTGAGTTGAAATTAAAATCATATACTCAGGTCTGCGGTCCCTTCAAACTGTAAAAAAATCAAACTCATAATTTAACGAAAAAAAAAGATACGGTCGTTTATGTCACACAAAACGTACATTTCGACACTCTCAAAAAAATCAAAATTCATAGGGTACTTCCCGTTGACTCAGAATTTTGAAATATGGCATTAAGCAAGGTATGGCATTAAGCATAGTCGGCCTTATAATGTTCCCACTGTTGGGACTCAGGCCTCCTCTCTAGGCGAGAGAATGGGCCGTAATCCACCACGCGGGCTCAGTGCGGGTTGGTGGATGTCACATGTCTTCGATTTTTTGGTTCTAGGACATGCCGGTTTCCTCACGATGCCTTGATGATGATTCCTTACAGCACAAATATAGGCATAAATCTGAAAACAGTAAATTTGATGTTACGTCACAGAAAAAAAATTGCGACTCGGAAAAATCTTCGATAATTCATTCTGGAATTGAGCTGTTTACAACTCGTAGGTAAATGCGTGAGTCCGACTAGCACTTGCCCAGTATTTTTTTGTTCTGTCTTAGCTTCGAGCAAAATAAAGACTACTATAGACAGACGCGTCGCGGCTATGGTCGATGCAACCACCATTTTCCATAGAAATTGTTGAATGTAGGTACATTTTATTCGTAAAGCAATTTCTTTATCGATATCACATTGTCTTTTAGCACCTGTCAACGGGTGCCTTTATGAGTGTCTCGTTCCCTAGTGAAATCAAATCAGAATGGGATATTTTTTGTATAAAATATTATTTTTAAGGTTCCGTACCAATTTGGTAAAAACTAGGCAAGTACGAGTTGGACTCGCGCACTGAGTGTTCCGTAAAAACTTACCCATGTAAATAGTTCAATTCCCGAATGGAGTCTCGAAGATTTTTTTTTTTCTAGTCGAAATACACGTTTTTAGCGACATAAACGGCCGTATCTCTTTTTTTCGTTAATGCAGAAGTTTTTTTTTTTCACAGCTTCAAGGGACCGCAGACTTGAGTATATGGTTTTAATTTCAACTTGATACCTCCACGCGTTTCTGAGATAAAGGGTCTTGACAGACGGACAACAAAGTGATCTTATAAGGGTTCCGTTTTTTCCTTTTGAGTTATGGAACCCTAAAAACGGACCCCTTATCGATTCATTTTATTGTCTGTCTATCCATCTGTCCGTCTGTCCGTCTGAAATCTTAGAGACTCGATTCGGGACTATTTACCTACATAGGTACGTTTGTACGGAATCCTCAGTATGCGAGTCCGACTCGCACTTGCCTGGTTTTTTTTTTTTCAATTAATAATAGTTATTTTCCACGATCCAAAAGACTCTAAAAGTACAAATATTTTTTTTCATGAAAAATCCATTTATAAAAAGTCAGTCTATTCAATTCTCTATTCCATTTAGATTTTATTTTTCTATTCAAACAAAATAATTCTTATTTTCTGATATCCCCTAAAGGGATGGAGCTACTTTGAAGTTACTTTAGTAGCAAACTTAACCCTACACTCGCTGTCTCCTTTTTAATTCGAGGCGTAACACTCAAACGCCTCTGGGTATATTAGGGTTACCAAAGAGAGAGATGGGTCGAAAAGACCCGGCGGCAATTCGCTAAAATCTTTGAAATCGCAGCGTTAATTTTGTGTCACGGTATTTAAATGCCTTCGGAATACTTACTAGTACTTTTAAGTAACATAGCTGATCTGAAAGGTGCACTTTTAATCCTATATGGCTTGTATTGGCTCATAGTTTATTTTAGCGTTTGACCATTACCTTAGGTAAAAAACAGGGCAAGTGCGATTCGGACTCCCACCCTGAGGGTTCCGTACAAACATACCTATGTAAATCTTAGTTCAATTCCGGAAGTTCAAGGCCTCGGAAGATTTTTCCGAAAAGCAAAAAAAAAAAATTGTGACGTAACAACAAATTTACAGTTTTCAGATTTATTCCTATGCTTGTGCTATAAGACTTTGCTTTATGCCAAATTACGGGATTCTGGGTCAACGGGAAGTACCCTATAAATTTTGATTTGCTCGAGAGTGCCGAAATTTACGTTTTTTGCCACCTAAACCGAAGTATCTTTTTTTCTCAGTATGATTTTTTTACAGCTTCAAGAATCCGCAAACTTGAGTATATGGTTTTAATTGCAACTTGATACCTCTACGCGTTCCCGGGAGAAAGGGTCTTGACAGACAGACTGACAGACAAACAGACAGACGGATGGACAACAAAGTGATCCTATAAGGGTTCCGTTTTGCCTTTTGAGGTACGGAACCCTAAAAAGCGGGGCAAACCTCTACCGTGTACTCTACCGTGTCCTCCGGGTGGTCCACACAGTGGTGGCACCCGGAAGAGAAGACGTATCTAGGTATCAATTTCTTCTTGTTCTTGAAACTGGTATTATAGCCTTTGAGTATTTTTAAAGGGTATACCCTATTATTATATATTTTATATATTTTTATATATTCTAGGGCCTAGAATATCAAACGAAATGGGAAATCTAATAAATTATACAGAACTTATACTAATAGTGGTTTGATTAAATTAAGTGGAAATTTTAATGTTTTTTTTTTTAAGTCTAGATGTTTAATTTTCAAAGACGTAATTTTTAATTAAGGTTTTGTTCTTTGATCAATGATTTCGTTAATTATAAATTATTAGGATTGTTTGATTCGGCTCATTTCTTAGAACCGCTGAGTAAGATCAACGGAAAATTTTAATTTTGTTAAATAATATTAGTTATTCAAAAGATTTTCTGAGAATTGTGAGGCCACCCATTTCTACGTAAATCTTTACAGATGTTTTTTATTCGAGTTGGGAAAAAGGTATTGCTTTACTTTCCTTGATTGAGGAAAATAAAATTAAAAACTTATTTATAACCAAAATCAGCCGTTATGTTCCCACTGCTGGGACTCAGGCCTCCTCTCTAGGAGAGGGAAATGGGCTATAACTCACCACGTGGACCCAGTGCGAGTTGGTGGATGTCACTTGTCTTCAAATTTTTGGTTCTAGGATATGCCGGTTTCCTCAAGATGTTTTCCTTCACCGTTCGGAAAGCAGTGGTGATGAAATAAATTACATAAAGTAATGCGCCTGGCTGGGTTTGAACCCGCGGCCTACAACTCATATCTCATCCATCCAGCCACAACTTATACGATTTAATAGGAATCATTTACCAAATCATGCATATTATCTTAATAATAATGGATCCGTACTCTGTGTTCAAATAATAGCACTTTATAATTTATTAGCATCCAATTTATTTATATTTTAATGGAATAAACAATCCGGTTATATAACGATAACAAAACAAACAAAATCCAAAATTTATTGCACACAAAACAACGCTTAAATACATATTTAAAATTACGCCAAAATATTTTCTTAAACCATTTTCAATTAAGGCATTTATTAACACGTCTGGCACATTATAAACACATGGCAAGCCCAAAGACCTCTAAGATAAATCACCAATTTATAATACGGGGCAATTTCGTAAAATTTCGTCTAAAGGGTAGGTACTAAAATCGTATAAATATCAACCTGCAGGGAATGGCCTGAAACGGCGTCGCTTTTATTGTGAAAAGGATTACCACGGGTCGAATCGACCCCCAGTAGTTTGAAGTGTGACATGAACAATGGAGGGTTATAATAAAATTCAGCATAGGTGGCATCACGGATGGAGAATGTATAGAAGTGGCTTTAGGTGTAAACATGTATCTACTAAAGATGTACCGTACAGTTTTGGGGCGTTACGAACAGAAACGCAACAACACTAAAATAGTACATTTTGATACAAGTGGAGAAAGTTTTTCATTGCGACCGAGGTGTTCGCCCGAGCCGTGGGCGAGGGTGTGATGGAGCCGAGTACTACAGAGACAAATTTCCACATCTATCAAACGACGTTTTTCAATACACTTACGAAGATATAAATAAACAAGGTTTGACGTGCGACTTGTGGGGGTCGCTTAGCGCCCAACCTGTTACGATAAATGTAATAAACTGGTGGGGGCGAGCTCGCGCACTTTTTCGCACTAGTAGAGCGAATTTTCGAGTAAGTGTATTGAAAATTATAATTTCAACATATTTCTTCGAAAAATCCCTCCTATATCTACTGCTTTTAAGCTCGCAATGTTGTGTATTTCGCACTAGTGCCTCGGCCAGCCTCCGCCACAATTTATTATATTTATTCTGTCGGGCTGTTCACCGGACAGCAATTAGTTCACCAAAGCTCTTGAAAAAAAAATCTGCAAGCCATTTTTCAAAATAATAAAGTTTTACTTATTAGTATCGTTTGATATTGTGGATAATTGTCATTGCAATTTCTCGGCTCCACAATGAGCTCTCCATTGGCTCGGGCATGTATTCTACATCGGCTGCAATGACCAACTTTGCCCACTTGTGTTCAAAATTTTCGTTTTGATGCAAGTGGGCAAAATTGGTCATTTGGCTGTACTTATAACAAGTTCTTGTCTGTGTGTCTGCCTGTGGCACCGTAGCTCACAAATGTTGGGTTGACCGTTCGGTAACCGTCTGGAGACCAAGCTCAAGTCGTCGACGGCGCGTGCTGTTCCACGCGCGCCTCATGGAGATGTTAGCAAACCGTAGGGGCCCAGCAGGGTGGAAGCCTACTGAGGCTAAAGGTCTGCTTCTGAAAGGAAGACTCGACCCTGGTATGAAAGGCAACGAAGGAACAGGAGTGGGTTTTTAGTTAATGAATGTCTGACCGCCCAAGAGTGGGGGATATCATTGGATGATTTACCCACCAAAAAAAAAACTCACAAATGTTGGAAGCGGTTTTTTCTATTATAGATAGGCTCACGTTTGTTTGACCACTATCTCAAGCTATTATGCGGCCATGGCAACTCCTTCGAACACTCTCACAACGCTAGTCACTTCTAGACCTACAAATTTTTATTCTGTGGTTGCCTCTGGTGTATATCAATTTTGTATGCGATGGCTAAGGGTTTACATTTTGGTATAAAAATTAGTGGGTAAGGGTTATGCCGTCATAAAACACACTGCGATGTGCTGACGGCCATTTTAAAGTATAATGAGCCCGTCAATGTGCTCGCTTTACACATACCTAAGCATTTTTATAAGCACTTATTATGATTTAAATATTTAAGGGCTAGTAATTTAGGGTTGAAAACCTAAAGTGTGTGGGTTGTAATTGAGTCGGTATAGTGCCGGAGGTTCTTTTATTGACATTTAGGTATATAAGGAGGCTTTATTATATAGGTACATCGCACTAATATCATAAAGGCGAAAGTGTGTGAATGTGTGTATTATGTTAGTTACTTTATCACGCTAAAAAAGCTGAATGTATTTGGATGAGATTTTTTTTTTAGGTGGGAAAATCATCTAAGGACATCCAACCGCCACTGTCCTCCTCCTGTTCCTTATTTGTCATTGTTCTAGTGCCCCCGGGATCTCTTTCGCATCACCCATGGCTCCAGTAGGCTTCGACCCTGCTGGGCCCCTACGGTTCCTGACATCTCTTTGAGGCGCGCGTGGAACACAACGCGCCGTTGACGGCTTAGGCTCGGTCTGGACGGTTACCAGACGGTCGGACGGTGAGCTACCCATTGCTCGCCGTCCGCAAGCCCGATGAGATTTGGTATACGGGGTAGAAAATGTCCTGGAATAGGCCATAGAATACTTTTTATCGCAGGAGTATGTTCCCTTGGGATAAATTCCTTCTACCACTATTACTACTATTTGCCTGCTGCGGTCTTCCAGTCCAACTATAATTTAGGTGTCTTCAAGGCTAGAGTGAATCTAGGCTCTTAATAAACTAGTGCGCCTCACCATCAATGTTTGCATCACTGCTTACCATCAGGTGAGATCGCAGTCAAGCACTGGTTTATATCAATTTAAAAAAAAAAACCCCTTGCAGCAGCTACTCAAACATAATCGTCAAACAATCACAAAAGATCAACCAATTTTCCTTTCACTTTTCACTCGACGAAGTCACTTTAAAACTTTCCCTTTCAAAAGAAACCATATTTACTTAAACACAATTCGTTCACCCAAACAAAAATTTCGGCACCGAAAAAAGAAAAAAATTGGGCAAGTGCGAGTCGGACTCGCGCACTGAGGGTTCTGTACAAACTTACCTGTGATGAAAACAGATCAATTCTCGAATTAAGTTACGAAATTTCTTTCGAATCGCAATTTTTTTTTTTTTGTAATGTAACTAAAAATTTACAGTTTTCAGAGTTTTTTCCTATATTTGTGCTATAAGACCTTGCTTCATGCCAAATTTTAGCATTCTAGGTCAACGGAAGTATGCTATGAATTTAGAGTGTCGAAATATACGTTTTTTGCGCCATAAATGGCCGTATCTTTTTTTCGTTAAATTAGATTAGAGTATTTAGTTTGATTTTTTCACAGCTTCAAGGGACTGCAGACCTGAGTATAAGTTTTTAATTTCAACTCGATACCTCCACGCGTTCCCTAGATAAAGGGTCTTTAAAGACAGACAGACAGACGGACAACAAAGTGATCCTATAGGGGTATCGTTTTTCTTTTTGAGGTACAGGAACCCTAAAAAAGATACGCATATTTTTTCAAACAAAATTACCACTTGCTAAAAGATTGAGTCTGAATAAAAGCAAAAGAAACACGAAGAAAAATAATGTTTGTATTACCCACAAGTAATCCTAAAAGGACATATTTTTAAAAGGAATAACTGTTTTTAATCCTCGTCCTCTTTCGAAGCAAGTTTTTGATGCTGTTGCTCTCCGACGAGCTTTTTAGAACTCACGATTGTTTGGTTTCAAAGTGTATTTTTTTTATTTTTGACTAGCTTTTACCCGTGGCTTCGACCGCGTACATAAAATATAGCCTATGTCACTCAGGAATAAAGCAGCTTTCTATCCGGTAAAAGAATTTAGGTAACTTTGTTTCTCCTGCAGATATCTTCATTTTTCATTTATTCACGCAAAACTCTAAGCACAGCTCTCTTAATTGGGTGACTTTAAACCTTCTGATTTTAAATTTCTTCTAGAATTCAGTGGTCTATGTATCCAATTTGGAGTCGCTCACAATGGGCCTTAATAAAAATAACTACAAAGGCTAAGGATCTCTCGATATTGTAGGATACAGACAGGTTAGATTAGAAGGCTAAGGTGGGATCTCCGCTCCGCTCCCGCCTTAGCCTTTGTAGTTTTTAGGGTTCCGTAGCCAAATGGCAAAAAACGGAACCCTTATAGATTCGTCATGTGTCTGTCTGTCCGTCCGTATGTCACAGCCAGTTTTTTCCGAAACTATAAGAGCTATACTGTTGAAACTTGGTAAGTAGATGTATTCTGTGAACCGCATTAAGATTTTCACAAAAAATAGAAAAAAAAAACAATAAATTTTGGGGGTTCCCCATACTTAGAACTGAAACTCAAAATTTTTTTTTCATCAAACCCATACGTGTGGGGTATCTATGGATAGGTCTTCAAATATGATATTGAGGTTTCTAATATCATTTTTTTATATACTGAATAGTTTGCGCGAGAGAAACTTCCAAAGTGGTAAAATGTGTCCCCCCCCCCCCGTAACTTCTAAAATATGAGAATGATAAAACTAAAAAAAATATATGATGTACATTACCTTATAAACTTCCACCGAAAATTGGTTTGAACGAGATCTAGTAAGTAGTTTTTTTTTTAATACGTCATAAATCGTAAACCGCAATTTACCTTTCAAATTTGTACGGAACCCTCAGTGCGCGAGTCCGACTCGCACTTGCCCAGTTTTTTTTTATTGAGGCCCATTGTGAGCGACTCTAAATTGGGTACATAGACCCCTGATTACTAGAAGAAAATATGCAAAGATCAAGATTCCGTCAAAGTCTTGTGATGAGCATTGGCATAATTTTCTATTCATCCTAACGATACGACAAATCGTATCGTCCTCTTAAAAAGCACCCAACAAGTTTATTCAGAAAATATTGGTAGAAGCTGAAAGGCTCTGCGGCATTCGGCGCTGAATTAAACCCTCGCTGGCTGCATACCTGGTAGACGGGTGACATGCACATTCATCACTAACCTGCATGGTTCTAGTAGACTAGCTAACTTTATCTCCGGAAAGGTTTTAAAAATAACTGGAAATGTCCGGGGTGCCATAGACTTTTTGTTTCTACATACTGCTCATGTATTGCCGGATTCTCTACGACCGTTTCATTTTTTTAGAGTGCGGGAATCATCAAATAACTTCTCCTGCTCAGAGTGGAGCGAGAGGGTGTCACAGACTTTTACTGACTAAAACCCACCCGTATCCGTTTCCGTTTTCCGAATTGATTCGTCTTTTTTATAACGCCAACTAAATAATTCTTAGTCAAGCGAAGCGAGCTCGGAATTGTAGGGCACTCCAATACAGACAGGTTAGATTATAAGGCTAAGGTGGGATCTCCGCTCCGCTCCCGCCTTACCCTTTGTAGTTATTTTTTAAACACCCAGAAAGTGCCTTACATAGAAGATAACTAATGACTAAGATAGTATCATTCAGACGTTAATTAATTTTGGCTGACTTATTAATTTAGAAGTTGATGTAGATTTTTAGAAGCTAATAATACAAACAAAGAAGTGCGTTTAATAAGCACCCTTAAAAAAACCTTAGGAACGTGACAAGCATATTATCGCTCAACTAATTAACCTTAGGTACCAAAAATAAATTAACTAAATTAATCCCTAGATAACCGTGTACCATGCCAAAACACTGGCAAAATTACAGTGAGTGTATATAACACTTTCATTAGGCGGTGAAATCAAAGGGTTTGCGATCGTTTGATGTTGCCGCACGGCTTTGTTGCGTAGACAACGGGTACATGGCCTTATTGCGACCTTGTGCCTTATAATGAAGTCTCATTAAATAGGTTACAAACTTATCAACATGTTAACTGTTGTTTGATGTGATGTTAGTCCTAGATTGAAATAATTATTGCCGTGTTCCTACATTCATTAGGTTAAGGGTTGTCGTCGTCAATTCATTGAAATGTGGTAAACATTTCAATGAATTGATGACGACAAACCTCGAGCGCTAATTGTACCTACATGATACGTCTGTACAATTTGAGTGACCTTGAAAAACGCTTAATTGTCGTTTTATACATACGGGTACATACGGGTGTAGAGCAGTGGTGGCCGAGTGGTAACGGCCCCGATTTCTGAGTTGTAGGTCGCGGGTTCTAACCCAGCCAGGCGCATTACTTTGTGTAATTTATTTCATCACCACTGCTCTCAAAACGGTGAAGGAAAACATCGTGAGGAGACCGGCATGTCATAGATCCAAAAATTCGAAGACATGTGACGTCCACCAACCCGCACTGGGCCCGCGTGGTGGATTACGGCCCATTCCCTCTCCTAGAGAGGAGGCCTGAGTCCCAACAGTGGGAACATTATAAGGCCGACTTTGCTATGCTACGTACGGGTGTACGAAAATTATGCGGTCGAAAATTTTGTTCTATATATCTTCGTTTTCCTAGATAAAACCAGAAAAAGTTTTTTTTTTTAATTTTTTTGGTGATTTTACGTCAAAACGCGCAATTACGCAATAATAATACCCCTATACGCGCGAGGGGTTAAGCGATTAAGAGGGCCGATCCGTCTTTCAAGTTTCTAACGTGAGCATAGTTTACAAGCTTGTCGTTTCATTCAATGCAATGTTTGATAAAGCTCTGTTTGCATTCGGTAATTCCGTTACTCATTTGAACATGTTACATAACTTTTACGTGTTTTTTTTTTGGTTCGTGGAAAAAAGATTCATCATTCAGAATCTCGATTTTTGCAAGGTTTATAGAAGTATATTTTCTTTTCTTTTTTTTCATACTGTACATTATTAAGAGCCTGCTTGGCCCCTACGGTTTTGCTGACATCTCCTTGAGGTGCGCGTGAAACACTACGCGCCGTCGACGACTTGGGCTCGGTCCGGACGGTTACCGGACAGTCGGACGGCGAGCTACCCATTGCTCGCCATCCGCAAGCCCGCGCCTACGGTGTGCAGCCAGTAAGTTATAAATAACACTTTTACACGTCAATTTAAACTAGATGAGTCCAGTGTTTCATTCAACACGGACACTTTTAAGGGATAAATTAGAACGTAAAAAAAAAGTCAACTGTTTCGTACAGCATTATAATTGGAAGAGCTTATTGTCTAGTATAATCAGAATTTTTTATGGTTCTGTACATAAGTCGGCAAAAACCGTCCATCTGAACTTTACGACAAGCAAAACCAAATGCTAAACTAAGATTACGTGTGAGCAGTGAGTGAGCGATTGGCTTCCACACTGTGGGTCACAGGTTCGACTGTAATCCCTCTCGGAACAAATATTTGCTTCCCTTACACGCTACAGGTAGTTGCTTCGAATTCGATCGATTGTACATTTGAGATTTGTATCTGACAAAGTTCCTGCAATACTGGATAGATTCTACGATTTATCTCGTTTTGCATAGCTATCATCATCATCATCATCATTTCAGCCGAAAGACGTCCACTGTTGCACATAGGCCTCCCCCAAATGTCGCCACAATGACCGGTCCTGTGCGTCTCGCATCCATCGGATTCCCGCGACCCTCACCCGGTCATCGGTCCACCTTGCGGGAGGCCTTCCAACGCTGCGTCTTCTGGTACGTGGTCGCCATTCCAGAACCTTTCGTCCCCATCAACCATCTGTTCTGCGAGCAATGTGCCCTGCCCACTGCCACTTAAGTTTGCATAGCTATACTTTGTCTAAATTCAAACTAAAATTAGAATGAGGTCAACTTGTTTTGCAAAGGCAGAAACACAGTTACTGGTTTGTGGGGATTGAAAGGTCTAAATCTATACATTTAGTACATTTAGATAAAATTGGAGTGTTCATTTGCAATTTTAAATCATTTTTGAATGTAAATTAAAGTACACTCGATATCTATAACAAAAACGCATTTTTTTTAATTTTTGTTTCTTTCTGTTGTTTGTTCCGATACGGCTGGAGCTACTCGTATTTTGACAAGACTTTCACTGGTAAACAGCTACTGTTTAAGAAATAAACCCGTGATCCTTGAAGGCAAAGAGCAACTGAAAGACATAAGTGAGGTTATCATTAGTAAATGTCTGACAAGCCCTTTCGCACAACCCTAGAGCAGGTCAAGTCATTGGATGATTTTGCAATTAAAAAAAAGACACATTATGGAAAAGTTTAGGCAGATTGACAGGGCTACTTTTGATGCAGGAGGATCATTGGCAATGATGCATTCATTGAGTCGAGGCTTCGAAATCTTGAGCATCGACGCCAAGTTGCTAGCCGGTCGGTTTTCTACCGGTTGCATTTCGGGGAGTGTGCGTCGGAATTGCATAACCTAATTCCGCCTAGCCCGTTCCATCATCGGACCACCAGGCGTACGGCGATGCGCCACCGGTACATGGTGGACATCCCATCTATAAGCACAAAACGTTTTGGAAACACATTCATTATGCGTACAGCTAAGGAGTGGAATTCCTTGCCAGCATCTGTGTTTCCTGATGGCTACAACCCGGGAATCTTTAAGTCAAAAGTGAATAGGTTGCTTCTAGGTAAGCGCGCTCCATCGTCGACCACATCATCGCTTTTCATCAGGTGAGATAGCGGTCAAGCGCGAACCTATCAAGAATTAAAAAATATGCCAGAAAAAAATACAATACTCTTTTTCAAAATTACTGTTAACAAAACAACGCGGTGTAGTTATAGCAAGTATTTTACACTTGATTTCATTTATATCTTGAACCATTGGCTCTACTAAACTAGAACGATAAGAAATCCGGTAAAATCCAATAAAATACAGCTTTAAGATACATCACAAACATAAACCAAGCACCGATTCCTCATCACGCCAAAAACAAGACATATTATACGCAAAAACGAAACACACAACACTTTAGCCGACTGCGAAGAGGAAGGAAATGTCCTACATATCACGCTTGTACGGAGAAAAATGCAGTTTTAGCCGCTCGATTTATTCTCCGTGTTCGCTGTACATTGCCGGTTGGCTGTGCTCAGGAAACGTTTCGCCGGAACACGACCTACAATGGTTATGATACATTGTATTTCGCACGATAGCGCTAAAGTGATTCAGGGAGCCACGGGATGGATTTATGGCGGGTGCGAGCTGTTATTATTTTCCATTTTATTATTTATTTTTGGGTTGTTTTATAGGTTCTTTGTGTTAAAGACGTTAAAACCAGATGGACAGTGAACGTATTTTTAAGGAATCTGTATATATATGTTACCCGCCAAACCTGATTCTAGGATGAAATAGTTTTACCTAAGCCAAACTAGTTCTCCTACACGTTTGGTGGCTCCAAGTGGCTCCTATTTCTAGAGGGTTATAAAAAAAGTAACCACGAACTTAATTTCTAACCTAACCTGTCATTGTCAGGGTGTCTTAAACTTCTGAGCTCGCTTCGCTCGCTCTTGAACTACTTTTGCGGCTTTGGCCTACCTATACACCCCTATGTTTTAATTAGTACAAACATTAATTGGGCTCTATCCGTACCTGATACTTTATTTGTGAAGTCAAAAGTAAAAAAAAAAAACAAAATCCCAAAATTGTCCACGAAAATTTGTCATAACTGATAAATTCATAATTGAATCAATTATCCATAATAATTGCTACTAGAAAATACTACGCGCAGTGTTTTTCAATTGTTTTTCATTCGCAATCACTAAATAGCCTGTACAATATTTCCATAAATTGAGTGACATTTTGGGATATAAACAAACTCTAATAACTTTGCTGTTTATGAATATTATTTATTGAGATTTTACTTAGATAATAACGAGACCTTTTCTTATAAGTCATTTAAGTATTTGTAGTAATTAAAATTTTGTGGTGTATAAAAAGCAAAGTCCTGACTCACTAACTCAACAGTTAACTCACAGTTGGCTGCTAATATTTTTGGAACTAATATTTTTATGGTCAGTTGTGTGCAGGTGTGTTTATATGATTCTAAACGCACTAAGCTTGCAAGAGTAATTCTTAGTCTGGGGCAATGTTTAAGAAAACTAGAAATAAGTAAGTTTGGTTAAGTCCAATCTACAAAGCCTCGAGCACAGGCGCAGGGTAGCCAGCCTATCGGTATTTTACAGGTTGCATTTTGGAGAGTGTGCGCGGGAATTGCATGAATTGATTCCGCCATCTCCTTTCTACCATCGGACAACCCGACGTACGGCGAGTATCCACCCTCACGTTGTTGAAACTTCAACGGTCAGGACTAAGCGTTTCGCTTCGTCGTTTATACCGCGTAAATCGAAGGACTGGAACAATTTGCTTGCTGCGGTCTTCCCGTCCAACTATAATTTAGGTGTCTTCAAGGCTAGACTGAATAGGTTCTTAATAAACTCATCAATGATTGAATCTCTGCTTACCATCGCAGTCAAGCACTGGTTTATATTAATTTAAAAAAAAGACTGATGGTTATGAAACCTAGACAAAATTACCCAAATCGCAAACTAAGGATGTTTGATAGCAAATACCTTTTTGTTTCTCTGTTTATGTAGATTCCTTTACCCTGCAATACGGTAGATATAATTCCAATATAGAAAGCTGCGTTTTTAACGATATTTCCGCGTCTATTTTCATGATGGACGATATTTTTATATTAAGGCAATAATTTATGAATTTTATTTCAGTTCTGATATAATTTGAGTGGCATGAAAATAAAATTTTATTATGTGTGAAATTGCGAACGTTATTCCAGAGATATATAACTGGGAATAAAACAGTCTGTTTTATTTAGAAATCCTTTTATTTTGAGAGTTACAGTTATATCAAACAATACGGGAAGTTCTATATTATTTATCAATTTAGGTATGTACAAAAATAACTTCTTTTTTTTAATGTTACGAGCTATAGGCTTGACCATTATCTCAATAAAAAGCTGCGACGGTGTGGTCGACGTTGGAGCTCGCTTGCTTAGAGGTAACCACTCTCGACTTAAAGATTCCATCCTAAAAAAGTCTTAGTAGTTTTAGGGTTCCGTACTTCAAAAGGAAAAAACTGAGCAAGTGCGAGTTCGGACTCGCGCACAGACGGTTCCGTGCAAACTTACCTATGAAAACATTTCAATTCCCGAATTGAGTTACGAAGATTTTTCCGAATCGCAAAAAAAGTTTTTTTTTTGTGATGTAACTACAAATTTACAGTTTTCAGTTTTTTTTCTACACTTGTGCTATGAGACCTTACTTCATGCCAAATTTCAGGATTCTAGGTAAACGGGAAGTACTCTATGGATTTTGATTCCCTTGAGAGTGTTGAAATACACGTTTTTTGCGACATACTCGTAAACGGCCGTATCTTTTTTTCAAATGCCCATGTAGGTTTTTTTCTTAGGTAGAAATCGAACCCACGACCTCCGGCATAGCAGTCAGGGCTACTAACCACTAGACTAACAGGCCAGAATACATCCTTGTAATGATAAAATTATCACCTTTGCCCAAATATGGCTCACTTGCACGTTAGTATTAGACTTGACTAATCTTTACAATTCTAACCGTCCCAAAAAACCCATTCTTGCTTTCAAAACATCATGTTATCTGCTATTTCTCTCATTTTCCATCTACCACAAATAATACTACTACGAGCCTGCCTCACGTACAAAATACATAACTCTCACACCTCTACATTCGCGTGAGACATTTGTCTCATAAAATATTCGTGTCTCTACAAGAAACTATTCAGACATCTTGAATTTCTACATATGTTCTTAGTAATATGTAAGTGGAAAGGGAAATGGATTTTCTAGGTGTCTTGTCATATATATGTTTCTGTTTTGTTTGTGAGTTTAATCTTAAACTGTGGAGAAGCCTTTTTGTAGATGTCTTTCAAAAAATTCCAAGTTTATTTTTCAGTTTTACACAAGGCTGTAAAATACTTTACTAAATCCTACTTTCTCGGTAAATCTTGAAGAGCAGTGCGAAGAATAATATTTTTAGGAAATACTAGGTCATTAATAACCTGAAATTGTTTAATAATAATATTCTTTATTTTCAGGCAACTAAGACCCATAACAAAATATAGCATAGCATAGTCGGCCTTTTAATGTTCCCACTGTTGGGACTCAGGCCTCCTCTTTAGGAGAGGGAATGGGCCGTAATCCACCACGCGGGCCCAGTGCGGGTTGGTGGATGTCATATGTCTTCGAATTTTTGGTTCTAGGACATGCCGGTTTCCTCATGATGTTTTCCTTCACCGTTTTGAGAGCAGTGGTGATGAAATAAATTACACAAAGTAATGCGCCTGGCTGGGTTTGAACCCGCGACCTACAACTCCGTAAGTCGGGGCCGTTACCACTCGGCCACCACTGCTCTAACAAAATATATACTTACAATAATATTAAAAATAACAAACTAATACCTATTATTAAGAATATACGAAAATTTAGTCTATTTATTTTTACAAACTATTCGGCGTCGTGTTTCGCGACGAGGTCGGTATCCTTCCACGAAATCATCGATACACGACGTTCTTCGGCCAAAACTCTCCTAATGTAATAATAAAATAAATCGTGTATTGTAACTAGTTGGTCTGCACTAAATCTATAGTCAAAATAGGTATTTAAACAGACATTATAAAATCTTTAATTAGTGTTCCAGTTAAGAAGTACAAAAAATCTTTAATATTATAATTGAAAACGTGTTTTCTGGTTTTGTTATTTCCCTCAGTTTCTTATTGATTCCATCAGAACAGAATTTTGATAAGAATTTAACCCTATAATAATAACAGTACTTACCAAATCAGTTCATAAATGATGGGGATCTTAGGTAACGAACATTAAAAAATACGACCGAATATAGAACCTGCTCCTTTTTTGGAAGTCGATTAAAAATAGGTGACGTATTAGAAACAATACGCCTCCTCCGCGAGACGGAACAACTATATTTAACTACAAGAGCAGTTTTTTTTTGGTAGGTTCGCGCTGGACCGCTATCTCACCTAATGGAAAGCGATGATGCGGTCGGCGATAGAGCACGCTTACCTAGAAGCAACCTATTCACTCTTGACTTAAAGACTCCCGGGTTGTAGCCATCAGGAAATTCAGATTGCGGCAAGGAATTCCACTCCTTAGCTGTTGGGCACGCAAAGAAGGAACAGGAGTGGGGTTTTAGTCAGTAAAAGTCTGACGCTTTCTCCTGCTCCGCCCAAGAGCGGGATTTGTTATTAAATGATTTTCCCACCTAAAAAAAAAACTCCTTAGCTGTACGCACAATGAATGTGTTCCCAAAACGTTTTGTGCGTATAAATGGGATGTCCACCATGTACCGTTGGCGCATCGCCTTACGCCTGGTGGTCCGACGATGGAACGGGCGCGGGCGGAATTAGGTTATGCAATTCCGACGCACACTGCAGCACACACAAGGGATCGCACTATTATATTATAAAGACGAAAGTTTATAAGTGTGTGTGTTACCTCTTTATGCTCAGAATTCAATGAAACTTGGGAGACGGGTAAACCATATCCTGGAATAGTATATAGGTTACTTTTTATTCCAGAAGTATGTTCTTTTAGGATATTATTTTACTTTCACGCGGGCAAAGCAGCTGGCAGCAGCTTGTCTTCGTCATAGAAATCTCGAATCTATTTCGCGGTTAAGCAAATTGTTAATTCAAATTAAGCAAATTGTTAATTCAATTTTGCAGCTAAGCAAATTGTTAATTCAAATTCTCATTACAAATATGTAAGTTACAATGTAATAATCTAAATCACACTTCCAGCAACATTAACTAAAATAGATTTATCGACACTCCAAATCACACCAACACAAATTTAAACACTCTCAGTGTTGTACTACTAAAGTATCGACACCAATCATAACACAGTCCCACCCCTAGGCCAGGGGTCTCCGACCACAACGCAATGGGTGCTATAACATGGCTGTAGTAACAACGGACCCTATTACACCGACACGACCCTGTTTCACAACGGTTTGAATATAAAGGACAGACATTAGAGGGTGAGCAGACATGGAGGTAGAATTTGTCTGTTGGATTTCTTGAAAGATTGCTGTTAATGTGATTTATATGGAAATCTCTATATCATGCCATCTAGCAGCTTTGGACTCAGTGGAAAGGCGTGCGAAGAGGCTTATTGGTAATCCAGATTTGGTCAACATCAATCTACAAAGTCTGGAGCACAGGCACAGGGTAGCTAGCCCTTCTGTATTTTACATGATGCATTTTGGAGAGTGTGCGCAGGAATTATATGACTTGGATTAAATTATATGGATCTATACGAGGCCAATAACAGAGCCGTAGAGGTTGCCAAATTCTGGTCAGATAAAATTTAGTTAGAGTACATCGACACGAAAAGAAGAAGAAGAAGATGACTTGATTGTTTTATTTTATTTGATATAAACCAGTGCTTGACTGCGATCCTACCTGATGGTAAGCAGTGATGCAATCATTGATGGTGAGGCGCACTAGTTTATTAAGAGCCTATTCACTCCAGCCTTGAAAGCACCGTTGGACAGGAAGACCGCAGCAGGCAAAGTGATGATTCCGTCATCACCTTTCTACCATCGGACAACCGGTATGGCTACGGTCCAGACTAACCGTTTCGCTTCATCGTTTATACCGCGTAAATTGAAGGATTGGAACAATTTGCCTGCAGCGGTCCTCCCGTCCGATTATAATTGAGGTGTCTTCAAGGCTAGAGTGAATAGGCTCTTAATAAACTAGGGCGCTTCACCATTATCGATTGCATTACTGCTCACCATTAGGCGAGATCACAGTCAAGCACTAGTTTATACCATTTAAAAAAAAATATCAAGTCAGTCAGTGAATTTTCACAGCGTTTTCTCACATTTCTTGGGTTCAGATTTCAGTCTAACTGAATGCATTTTATTACAGACAGCTGTATCAATTAGGTTCCCCTCTCCTACTTTACTCATTGGTGATGTTGCCCGTACCTTATCACGCGGGCAAAGCAGCTGGTAGGTAGTAATATTCTAAAGACGACAATTTGTATGTATGTGTGTGTTTGTTACTTCTTCATGCTAGGACAGATGAACGACTTTTATAGAAACTTAGAACACCGGTAGATTATGTCCTGGAATAGCTCATAGGATTTTTTATCATCATTATCGTCATCATCATTTCAGCCGATAGACGGCCACTGCTGGACATAGGCCTCCCCCAAATGTCACCACAATGAACGATCCTGTGCTTCTCGCATCCATCGGATTCCCGCAACCTTCACCAGGTCATCGGTCCACCTTATAGGGGGTCTTCCAACACTGCGTCTTCCGGTACGTGGTCGCCACTCCAAAACCTTTCAGCCCCAACGGCCATCTGTTCTGCGAGCAATGTGCCCTGCCCATTGCCACTTAAGTTTGGCGATTTTTCGTGCTATGTCGGCAAGCTTGGTGCTCCTGCGGATATCTTCATTTCTGATTCGATCACGCAAGGACACTCCGAGCAACCGAGGATTTTTTTTATACCGGAAGTAATAATAATAAATATAATTTTCTACTTCCACGCAAGCGAAGCAGCGGGGATAAATTAGTAGTGAATGAAAACGTAAAATCAGTAGCCAGAAAAGGCGTTGAATTTTACAAAAGATAATTTCAATTAACCTTATAACAACAAAAAGAGATCAAAAAACTTCCAGCAATAATGCTCACCAAAATTATATTTCAGAAAACTCAATATTGTAATACATAATTAGAACATTGGAAAATTTGTCATATTTGGGCCTCGGGAAATATGTCCTATGTAAACTCGCCCGTGTTCTACCTTCAGGGCAAAGATCCCACACATTTCTATTTTCTGCTAACGCTGGTTGGCAAACGAATATTGTCACAACGAAAATGACAATTACGTCATCAAAGTTCAAAAACTTCTCCAAATAGCCACCGACCATTGGCTACTACCTGTAGTATTCATAGCCACAGTGCCGTCACCGGCCAGTAATGGAGGTACCGTCATTACACGCGAGGTAGCGTTATGAGTGTCATCAGACGCGGTTACTACGTCTTTGAGTAGTGATGGGACGCGTAGGGTGTCGATATCGATAGTTTTTGTGGGTATGTCAATATATGTGAAATAAGTAGATATGTTTAGCTACGTCAATGTGGTGACACTTGAAGATGGCCTGTATCCTGTAAAAGACGTCTTTCATC
Organism: Mythimna impura; assembly: GCA_905147345.3. Taxonomy (NCBI): domain Eukaryota; kingdom Metazoa; phylum Arthropoda; class Insecta; order Lepidoptera; family Noctuidae; genus Mythimna; species Mythimna impura. Next base: position 20,097,487 of record LR990367.1, on the reverse strand, counting down.
TGAAACAACGGTGATGACTCTATTGAAAGACAGGCAATATTGAAAGAGATACCAGTGATACTGACACGCATGGCAAAGAAGAAACATAAGTGTGGTTTTAGTCAGTAAAAGTTTAACATGTAGAGCGGGAGAAGACATTGAATGATTTTCCACCTTACAAAAAAGATACCTACCATCTAAAAAACTGCCGTCAACGCTCAGTCCTATCAAATATAATTTATTCGATAGCAAAAACTGGTCAGTCCTATCATTACTTCACTGTTGTTGTACTTTAATAAAGGTCTAAGCCTTTAAGGAAAATAATTAACGATATTATAGGGAATACACGTTTAAAAATAACCGGTCTAATTTAATACCAATTAAATCATACCCTAATTTTCTCTAAAGTCTTTATCCAAAATAGCAATCCAAATTATGAAATAATATTCGGAAGAAAACATTATATCAAAACGGTAAAATGCCTAAAATTTAATTTGCTATGATATCATAAACGTAAGAAAATACCAAACTTATAAATGAAAACATTTTATCCAGCCCCAGAGGCGAAATAACAGGTTCCGGACGATATATTTGGAAAATAAACAAAATTGGGACCAAATTGTTCAAATAATATCAGGAATTCCGAATGATTTTATAGTATATACTTATCCGTTTTATGGTAAACCCATCAAAGGTTTATGTTAATTTTAAATTTGTTTCCGAATTCTATCAATAAGCTGATTAGTTAAAAGCGTGCTATAATAAGGTATTATAAATAGAAACTATTATTGTTTTGTCACAAATCAAACTCGTTAAATCATTACGAATCAACATATTTTCTCAACTAACCCAAATATGTATTAAAATTGCAATGAGTGACATAAAATAAATGACAGTCAATTTGATATATAAACTATATTGACAGAACATTTTCGATCCCAATTGGATTTAACAGGGAATTGGCTGTTTTCCTCTTTTTTTTTTTGCTCAATATTTTTAGTAGTATCTAGTATTATAAAATACGTAACCTAATTGCGGTGATGTCATATGTCAGTAAGTGTTAAATCTTTATTCTGATACTTGACAGTTTCCCATTTCACCGGGTTGTATGAGTTTATTTATTTCATATTAAAAATGTTATATGTATATAATTCCAATAATTTATTATAATATTGAATGGATTTGGTAATTTTTTTGTATTTTTCATTTTGGATAAAATTACTTTTTCATACAATTAATAAAATAAAAAAATCGATACAAATCCCATATTTTAAATTCATTTCTCGCATTTCCACAGCCACCGCAATCAAAAACACCTCTGAATTCCATTCAATTCGACAAATTGTAGACATTGACTATTTGCAAAGTGAATTTGAACGTTTTTCAAGAACTATAGTAATTTTGACTTTCTTAATTTAGGCCTGAAAAAGAAATGAAAATTCGAATAAATCAAGTATCGAAACATCGATACAATATGGTGTCCCATCCCTACAGAATCCAAAGGGTCCTACTACACTCATTTCACGTGACATTACTCGACTTGACCCGTCTATGGCCGTTGTAGAATGTCCGGTGTCCCAAGTTATTGGCGGCAGCGGGGGTGGGCTGTTGTAAAGGATGGACGAAGTTTTAATTGTAGGCCATCAAAGTTAATTTATATGTGTTGGGTTTGAAACAGTTAAGATTACACACTAAGATAGACAGGTTCCCCTATAACTTAGTATATTGCCTGTATTCCTAAAAGGGTTAGATAGAAGTTTTATAAATACATAATCATAATTATGTATTTATAAAATAATGTATGTAAAGTCATAACTTTAATTGTCGCTGTAAAAAAAACATTAGAAGTTGTGGAAAATACCGTCGCTAAACTGTTTATAAATTTTGTTTTTTTTTAAATGTTTTTGGCCTGGATACTAAGTCCTTTGAGCCATGTCTTCGTATGAATAGTTGATTTGTTTACCATTAGAATATGGATGTACACATACGTTATTTGTAGTATTTGGTAGCAAATGTATCAAGTCAACCTTCTTGGTAAACTTCATTGAGGCAGTCAACACTACAATAAAATTCTCAGCTCCATTTTACCGAGATCGCGCCTGTTTCAATGATTCCACATATTGTCCAGTTTTGCAGACAATATGTGGAATTTATGATACAATGAGATACAAAACTACACCGATATCCAATGGAATCAATTTGCGAATAATTTAAATAGACCTGAACTTTACTCGAAGAAATCCCGTCTAAAACTCTCTCAAACTTAAAAAAAATTAAAGGCGACCTAGCTATGTTGGATTCCGCGTCTTGTCAAACCATTAGCAGTTGGATGTCAGTATTTTACAGCGTCCGCCTACCTGACGTCCACAACCCAGTAATTAAGTAACAAGGTACCCCTTGGCAAGACTAGTGTAAGATTTTATATTGATTTTACACTATCCTTACATAATATCTACTAATACTGTAATATGGAAATATTGTACGAACAACAATTTTTTTTAAAAGACTGTGAAATAAAAACATTTGAATTTTGTTTTTTTTTTTTATTTCTTTTCTTCTGACTACCCTTAACGATTGTCAAAGAGAGAGATGAAACAAATTATTTTGGTTAAAACCAATTTAAATTTTATACATCAACATACGCAGTAACGATATGTGTTAGTTTTTCGGGACCCAGAATTTTTGGGTCATGGCGTTTGGGGAGTGTTTTTTATAAAAACTGGCCAAGTGTGAGTCGGACTCGCCCGCGTACCGTCCGTACCATAAAATGGCAAAAAAAAATCACGATTGTTGTATGAGAGTCCCCCTTAAATATTTATTTTATTATGTTTTTAGTATAGCGGCAACAGAAATAAACCATCTGTGAAAATGTCAACTCTCTAGCTATCATGGTTCATGAAATACAGCTTAGTGACAGACAGACGGACAGCGGTGTCTTAGCAATGGGGTGCCGTTTTTACCTATTAGATATGGAAAAAAGGTTAAATTTAAAATTTTGAAGTCTATTAGTGAACTACTCGCTATCGCTCATAACTCAAACTCTGTCATTACACGAATATTCGACAATCATTGGTCCGAAGCGCGGGCATTTTTTACAAATGCCCCGGATTTTGCCCAAGGGATAAAAATGGGCCACTTTTCATCGTCGTTTCACCAGTAATGGGGGGTCCTGTGTAAGCTCGGTATGATGTGGGTGATAATAACCATGGGTATGATGGGACATTGCTGCTTTAGTGTGAACGGCAGTTTAGTTCATGTTTTTTATTATTTAATAGTAGAAATGTAATGTGTTCTGGAATTGTTTGAAAGAAATCGCAAAGTCCAAAAGGACCGTCTTCAAAGTCTTGAGCATCGAAGCCGAGTTGCTAGGATCAGCCTAGCAACTCGGCTTCTTTCTCGGTTTTCTACCGGTTGAATTTCGGAGAGTTTGCTTCGGAATTGCATAGCCTAATTCCGTCAAGCCCGTTTCACGGTGGACATTCCACCCCTACGTACTCGTACAAAACGTTTTGGGAACACATTTATTATGCGTACAGCTAATGAGTGGAATTCTCTGCCGGAGTGATATGTTTTTGGGTAGAAGGAGACCGCATATCGAACAACGGGAGACTTCACAACACTGATTAGGATAATTTTTATTCGTTGATGAGCGCCCATCTCGTGATGGTAGCGGCGCCACGTGCACCGCTGCCGTCACTCGATTGCCTGCATTCACCTTTGCATATTTTGTACACTGCTTCTTCTTTTATGGCAGTGACATCTGTGGACACCACGTTCCTGGCCTCTCTAGCGCATTCCACTCGCTCAGCTATCTCTAGAGCTTTCGTAAACCCAACGTTTAAGCATTCTGCTCAAATAGCTTGTCACGCTCGGGCCCCGCTCTTAAACCAAGGACAAAACGAGCCGTCAGGTTTGGGTCTAAGGGCGCCTTCAAATTAGCCGCAAAGGCGCTGCCGTCGCGCGGCACTTTGCGGCTAATTTGAAGGCGCTCTATAGCCGATCCAAAGTTACAGTAGCTCACCAATCCTCGCAGTCGTGCAGCCCAATCGCCCAATGACTCACCTGAGCTACTCTCTTCGCTCTGTGAAATTTGACCTTTTCCGAAAATGAACAATGCTTCTGTTTGAATGAGTATCAAGCAGTTCCTCCAGCTTCTTATAGTCCAGAGCTTCCAACTCGACAGGATATGCCAAATTACGCACCAAGCGATATGAGTCATCCGATAGATGTGTTGTCAAGATTGCACTTTTATTTCCTTCCTTCACATGGTTGACCTTCAACAATTGGTTCAACCGTCCTTTATAAATAGACCACTCGCATGATTTATAATAAAACGTTGTTAAATATCCCAAAAACGACTTCGCCATTTTTTTTTCTCGTGAGGGTAAGATTGTCCTCGTCGCCAATTATATGTTTTCGGGTTGAAGGTGCAGAAATAAGAACTCGGGTGCTTTCAATAAACACTAGTTTAATACTAAGGATTCGCAATTACACTTTCACACTATATGGTGCTACCTAAATGAGTGAGCGAGAAATACATACACATCACGGAGTCTGTGTTTCCTGGTAGCCACAACCTGGTGATCTTTAAGTCAAGAGTGAATAGTTTACTTCTAGGCAAGCGTGCTCTAACGTCGACCACATCGTCACTTTCCATCAGGTAAGATAGCGGTCAAGCGCGAGCCTTTTAACAATTAAAAAAAAGACCACGACGCTCGAGTCGATGGCGCATTGTATTTCAACGCCTCATTTTGCCCCCAGCAGCATAATTGGTGGGCCCGCTAAGGCTGATGTCTATCAGACATGTGAAAATTACCTATCTATCTGTTGTATGAAAAAATTACTGCGGCTTTGGAACATAAAATACAACGGATGAGTTTTAGGGCCCCTGCCCACGGCTACTTTTTGTAGCGATGCGTTTTTAAGCGCGCGACAACATCGCGCGAAAATATGCTAACGCGCTACTAACGCGATACAGCATCGCGACTGTATCGATGTGAACGCGCGACAGCATCGCTACACAAAGTCACCGTGGGCGAGGGCCCTTAGTCATTAAAAATTCAGTCTACAAACCGTTATTGATTTGAAAATTACGAAGAATATTTGATTTTTTAGCTAGGTTAATAGTCTGGTACTTTGTACTGTGTTCTTCAGATATTTATAAATAATAGGCATATTATATACTCGTTACTTATAAAACATAATCGCGTACATCGCAGGACTAAAACAATTAGCCTGAAGTCTTCTCGACCAATTATAATTTAGATGTTTTCAAGGCTAGAGTGAATAGGCTCTTAATAAACTAGTGCGCGTTACCATCAACGATTGCATCACTGCTTACCATCAGTTGGGATCGCAGTCAAGCAATAGATAGTATATGTAATTAAAAAAAAAAAACTTCGTTCAGTAAATAATATAACAAAACCAATTCAAAACTCACAGACCACTTAAATCCATATAAACTTGAGAAATTCACTGCAAAAATCAATCTAAATTACAGTAACATGGAAGGAATTCAGCAGCCATTAGTCAAGATTACTTGGCCACAAAGATAAGCGACCACTATGTCTGGAAAGAGTTATTTTGCGGAATAAAGTGCTCATTCCGAAACCATTTGTCGGGTGATCGCGATGTATGGACGGCTTATGATATTATTTGACGGTAAATTCTTATTGAACCATTCTAGATTTTGGAGAGAGAATTCTTACAATGATTGAGTTTTGTTTGCTTTGAACGTTTATAGCTGGTTACTGCTGCGTTTATCTTCGTTCTAAGACTATGTGTTCGAGGGATTCTTCAATTCTATTATTCTCTATTGTACACAAAAACATAATATAGTAAACTAGCTTTTGCTTGCGAATTCGTCCGCGTAGAAGTCGAAAATGGTTCTAATAGAATTATCACGCGCGCCTCAGGGAGATGTCAGCAAATCGTAGGGGCCCAGCAGGGTCGAAGACTGGGGCCACGGGTAGTGTGAAAGCGAAACCTGGGGCCCCGGGATGATGGCAAAGAAGGAACAGGAGTGGGTTTATAATCAGTAAAAGTCTGACACTGTCTCCCTGATTTTCCCACCTAAAAAAAACCCTAAAATAACTTTCTACCCCTTTTTAAAGGGGTTCCTTGGGATAAATTTCAATAAAATACGTAATTCTTCTTCCATCAATTCTGTTACAGAATATTCATGCGAAATAAGTAGATTGGACCAAAGAATCACGGTGTCCCATACAAACTTTGCCCACCTTTTTCACCCCTTTAGGGGTAGAATTTCGAAAAATCCTTTCTTGTCGAATGAAATCATCATACAAAGAATATACCCTCTAAATTTCAGGTTTTACGTTCAGCGGTTTAGGCTGTGCGTTGATCAATCTGTCATTCTGGACAAAGCCTTTTTTACACCACCTGCTCGATAATGCCCTTTTTTACACCACCTGCTCGATAATGCCCTTTTTTTATATGTCATACAACCATCACTTAAAGCAAGTAATTCTGTCCGTGGGAGATAATGCAGTATGGGCGATCCCTAGGGAATAATGAGATTTGAATTTGGAACGTCAAAAACCGTCAACATTATGTGAACTAAAATGTACGTGCATCAAACTAGTATAATCACAATTCAAACTGGCAAAAACAAAAAAAAACAGAATAAAACGTGGCCGTGGTTACTGACGAGTTTCTACAAAAAAAAAGTAATAAAAAAGCGGGAGCGATAAAGAAAATTGAAACTGTAGAATCTTAGAGTAGTGAATTTTGTTTGTTTCAAATCTGATGTTAACTGTGATAGTTAACTATCACCCTATAGAAAAATAAAAGTATTATTTACAAGTTAATCTTAAGATTAACTTATAAATAATACTTTTAATATATGATTTGTTTTACTAAATTGTCTTTTAATTATCTCACAGATGGTGTATCTGACTGTAAAACGAGTGTAGAGTATCCAACACAAAGATAAAGCTGTCTTTGTCTTGGGTGGCTTGAATTCCTCACTTCACTTAGGTTTCTTTATTAACTCCTTCGCAATGCTCGGGATTTAATTATATAAATCCCTCACTATCGTTCGGGATTAAAATTTGCAACCTTCGTTTCTTTCGGAATTCAACATGCCGCCAAAAAAGACACTGCTTTCTCCCCTAGTCACATAATCTACTATTATAGATAGTGATTTGACAGTCCGTGTACAAAGGCGAGCTTAACTAAATAATGAGTTTTCTCCCAGCAAAACTTTGACTATTTACGTTGAGTCACACTCGACCATAGTAGATGGATCATATCTGTAGTACCAGGTTCGAGCGTATGTTAAATAAAATGTTAATAAGTTAAATTCAAGTTCAATACTATCAGATAATAGCAATGCTGTAAAAGCGAGAAGCGTTAGGTATATTATATCTCTACAAATGTGTAACCGGATATCTTGTATAATATTGTAATTTAAAGACATATTATACTAGTTTTGTCACTATTGTGGCTAGACATACCGACGTAAGTTTCTGCAATTTTGCGATTTTCTGATAATTAGTATTATTAAGCAGATATTTAATAAAAAAAATTCAAGAATATTGTTGAAAAAAAAAAACAACTATCATTACTGCATTTTTGACACTTGAAAGACGAGTTTATGAATATTTTGTAAGTTTCTGCAACTATCAGGAAATCGCAAAATTGCAGATAACTATATATACTTTGTACCCGTCGATACGTTGATGCATTCTACAACTAAATGAAAGGAACCAATGATCTTATTCAGACCTCTGTCACCTTAACTTCAATAGTGATTCATTATTGTAAATTTATTGATTGGTTTGTTTTTATTTTTATGTAGCCTCTTTTTATAATGGAAATGTGAGATTACATGGATTCATAGATTACTTTCTATTTCGATTCATCATCATCATCATCATTTCAGCCGATAGACGTCCACTGCTGGACATAGGCCTCCCCCAAATATCGCCACAATGAACGGTCCTGTGCATCTCGCATCCATCGGATTCCCGCAACCTTCACCAGGTCATCGGTCCACCTTGTAGAGGGCCTTCCGACACTGCGTCTTCCGGTACGCGGTCGCCACTCCAGAACCTTTCGGCCCCAACAGCCATCTGTTCTGCGAGCAATGTGCCCAGCCCATTGCCACTTAAGTTTGGCGATTCTTCGTGCTATGTCGGCAACCTTGGTTCTCCTGCGGATATCTTCATTTCTGATTCGATCACGCAAGAAAACTCCGATTTCCGAATTTCGATTCACTTTATTATTATTTTTTTTATTGAGCTTTTGGGTACAATGTTGACTAGTAAACACTGTCCTATTAGTATTGTAATATCAAAATTTTTAAAACAGTAACCATGGATTTTCTTGCCGGTTCTTCTCCGTAGAAAACAACCAATATTGGAACCGTGCAGTAGCTTCTGGCGGCCTATATGTAGGCCCATGGGAAATAAAAACATTTTTTGACCACATTTTTAATTATAACAAACTTCTGTACTCTTAAATACAGATACTACAATCACCAACCAATTACCCAACCGCACCGATAAGATACAATCAATGCACACAGTACAACTTCGTGAAACATCGTGTATGTTCGGATACAGTCGTAATTTCTCTGCGATGTCACAACTTTGCAAGATAAAGTTAAGTTAAAGTTTCTCATTCGGAACTCATTAGTTGCACATGTTTATAGTTTACGAACATGTTGGTTCTAATATGTTTGTATAAATGTGTTGGTACAAATGTTGGGCTACTTTCGTACTGATGACATCTTCATGTTTTGTAGAAATAGATGCAGAGAATAGAAATGAATTCAATGTAAAACAATTTGATGTCTTTTTTGTGGTCTGGTTATCATTGAATAAGTGTGCCTCACCATCAACGATTGCATCGCTGCTTACCATCAGGTGCGATCGCAGTCAAGGATTAGTTTATATCAATAAAACCGGGCAAGTGCGAGTCGGACTCGCGCTCTGAGGATTCCATACAAACTTACCTATGAAAACAGTTCAATTTCCGAATTGATATACAAGGATTTTTCCGAATCTCAAAAAAAGTTTTTTTTCGACTAAAAACTACAAATTTACAATATTCAGATTTTTTTTCTATATTTGTGCTATGAGACCTTGCTTCGTGCCAAATTTCAGGATTCTAGGTCATCGGGAAGTACCCTATGAATTTTGATTCTCTTGAGAGTGTCGACATATATACGGCCGTATCTTTTTTTTCATTAACTCAGAAGTTTGATTTTTTCACAGCTTCAAGGGACCGCAAACCTAAGTATATGGTTTTCATTTTAACTCGATACCTCCACGCGTTCCCGACATAAAGGGTCTCGACACGCAGACAGACAGACAGACAACAAAGTGATCCTATTAAGGTTCCGATTTTTCCTTTTATGGTACGGAACCCTAAAAAAACATTTCGCGCTCTGGGCAAGAGGGAGTTTCAGACTTTTACTGACTGAAATTTCTTCAAAGTTTAGTTGGGCAACTTACGTTATAATACGTTAATTTACGTTCCAAAGCCACGGAAAAATATTTTTCAAACAATGGCGCTGCCCTGGCTGTCTTTAACTTAACTTTTGTAGATGGATCTATTTTTTTTTTTTTTCAAACTGGGCGACCATCTGCCTCGTCTTCCTACAAACACATGAAGCGCCTGATTAGATGTAGACCTCCATAAACTGTTTTTTATATCTTCAATGTTTCTAAATTGCTTTGTTTGTCAAAATGAAACGATCAACAATATTTGACTGAAGGATAGTAGAATGTTAAGTGAATTCAGTAGTTATACAACAGAATGGTTGCCAACAACACAACTAACAAAACTAATTTACGTCCGTTACGTCACAATGTCAGGTTCAGTTGAAAACCAGCGTTAGGTATTAGTTGTCTGGCATTTATGCTGAACTGCATCTATTATGACTCAGCCGTGAAGCACACAATTTTATTTTATTTGCATCTCTATTATTTCGCATATATCTAACCAGTGTTTGCGTGCCTTGGCCAAAGTACCTAAATGCCGAGAGTAAATCTAGGTTCTGAAGGAATCTATTGTGTAAATCTATGTCAAGTGCCAAGTAAATCTATTATCTTTCTTTCTACCGTAAATCTTGAACTCAATACCTACATTCGTGGCAATCTTTCAAAACCTTAAACTACCGTAATTTATCATTTCGAAACTACGTAACGTCGTCGTCTTTTTCATTCCCGTCTCGTTCCCGTATCGTATTCATCGCAAGACATTGGACAATTGATTTTATCAGTTAAAAGTGGGAAATCATCAGGTGACTCTTCCTGTTTTGGGTGGGGTGAGAGGGAGTGTCAATTTTCTGCTGGCTAAAACCCACCTTTTTGTGGTTCAGGGTCACGGTAACTTTTCCGGACCCACAAAGTGCATGTACGGATGGCGTCATGAACTGGTTGCCCTCTTTTCGAAGATATTTTAATGTAGAAGGGGTACCCAATTGATACAGTAAATATATAAAGTGTTCCGCCAAGTGAGTGCTGCGGCACTCTGGTGTACCATGGTGAATAGTTTTTGTGCCTCGGAAAAATACACTTATCTCATAAAGTTAATAAACAGACAACATAGCTATAGACTGAGTTCAAAATTTATTCTCTAAGGGTATTCCTTTTTGACACTCACCGATAAGCGCAAGAAGAATTGTTGGAAATAAAAAAAATAAGTTTTTCAGAAACTCGTTTTTTCATTTATGGTGTTTTGTGACCTCCAAAATTTTCCGACTTCCTAGATGTACCTTGAACACATAAAGTTTGCGGAATCCTGGTCTATAATATGGCATCGGCATTTTTAAATTAATGCCAAATCATCAAAACTATTCCAATTTCCATAATTATGCTGTAATATCGAATTTCCGAACCCGCTGACTCGATAATGACAGTCCCAAAAATACAAAATCAAAATGCATAACTTGCAATAAACAGATACCGTCATTTAAATTCGCATTAACCCTAAACTAAAAACGGACAAACATATCGGAATAAATTCCTGCTGAAACGGGGAGAATTCCCTTTAAAATAAATATCGTTTTGGAAAACTATACCGTTTTTAACATCGACTGTTCGACAGTTTTGTCCAAATGGAATTCCCACAGAGTTAAGAATCATCACAGATGGCAGCAACTAAAAACATCATCATCATCTTCCTGTCCCATATTACTCTTATTATATTAAAATTAAAAATCATTATTAATTTCTGATAGCTACAACCTAGAGGTCTTTAAGTCAAGAGTTAATAGGTTACCTTTGTGTAAGCGTGTTCCAGCATCGACCTATCATCGCTTACCATCAGGTGAGATAGTGGTCAAACAAGAGGATAAACAAAATCCAAAAAAAAAAAAATATTAAGCCTTATAATGATCCTACTGCTGGGACTCGGGGTTCGTAATCTTCGTGGAATTAAATTATGCAATTATTTTGTGCTCTTGAGAAAGCACGCATATTATTAGCAATGGAATTTCTAGTGGTGCGTGGCGGTGTTCCGAACTCTGTGGTAAAGTCGGTACACTAGAGCGAAATATATATAAAACAGTTTGGGACCAACGCATTCACTGAAAGCAGGCTAGGGTCAAATAAATACGTATAAACCTCAGTGAAATTATACATTTTGGTAAAAAACATTTTGGTTGGAAAGCTTTCTTTTTTTCGGCCAAGTGAAAATTTGCGGGGACCAAAGTTTTTGCTGATTTTGAAATAGAATGTTTTATTTAATCGGCTGGTTTTGGTTTTCCTTGTGAAACTAAAAGAAAAGAGTGTTATATTTTGTGGTGAAAGGGTAAGTTACGCTTTCTTTGTTGTTACAGAAATATTTTACACTCCTAGCAAATACTTTTTTTTGCCCTTGAATAATTTAAATTACACTAAATTTTAAACAAAAATTTAATTTAAAAAAAATTAAATTACATAAAATAAAAATTACACTATATTTGGATTTCAGATCTAAGATAGATTTTTATTAAGCACCAAAGACAACTTTTTATTCCGAAAAATAAACGAAAAAAAAATAATTGCGAATGTTTAATTCGTCATTAAATGCATACAGCCATTAAGCAACTAAATGGAAATATATTTAAAAATAAATTGAAAAAAATGTGTATTGATAATACTATATAGTATAATGTTATATGATCTGCATGATTTTTTTTATAAAAACATAATATTTGTGAGTACCTAATTTCTTAAAATCTGCATGAATTCAAAATCAAATGTTTATTAATAAGAACTTAATGTACATAGTTATGCAATAAATATATCTTTATGTTTAAATTAAATACTTGTTATGACATAGTGGAAGTGTGTAGGATTTGGTCGATAGGACCGAAAGGTTCTGGAGTGGCGACCATATACCGGAAGATGCAGCTTTGGAAGGACTCCCTCAAGGTGGACCAATGACTTGGTGAGGGACGCGGGAACAACGGACGTTTTCTCTACTCAATTGTGTACGGCAAAACAGTCAGATATAATGATTCATCAAACCAAACCCATGTTAATATTGTTTATCAATATGTTTATTGTGTCTCCCACATGGTGGACCGATGACCTGGTGTGGGTCGTGGGAAGCCGATGGATGCGAGACGCACAGGACCAATCGTTGTGGTGACACTTGAGGCAGGTCCATGTCCAACAGTGGACAGTGTTATGCTACTTAGTTTGCTCATTCTGCCAAAAATAAACGGACGTTTTCGGGTTTTTGTTAATCTATATACAATAAAAGCGAAATAGATTTCGTGATTAATCAGTACTCACTCAAAATCTCAGAAATCTCAGAAACTATAACACCTACAAACTTAAAATTTGGCAGGTAGGTTCCTTATAGGGTGTAGACATTTGCTAAGAACGCTTTTACGCGGGTGAAACCGCTGGCAGAAGCTAGTATGATTGATAAAAGATAGTGCTGCCAACTCGTTACTCAGTAGTGCCAACAATTTTGTCAACATTTGTCTTACGATATTTTTATTTTATTGGTGGTAGATTAAATTTTGTTTTGATGACATTGTTTCACTTGTTTCGACATTTTTCTTTCGGATTTGGAAATATTATTTGCTTGCTCTCTCTCAAGGCTTAGCTTCCATGCCCTATGCTATAGGAACTGTTCATTAATCACACTAAAGTTATGGAGGCGAAAGTTTGTATATGCTTTTAATTATTAAATTTTAACTTTTTTGAATTGATATAAAACAGCGCTTGACTGTGATCTAGTGGATATGACTGCGATAGTGAGACGCACTAGTTTATTAAGAGCCTATTCACTCTAGCCTTGAAGACACCTACACAACTCCGCATTTCATTACTGTAAATATAATAAAATGTGAATTTTGGATTACAAACGAACTATACCAAATAACAATATTCTTCAAACTACGGTAAATGTTTTTAATAATGCATTCTTTTCCTCATAATGAAGTTACACTAAGCACCTGAGATATTCCCGTGTAGATTTTATGATGTATTATTTTTAAGTTCATGCCATCTTATCAATACTTGCTAATATACTGCCTCCTTCTATTTAAATGGCAGTGGGCAGGGCACATTGCTCGTAGAACTGATAGTCGTTGAGGCCGAAAGGAAACTTACATATATATAATATATGTAAATAGTACACCACGAACTACCTGCGTATCTTTTTTCTCCTTCTGTGTCAAATCTATCCAAAGGTTGTCTATAAAAAATCGCTTTTAGCGATAAGACCGCACATTGTGACACCCTATTAATTTTAAGTTCCTAGTGTAATTTTTTTTTGGTGTGTAGAATATGTGTTACAAATAAAAATTATTATAATTATAATATTTATGTATTTATATAGAACAGGCGGATGAAATTTGACACTTGAGTTGACCATGTTTTGGAATAAGACATGGGAAAATTTTATCCTGGGAGTCCATTTCCTTTGAATAATTTTTTACTTACAGGCGGGAAAAGCCACGGCAGAAGTTAGTATGCCATTAAAGTAGCCAAAGCTACTCAGCTCGATTATAAATAAATTTTCATAATCGGATCCTCAGGAGTTCATCAATTTCACCTCTTTAAAATATTAGTTTAAAAATAATAAATTTATTTCTTTCAGAAAACATTTTAACATTACTGTGTTTTATAAAAACAAATATATACTTGTAAAACTACACTAGTGCAAAATATTTCTTGTATCTCGGTTAGCAAACACAATAACTCAAAGATTGTATTTTGGCTACGGCGTAGGCGTCGTAGCTGTCAGTGCTACATGTGCTACGGCGTAGCAAGTAATCGATTTGCTACGCGTTGTCAGTTGAACTTTGTCGTAAGGTGAATTTTGTTTTATTTGAATTTGTTTTCATTTTAAATTTGTTCAGTTCACTGAAAGGTTGTCTAGTAGACATCGCTGTCAGCGATAAGACCGTTATTGGTACTAAAGAAAATTGGCAATATCGTCTGTTATCCTATTTTCGTAGACAATGAATAGAATAAACGTTATTGTACACCAAAATAGTAACAATTTTACAGAAACTTAAGTCTATGGGTACAATGGCAGTCTTATCGCTGTTTAAAAACTTAAACTAAAAAAAGAGATACATAAATATTGATAAAAAAATTACAATTAAAATATAACATACGGAGATAATAAATATATAGTCATATTAAAGATAATACTTTTTTAATTACAACTTTGTCCTTCAAGGAAGAATGAACAAAATCAGAAGTATGACTTCTGATTTTGTTCATTCTTCCTTTCACATACAGTCCATACTTCTGTGGAATGCGCTTCCTCTTGACATCAGGACGGCCACCAGTCAATATGCATTTAAGCGGAAGTTGCGGCTTTATGTTTTACACAAATAGCGGAGTAGTCTCAATCCTTTCATTTTCCTTATATAACTGACCTATTCCAACACTAAACAAAAACAAAAAAAATACAAAAAAACAGCCAAGTGCGAGTCGGATTTGCACATGAAGGGTTCCGTACCGTCCGTAGCAAAAAAACATAAAGAAAATCACGTTTGTTGTATGGGAGCCCCTTAAATATTTATTTTAGGTAAGAAACCCTAAAACCATCTCGTATAAGATACCGGCACGGATCTTGAGCGCTGACTTCTACAGTTCTACTTGTTCAGAAGCACGCAGAAGTGAAATATCGGGTCTTTTTAGTGGTATGAAGAGAGTTGCGGGGGCGGGGAGTGCAATCCTTGTACAGTGATTGGCTTGCCGATATTGTACGATGCGCAAAACGATCCCCGCTCTTTCGCCGAGCGCTTAAGATTCGTGCCGCTATCTGTATACATAATGAAACCTATCCCCAAGCTAAGCACGAGCAATTTAAGAAAACTAAAAGGAAATTATTTAAGCAACACGACTTTGTTTCCTGATAGAAAGAAACTTGTTCCAAGAATTTAGAAAGTTCCTCTTTAATTAAATCCAGGGAAAAAGGAAATTGTCGAGGGGGATGTATTAGTTAGCTTCAAGATGTACTGTTTGGTGATCAGTGGGTAGGAAACAAATGAAATAGTATGTGTCTAGGGTTTATTTTTATATAGCAGATCTATACTTCTATACATAATATTATATAGAGGAAAGATTTATTTTTAACCATCATCGTCATCACATCACCCGAAAGACGTCCACTGTTGGACATAGGCCTCCTCCAAGTGTCACCATAATGACCGGTCGGATTCCCGCGACTCTTACAAGGTCATCACATCGGTCCAACTTGTAGGAGGCCTTTCAACGCTGCATCTTCTGGTCCGTGGTCGCCACTCTAAACCATTCGTCCCCATCGACCATCTGTTCTGAGAGCAATGTGCCCTGCCCACTGCCTCTTAAGTTTGATGATTCTCATTCGAAACTTCAGAGTTTCCTCAGGTATAGCCCTTTCCATTGCCCCATTGCGACAATGTTTCAGAGCCATATGTCACGCACTTTCTTTTTGAGACACTATGGTATGTTAGGTACAGCAAACAAATAACAAGAAGCTATCAAAACGCGTAATCTACTTTTATAATTAAGACCTACACAAACCAGCGCAGAATTTGTCTAGAGTTAACAGAACTTAAATAAACTGTTCGTCCATAATTAAAAAACCGTAAAGACACGACTTGAGTTCTAACTGTATAACTGTAGTATTTCTAATTACAGTTTGGGCGTGTTTCACTAGCATTTGCTTATTATAAACTTTGTGCTAGTAAAGTGAGCTCTTTTGTAAACGTGCTCTTTGAAAGTAACTCTTTGAACCAGTATTTAGGTTTTGGGGCTAATTAAGAAATATCATTGCGTGTTTCTGTATTTGAAACTGTGTGTTATGTTTATTTTGGGTTCCATTTAATGAGGACAAATGTGAGTTTTTGCTAGTTAGAGGATATTTCTTGATTCGCTTTCAACTTGATTTTTATTCTCATTTTAATGAAGCGGAGATTGTAAAAACGGTGTACAAACGCATGTGTGAACCTTAGGTTCATCATATTCTCTCATAGTTGCTCTTTTTATCTATATATGACGACCTTTCTTTCTATCTACGAGTATCTATAACGTATGACTTGAAGCAACCGAGATTAATCGCTTATTTATGTATACTTTATTGTACATCAAGATTACAATTTATAAAAGGAAACCGTATGATAAAAAATATACAATCGGCGGCCTTATCGCACTCGCCAACCTGCCAACCTGCTGGTTTAACCTGTCCCAGAAATGCCTAGAACCCCTATTCAATCTCGATTTCTGAGAGCGTTTTCAATTAAGTTAGTCGTCTGCATGGATCAGCTACAGAAACGAAGAAAATATTTTTGCATCAGTTTGAAAACAAAAACTTTCCAAATCAGTGTAAATTATAAAGTTCTCTCCAAAGTGAATCCAAAAATCAGTTAACTGAGACAATATTTTAAGCCGTATCACGCAAAACTGAAAGTCGCCAGAGATAAAGTCGCGACTTCTGCCAAGACGTTGGTTCGTAGTGATTATCTGTTGGCTTCAAGCGCTGAAGCCAAACTTTCTGGACGGAAGCCAAAAATATGGACATGGACACTCTAGCATTAATTGTGTTCGGGTTTGAAGATTTATTCAAGGAAATTATTTGTCTGAGAATGCTCTCGTAAGAACAATCGTCACAATATGTGAAGATGAAATATGAATGTAACAATGAAATGTTTGTTTTGTGTGTAAGAACAAAATAACAACCTACTTAAAGTATAAAGCATAATCATAATTAGCCTTATAATATTTTGGGACGCAGGCTTTCTCTCTAGGAAAGAGAATGGGCCACAAGGGCCCAGTGCGAATTGGTGGATGTCACATGCCTTCAAATTTTTGACTCTAGGACATGCCGGTTTTCTTACGATGTTTTTCTTCACCGTTTCGAGAGCAGTGGTGATAAAATAAATTACACAAAGTAATGCACCTGGCTGGGTTTGAACCCGCGATAACTTGTAAGTCGGGGCTGTTACCACTGAAACACCACTGCTCACTTAAAGTACACTCAGTTTATATTCATAATTTCAGCCGAAATTCGTCCACTGCTGGACATAGGCCTCCCCAAGCATCGCCATACGACCGGTCCTGTGCGTCTCGCATCCATCAGATTCCCGCAACCCTCACTAGGTCATTGGTAGCCTCCCTTCGAAGCCTTTAAGACGGGGCTTATAATCTATAGGAAGGAAGCCTCTATATTCTATTCATCTTTTTTTTATTTTGATCTAGATACTGTGAAGGCGGAAATACAATGAAACGCTTCAGTGTTCTTATTTATTAGTTTATAATGTTAGAAGCATGATGATGATGATAATGTTAGAAGCACTTGATGTTGTATTATTATAAAAATACTTCCACCTAGCGGCTTGACGGCCGACCTGACTTATCTGATATTACAAAACAATTTTCTTTTCTTTCCATCAAATATGAACACCTATGCAACGAGTATATAAAACGTAAACCTTACAAAGTATCATTATTATCTTGCCAGTTTGCAAATTAATAAGAGCAATAGAAGCATACAACCTCTTTCGATATCACAACATACGTAGCATAGCTATGTATATACAACTGTGCCCAACCCATCGGGAGTGCAGGCGTGATGTTATGTTATATCCTATGACGCCTCTGTGCCAGGCTCTTTGCAAGAACCTTGCAATATTACAAGGGAATAATTTATAGAATAACTTTCTCACTCAACACATGCCCCAGCCGCCGGGATCCCGATCCCGATTTTCAGCCACCGTAGGTAGACGCGGGCGCAAAGGGTAGCTCCCTGTCCGATTGTCCGGTAACCGTCCGGACCGAGCCCAAGTCGTCGACGGCGGGTACTGTTCCACGCGCGCCTCAAGAAGATGTCAGCAAACCGTAGGGGCCCAGCAGGGTCGAAGCCTACAGGGGCCAAGGGTCTGCTTCTGAAAGGAAGGCTCGGCCCTGATATGATATGAATGATTCGCAGACCATATTTATTTTGCAAAAAAAGTTAATTCGAATAATAACCAATATAGAACAAACAGAAAGTTGCCAACTACACTTCCTAAAACACAAAATACTCACACTTCCCTGTTTATACATCTTAGAGTTATGTAAATTTGTCAGAAAACACCCAGATTTTTACACAAATGGTGAGAAACACAAAGAAAATACACTTCTCGACACAATAGAAACAAAGTAAACATACCTCGATCCCGATTAAAAATACACTCAACCAGTCCTTTAGTAATGTCCGCTAATATTTATAACAAACTGCCAAATGAAATTAGAGAAGTAAGAAAAACAAATACACTTCTGGACACATCTATTGGCCCACCTTGTATTTTCAGTTTCGTTTGGTCCTAGCTAAAATTTTATATTAGGTCGAGCAAAAAGTTTTTATGCAGTTTTGAACCTGGCACATTCACAATTTCATTCAATAGTCTTTTTTTGAATTTCGAACACAGAATTTAAAGAAACAAAAGACAATTTGGAGCCTGTTTGTTGATATCAAACAATCGAATACTAAGAAAACTTGGTTTTATTGGTTTACTTGGATTTAATTCTTGAAAAAGTGATTGATATCTTTGGTTTTGCAACAAATATTACTTTTTCTTAACATTAAGGTGAGGTTCTATCAATAATCTATGGATACTTCACCTGAAGTCCCCGCCCAAGCTGTGGCACTTATTCAGGCCGGACACAGCCAAAGAAACGTGAGTGCTCAACTTAATTTAAGTCGATCTGCGGTCCGAAATGTTTATCGGAGGTACCTAGAGACTGGCGGCTTTGTTCGTCGCCAAGGAAGGCCACGATCTCGGGTCACAACTGAAAGGCAGGATCGATTCATCGTGACGACCAGCTTGAGAAATCGTCACCTTACCTCCATTGAGATACAAAACCAACTTCGCGACTTCCACGGAGTATCTGTGAGCGCTCGAACTGTTCGGAGAAGGTTAAAAGAACGCGATATGGTACCACACAAGCCAGCTAATGGGCCCAAACTAACGCGAGCCCACCGAACAGCGCGCCTTCATTTCGCACGCAGTCATTTAAATTGGACACAGCAAGATTGGAGCCGTATACTCTTTTCTGATGAGTCTAAAATTGTGTTACATGGCAATGATGGAAGGAAGAAGGTCTACCGACGTAAGGGAGAGCGTTTCGCACAATGCTGCTTTGAAGAGAGGGTTGCTTATGGCGGTGGCTCATGGACTGTCTGGGGCGGTATATCCGCGAGCGGCAAAACTCAACTTGAGGTTGTTACAGGACCACGGCTGCCAACATTAAATGCTGAAAGGTACATTCGTGAGTGCTTAGAACCTCACGTGATACCATACGCGGACTATGTGGGCCCAAATTTCCTTTTTAAGCATGATAATGCAAGAGCCCATGCGGCCGGCATCGTCAGGGAATATCTTCGGGATGTGAACATCACAGTTATGGACTGGCCAGCCAGAAGACCAGACATGAACCCCATTGAGCACATGTGGGACGAGCTAAAAAGACGTGTTAGGGCTCGTCAGCCAGTTGCCCAGACGATGCAGGAGTTGAAAACTGCCATAGAAGAGGAATGGGAGATGATCCCTCAAAATTTCATAGAGCGGTTGATAAACTCTATGCCTAATCGTATGAGAGCTGTGGTAGATGCCCATGGAGGCAACACGCTTTATTAAATTAAACCTTTATTTGATAAAACATGTCTTTAATCAAAAATCAATTGCCTTTAACAAGGCGCATATCCTACTTGTTAGGCGTAGCTCCATGTCGTATGGTATTCTGAATTCAAATTTAAAACAATACGATCGAAAAAGATGGTAAAATGTATCAGGTTTAAAACTGCATCAACAGTTTTTGTTAAATCTAGCAATCATATTTCGGTAGGGGCCATCGAAACCTAAACTCTAAGGTGGGCCAATAGATGTGTCCAGAAGTGTATATTTATCAATAAATTGAAAGAATTTCTAGAAGCTAAGTCATACTACTCAATAAAGGAATTTTTAGATGATAAGTCGATCGGAAAATATAATATATTTTTTCTATATTATTATTCACCAAAGATTCTGTAATGACATTTATTAAATATAGTTAATATAATATAGTATGAAAAATAGAAAATTTAATGAAATATAAATTCCCAGATAAATAATTTAATAATAATGACGATGAAAAATAAATAAAAGTACCTGATATAATTTATCAATTCTTACACACGGACATAATAATAATAATAAATATACATAATTGACTTAAATGAATATATAATTTAATAATGACGACAATAAAAATACCTGACAAAATTTACCTAACCTACTTATACAAAACATAATAATAATATACACAAATAAATTAATTTTAATAATAAAAATTTACTAATAATGACGACAAAAATAAATAAAATATTTGACATAATTTACAATTACTTATACAATAGACATAATAATAATATGCATACACAATCTAATTTAAATATATACATACATAATTTAATAATAAATATGACAAAAACAAAAATTAAATAATCGTACACAATCTACCAATACTTATACACATACATAATAATATACAATTCTATTAGGTCTACCTACAATAATTAATTCCATGAATTGTTACTTTGCCGCCATCCTCTCTCCTAACTTTGCTGTGCCCGACAGGGTCCATATTGATCTTGACTATATTTTATACTACCTATGTACATAATATGGAATGCAATAAAGTATTGAGTATTGAGTATTGAAAGGCAAGAAGGAAAAGTAGTGGGTTTTTGATCAGTAAAAGTCTGACACAACCTCGCGCTCCGCCCAAGAGCAGGGGATGTCATTGGATGAATTACCCACTGAAAAAAGATAGCTGGGAAAAGACTGAGATGGTGACTTTCAATGCTATTATATATGCATCTTACGCTTATGCTTCTTTTTATTATATTTATCTTCAGAAAACATTTTATCTACATTTATGCAAAAAACCTTCATAGTGAAATTTCCAAATTCATTATTAAAATTCTACAAAATAGCTGTCGCCATTTACATCGCAGCACTTTCATGTCATCACACAAAAAGTAAAAATCCATTTTGGAAAATTGTGACTGAAGCAATTACGAAACATATTACATTTTCCATCAACCCACCTCCCTTTCAAGACAGGAAGCCACAAAAGCACGAAAAAATGTCTCCAATATACCTTGGCTATTAATTTTACTTGAAAATCTTCTCATATTTTTACTAAATCCAAACCTCGATATTTTCTTTTGAGGAGAAATTTTTCATTTCATAAATGCTTCGGGTCGCAAGTAGTGGGTAGACTAATGCGTTGCAAATTGGGAACGGATGGAAACTCTGATAAATAATTATGTCGTAGGCGCTTTGAGAGTTGAAGTCATCTCATTATAGGGTAAGAGATGTTTATAGTTGGCGATATGATGTTTTATTTAGTAGAAAACAGGGAATATAAAAACAGTACCTCTATAGGACCTCTCATGTGTCGGTCTGTTTGTCTGTCTCAGTCAATTTGCTTCGAATGATCGATTGAGTTGAAATTTTGCACACTCATCGTTTAAGTAAACGAAATAAAAATATCATGTTTAGTAATTAGAACTTTATTTTTTAAATTGAAATTATCGTTTTATGAAACTTCACAATTTGAACTGTGATATCTTTAAATTGATTTGTGAATGTAGAAAATTGTCCCAAAGGAACAAACTCTTGGGATAAAAGTATCCTATGCGCTATTCTAGGACATGGTCTCATGGTCTCCCGCCCTCGGGTAGGGCGGGAGGACGTGTCAGACTTTTATTGACTAAAACCCACTCGTTTGTTCCTTCTTTGCTTTGCGTTCCAGGGCCCCGGGGTTCATTTTCATTTAATCCGTGGCCCCAGTAGGCTTCGACTCTGCTGGACCCCTACGATTTGCTGACATCTCCTTGAGGCGCGCGTGGGACACTACGTACCGTCGACGACTTGGGCTCGGTCCGGACGGTTACCGGACGACCGATATTTGAAATTTCTAAAATTACATTATTTTTACTTAATTTGAATCTAGACATTTTGTAATTTAATTATCTTTATGATGGATATTTATTGGTATTTCTCTTTTAACAAAATATGGACCTTATATCTAAATCAAGTAAGTAAAAATAATAAATAAGACGATTTGAAACTTACAAAATTCAAAGCTATAAAATTTCTAGTCCACAAACATCGTATCGTACCCGTGTCGCAACACTAAACCCGCCTATCTGCAATAACGATCTCAAATCGAAAGTATTTCATAATAACGAGAAGACTTTGCCATCACTAACGATACTAGTTTGACGTCATTAAAATGAGTTAATAGACCGCACAATATTATAAGTGATCTGGATGTTTTGCTTGCTAGAGATCCTGTAATAAAGTAAGGTTTTTATCTTAGTTTGCAATTTTATGAATGTACTAGCTTTGCCGTAGGTTTCTCCGTACTTTATTTTATTTTATTTAGTCTTCATGCAACACAAAGTACAAAAGCGGACTTAATGTCATTCCCTATCAGTCAACCTAGGATGGAAAAGAGACAATAATATAAGAGAAATAAGAAGAGGTGCATAAAAACGAAAATGTTATTTAGGATACAAGAGTAAAAAGTATATATTTGCAAACGCCCTTCATCATCAAAATTAGCCATGTTTTCAATTGGTGGTAATGTGGGTAAGCACCAACAAAGGTCACTCGAGCGAGTCATAATCTCAAAAAATAACTTATTTATAGAATTGCACTAATATCTATTCACTAATAATTAGGAAATCACTTATTCTATGCGCCGTCATATACATATTGTTAAAATAAACATCCAAAGTTTGGAGCCCCACTGCATCCAATTGGGGGTGATGTTGGCGGAAGAGGATACATAATTTTTAACATGATTACACCGGCTGATTAACCTTTTGACGTGCGTAATTAGAGACACAATAGTAAGACAATGGCTTGCGGGCGCCGGCTACCGCCTGAGCGTTAATGAATTAAACAAACAGAGTCCATTATTGTTATTCATAACAATTCCTTTACAAACTATGATCACAAACACAGTCAGGGGCCAAAAGTGCAGTTGCACTCTACCCATGCCTAAAATGTCTAAAATTTCTTTAAATTAAAAAATATTCTCAGCCTCTCCCCTTCTCTCTTTCTTTCTTTTTCTTTTTGTTATCTTTTTTTAAACTTCTGTCATGACTTGTCATAATTTGTAGCATAAAATCAATACTTTAAACTAAACTAGTTGTTGACCAGGGCCATTCCCTCCGGTAATAGTCAAGCTCATCTCTGCGTCTTCGCCTTGGTCCGACGCGATGTGGTCTTGCTTTTAACGGGACCCAATAAGTTTTTTTTTTATATCACAGCTCATCCGACATGCAGCCCAATCCTACTATAGAGTAGCAGCTTTTCGGGTCTTTTATCTTAGTTTTGGCGCATTGTATTGTGTTCCATACGTGGTCGGTTCAAGATTCAAGATTCAAAGCATTTTATTTCAAATAAACCATTTACAGGCACTTTTGAAATGTCAAGAAGTCAGTCAGTCAAAAATGATGCTAATTGCATATTCTAAAGCGTAGATCTCTATGGAGAAGGATGTGCAAGAAACTCCATGGACACTCTTTTCAATCATGTTATGTATTACAAATATCTCTGTTACATGTTCCTGTTACGTACGTTAACTTTAACTTTAGACTAATTCAAATCAGTTTAAGCTGAACTGTAATACCGAAGATTGGCAGTTTAGCTAGCATATACTTAATCGTAACCCAAAAAAAACAATTCCTTTTTATAACAAATTTCAACTATCATAAAAGTCAAAAAATCCCTTCAACTTTTATAGAAGACTTAATAAAATCAAATGTAAAAAGCCATTAAGAACTCCAAAAAGTTTTTTTTTATTAAAATCTTTGTAAAAGAAATTGATCTCAAACATTATGAAATTATTTCAAACGGTTCGTCTTTAATTCTTATTAAGTTTATTGGAATCGGAGAATTTTCGTGAAAAACCAACAAGTCTAGCAAAAACTTTACAGACAATTGAAACATTGAACGGAGAATTTTTTGCCATTTTAAAACCTTTTGTAGTTCTAGAGATTTTCATTGAAACAGAATGAATATTGTGAAATAAAATATTGTTGAAATCGTTTTAAGTTTACATTGTTCATCTTTTATATTAAGTTTCCAATATTAATTTTACAATATATCAAACTTCAAAAATCGTCTACTTTTATGTTATTTTAGTCTCAGTTTTGGATTTTAGTGTATTGTATAGAATAAAGCTTTATTATAGAACTTGGGAGCTACCACGAGCTCTCAACGCGATTCATTTGGTATATGTAGGTAGTATGTTTCTTTGTGACAATAAACTTTATTATTATTATTATTTTATGACCTAAACTAAATTGTTAGAGGGATGGAGCTAAATATGGTATAAAGCTCCATTTCTCTTTCTCGCTCGTACTCTAGATATTTTAACATGTCATGGTAAGACCCCTTATCATTTAATTCTAGAAAGAAATATATTTAAACGCAAGCTTTTTTTTTCGGTGGGAAAATAATCCAATGGCATCCCCCACCCTTGAATGGAGCGAGAGATAGTGTTAGACTTTTATTGACTAAAAACCCACTCCTGTTCCTTCGTTGCCTTACATACCAGGGCCGAGTCTTCCTTTCAGAATCAGACCCTTGGCCCCAGTAGGCTTCGACCCTGCTGGGCCCCTACGGTAGCTAACATTTCCTTGGGGCGCGCGTGGAAAACTACGCGCCGTCGACGATCTGGGCTCGGTCCGGACGGTTACCGGACGGTTGGACAGCGAGCTACCCATTGCTCGCCGTCCGCAAGCCCACGCCTACGGTGGCCGGAAATAGGGATCGGGATCCCGGCGGCCGGGGCGTGAGGGACGCGCTCTAGCGCGTGCACGTGCGGCCTCCTCCTTTGCTAGCATTACTGCTTCGCAGGAGGAGGCGACCGTCTGCCACTCCTCCTCGCTTCGGAACAAGGCCTGTATCAAGGACTGGCGCGAGAGATCATTACCGCCGATAGCCCCCACGAGGACACGGCGGTGCTCTGCCCAAGCGGGGCACACCTCTACTGTGTGCTCCACTGTGTCCTCCGGGCGATCCACACGGTGGTGGCACCCGGGCGTCACTTCCGCACGAATCCGGTGCCAGAACCTCCCGATCTGAACATGTCCGGTGAGGACCTGCATCATGCGGAAGGTGAGGACGCCGTGAGGACTTTCCAGCCACGCCTCAAAGAGGGGACTTACCGCCATACTTATGGCGTGCCCAAAACACAAACCTTGTGATGTGATTGCCTGTAAAAAAATCATTCATTCAATCGCAAAAGTTTGACTGACCTGTTGGTCTAGTGGTTAGTGGTCCTGACTGCTATGCCGGAGGTCGTAGATTTGATTCCCACCTAAGACAAATGTTTGTGTGGTGATCAAGATCATTTAATCAGTATCCGAGTGTAATTTATCTGTAATATGTATGTATTCAGAAATAAACAAGTATGTTTATCAGTCTGTTTCTGCGTTTTGTTGTGTTGTTGATGTAGCTATCAGGAAACATAGACTCCGGCAGGGAACTCCACTCCTTAGCTTACGCACAATGAGTGTATGTCACAAATCTTTCTCATCTCTTCTCAGATAACAAAAGACGGAAAACAAAACACTACCTAATATTAAAATCGGAAAAATTCCAAGTTTTAAATTATTTACCCTTTAAATTCACAGCTTGAGTTAAGTTATAGCTTCCTAGAAACTGTTTTCTTGGTAAAAATTCAAGATATATATAACTGTTTAGATTTGCCAATGGCAAAATACGATGCATTGTCGGCTTGCCTCTGACAGCCAGAGCTGTGCCAAACCGGGATAGGGGTGGGACACACGTTGTCGATAAATTGCCCTACGCTTGTGTATTTTTTTTCTGACTTTGAATAATTTTGCGGATGTTATTTATGGTGTAGGATTTTTTTAAATACTGCTTACTCACTTAGATTGTGAGTACTTATTTGATTTTAAATTATACAAGTACAAGCTTAGCGTTGTAAATGTTAGAAGTACAAGTAGCAGTGCTGGGCTGGTAGTAGTGTTTCTGCATCACCCTTAGGTCGACTGGTAGGCGGATTTAATGCATTTTCCTAAAGCATTAGTTTGCCTCTATACAATATTTTTACTAGTGCATCAAAATGTAATCTCTCCCAAAGTCATGATGCTTTTAGTAGCCCACTGATGTATACCTACAATAATTCGTTTCGTACATCTTTTCTATATTTTATGCGAAATGTTAATAATTTTTAAAAATAATGTATATTCCTGTATGACTTGGCACCCTAAGGCCGGACTTAGCTGATCAATTTAATTATTGAAGACACGTTCGTCCAGTAAAACCCATTTTCAACTAATACTTGAATATCAACCATAAATTTTAATCTAAACAACAATACTTTTCACCACTTTAAAAACGTCCAAATAAATTTCGCACGCCACAACACAAATCCTTCGCAAGCATCGATAAATAACAGAATATCGATAACCAGTGCCGCCCACCGCATTAGTGGAGTGCAAGACGTGGCGATAGGCCAACGCGATACCCTGACTTATCGATACAGACGCCACAGCACTAATGTGTTTGCGATGCTGAGGTACAGAGTTATTTGTGTGGAATGGAGTATGTTTGTTCTGTATTTTTGTTCATGGCTAAGATTATTAAGAGGTTTTGAATTTTCAATTTTGAATTAAACATTTTGCGTGACCAGAGGGCTGGCTCGTTCTTCGCCCAAAGAATTAGCATTGCCATTCAACGTGGCAATGCTGCCAGCCTTCTGGGCACATTTCCGGATGACAGCGATGTGGAGGAGTACTTCGACGCCTGAGTGTAATAGGTGTTTTTGTATTATATGTACATAGTTAGGTTTAGTATAATAGTTTTTATAGTTTGTATGTACATAGTTCGGTTTTAGTATAAATAGTTTAGTTATTATTTAAGTTTCATATAAATTGTCTGAAATAATTTATATTTTCACTAAATAGTTTTTATAATTTTCAAGCCGGAGTTGAAGTTTTAATTTTTTTTTTATTATTGATATGCTCACGTTTGACCACTGTAAGCGATAATGTAGTCGACGATGGAGCACGCTTGCCTAGAAGTAACCTATTCAATTTTGACTTAAAGATCTCTAGGTTATAGCTAAAAATGTTTATTTCAATTACACATTACTTTTGCAAACATGATTAGGAGATTACCTTTTAAGCAAAAAGATGCTTGTGTTAGGTGACTCCGCTCTTCCACTTAACCTATTAAAATATATGCAATTGAAATCTAAAGATAGAATAGAAAAGAACAAAATCTAAAAGTAAAATAAATAAAATACAAAAAGGAGCGCACTTGTGTGATGTATGTGAGTGTGTGTGTGTGTATGTATGTAGTTTATCTCGATAGCGATTACATCGTATTAGTATACCTAACATTAAGGTTTTAAGGAAACACAGACTCCTTAGCTGTACGCATAATGAAAGTGTTCCCAAAACGGTTTGTACGTATGGGTTTTTTTTTAGGTGGGAAAATCATCAAATGACAAATCTCGCTCTTGGGCGGAGTGAGAAATAGTGTCAAACCCACTCCTATTCCTTCGTTGCCTTCGTCCCAGGGCCCCGGGTTTCGTTTTCACACTACCTATGGCCCCAGTATTTAGGCTTCGACCCTGCTGCTCCCCTACGGTTTGCTGACATCTCCCTGAGGCGCGCGTGGAACAATACACGCCGTCGACGACTTGGGCTCGGTCCGGACGGTTACCGGACGGTCGGACGGCGAGCCACCCATTGCTCGCCGTCCGCAAGCCCGCGCCTACGGTGGCCGGAAATCGGGATCGGAATCCCGGCGGCGGTTAGGGCGTGAGGACCATTGCCTCACGCGATCGGCCACCTCCTTTGCTAGCATTACTGCTTCGCAGAAGGAGGCGACCGCCTGCCACTCCTCCTCGCTCCGGACCATGGCCTGTACCAAGGCCCTGCGCGAGAGATCGCCGCCGCCGATCGCCCCCACGAGAACACGGCGTTGCTCTGCCCAAACGGGGCACACCTCCACCGTGTGCTCCATTTGTACGTATGGGTGGGATTTTCAAGTTTGATATACCGACTTCGAAAACGGAGGAGATTTTTAATTCGGTTGTTGCAAAACGTGTTGCAGCAACCTCAAGCCAACATCATCTCCCTAGCCTTTTCCCAACAAGCTTGGGGTCGGCTTCCAGTTCTACTGGATGTAGCTGAATACCCGTGTTTTACATGGAGTGACTGCTTGTCAGACCTTCACAACCCAATTACTACCCAACACGATACTCCTTGGATAGGCTGAGGGTCAGACTCTCTGGCGTCTGACTACCTGTAACGACTGTCAAAGATCTACGAATGACAACCTGGACCAACGGCTTTACGTGCTTTCTCAGGCACGGGGTGTCAGTAATCATCATCATCATTTCAGCCGAAAGACGTCCACTGCTGGACATAGGCCTCCCCCAAGCGTCGCCACAGCGAACGGTCCTGTGCGTCTCGCATCCATCGGACTCCCGCAACCGTTACCAAGTCATCGGTCCACCTTGTAGGAGGCCTTCCAACGCTACGTCTTCCGGTGCGTGGTCGCCATTCCAGAACCTTTCGGCCCCAACGGCCATCTGTTCTGCGAGCAATGTGCCCTGCCCATTGCCACTTTAGTTTGGCGATTCTTCGTGCTATGTCGGCAACCTTGGTTCTGCTGCGGATATCCTCATTCCTGATTCGATCACGCAAGGAAACTCCGAGCATAGCCCTCTCCATTGCCCTTTGGGTGACATTAAGCCTTCTAATGAGGCCCATTGTAAGCGACCACGTTTCGGAGCCATATGTCATCACTGGCAACACGCACTGGTCATAGACTTTCGTCTTGAGACACTGTGGTATATGTGTCAGTAATGTCTTAGATAAACATAGAAAAGTACATATGAATTGAAAAATTCACATTGGTACTCACCCGGTTTCGAACACGCAGCCTCATGTATGAGAGGCGGATAGCTTAACCACTGGGCCATCATGACACCAACCCCAAGTAACATGGGAACGGACACGCCATAATCATGGTGGTAAGTCCCCTCTTTAAGAAGTGGCTGGTGAGACGTCACGACGTCGTCACCTTCCGCATAACGCAGGTACTCAACGGACATGGCAAGTTCGGTAGGTTCTTGCACCTGATTCAGGTGGAAGAAACTCTCGGGTTTTACCATTATGCAGTCCTCCCGGAGGACATGGTGGAGTTATCCCCCACTTGGGCGGCCGCGCCATGTCTTCGTGGGTGCGATCGGTGGCGATGACCAAAAGAGATATCAGCAAAACCGTAGGGATCCAGCAGGGCTGAAGCCTATTAGGGTCATGGGTCGAGTTCTGAAATGGGGACTCGTGATCCTGGGACGCAAAAGACTACTGAAGGAACACAGGTCAATATAACACGCCCTGCCCTAGACCAAAAGTCATTAAATGATTTCCACCTTGAAAAAAAATAAGAGATTGTTTGAAGAAGAGACACCACTATTTAGGGTTCCGTACCTAAAGGTTAAAACGGGATCCTATTATTAAGACTACTGTCCGTCCGTCTGTCTATCCGTCTGTCACCAAGCTGTATCTCATGAACCGTGATAGACAGTTGAAATTTTCATAGATGATATATTTCTGTAGCCGCTATAACAACAAATACTATAAAAAAGAATAAAATAAATATTTAAGGGGGCTCCTATGCATCAGACATATTTTTTTTGTCGTTTTTATAGATAAGTGTACCTAACCCTTCCTGCGCGAGTAGGATTCGCATTTGGTCGATTTTTTTATTTATCATTCTTCATTACAATCACTATTAAAAAAAACTCTCCAAACTTATAAACTATCCTCCCAACACCGACCATAAAATAAACCTACAGCATTCCGTAAAATTCAGTCTCTCTTCACAACACACCTGCAAACATCTTTTCCTTTATAATAATACCTACATCGTGGAATATTTCTGCGCTTCCCAAGCAAGCCGTGACGTCACTGGCGAATGGCGGATGACATCACGAAACTCGCTTCAGTTTATTGAATTTCAAAACAGTTTGCGGATGAGAATTTTGTATGGTTGTATTTTTGGAGGAGTGTTGGTGAAAGGTTGTTTTGAAAAGGTGGTTACATGGTTAGTTCTGTTACAGTCTGTTATCTCCTATTGTAGAGATAATTCTCTCATTCATTTAAAAGCGTCCTTCGAGGTACATTTTCATACAACCGCTCTTACGCAATTATAACTTTATTACACAATCATATTTCTGTAAATAGTTTTGGCAACACAGATATCTTGTGGATCCGGAGGACACGGTGGAGCATACAGTAGAGGTGTGCCCCGCCTGGGCAGAGCACTGCCGTGTCCTCGTGGGGGCGATCGGCGGCAGTGATCTCTCGCGCCGGGCATTGGTACAGGCCATGGTCCGGAGTGAGGAGGAGTGGCAGGCGGTCGCCTCCTTCTGCGAAGCAGTAATGCTAGCAAAGGAGGCGGCCGATCGCGTGAGGCAACGGTCCTCACGCCCTAACCGCCGCCGGGATTTCGATCCCGATTTCCGGCCACTGTAGGCGCGGGCTTGCGGACGGCGAGTAATGGGTGGCTCGCCGTCCGACCGTCCGGTAACTGTTCGGACCGAGCCCAAGTCGTCGACGGCGCGTATTGCTCCATGCGCGCCTCAGGGAGATGTCAGCAAATCGTAGGGGCCCAGCAGGGCCGAAGCCTACTGGGGCCACGGGTAGTGTGAAAGCGAAGCCCGGGGCCCCGGGATGAAGGCAAAGAAGGAACAGGAGTGGGTTTTTAGTCAGTAAAAGTCTGGCACTATCTCTCGCTCCGCCCAAGAGCGGGATTTGTCATTAGATGATTTTCCCACCTAAAAAAAAAAAAGATATCTTGTGGATATTATCTAGGTTCCTATAGAAATTAATTCCTAAATTTGTGTAAGACCAATCTAATAAAGTTCACGAAAAATAGCAGATTTTCAGAGGCTCTTAATGTACTTATAAATTTAAAAAAGAAAGAAAATACATATATAAAAAACTTGCCTTGAAATCAAGATTCTAAATGCTGACTTTTTGTCCAAAAACTTTTTAGGTTTTTAAAAAATCACATATTTCCGGGAACAAGTTTTCTGAAATATTCGAGTAAATGGCTGAATTACCGAATGCCAACAGAGTTTTCGGGCGTTATTTATCTTTTTTCACATTGCCAATTCATCAAAATAACAAGCTTTAAAAAACTTGCTCACCTTGACGATTGACGAGTGGTGACGGGCCCTCTTAAGTGTGGACCTGCACCTCTGCCTAACCTTTCGAAGATAAATGCGCGACGTTATTATAATCTTTCTTTTTTTAAGTGGGTAATTGTAAAACCACTTCTCCCCCTCTAGGTGGAGTGGGATGGAGTGTCAGACTTGTACTGACTCAAACCCACAGTTTTCCTTCAGACGCCCTTTATTGCGAGACTTGCGGTGATGGTATGGTGGTTGTAGAAATAGAACGAACTGTTTCCCAACATCCATATAACTTTTGCATTTAAAACCTGAAATTAAACCAAACAAATTAAAACATGACACCGATAAACTACACTGTGTACGAGGTCCATACAAAATCGTGCAGGTACAGGCGTGTTCACAAATTGTGTTTGTTTATTAGCTATTATGCTTTCACGATATAGTATTGCACTTGATTATCGTCTATCATTTTTAGGGTTCTGTACCTCAAAAGGAATCAACAGAACCGTTATAGGATCACTTTGTTGTCCGTCCGTCTGTCTGTCTGTCTGTCAAGACCCTTTGTCTAGGGAACGCGTGGAGATATCGAGTTGAAATTAAAACCATATACTCAAATCTGCAATCCCTTGAAGCTGTGGAAAAATCAATCTTCTGAGTTAAAGAAAAAAAAGATTCTTCCGTTTATGTCGCAAAAAACGTATATTTCGACACTTTTATGGGAATCAAAATTTATAGGGTCCCGTCTGGGGTTCGTCCCGTTGCAATAAAAACCTAAAATTTTGCAAAAATCTGAAAACTGTAAATTTGTAGTTACGTCACAAAAAAAAAAAACTTTTTTTGCGATTCAGAAAAATTTTCGTTATTCAATTCGGGAATTGAATGGTTTTCATAGTTAAGTTTGTACGGAATCCTCAGTGCTCGAGTCCGACTCGCACTTGCCCGGTTTTTTTTAACTGGATTTGGCTATGTTTTTAGTTTATAAATGCATAAGATTAAATAAAATGAACCTACTCAAAAAAAATCCTACACAGAACTGTTTATATTCTGGCCACCGTAGCCGTGGGCTTGTGGACGGCGAGCAATTGATAGCTCACCGTCCAGTAAGGACCGAGCCCGAGTAGTCGATGGAGCGCAGAGTTCCACAAATAGATGTCTGCAAAACCATAGCTGGGTCGATGCATACTTTGGTCACGGGGAATTTTGGGAAAGGAAACTCTTGGTCCTAAAACGCAAAGGGCAACAGAGTGAATTGAGTGTCAGACTTTTACTGACTAAAACCCACCCTTGTTTCTTCAGTTTCAGTTCCCTTTGTGTTCCAAGACCGGGGTGACTTACAAATACTAGCTAACAAAATATATCTAGCTTCTAAATACTCCACAGCGTTAATTCAAACAGTATAACAGCATCAAGCTCTGATTATAGTCACTTATATCGCTGTAACACGCTGGGTGCGTGCATTTTACTGGCGGCATTGTTATGGGGCGGTTACACGGGCAACTTTAATGTTTCTATAATGGGCCACGCAACTATGATGCTTCTGCAGGCCGTAGGCAGGAATAAACTGGCAAAACACGACAGATTCGACTGTGGTGGTGAGAGTATCTAAAAGTGACTAAGTATTGAATCATGACTAGACCCACACTGCATTAAGTGATTGAAGCAAATTAATCAAATTGAAAATTTTTCGAAAAATTGATTTCATCATTTTTATGTTTAATCGTTTTTTTCCAAAATCTGTTCAAATCCCACTAAAAATACTCTATATGGAGCAAATAAATTGGATTACTATAAAAGTAACCAATGAAACAATGAATGGATTTGAGAAAGGTGGAATGGTTGAAACGAGAAGAGAATACTGACAAGTTAGAAAATACAAATGTAAGAAATGAGAATACATTGCTTGCATCACTTTAAATCAATTAGGATAAAGACAAGCGGATAAGGAATAATGCTGATTTATTTATTTTTAATACGCAATATTTGTAACAGTTTGCTCTACTATATCTATCTTTGGAAAGGCATTACCATAACAAGATTTTGGTTCTGGAGGTCAAATAGGCAGTTACATCATGTAAAACACTTGCACTCAGCTGTATCCAGTTAAACTCGAAGTCGAGCTAACACAGTTGGGAGAAATCTAGGCAGATTATGTTGCGCTACTATATCCAGCAACAGTAGCCGACCAACAGTTGCCGGTGTACGCGCCACCTTGATACGATGATGGTGGCTATTTATACGGTGACGTGCACAATTTGCATGTCCGTGGACGTGAGAACTTATCTGCTGGGTGTTGGCGCTGCTAATGTAGCTGGTTTATTTTACAGTTCCTAATAGAAATATGCTTACGAATCATGTGATTTGTTGTGATTTTGATGTTAAGTAACAAAGTAGCCTCATCAGAAGGATGAGAAGATCAAGGAGATCTTGGACCTCATCAGAAGGTCAACAGTCACCCAAAGGGCAATGGAAAGGGCTATGCTCGGAGTTTCCTTGCGTGATCGCATAAAGAATGAAGATATCCGCAGGAGAACCAAGGTCGCCGACATAGCCCGAAGAAACGCCAAACTAAAGTGGCAGTGGGCAGGGCACATTGCTCGTAGAACGGATGGTCGATGGGGCCGAAAGGTTCTAGAGTGGCGACCGCGCACTGGAAAACGCATCGTTGGAAGGCCTCCCACAAGGTGAACTGACGACCTGGTGAGAGTCGCGGGAATGCGGTGGATGCGAGGCGCACAGGATCGGCCGTTGTGGAGACGCTTTAGGGAGGCCAATATCCAACAGTGGACGTCTTTCGGCTGAAATGACGATGATGATGATGAACAAAGTTGGGTTCTCTATACTAACAATAACATTATGGATATTAAATTATGGTCTACTTGAGCTTAACTAACTAATGGCATAGCCTGCCCTTCAATGTTCTTACCGCTGGGACTCAGGCCTCCTTTTTAGGGGAGTGAATGGACCGTAATCCACCATCAAGCGGGTTGGTGGGTGTCACATGTGTTCGAATTTTTAGTTCTGGGAACTGCCAGTTTCCTTATGATATTTGCTTCACCGTTTTGAGAGCAGTGGAGTGATGAAATAAATTCCTCAAAGTAAAGTGCCTTCCTCTATTTGGACCCACACCCTCCAACTCGTAAGTCGGCCACACAATGTAAAGGATACATGACCCTGTTAGGACCCACTATTGGCCCACCACAGCTCACTAAAATCGTGCACTGTTAAATAACGGTTCTCCTTCCTAACGTAGACTTCAACTGTATCATCATTTAGTTACATTCAATGAAGATGTCGAAGTCTCAAGGGAATTACAATAGATTGCAATTCCCTGGGAATTGCATTGCACACAAACAAGAAAGTACCTACTTGATCGAGTAATCGCTACGTCCCTCTAGAGGGGCGCGGCGAGTTCGGGACTTCGCCCCCTGCTCACGGTATCTATTGGCACCCGCAACAACGGGTGCTTCTCTTGGTCGCCATATAGACTAAAGTATTCGTGTTTGGGTGCAGTAGGAGCGCCGCAACGCCATTTGTAACACAGCGTCGCTACTTCGCGACACCCCGGTGGTCAGACCCCGCCAGGTGGGACCCCGAGTTGCCCAGGGGAGGCCTAGCGAGAAACGACCTGCGACGAGAGTGACGACTTTGGTGGCGCTCCCTATTGTAAGTGATTGACCCCCGCCTGTCACGCTTTCAGGTCGAGCCGGTCACGCTTCAGGCTGCGGGGTCGTGTAGGTGTGTATGTGGGCGGTATTTAGTGTGTAACACGGCCCATGTATGCAACCAAGTACGCGCCTACGCCGCGCAGCTTTGTGCATGTGTTTTTACGTATGTAGAGTCATGCATGTATATGCCTATAAATAAAGTACCTACCATACCATATGCATTACTAATAAGTAGTCTGAAATCACCCCACCCCCCTCCCTCTCAGCGGGCAAACGTCATGATTGGTGCTAATGCCTTCTCCATATGTGAAGAACCATCATCGCGGGAGAAGTTATTGATGATTTCTCACCTAAAAAAGAAAATAAACTACAGATATAGAATTAGAAGCTAATTTTAGAGTGACCTTACTCAGCAATAGACATTAACGAAATAATTCTATTTAAAGTTTAGTAACAAAAAACGAACATCTCTTGAAGACAGTAAAATTCAACAAATTACTCAGAACACAGGTTATCTAAGCATCTGTGAATACATTAACATCTAAACAACTTTAGTTGGTATTAATTAAAGTATTTTAAGCGAATAATTTATTCAGTAAAAGCATTCAAGTTCAGCTCTTAATGTTTTAAAATAAATTCTGGATTATTACGGCTGGCTGCTCAAGATAAGTGCGGCTCAGTTTTAAGTAAAAAGAGTGTGAAATATTACCCTCTTTTGGAAACAATCGGGTAAAAAGCAGCCCCCCTAGCCAAGTTACAACCGTTTCGTGTCGAATTCCGTTCTTCAATCGGTAACGCCGCGGTGTCGGCAATTGTAGAAAACGATAAGTTGGTACCCATGTTGACGCGCCTGAGTCGGCCGCAAATTCTACAATATCGTTCTACAATAACAAAGGATGTAGCGTTGAACATTGTAGAAACGATAACAATTCATTCTATCATTTTGAATGATGTGAACTTGGCTACGAATTTTCTATTCGTTTGTTCTGACCACGTGACTTAACGTTGAGATGATGTCATTTCCATACATTAGATTAGTTTTCGACTAGCGTTAACGAATGCAGATTATCAACTTGACTAGGGGTGCAGGGGGGCTATTGGCTAACTTTTTCAATAACATTTGACAACTAGCATTCGTTGCACACTAAACTTAGTTGTCAACTGACAATTTCATAAAATTGGTATTACGTATCACACAAGTGACTAACAAACTACGGTGGAAATGTGGTGAATTATAAAAATTTACGGTGCCTATTGTGACCACTCTAAAATTTTATCGACTATCATACAGCTTCAAAAGCTTACACAATCGCAATTTTAAAAGTATCGATACAATAACATCTGTCAAAACGTGTTACGGTGGCTATCAAAGGCACCAGTGGCTAATGAAGTTACTGCAGTTGGTCACTGAAGATAGGCAATACGAAACTAGCTGTTTGACAGTTCAATGATGCACATTGTTAACAAGTGATCATCACTTGAACTGTCAACAGAGTTACGCAATAGCCCCGCAGGGTACTGTAGCAACTCAAAAAGCACAATGTCCAAGGACAATGATGTAATGGTTGGCGCAGTCGATTGACTGTATAGTACGATTTCTGTACGGAACAAATAGTTATATGACCTACAGGTAGGTGTTTTGAGTCTTGATGTCTTGTATAAGTGAAATTATGTCATGTATAAGTTTTTGTATACTTTCACGATACAGAAGTAGTTCTTACTGTGCGACAAGATAAAAAAAAGAAATTAAAACATTATAAAAACCATTTTTTTTTTTAACTTAAACGATAATGATGTCTTACAATACTAAAATACACAACTAAATACATATACATAATTTGTTAAAATAATAAACGAATATAATAACTACTTTTTTATAAATATGAGAACTTTAAATATAACAATTATGATAAAGATCAAACTAAGTTTGAGAGGACTTTAAGAAGTAGTTCTCATTGCTCGTTAAAATCACTCATTTCTGTGTGTTTAACAAATTACCAATACAAATCTAAACTATATAGGTACGTGTAAGTGCTTCGTAAAAAATAATGCATTTTGATACAAGAGAAGATAATTTTTCATTGCGACTGAGGCAGAATTCTATTCAATAAAAAATTGTTATAGAGCCGACTGTTGCAGTGACAAATTTCCACGAAATAAATAAACTGGGGTTGATGCGCTACCCGTGGGGGTCGCTTAACGTCCAGCCTGATACGAAAAATGTAATAAATTGCAAGCAAACTTTTCGCACTAGTGCGAAAAACAGTCAAATGCGTGCCTAAAAGTGGTAGCGTCTGTTTATTTATTCAAACATATTGAATAAATAAACAGAACTTACATCTATCTCTGGAATGTCTAAGAGGGTTCTCTCATGACCTAGAAAACTCCTGAAATGGCATCGGTCAAGTATAACTCATGAAATGGCGTAGAAATATATGTCGATGAAAACTATAAAATATATGTTGAAACTTCAACGGTCCGGACTAAGCGTTTCGCTTCGTCGTTTATATTGCGTACATCGAAGGACTGGAACAATTTGCCTGCTACGGTCTCCCGTCCAACTATAATTTAGGTGTCTTCAAGGCTAGAGTGAATAGGCTCTTAATAAACTAGTGCGCCTCACCATCAATGATTGCATCTCTGCTTTCCATCAGGTGGGATCGCAATCAAGCACTGGTTTATATCCATTAAAAAAAAAACCATTAGATTTATCGTTATAGGTACGTCAGATGAATATAATCTAAAACTGAATTAATCTAAATTTGACTGGCCTGTTGGTCTAGTGGTCAGTGGCCCTGACTGCTATGCCGGAGGTCATGTGTTCGATTCCCACCCAAGACAAATGTTTGTGTGATGAGCTCGATCATTTGTTCTGTGTCTGGGTTGGGATATCCAATAGGATCCCTGAATAACCTCACAGACTCCCTGAAAAACCAGGGAGATCTAATTAGTTTTTGGAGTGAGGTGGACTGGATGGAATAAGCTTACCAAAGCTTTTAGCCGCCATGGTCCACTCACAATGGTCCGCATAGGACTAAGTGTGATATGATAGGGCAGAATTATAAAGCCAAATTGCACCAGCTATGTTGAAATCCCATGCAAATAAGAACCACAATAACTGCATTATACACGTCTGTCTCATTATAATAACGCCTACCATTCATTTCAGAACACGTTCATACAAATCTTACAAAAACACATCCTCATACCATGGAACAGTTCTCAAAGTTAGAAACAAGGCAGTAGGACACTAATTTATTCGTACACAAACCATGTGTTTGGCACTAAGCCCCTAGCTCATTGCGATGTGCCCATTTGGGGTAGGTTGTAGTGATAACGAGTAGCGATTTTGACAACATAATAAATATACTAATATAACATAATAATAAAATACACTCTTTATTGTACACTATAAAAATTTAAGTAGGAGCTTAAAATTAATAGGGTGTAACAATAGCCGGTCTTATCTCTAAAAGCGTCTGTTTATAGACAACCTTGGTCTAGTGGTTAGTGGTCCTAACTGCTATGCCGGAGGTCGTGGGTTCGATTCTCATCCAATAAATACTTGTATATAGAATTGCTTGTGTGATAAGTACGAATATTTGTTATAGCATAGCATAGCATAGTCGGCCTTATAATGTTCCCATTGCTGGGACTCAGGCCTCCTCTCTAGGAGAGGGAATGGGCCGTAATCCACCACCCGGGCCCAGTGCGGGTTGGTGATATTTGTTGTATCTGGGTGTAATTAAATTACAATGTGTGGGTATTTGACTAAACATATTTAACTGATACACATACTTATATTAACCGGTTGTTTAAAAAAAAAGCTATAGATATTTTGTCCAAAAAGCTGTAATAAGGAGAAAGATAAATAAGTTTAAATTAATTTGAACTGAATTAAATAGAAATTAATCGAATGGAATAACAATTAAACTGAATTGAGTAGACGTTTATTCTAATTAAATTAAATAAATTGTATAAATTAAATTGTATATTGTATTGAATTAAAATAAATAATGTTGAATTAAATTGAATTATAATAAATTGCACTGAATTGAATGAAATAAAAATATTTATGTAAATTAAATGAGATTAATAATAATTGAATTGAATTATATACTATATTAATTATGATTATAGAAATTAGTTTGTTATACATGAAGCTTTCGCAGAAGACACTGTACTCTGTAAACTCTTACCACAGTCCTTCACTTCTTTTATTCAAATGTCAAGATGTGGACATTGGTGTGGGTTACATGTTTGTGCATCTAGTTTTAAGGATTTTTTTTTTTTTGTATTTCTCTAGCATGTAACTGTTTTTTGTCCCCAATAAAATAAAATAAAATAAAATTAGAAATACATAAGTATGTTTATCAGTTGTCCAGTGCTCATAGCACACGGTGTGCTTAGTTTGGGACTAGATGGCGTTGTGGAATATTATTTTTATTATTCTTTTTATTAATTTTACAAACATATAATTAAAAAAAAAACAACGAAATTATGTAAAAAAACATTTAAAAAATGGTCCAAACTACAGGTGGTCGGGACTCCTAAGAGAAGAATAATTAATGACAAAAAAATTAAAAAAGTGTTAGTTTGTGTACGTTATTTTGATATTACAAATAGACACTTCAATTTTATTGATACGTATAGAGATAGGTATAAGTTTCCACACCTCAAAAAAATCAGTCATCCTCTTTCCATTGACCACGCTTTCTCATCGCCAACACCGGCCGCTCCGCCACCCGCCATCCGCTGCCACTATAACCTCACCCTCCTGCCCCAGTTCTAACCACGTTATACCCACGAACACGGCTATCGCTGTAAGAAGATACTTAATGGTCGCATTAATTGCACATTAAAATGCTAGAGCTAACTTTGTTTTTATTAAATCTGGCTCATTCAGTTCGGCTTTTTTAAGCTGGTTTATAAGGATATTTTTAAGATAGTTTATAGTATATGCAATAAAGTTGTGTCGCAAATGAGGTCTCTAAACATTGGCTTATTTAAATGGGTCCTAGACTTGCTCTGTTTATCTGAGTAAGTGTCGCTGCACATGGTCTACATGCCACAGCCTCAAACGCCGTCACGAGAAGCTAGAAGCGGCCACAAGCCACTTGTGGCCAGTGGTTGTACTGATACAAAACGCCGTCACAGGCCACTTGCGCATTTAAACCTTCTTCGTCAGAGTCCAGTATGATACTGCGCGTATGGGTTAAAAAAAGTAGCAGCCACCGGCCACAAGGGGCTGTCGCGCGCTTTAGCTTCCTTTGTGGCCGCTTCTAGTTTCTCGTGGCGGTGTTTAGGCAGTGTCATGTGGCCCATGTGCGGCGACACTTAAAGGGCAACACACTATATGTCATCACTGGCAACATGCACTGGTCATATTTGATTTTAACTAAAATCCATGCTAAATCGAGCTCGCTAACTGAGACCAACAACAGAGGGTAGTATCACAAAATCCAACCCCCACAAACATGATCCACCAATAATTTAGATAATAGTTTTCAGTTGCAAACTCACACACTATAATTCAAGAGACCGAAGTCCACTTAATGAAAACAGAAGCTGTTGAGGGGGGCCAGGAAGTCGAAGGGGGCGGATTGAAAAGAAAATGGTTGATTGAAAGGAAACTTGAAGTTTTTTATAGTAATAAAGTAGTTAAAAAGTCTTACTTAAAACATATTAATGGTGCTTAGTTGATGATTTCCCACGCGCTCTAGAGTGGAGCGAGAGGGCTTGTCTGACTTTTACTGACTAAAACCTCACATATATTCCTTCTTTGCCTAGCGTTCCAAGATCCCGGGTTCCCCTTTCGGAATTAAACCCATGGCCTCAGTAGGCTTCGGCCCTTCTAGTCCCCTATGGTTTTGCTGACATCTATTTGAGGCGCGCATGGAACACTACGCGCCGTCGACGACTCGGACTCGGTCGGCACGGTTGCCGGACGGCTGGACGGCCAGCTACCTATTGCTCGTCGTACGCAAGCCCGTGCCGATAATAAAAAACACAGTGACATGAGATTTTTATATATTCGACTAGCTGCTACCAGCGGCTTCACCCGCATGCAAATAGAATACTGTGCCTAAAAGACGTACTTCCGAGATAAAAATGTGCCATTCCAGGATATGGTCTACCCGTGTGCCAAATTTCATCCAAATCCGTTCAGCCATTCGAGCGTAAAGAAGTAACGATTAAAAGAAAAAAGTAAATATACGAACAAACTCACAAATTTTCGCCTTTATAATACTAGTGTGAGGGCTATTTT
The DNA here is from genome assembly GCA_905147345.3 of Mythimna impura. Classification (NCBI taxonomy): domain Eukaryota; kingdom Metazoa; phylum Arthropoda; class Insecta; order Lepidoptera; family Noctuidae; genus Mythimna; species Mythimna impura. Next base: position 20,055,878 of record LR990367.1, on the reverse strand, counting down.
ACTGCGGAGATTAGCCAGGTTTTAGGTATTATTATTAAAATTTCTCTGCAGTGTTGACCAGTACTTGACTGCGATCCCACCTAATAGTGTGGTGTAGTGGTAAGCAGTGATGCAATTGTTGATGGTGAAGCGCACTAGTTTATGAAGAGCCTATTCACACTAATCTTGAAAAGATCTAAATTATAATCGGATGGGAAGACCGCAGCAGGCAAATTGTTCCAGTCCTTCGATGTACGCGGAATAACGACGAGGCGAAACGCTTAGGTCAGATTGTATTATTATCAATATCTCCTCTCTCCAATATTATTTTGAAAATTTTCTATTATAAAATCGCTGCCGTCCTAGCCGCAACGAGAGCCTCTCGTTTCGAAGACGCAGCCCGGTTCTCTGTTCGTTATTGCTCTAACTTGTGCACCACGCCGCCCGCTGCCCGCTAGACCCACCAAATATTGCTCGCTTTAATTAAGTATTTCTCCTATCTTGTATACAAATCTCGCTTCCTTATGATTTTGTTTGTTGAGTCCAGCTGGGGAAGAATTTGTAATTATTTTTTTACAATGTTGGTACGCGGTTTTCTTTTTTGTCTATTTTTTGTAAATGGTTTCATTATTTCCGTCAGTTATTTTTCGTGTTAAAATATTTTGCCGGTATGACTGAGTATCCATTTATTTTGAAGTTATCAGATATTTAGATATATATTTTTTTTTGTAATATTAAAAAAATACTGAGCAAGTGCGAGTCGGACTCGCGCACTGAGGGTTCCGTACAAACTTACCTATGTAAATAGTTCAGTTCCTAAATGAAGTATCGAAGATTTTTCCGAATCGCAAAAAAAGTTTCAGATTTATTCCTATACCTGTGCTATAAGTTTATGCCAAATTTCAGGATTCTGAGTCAACGAGACCCTATGAATTTTAATTCCCTTAAGAGTGTCGAAATACACGTTTTTTGCGACATAAACGGCCGTATCAACCCCAAATAACACGGGACAAGGGCAGGAAGATGATGATCTTTTTTTTATCGTCAATTTAAAAGTTTGATTTTTTCAGAGCTTCAAAGGACCGCAAACTTGAATATATGGTTTTAATTTTAACTCGATACCTGCACGCGTTCTCGAGAAAAAGGGTTGACATACAGACAGACAACAAAGTGATCCTTTAAGTGTTCCGTTTTTTCCTTTTGAGATACGGAACCCTAAAACCACTCAAAACTGTAATTACCAATAAGGTATTTGCGACGTTTAAGGGTCTCAGCAGCCGCAGCGGCAGCGCCAGCACAGCCCGCCGAACTAAGAACATGGGATGGCGCAAGGGTGTCGACACAGGTTGCGTCCCACACCAGAGGCCTACCCACCTTCCACGACACCAACGTCATACCATCTGGTCTCTTCCCATCGTCACGTAAACATATAAATATGTTTATCAGTAGTCCAGTACTCATAGCACAAGCTCTGCTTAGTTTGAGACTAGATGACGTTGTGTGACAGTTGTGGAATATTATTGTTATCAATTCAGCTAAAATACATCCCTGCTAGACTTAGACCTCCCCCAAGAGTTACTACAACAACCGGTTCTGTTCGTCATCCTTTAAATTTTCAAGTCACGGAAGACCTGGAAGGTCTCGCACAAGGTGGACCACTGACCTGATGAGGGTCGCGGGAATCCGTCGGAAGTCATTGTGGCGAGACTTGGGAGAGGCATTTGTCCAACAGTGGACGTCTTTCGGCTGAAATGATGATGATGATTATTATGATCACCAAGTCATTGGTCGACTTTGTTCGCAGTCGCCACTCCAAAACTTTTCGGCTCCATTGATCTACCGTTCTTACTTACACTTAAATATTTATCTATGTAAATAGATTGTAAGCACAACACACTAGATATTCCATGTTAACTTGTAAAAAAAAACTAACGTATCCATTGCACAAACTGCTTGTAAGTTGCTATTACTAATGTAAACGCTGTTTACATAATAGAACAGCAGCTTCAATAAAAACTACATGCTGCGCACCAATTTTGCAATATTCTTTTCTCTCTGCTTTTATAAATCCAGAAGAGTTTGAAAAAATTTAGGTTTTATAAAAGAAAAAGACTTTTGTTGGACTATATAATTTGCACTTTGTGCTTGCTGTATACATATCTAGCTAAGATATTTTCTAGGATAAGCTACCCGAAGAATCACCAAACTTAAGTGGCAATGGGCAGGGTACATTGCTCGCAGAACGGATGGCCGTTGGGTCCGAAAGGTTCTGGAATGGCGACCACGTACGGGAAGACGTAGCGTTGGAAGGCCTCCTACAAGGTGGAACGATGACTTGGTAACGGTTGCGGGAGTCCGATGGATGCGAGACGCACAGGACCGTTCATTGTGGCGACACTTGGGGGAGGCCTATGTTCAGCAGTGGACATATTTCGGCTGAAATGATGATGATGATGATGATGAAGCTACCCTAAAGTGTGACTGGGTCTGGACATGTGTGATAAACGAGCGGTGGGCTCGTCTAACACAATTTTTTTTTTTTTTTTATTTCTCGTAATAAAATAATAATATTTTTTTTATTGGAACAATAAACTTGTTTACATAATTTTAAATGTTCGTTGACAAGTACATTAGTTAAAAACGATGTTGTAGCCATTAGCGAAGTTTGCACGAAATTGGTGCACTGAAATAGCGAGATGGGGTAGGCCGCGACAGGACGACTTAGATTTTTTCTTCATGAATTGGCAAGAAGTAGCCCAGAGCTAGGAATAATAGACGGAATAGAGGCAGACGTTTGCTCAACAATGTGACAGTATAGGCTAGTCATAATAAAAATTATACACTAATATATATACTGCAAAGACTTATTGAAATCTTTCAAACTATTCTTCCTGAGTCAATTTAGACAACCCTTTGTAGCAGGCGTCTAAGTCGATATGCCACCTCGTTCTGAGCTGGATTCGAAGGCTTGAATTAGATTGCGAGTTGGTGGATGTCACATGTCTTCGAATTTTAGTTTCTAGGACATGCCGGTTTCCTTACGAAATCCTTTACAATTTTAAGAACAGTGGTGGTGAAATAAATAACACAATGCAATGCTATTGGCTGGGTTAGAATTCGCCGTTACCGCTAGGCCACCACTGCTCACATAATATGCTCCTAATTATAACAAAATAAATACCCTATCAAGCTCATGTTACCATGGACTTCGGGTTGACTGTACCTACTTATCAGAAACCCACTCATCAAAACTCATAAAAATAAACATTAGCGACTGAAAAACTCGTTTAAAATCACGTATAAAAATACCTTTATCACTGCTCTCCACTCGGAGGACTCTCCCGACATGCGTCCACCATGTTTTTCTTTACAAAATTATATCATAAAGGCCTCCATATCCGAAGTTAATTAAAACCCCTGAATATGACACGAGTTAATGAAAATCCAGTTTTAATTCAAGCGAAACGCTTAAAAAACTTAATTATCAGATTACAGAGACCCCTTGTCAAGGGTGACAAGTTAGCACCTTATTAAATGTTCGTATGATATGGGATAATAATGTTACGCTGGAATTTTTTTATGATGTTGGTAGAATGTTTTTTTTTTAATGGCGTCTTTTTTTTGATGTTGGTGTTTTTTTTTTCGAATGCGGAATGTGTGTCTAGCTTTTTATTATTACATAACCTTGCCGCTGTGATAGTGTGATCCATCTTTTTTTTCTTACCACAGACTTAAAATGTGACTTTCATGTGACAGGTCTAGTTTTAAGTTCGATCGTTTATCGATCGTTTATCGATCGACTAATTGTAATTGTAGTCGACTATGTCAATGCTGTTTTTGGCAACTGTGATATGTTGTTTTATTTTTTTTTATTCTTGTACCCCTTTATGTATTGTAATAGTATATTGTTATTTTTGTTTTTGATCTGTTTATTCAGTAATTATAAGTATATATTGTGCAATCCTTGCTGGCCGATCAACGTCTCTCCGTCGACGACGGCTGGTGCTGAAAATCAGCGCTAAGGCTCTATTTTATACGAGCCCCAGCATTTTTGCTGAGCGCTGGCCGTTTTACGCGGATGTGACGCATAACCTACCAATTATATATGTCGTTATTGTTATTTTATTTTATTTATAAGGTGAAAGAAAAACAGTTTATTTATATTCTTTCTTTCTTTTCTTTCTTTCTGTTTGTATTCAGAAATTCTTACTGGACAAAAAAATAGATCTATTCAGTTCAGCAGTATCAAAAATGTGGCTGGCGATGAAGTACTCTTACCTAGAAGTAACCTATTCACTCTTGACTTAAAGACCCAAGGAAACACAGACTCCGGCAGGGAATTCTACGCCTTAGCTTTACACTCAATAAATGTGTTCCCAAAACTCTTTGTACGTATGGGTGGGATGTCCACATTATCCACATTGTACCGATGGAGCAGCGCCGTACATCTAGTGATCCGATAATCGAACTGACATGGTAGAATTAAATTGCCTTACCGACACATTTCTGCCAATCCCTTCGGCAAATACAATCGTGATATTATGAACAATATTGTTCCCACCGTCTCGTGTAGAGCTCTCTATACAATCCGGCTAACAGGCGTTAATTCCCACCGAGTTGGGGATAATAACGGTCAAGTGGGAGTCTTGACTTAGCGGATTATATCGTGGAATTAGGAATATTCAGATGATGTAGTTATAGATGTTTTAGAGAAGCATGAGTAATACGGTGAAGTTAGTGAAGACGTTTAAGGGAATATGGACAAGTAAATTGTTTTATCTTAAGTTTTAAATAGTTAGATGAAGTGACATACTGCTCGTTTCAAGTCGAAGGTTAATCCGTATAAAGTTTGGGCCCAGTGTAGGCCACGTTTGTAGTAGCATCAGTGGTCTCCATTAAGTGATGGTATAGTAAATCCATAATTATTATTTCACATATTGCATGTTATGTTTTAACTTCAGTCTCACTATTGAGTGATAAGTCTATTTGTCATAAGGCTGTCAATGGGTAAAATATCAAATATCTATAAAAAAAACTTGGCAAATGAGAGTCGGACTCGCGCACTGAGGGTTCTGTACAAACTTACCCATGAAAATAGTTCAATTCTCGAATTGAGTTATGAAGATTTTTCCGAATCGCAAAAACAGTTTTCAGAATTTTTCTTTATTTGTGCTACCTTGTGTACCTTGCTTCATGCCAAATTTCAGGTTTCTAAGTCAACGGAACGTACCCTATGAATTTTGGATTCCCTTGAAAGTGTCGAAATACACGTTTTTTGCGACATAAACGGCCGCATCTTTTTTTTTTCCTTAACTCAGAAGTTTGATTTTTTCACAGCTTCAAGGAACCGCAGTCCTGAGTTTATGATTTTAATTTTAACTCGATACCTCTTCGCGCTCTCGAGGTCTTGACTAGCAGACAGACAGCCGAACATAAAAGTGGTCCTATAAGGGTTCGGTTTTTTCCTATTGAAGTATGGAACCCTAAAAACCAGAAGCAGGAGTAGCTTCTGAACTGTCAAGACAGAAATAACCGTAATTTTTTTTAAATTTTTTATTATTGATAGGCTCGCGTTTGACCACTAATGACTTGTAATTGACTTACACCCAGACGGAAGAGTGAGCAATCAGATTAGAACAATTTACTTAAATATTGTTCTAATCTGTTTGCCCACTCTTTCCACTTTTTATATCCCACTAGCTTCTGCCAGCAGTTTTGCCTGCGTGAAAATATACTTATTATATTTTTTTTCTTATTATATTTATTCCTATATCACTTAGCGATAAAGTTGCACTATACTGGTGAATTAATTTTTAATACCGATCCAGTAGGTAGTGTTTGAGTTTATTCATTAGAAACAAAAGCAATAATCTTTCGTTTTTGTAATAATAATATTCTACAAATTTCACACTACGTTATCTAATCCCAAACTAAGCAGAGCTTGTGCTATGGGTATTAGAAGAGTTACAAACATACTTATATATTTTTTAATACATACATATTAAAGATATATTAGACTGGCCTGTTGTTCTAGTGGTTAGTGGTCCTGACTGCTATGCCGGAGGTCGTGGGTTCGATTCCCACTCAGGACAAATGTTTGTGTGATGAGCACGATCATTTGTTCTGTGTCTGGGTGTAATTTATCTATAATATGTATGTGTTTAAAAATATATAAGTATGTTTATCAGTTGTCTAGTACTCATAACACAAGCTTTGCTTAGCTTGAGAGTAGACGGCGTTGTGTGATATTTGGAGAATATATCTAATGGAAAGATTCAACTAGGCGGTTATTCGAAATTATTCTCAACATACTTAGGTACATATTATATAAATTACACCCAGACACAAAACAAATGATCGTGCTTATCACACAAAAATTTGTTTTGGGTCGGAATCGATTCCACGATCTCCGGTATAGCAGTCACTAACCACTAGACCAACAAGCCAGTCTCATTCTCTCTCTCTTTATAAATAAAAGGTCATAGATTTTAAGATTATCCACAAATAGAAAACAATAACCGACTTTTACAGCCAAGAGCCTATTTCTGTTGCAAAACTGTATTCACTACTAAACCCATCAGCTTATGCTTCGAACCCTAACTGAAGTCTATACGTGCATTGACTCGGAATATTGGTAAAGTTTGGTATTGTCAAAAGGTGAAGGTAGAGGATTAGGGACGAGCATTTTCCTCCCTAAGAAAAGGATTGGTTTGGGCATAGTTTGTATAGGTAAATATATTCATTCCTTTTTATAGAGACTGCCTCATAGATCAAAAGTAATATTCCTGCAACCCTAGTCAAGTTACGACCGTTTCGTTTGCCTCCGATTCTTTTGTTCTGATCACGTGACTCAACGTTGAGATGATGTCATTCCCATACATTTGAAGTTTTCTACTAGCATTAACGATTGTAGATTGTCAACTTGGCTAAGCCCTTTGATCATGAGGTACTAGGTTTCATTTCCAGGTTTGGCAAAGTTTTTTTTTAATTTTTCAATAAGATATTTAAATTTTTCGGTAGCAACTTTGAGTTTTCAAATGTGTGTTTCCCTCCTAAACGCCTCTGCCTTACCCTGGGGACAATACAGGCGTAATGTTATGATTTTGCTAGCTGCTAGTAGCGGCTTCGCCCGCGTATAAGTAGAAAATTGTCCCAAGGGAAAATACTCTCGGGACAGAAAATGTTCTCTGTGCGAGGGCACGCTCTACTAGTGTGCCAAATTTAACCTAAATTCGTTCAGCCGTTCAAGAATAAAGAAGTAACAAACACATACACACATTTGCAAAGTTTTGCCTTTAAAATAATAGCGTGATTTATCGTTTTTTTAAAAATCCAGTTCCAATACATCGTCACATTAAATTTTAAATCTTCCTGTATGTCAGTGAACGAAATGTATTTTCCATTAATTAATTATTTTCAGTGTTTGGCTTCATGAAAACCGGCACACTTCGCTGATTTCGTGCTATTGCAGCGCTCGTAATATTAAATGTATGCTTAATTTAATTCTGTTTTATTTATATTCCATTCAAAATCATTTATTTCATTAAGATAAAGGCTACATTGTTTTCTCGCTCATCATTTTCTCTGATATGAGTATTTTTTTTATTGTACGTTTTTCTTTTATATACAAACTCATGAGAAGAATACTCCTCTATATAGAAAAGACAAAAGAGATTAAATATATTCAGAGTCAAACTTATTTCATCACAGTTCTGAATAATAATGTTCTGAATTACATGACTCGATTCCGCCATCAACTTTCTATCATCGAACAAACCAACGTATGGCGAGAGTCCAACCTTGCGTTGTTGCAACATCTACGGTCCGGACTAAGCGTTTCGCCTCGTCGTCTATACCGCGCACATTGAAGGGCTGGAACAATTTACCTGCTGCGGTCTTCCCGTCTGATTATAATTTAAGTATCTTCAAGGCTAGAGTGAAAGTCTTAATAAACTCCGCTTCACCATCAACAATTGCATAATTTCTTACCATCAGGTGGAATCGCAGTCAAGCACTAGTTTAAAACATTAAAAAAAAATATAGTGAAAAAATATTATACCTAGGAATCTTAAATTGAAGTTCTCTTACCGCCATCATCTCCAGCCCCACTTTGCTAGGCAACTCCTATGCCACCCTCATTTAAGTTGTACCGGCATTTCACTACCGGACAACCATCACTACCAAGCAACGACGCGGCGCACGAACTGGCCAGGAGAGGATCTGGAGCGGTGGTCTTCGGGCCCTCACCAAAAAACTCCTAAGACTGGACAGAGGCGGCCTGCGCCTGGTGACGGGGACCATCACCGGACATTGCACACTGAATAAGCACCTTCACAAAATAGGCATCACAGACAGTCCCCTGTGCAGAGCATGTTTGGAGGTGGAGGAGACAATTGCGCATGTGCTCCTAGACTGCACAGGTGTCACTGAAATACGCACGCGAACCTTAGGATCCCCGAACTCTCTTATTGATGCCCTGAAAAACCTAAGAGGTCTGATCTGTTTTTGGAGAGAGGTGGGCTGGTTAGAATGAGCACACCTAAGGTTATGGCCGCCATGGCCCACGTACAATGGTCCACATAGGACTAAGTGCGGAAACCTAAAATAGATAGATAGAACCATCACTACCTTCATTCCGTCTTCTAGTCCGATAAGTTGTGAAATCACCAATACAAACACTTTAATTAAAAAAAAAAAAACAAGTCACCGTTCCCTACAACTAGTAAATTGTAACACTAAATTAATATTAGCAGCCAGCCTCACAATCAAAGTTAACCAAACTTCACATAACTTGCCGATATTAGTGTATGTAAGTTGTAACAGAAAGGGTCCAAGTATACTACCTTGAGGAACGCTTTGTGCTTATTACAACCTGTTACAAGTTTCTATGGCAATTTAATCAGTTCTTTATCGCTGTTCAGCGACCATATTGGTTTGAAAGTTTTGTTAAATGCCATTTGAAGGGTAATTACGTTTTATCTTTAGCTAAATTAAGGAAATTGCAGAATATGGGGTACTTGAAAGTGTAATTTGCTTGTAAAAGGACTTCCTACCTAATATTAAGCATAACGAATCAGTTTTACTCGACTATGTTACTGCAAAGAAATAGGACTTAATTTCATAATCCCATAATATAAAGTCCGATTTATAGATCAATATAAACCTGGAAGTTTTAAGACGTTGTCGACGACGACCCCTAGCGCATATATATATATTATTATTACGTAATTGCACGTTTTTACGTAAAATCAACATAAAAATAATTTTATAAAGTCTTTTTCCGGATTTTTCTAGGAAAAACGAAGATATAGAAACCAAAATAATTTTCGGCCGAACCAATTTCGTACATCCGTGTGTACAAAATGACAAAAAGAGTTTTCAATGTCACTCAAGTTGTACAGACGTATGTACAGTCACCCATCAAAAGTGGTTAGATACCTTAACGCCTATTTTCCCTTGCACGTTAGAGTTCAAGTTTTCGAAAATTAAACTAGATGGCGTTGGTTTCTTCACAGCTAAGTGGCGAGCAAAGGCAATCTCATAAAGTATAAACTTGACTTTTAGTTTAACAAATAATAGACACATGCGTCATCATTGTCGTCAACAACTGATTGCAGTTCATAATTTCATCGTTCAAATTAGAGTCATGTTGACCTAGCGGTTTAGCATGTGCAGATAGATGCGTAAATCAATGAGCCATGAGTTCAAATCTCACGTAGTACTCACACTTTTTGTAAGTTTTTTTGTAAGTCTTTTTGTAAGTAACAAAAGAAGTTGGAAGGAATATTAAATCAAAGCTAACAAGTGGATATTTATTTGTAATATAATATTCAAGTGGGTAGTTACTCAGCAAAATGAAAAAAATGCAGGTAAACAGTTGACAAAAGGCACTATTAAAAAATAATATGTTTATTTCTTACAATTTCTTAATCAAATTTAACAATCACCGTTTATTAATCACCGAATAAGATTATAATATTATATATAATTTCTTATTGAGGCCATAGCTTAAGTATTCGTTTCCAAAATTGGAAAGAGGTTTGAAGCTTATGTAACCTTAACAAAAACAAACAAAATACCAGATAATTTTATCACAAAGGTCAAAAGGATTAAAAATGTAGGCTAAAAACTATAAAATTCCACAACAACACATCAAGTGTTCATAACTTTTTTAAGTTGTTTTAAATACGGATATTAAGTTAAACACACATAACAAGGTCTCCAGTTAATACAGAAAATAAGTATATATATAGCATAGTGGTTCGTCGACCGACGTCCGTTTTCTTCGTACTCCCTTATCATGGTTTGATGCTGCAACATGTTTATTAGTTTTAGTCTGCCAGCTCTTTGATGGTGTTTCAAAGAACCCTCTTCTTCAAATCATCATATCCATAGAACAACTGTTTTTCTCTGCAACAATAAAACAGAAATATATAATATCCAATAATGATTATTATATAGGAGTTTTTTGTTTAAAAGCGTTAAAAAAAACTACTTACGTTTACACCGGTCTCTCTGGTTACTTCTGACAAGTTTTTACCTTGATTATGCATAGCAATTATTTGAGTTCTTTTAACTAAATCTATATAACAATGCATATTTACTCATTTTCGTAAAATAAGTAGACAATACACCTGGTTAAAAATAAAATTGAACGAAAGGCGCTGGAACGATATAATCGAAATTAACTTAGCGAACAACCAATTGAGCTTAGTCATAACTCTTTGGTCTAAGTATTATTTATACTACCTACTAGTTATTTTTTATAAGTAAATCCATATTCAACCTACCCTCTCAAGTTTGAAAACTAACACATAGATAATCAAATATTTGTAAATTGATACTTATTCAATTTTAATATCTTCATCTCTTTAAAAGAAATTATAAATTATTTCAATGTTTGAAGAAACAAAAAGAAAGTACAAAAATAAGCATTAATTAAGCATTAATCATTTGAAGCACAGCGGCGCCATCTATTAACAGTATAATGTAATGTTGTCGATAGCAACATTTCAATCAGGTTTTACGCTAGATGGCGTCATTTCTCGCTTCACACGATTTTATTTCTGTACTTCCTATGGACTTTTGCAGCAGACTTTACAATCGGCGCAAAGTATTTCAAATCAAAATCAAAATCTTTCAAATCAAAATCTTTATTTCTTAACAAAATAGTTTACATTAGTAGGTGATTGGAGCCTCCTTTTAAGCATGTAATGCCTGTATTAGGAGACTCCGCTCTTCCACATCAATATACAATTATATATATATATATTTTAATAATTAAGATATAACGCATGCTTGTGTGTATGTGTGTGTGTGATGGTGCGCGCGCGTTTGTGTGTGTGTATGTGTGTGTTTGTGTATGAGTTTGCGGGTGTTTGAGTGAAAATGTATGGTCCTGTTTTATTTTATTTGTTGTAATAGGGCCTCAGTGTCTGCGTAATTTAGAGTTTTTATCCAATCAGTAATAATTTTTTTACACTCGTGTAATGGTTTGTTGATATATTTATATATATATTTGTAACAAGCTAAATTTAATTTAAATATATATTAGAATATAATGCCAATGCCTTATCTTGGAATAAAATTGCAACTGCAAGCAAAGTTAACAACTGTCCAAATTATTTACAACAACTTACATAAATTTAAGGTCCACAGTCATCGATATAACGCCTCCATTGACTTCCAACTCCAACAAAAAATTCTTAGCGGCGTCATAAAAGCTTATCTGTTCCTCAACGACGCTTTTAAGGCCATCTGCTGCCAATAACACTTCGACTTCCTAAAAAACTGGGACATTACCATTAGGTTCCGTCATTAAGCTTTATTTTCATGAAAAATCTATAGATCCAACATCATGATTGTTTAATCAGGATGGGGAGGAAGAATGTCATTATTACCATTATCGAGGTTGTTTTACTAAGTGGTAGTTGCCAGCATTGTTAACCTCGTGGTAAAAAAACCATCTGCTAAGCTTAGAACGCTGGTAGAATTTCAAGGTCAACAAAAAAATTGATCGGCCAACCCCAATGCAGTTCCTCGTGAGGGCGATCGGCGGCGGCGATCTCTCGCGCCGGGCCTTGGTACAGGCCATGGTCCGGAGCGAGGAGGAGTGGCAGGCGGTCGCCTCCTTCTGCGAAGCAGTAATGCTAGCAAAGGAGGCGGCCGATCGCGTGAGGCAACGGTCCTCACGCCCCAATCGCCGCCGGGATTCCGATCTCGATTTCCGGCCATCGTAGGCGCAGGCTTGCGGACGGCGAGCAATGGGTGGCTCGCCGTCCGACCGTCCGGTAACCGTCCGGACCGAGCCCAAGTCGTCGACGGCGCGTGCTGTTCCACGCGCGCCTCAAGGAGATGTCAGCAACTGTAGGGGCCTAGCAGGGTCGAAGCCTACTGGGGCCAAGGGTCTGATTCTGAAAGGAAGACTCGGCCCTGGTACGAAAGGCACCGAAGGAACAGGAGTGGGTTTTTAGTCAGTAAAAGTCTGACACTATCTCCCGCCCCGCCCAAGGGCGGGGGATGTCATAAGATGATTTTCCCACCAAAAAAAAAAAAAAACCCATTGCAGTCATGTAAACATAGGTGGCAGCACGCGTAAAGGAACGGACGTACTCACGCCTAGCTGTCGGGACCCTGACCTTGACTTCCAGGCATCGACGAGCAACGGGTAGCCCGCTGTCCGGCTTTCTGGTAGCTGTCCGGACCAAGCCCGAGTCTTCGACGGTGCTTAGTGTTTCATGTGCGCCTCAAATAAATGTCAACAAAACCGTAGAGGCCCAGCAGGGCCTACTAGGTCAATAGGTTAACTTTCGAAAGGGAAACCCGTGGTCCTGGAACGCAAAGGGCAAAAAAGGCATATATGTAGGTGTGGTTTTAGTCAAGTAAAAGTCTGATGGATGCGAGACGCACAGGACCGTTCATTGTGGCGACATATGGGGGAGGCCTATGTCCAGCAGTGGACGTCTATCGGCTGAAATGATGATGATGAAAAGTCTGAGATGCTGTCTCGCTCCGCCCTAGAGCACGAAAATACATATAAATATATAATACTTTAATGACCCATCTATTAGCAAGTTTTGCACCATCTATTAGCAGTTAGCTCAATAGTCTAAAGTCAGGATATATACATATACATGCTTAAAGGCAATTGTCTTGATAACTCTAGCTAGGTACAAGACTGTGTATTACTCTGCATACCCCCTAAGGAAATTCCGGACAGTAGGCTCAATCCCTTCAAGTAACGGACAAGATTCGTGTTGCTAAAAGTTGAATTGTTTTTTTTAGGTTAATTTATGAAAACACAAAAATATCTTCCACAGTTATTTCGATCCTTAAAATTGTTTTTTACCGTATCCTTTTTTTTATATAATATAAACTAGTGCTTGACTGCGATCCCACCTGATGGCAAGCAGTGATGCAATCGTTGATGGTGAAGCGCACTAGTCTATTAAGAGCCTATTCACTCTAGCCTTGAAGACTCCTATATTAAATCGGATGGGATGACCGCAGCAGACCAATTGTTCCAGCCCTTCCTAATTGGAGTTTTTCAGTATTAAAACAACTAGGTTAGTAAGCGTAAACAAATTAATAATTCAAACTTGGCTGTCCAGCCATTTAATTTTTGGTTGTGCTATTAAATATTAAATGTAATTTTCAGCTTCACAAATAATTCAACAGCGTGATGGTAAAATAATTACACATCATCAAATTAACATACAAGTACTTAGTAACAGAATTTTGGAATATGTATAATTTAATTGAAATATAAAACAAAACATCTGGGACTAAAAGGTTCTGGATTGGCGACCGCGCACCGGAAGACGCAGTGTTGGAAGGAACACGGGTGGTTTTTAGTTAGTAAAATAATAATAATAATAATTTCTTTATTCTTCCAAAAAGTAACACAAAACACAATTACTAGATAACATCACATTACACTGGTTAGTTCCAAAAGTGAGTCAACGACTCCCAAACTGAGCACTGCCCGTATCTTGGGTAGTCGGCGGTCCACCGTTTTATTAGTGCAGTCTGTTTAAGAAGGTATTATCCTATTCTGTTGGTGCATAATATGTAGGTATTTAATGTTAGTGCATTTTTTTTAAATAATTAGGCCGAAAAAATAAAGAAGAAGATAACAAAAACATAATAATTAAGATAAAAATAAAATAAAAATTAAGCTTTGTGACATCACCTAACGACTTCGATGAGTTTTTCCGACTCATCGTAGTTTAATGACTTTAACCAACTAGATAATTTATTTTTAAAGTTATGCTTATTTAGTTTGTATAGTAAGATCTAAGATCTTTTTGTTGATTTCATTGTTAAAAGTCTGACACTCCCTTTCGATTCACCCAAAGCGGGTCAAAGTTATATGATAATTTCCCACCTTCAAAAAAAAAACCTCGGGCGTCTCTAGTCGGCCACCGTAAACGCGGGCTTACGGACAACGAGTAGGTAATGGGTAACTCGCCATTCGAGGACCAACGCGCGCCTCAAAGAGATGTCAACAAAATCGTAAGGGCCCAGCAGGGCCGATGCCGCATGCAGAACTTCTGAAAAGCAAACCCTGGTAGAACGCAATAGGCAATTGAAGGAATATAGGTGGGTTAGTCAGTAAAAGTCTAACACGTCTTCTCGGGTGGAGTCTAGAGCAAAAGAAGTCATTAGATTATTTCCCACCTCCCAAAAAAAAGTAAAATATCAATCTACATCATCACACACACACACACATAAACACATCTTCAATTTTTTTTTTTTTGACTAACTAACTTTTTCCTTTTGTTTATTTTTCTTTTAAATTCAAAGAAAATAATAATAGCAAAACTATACACAAAAACTGCATTTATTTATTAATTTGTAAATATACGGAAGAGACTGGACCTCACGACACAGGGTATCCTAGTGTGGGGGCCACAGATATATTGTTTATTTTATTTTATAAGTCAACTGATGTACCTAATTTTGTGTATCTTAAACTAACGTTTTGAACAAATAAAGATTATTATTATTATCATAATAATCTTTTCCAACATCAAAGATATTTGTATCTTTTCATTAAATTCATTCAGTTTATCGTGTCCCAAACTTTCTCAACCTAATTAAAATTTTCGCCAAAAATTCTCCACAATTGTCTCTCGGGGGAATATCCGTTGGACACATAGCTGAACAAAAGTTTGTACCGTCGCGTTACCCGTAATTAGGCGAGACGTTACAGGCACATGGCGTGCCGAATTTATGAGGACCCCTAAGTACGGAAGATGGTGGATTTAATATATGGGCGACGGTTTTCAACAAGTTGCGGTGCTATGGCCTGTTGTGGCTGTTCGAAGGTCGGGTGGATTGGGTGTGGAATTGATGATTATTCTTGTATTAGGTGGTTTTGTCTGAGTTGTTGTTGTTTGCTTAACTTTATATTTTTTTTAGAAAGAAAGAAAGAAAAACTGTTTATTCGTATTGCGTCACATCCGCGCAAAACAGCCGAACGCTCAGCATAAAGCTGCGGCCTCACGCATAATGCGATGAGCTCACAGCGGTGGGCCAGTGGCGGTGTCGACATAAAGACGCCCGAACGGTGCAGTGTACAACAAGATTTGGATAGAAACAGGAAATAAAAATACATATGAACTATAAATTAAAAAGAAAAGAAAATTAAATTAAATTAAAAAAAAAATAACGTGACAAATACATTTATATTAAGTGGCAACACCACGACGCGCCCGTAGCACAATTAGAGCAACTCGTTTTTATAATCTGTGGCAATTTGCATAGACCATAGACGCTAATACGTGATTGGACGCGACCGCGATGCTGTTCACAGAGTACTTTGACATTGACAAAAGGATATGACCGAATGTGACAACAAGATTTAAAAATGGTTTTGGAAATTCAAATAATTTTACCAACTCTTATTCATCCATTCCAAAGTATTCATTTGTAATTTGTGTATCGACCCAATAATATTAATATTCCACTACTTTGCACATCACCGTCTAGTCCCAAACTAAGCAGAGCTTGTGGTATGAGTACTAGACACCTGATAAGCATAATCAGCCTTTTTTAAATATCCCCACAGCTGGGGCTCAGGCCTCCTCTCTAAGAGAATGAATGGGCCATAATCCACCACGCGGGCCCAGTGCGGGTTGGTGAATGTCACATGTCTTCGAATTTTTGGTTCTAGGACATGCCGGTTTCCTCACGATGTTTTCCTTCACCGTTTTGAGAGCAGTGGTGATGAAATAAATTACACAAAGTAATGCGCCTGGTTGGGTTTGAACCCGCGTCCTACAACTCGTAAGTCGGGGCCGTTACCGCTCGGCCACCACTGCTGGACAGCTGATAAACATACTTTATATTTATAAATACATACTTACATATCTACACTAATATTATAAAGAGGTAAAGTTTGTTTTTTTTTTTAAAGGAGATAATCTCTGAAAGTACTGGTCCGACTGCTACATTTTTTTAACCGATAGAAAGCTGCTTTATTCCTGAATGACATAGGCTATATATATAAAAGCTAGTTATAGATAAATTACACCCAGACACAAAACAAATGTTCGTGTTCATCATGCAAACATTTGCCCTGGGGGGGAATCGAACTCACGACCTCCGGCATTGCAGTCAGGTTCACTAACCACTAGACCAACAGGCCTGTCAATATTGTTTCATTAAGCTGTAACATCTGCATCTGCTGCTGTGGGCAGGGCACATTGCTCGCAGAACAGATGGTCGATGGGGACGAAAAGTTCTGAAATAGCGACCACGTACCGGAAGGCGCAGCGTTGGAAGGCCTCCCACAAGGTAGACCGATGGCCTGGTGAGGGTCGCGGGAATCCGATGGATGCGAGACGCACAGGATCGGTCATTGTGGCGACATTTGGGGGAGGCCTATGTCCAATAGTGGACGTCTTACGGCTGAAATGATGATGATGATGAAGCTGTAACATTAAACATAATTTAATTTTCCAAATTTTTGTATGCCACTTACCTAGTGTGGCAGGAAACGGAAACACTTATATTATTGTAACATATAAATTGCACAAATAAACTTATTTGATTTAAATGCTTTGCTAGAATTAAAATTTACAATATGAAGAAGGTAAGAGAAATTGTATATTTGCTTCACACTAGAACTTATTAAAACTTGAGTCAAAAGTGAATTGGCTACTTCTAGACAAGCGTATTCCATCGTCGACCATATAATCGCTTTAATTTTTTTTTATCCACATGTTACCATGAAGATATCCGCAGGAGAACCAAGGTCGCCGACATAGTCCGTAGAATCGCCAAACTTAACTTGTGGCAGTGGGCAGGGCACATTGCTCGTAGAACGGATGGTCGATGGGGCCGAAAGGTTCTATAGAGTGGCGACCGCGCACCGGAAAACGCAGCATTAGAAGGCCTCCTACAAGGTGGACCGACGACCTGGTGAGAGTCGCGGGAATGCAGTGGATGCGAGACGCTCAGGATCGGTCGTTGTGGCGACGCTTGGGGGAGGTCTATGTCCAACAGTGGACGTATTTTGGCTGAAATGATGATGATGATGACATGTTACCATTATATCCTCCTATAAAACCATTCAGTTTATTACTTCAGTTAAAAGCAAACCACGAAACAAATGAAAAGAGAAAAAGCAAATCCAATTATGATACTGCATCTCTTGCATCGTAAAAAATGACTAAGTCCTTCTTCATTCCATTTATCAGTATTTCGATCAGCAATCCTCCTGAATGAGCATTTTGTACAAATATTCGTACTCAATATGATAATACGTATATCCCCAATAAGAGAATTTCACTCCCAAACATATACGTAATCTAAAAAAACTGTATCATGCATTTTCGAATCGATTTCACAAACATTTTATTTTACTTCGGGCAATACTGAAATGCGAATCTGTTACCAGACAAAAATAAACCCTGTCCCCAATAAAATAAAACACAAATTGAATTGTAGCACATTGGTTCTGTTTTCGACGTGCATCCGACCACTATAACTCACTTTGGAACTTGACAAAAGTTGAAATTTTATCGTAAACTCGAAATATTTCCAAAACTTGTACGAATATCGAAACTTGAGTGATTTACTGTACAACTTGAGAATATAAATGAGAGCTCCGGTGTACAGTCGGCAGCGCAGTTTGCGAATTGCCAATTCCAATGAATATTATAGCAGTTTTTTGTGATAAATTGGTATAAATAAATTTTCAACAACAATCTGCATTTTTTAATAAATTCCTGTACAGGAAAAAAGGGGATGGAACGCCCTTTTTATGATAAAATAATTTATTAAATTGCTGAAAACTGTATAAAGCCAGGCCGTTATGAATGAGTATTGAAACCAGGGTAAACCATTTTAACAAACATATACTAACGCTGCACCTTCCGTAGCTTTTATTATTTATTTTATAATTTAGACATGTTCAGCTTCATTAGTGAGAGTCAATAAAAAATAATTACATCATAATATGTACCTCACGGTTGGATGCGCCAAAAAGGTTAATTTCAGCAATGTTACCAGGCAGATACTGTCTGACGCTGGTCTTCCAGTGAACCTTGAGTAACAATATTACAGTTCATACAGCCCGCTGACAAACAGATGGAGGGATGTACAGCCAGTAGCGTAGATAGGCGTGGGCAAAGCGGCTCCTAGCCCACTGCCTCGCATCCAAAGTGGCAAAAATCCTCATTCTTAAAGAACTCTCGCTTGCGCGACAAGCGAGAGTTCTATAAGAATGAGGATTTTTTTTTATAATTGATAGGTTCGCGTTCGTCGCGCGTAAGCGACGATGTGGTCGAACACTGGATTGCGACAGTTGCTGATTTATGAAAGAAAAAGACGTCTAAATTAGTCTGCGTTACGCCCCTGTGTACAGCAGAGGCTAAATAATAGCGTTCCGTTAGTTACCGTTCTGGGACTAAAAAACCATCAAAACACCAATTCCATATTCTCCACTCTAAACCACTAATATCAAAACTAGCTTCGCAAACACTAATGAAACGCGTCACGAACAATTGGACAAAACAACAATTAAACATACCGTGGCGTAATAGCTCCCCTCATAAACGTTCACTAACTGACAGATGTCAACGCCGTCAGTTTTCCCGCCAATTTCACTGTCATGGCGTCGAGGTGTTTTCACTATGTGATGATTTATATACGCAGTTAGAACTTTAGTAGGGTACTTTGGAATTATCGTCTGGTTTTGCAGTTTTTACTAGTCACAAGCTGCGTCGGACGTTATCCTGTCTTAGCTATAAACTGCCAAACATGCGCAGATTAAATAGTCGTCATAATTCGACGCATCTTTTTTCGACAGTAACATACACAGAAAAATAGTAGATTATGTGACTAGGGGATAAAGCAAAGTCTTTAAGTCGCGGGCGGCATGTTGAATTCCGAACGAAACGAAGGTTTCTAATTTTAATCCCGAACGACATTGAGGGATTTATATAATTAACTCCTGGGCATTGCGAGGGAGTTAATAAAGAAACCTGAGTGAAGTGAGGAAATCAAGCCACCCAAGATAAAGACAGCTTGGTGGTGGTGGTGGTGTGTGGTAGTGGGTGGTAGTCTCAACTGACGGCGCACGTTCTCGAACCTAGCATCATTCAGCAGAACTATCATTTTGATGTGAACTGAATGATCTAGCTCTTGTGCTACCATCAGCAAGACGTTTAAGTGAGTATTACACTCAACTGCCAGAGCATATTAAAGTCAAGTAGTCATAATATATTAGTTTATTTTTTAAACTACCCTAAAAATATGGAATGAGTATGATTAAATTTCTTATGAAAACATTTTCGCGAACAAATTCGCTGGGAAGTGCTAGTAGAAATTATTACGATTGT
Organism: Mythimna impura; assembly: GCA_905147345.3. Taxonomy (NCBI): domain Eukaryota; kingdom Metazoa; phylum Arthropoda; class Insecta; order Lepidoptera; family Noctuidae; genus Mythimna; species Mythimna impura. Next base: position 20,036,049 of record LR990367.1, on the reverse strand, counting down.
TTAACTAAAACCATAATAGCTATTAAAGGTAGTGATTGATTAATTGAATTAAATAAAGGTAGTGATTCCACTTGAATACAAGAATTGAGAACAATATGGTTTAAGCTATAAATCGTCCACACCTTTACAAAAGGCATCTGTATAATGAACATCCAAACGTTCCATTATTGGCTGCCGTGCTAACAGCAATATTGTGGTGTATTTAGACAAGTTGTGACGAAGGCTTGACGGGTTTATCGTCATAATGTTGCTAGAAATTAATATTGTCCGACTTAGTTCGGACACCTACATTAATTGGTTAACTCTTTAACTATACTTCTGTACTTATATTCGATATACTACACTATTATAAAGAAAAAAGATTTATATTTCGGTGTGTAACGAATAAACTGTAAAACTGCTGGACCAGTTTTAAAAATTCTTTCACCAATAGAATGCTACTTTGTCACTGAGTGACACAGAGACGCGGGCGAAGCTGCTGACAGAAACTAGTCGTACAGTACGCGTCACGTAAAAAGAACGCTGGCGGTCAAGCTGCGCATAGGCGATTTATCGGTCCATTTGGTGGTATGAGGTAGGGCGCGGGGCGGGTGAGCCACGCGCCGCATGTTTACCGGTGCGCTATTGGTTCGTCAGTTGAGCTTTGCTTCCCGCGCAGTATCCACGAAATCGCCTATGCGCAGCTTGACCGCCAGCGTTCTTTTTACGTGACGCGTACTGTATATATGATTAAAACTATGTTTTTCCAATTACTACCTACTTATTTTGCAAATTTTAGGTTGTTTAGTGTTCCGTACCTCAAAAGGAAAAAACGGAACCCTTATAGTTTTAGGATTATGTGGAACAGAGAGTAAAGTCCCACATACCTCCGTTGAAAAGGGAGGATCCTCCGACCAGACGGGTGGTATGTCTGGCGGGCTATTGCCCGATAGATGATTTCGGACTGATCTAGTTCTAATCGCGCGGAGAACTTTGATTGCGCGTTGCAGGATTAGTTCTTATGTGACGCCATAGATGTCGCTACATAGTATTAGTCTGTTGTCCGTTAAACAAGATACGACTGTTTATGTCACAAGAAACGTATATTTAGACACTCTCAAGGGAATCAAAATTCATAGGGTACTTCCCGTTGACCTAGAATCCTGGAATTTGGCTTGAAGCAAGGTCTCATAGCACAAGTACAGGAAAAAATCTGAAAACTGCAAATTTGTAGTTACGTCAACAAAAAAAATCATTTCTGCGATTTGAAAAAATCTTCGTAACTCATTACTGAATTATTGGTAATTGAACTGTTTTTATAGGTAAGTTTTTACGGAACCCTCAGTGCGCGAGTCCGACTCGCACTTACCTGGTTTTTTTTTAAGTTGTTGTGTTTTTTTAATTGAGATCTTCCTCCTTTTTGTTAAGTCGGTTAAAAAGAGCCCCAGTGGCTGTACATGTCGCAGGAAATATTGGCCATTATCATGACGAAAATTTTAAGACCACGATGCTGTCATGACCTCTAAAAAATTGTGTAGGTCGAAGCCATTACCGCTGGGTCTCTATTGCTCAAATAATTTAAGCATTCCTATATCAAACAATCTCACTTAAATAATAGAACCAAAAAGACGTAACAAAAAAAAGTATTCATCTAATATTGCGTATCTGTCAAAATTCCCGCGCTAATTCCCAAACTGTCATGGCGCCGCAATACCTGTCAAAAGTGACGCGTTTATTTTATTAACAATGTGACAAGGGCATGGCAAAGGTAATATTATTTTTAATGCTATTTTCTTCTTGGGCGCTGTTTTTTGATTTTGGCGAAATAATTTAAGAGGGTTCTTATAACTTTTTCATGGCGTATTAGATGGAAATTGGTTTGGGATAAGGAAATTTTATGTTTTTTTAATAAGATAAGATTTATGGTAGGAAAATGGCTCAGTAAAATTTAGATTATGAAGTAATTTTATATTTTTTGATACCATGGTTTTTGTTAGAAAAATGTGGATTTGATTTGCGAAATTAATGTCTTTTTTGTAAAGTACTTCAATTATATAAAATATCATAAAGTGAATATCAAAGTAATTACTAATACATGACCTTTGATTATATACTTGTCTAGATAGAGCAATGCAAACAAACGACGCGCTAAAAGTGTCTCCAATTGCGTGACATGTGTGAGTACCGCACGTGTACTTATTGTCGTCAAACTGTCAAGGTGTGCGTGTTGAGGGATGCCTGCTCCAAATTATTAACTTTCCTTTTCTCCATTATTTATTATGACGAAAGTTTAACAAAATAGGTTGAATGAAATAATTATTTTGTAGATTAAAGAGAGAAAGAAAATACATTCATTTAGCACAGACTTAAAGACACACAATACACCAGTTACATGTAATTACATAAAACCAACAAATAAAAAGTATAAAGTCCGATGTAAGGATATAAATAGTAGGAATGTGTGCCTCTCACGGCTGCACCAAACAGGCCCAATTCAGCAAAAATCTGAAACCCAAAATATTTGAAAAAACTAAAAAAAAAAATATTTAGTGCATGACGTCATGAGTTTCAATTTTTGGTAGGTATAGATAAGTTATCATTTACTGATCAAATAAATAATGTAATTTTTAAAATAATAATGTTCTCCTGATCGAAAGATGATGTAATGATATTAGTATTTTGTCTCCCATAGTTTCGCCAAATCTCCCTAGTAATAAACTGAAAACACTGGCTAATCGGAATGACATACAAAAAAACGAATTAAAAAATCGTGTTTTCTATAATAATAGTGGTTAAATAACAAAACTTACCGATGAAAAGTGATCTTAGTGTTATTATATTGTTTTTCCACATAATTACGGCACAGTCTGACAGCACAAACCGGCATAATTATTTATTTTTCGTGAGCAGATTATCCTTAGTTGTTTCAAATGACACTGACGTAAGGGAGAAGCGAGTCTACCAATTTTAGTAGACTTTATTTGGGCCGTTTTGTACGGTCAATGTGGCATCTAGACAAGTATATAATCAAAGTACATGACATATAAAAGCAAAAAATATGTCTGGTTTTTTATTCTTTGTCCAAAAACCCAACTCAACTAATCAATCATTTGTATTGCAAAACATAGTTGGGTTAACGGGTAGTGTAATAAAAAATAATGCACTGTTTTGCCAAAAGAATGGCGTACAAAAAGCCAAAAAAAGAAAATAAATAAAATCAGTCAGAATAAAAAATATCAATAAAAAAACTAAAATATGTAGTGTGTATGTCAAATGTCAAACTCGAAGTATTTATTCCAATTAATTTAGAAGCACTTTTGAATGACAATTGGTCGATCAATAAAAAAAAAGAACTAGATTTCAAAATGCCAAAGACACAATTCAATAAAGATTAAATCCACAGATTTCAAAAACACATCTCTCAAAAAGATTAGAAAATAAAAGTATGATCCAATAAAATTAAATTTGTAACAACTGTAAGAACACATTTACTGTAACAAATAAGTTAAAAACGAACGGTTTCCAAACAGTTCCTCATTTTGTGCTATTACTCTTTGAAGTCTTATAGTAATTAATAGTGTTGTGAACGTTATGTTTAAATATTATCGATAAAGAACAATAACTATCGATAAAAAGAGGTTAATCAGTAATGGTTTTTTTTTCGGTTGGGAAAATCATCTAATGACATCCGCCGCTCTTGGGCGGAGCCTGAAATAGTGTCAGACTTTTACTGACTAAAAACCCACTCCTATTCCTTCTTTGCCATTTTTTCCAGGGCCCCGGGAATCTCTTTCGCATCACCCATGGCCCCAGTAGGCTTCGACCCTGCTGGGCCCCTACGGTTGCTGACATCTCCTTGAGGCGCGCGTGGAACACTACGCGCCGTCGACGACTTGGACTCGGTCCGGGAGGTTACCGGACGATCGGATGGCGAGCCACCCATTGCTCGCCGTCCGCAAGCCCGCGCCTACGGTGGCCGGAAATCGGGATCGGAATCTCGGCGGCAGTTGGGGCGTGAGGATCGTTGCCTCAAGCGATCGGCCGCTTCTTTTGCTAGCATTACTGCTTCGCAGAAGGAGGCGACCGCCTGCCACTCCTCGCTCCGGACCATGGCCTATACCAAGGCCCGGCGCGAGAGATCGCTGCCGCCGATCGCCCCACGAGGACACGGCGGTGCTCTGCCCAGGCGGGGCACACCTAATCTGTAATGGATTGCTATGCCAAGCACTATGTATACTATGGTTTTTCGGCCTTTCTAAAGTGTTAGGTGGAACGCCGAAAAACCATGAGCGTTCAAATGGATCTCATTATTTTTAGGAGAAGAAATTCTCCCACTTCCAAAGCCTTAAATATCACACTTCCATAGCATAGCATAATAGCATAATCAGCCTTATAATGTTAGCTTTATTGAGACTCAGGCCTTTTCTCTAGGAAAGAGAATGGGCCGTTATCCACCACGCGGGCCCAGTGCGGGTTGTTGAATGTTACGTGTCTCCGAAATTTTGGTTCTAAAACATTCCGGTTTCCTCACGATGTTTTTTTGTGACCGTTTTGAGAGCAGTGGTGATGAAATTAATTACGCAAAGTAATGCGCCCGTCTAGGTTTGAACCTGTGACCTTAAACATATAAGTCGGGGCCGTTACCTCTGGGCCACCACTGCTCAGTCAGGGTCTATACAGGTAAAATTATGTAGAATTAAATAATAAAATTAAATAAAAAAAACGTACCTAAAACTCATAATTACATTTTACAAATCGTAAAAATTGGCAACTACCAGAAACTATCTTCAACAACATGCCATAACATCATTATCGACATTTCCAATTTCCAAACCGCAAAACTGCAAACAAGTTTATCAGTTCCAACGTTTCATTTTAACTAACGAACTTCATGTGCCACCAAAAGATATAACGAGGTGCAACCAAATTATCGATAACCGCAACTTGAAGCGGACATTTGCGGAGTTTATCGATAACTATGTATCGACAGTGTCCACCACTGGGAGGCGACAGATAAGCATCAGTTGCACAAAGTTAATTAAAAGTCGGTCTGTTTTAAATTAATTAGAAATGATACAAGTTTGCGATATTTAACTGTGTTCTAACAATTGTTAGAGATTGTTGAAAAACGATTTAAAGAGGATTTTCTTTCCATTTAGTATTGAAAGCTATTGTGAGTGCATTCTGGAGCTTTATTTTAGTTTCTTGTGCAGTGTAATGAGTTTAAAAGTGTTATTTGAGTTAATTGGAAACTTACAACTATTCTTCGTCTTGTACATAGAACATTTTGATACAAGTGGAGACAGTTTGTCATTGCGAACGAGGCGGAATTCGCCTGAGTCGTAGACGAGAGTGTTAAGGAGCCGAGCGCTACAATGACAAATTTCCACGTACATACGAAGATATAAATAAACGGGACAAATTATTCTTCTTACCACCATTGCGTTGTATTTAATATCCTTTGTAGCTATATGATCTGTCATGCAGTCTATCCTTTGTGAGTTTAGTCTTTCTTTCCTCTTAGCAACATTATTTACATCCATCAACGGTAGACAAAAAAATAGACCCATTTTTTTACGTTTTCTGGCTGACAAGCCTGAGCTGCACTAGAGAGGCGCACCAAACTTAGGCTGTAACTACACGCGAGCAGCACTCGCGCAGTTCGCATGCGGCTCACGACCGGCGTTTTTGCCACGCATTCTACAGTTCTGGACACACCTTAACACCTTTGTCGATAAATTTTATGGGCTATCCAACACTAAAATATTTTTTTATTTCAAACCAGTAGTTTCTGAGAAAAACGCGATCAAAGAAGCTTTATATTTGTTCTGTTCGGGAAACGAACTCATGAGACACAGCGCAGCAGCCACTCTCTCAACCACTGCGCCAACCTTGTCACCAAATACCAAGGCTGAAGCCTACTGGGGCCATTGGTTTACTTCTGAAAAGAAAACCCGGAGTCCTGAAACGCAAGGTAAAGACGGAACGTAGGAGTGGGTTTTTATTTATTTATTAAAACTTTATGCTCTAGTAAGAAACACTGTACAAAGGCGGACTTAATGCCTTAGGCATTGTCTACCAGTCGACCTCAGGGTGGTGCAGAAATATAACATGGTAGGTGCAACAAAATGATAAACTAGATTAGAAATAAAATAATAAATATATACTTAGATACATACATACAAATTAACAATGTCATTATGAAAAACGAATCCAACAAATCAACGCTGTGATGATTACACCAACTTCCTGCGAATGTATTCACGTGCCTTCACCTTAAAATGAATCGAGTGGAAGCCATCCTGATGTTCAGGGGGAGCGCATTCCAAAGAGAGATCGCCTGGACAAAGAAGGAGGACTGGATAAACCCAGAGCGATGTGTGGGACATCGTAGTAGGCGATTGTTGGTAGATCGGAGATTTTTTAAGTCTGACACACCCTCCCGATTCGCGCTAGAGCGTAAGAAGATATTGGTTGATTTCCCACCTAAAAAAAAACCTTCAAATATTCGAGTAACATAAATATGTTGAGCATTTATATCCTCGATTATTTGTGGGGTCGTATGTCGCAATGTCTCAGAAACAAGATGACGTAATATGTTATATGCACATTAGCCATGTATATTTATTTCTCGCAAGGAAGTTAGAATGTGAATTCTTAAGCGTATGAAATGTGTGGAATGATACATATTCCCATTCTGAGTAAAACTAAAAGCAGTTAGATTAATACCTGAATATTATTGTGGTGTAGAATTTGTTTCTCGACGCTAAACTGAACGTTGAACAATGCGGCAGCGTGCACGTGTTTATACAATCATACTAAGAATGTAATGGCGATAGTTTGTCTGTATCTTTGTTACTTCTTCACGTTTGAACGACTGCATGGATTTAGATAAAATTTGGCACGCAAATAAATCATGTCCAGAAAAAGCAAATCAAATATTTTTTCATAATTCATTCCCATTTTTTAATTATGTTTCATATTTTCAATTTATTTTATCTATTTCATTTTGACATGCAATTATTTTGTCAATGAGGTTATCTGTTTATGGCCATGTTTGTCGTTGTTTATGTGTCCTCCGTACGCTTCGCACAATGGTGACATCCGATTGTTTCTTCCGCACGAATCAGGTGTTCCAAACTTGCCATGTTCGGTGAGGATCTGCGTCATTCGGAAGGTGAAGATGCCGTGATGTCTCTCTAGCCACTCTTCAAAGGGAGGACTAACCGCCATGATTATAGCGTGCCCAGGTGGAATGTCTCTGAAACATCTAAGCTAGAACTACACTGCGCACACGTATGCCACACACGCCGATCTGGGCGCATTAGTCTCCATATATTTTATATGGAAACTAGACTTGTAGAGCTACACTTGATCCACGCCACGCGCCGCCACGCGACGTCGTTCTACGTACAAATTAGGCATCTCACACGTGTGCGTCGGTCTAGTGTGTTCTAGCTCCATTCAGAAAAATTTTACTTACTGATTAACACTGCATTTAGCAGTGTCCAATCAATTGGAAATTGCATCGGTTCTAAATATTGAAGACGATATTAGTCTGCGGTCAGAGACCAATGCAATAGTCGGGAATGGCAATATTGCGTCTACATTGCATTGTCAATACAAGATATCATAATTATTGAAATAGTAAAACGTATGTTTATTGAGTTTTCCCGCATAATACGTAGAAATATTCTTCTACTGTAAATATTTTAGTGTTTAATCGTATTTCTCAGAAAACTTTCTACTTTAATTTAACCAAATATAATTAAACCTACCCTTTAATATCACGACCACATTCTGTGAAAATACGTACGGCGAGTATCCACCCTTACGTTGTTGAAACCTCTACGGTCCGGACTAAGCGTTTCGCATCGTCGTTTATACCGCGTACATCGAAGGACTGGAATAATTTGCCTGCTGAGGTCTTTCCATCCGATTATAATTTGGGTTTCTTCAAGGCTAGAGTGAATAGGCTCTTAATAAACTAGTGCGCCTCACCATCAACGATTGCATCACTGCTTACCATCAGGTGGGATCGCAGTCAAGCCCTAGTTTATATCAATAAAAAAACATTTGTCATTTTTTCAATCAACCTATGACTTCTCCCGCTCTAGGCCACCCCAGAGCGGGAGTCAGAATTTACTGACTAAAATCCATCCGTATTATTTCATTGCCTTTTGAATTGTAGGACCACAGTGACTCTTTCAAATAACCCTATAGCTGAAATTGGTGTTCCTATCTTATAATACCTATAGCTAAAATTTGTCATGGTGACAGACGGACAGACAGACAGACGGACAGTCTTAATAATAGAGTCTCGTTTTACCTTTTGGGTACGGAACCCTAAAAAACCCTCCAAAAAGTATCCCTTTTTTGTTAAGAAATCATCAAATAATTCCCCCTGCTCTGGATGGAGCTAGAGGGAGTACCAGACTTGTACTAACTAAATTCTATCCATGTTCCTTCAGTCCAGGTCACGGCGTTCCAGGGCCACGATAATTCTGTCAAACAATCTCGCAGCCCTAGCTGACATCATCTCCTCGTCAATTCTTCACTCCACTCATCCTCAAATGTATTAAATTTTCACCTGAAAATACCTACAACATTTCGATAAACACGTTGACCTGCTTCCGAGATTAAAGTCGACTAATGAACAGACAGCTTTATACTGACGTACATCGGTACACTCGAGTACAACGGTGCGAGACAATCAGCTAACGTTGTTACGTCACACGTATTCGGTACAGGTGAACACTGAAGTTGTTCGTAACAACAAAAATGATATTATTCCTTCTTGCAGTGTATAATAACTTTACAATAGGTAGATATATAGAAATAGGTAGATATTAGAGGATTTGAATGTTCAGCACCCATAGCCAAGTTAATAATCTGCAATCGTTAACGCTAGTCGAAAACTAATCAAATGTATGGGAATGACATCATCTCAACGTTAAGTCACGTGGTCAGAACAAACGAAGAGAAAATTCGTAGCCAAGTTCACAACGTTCAAAATGATAGAATGAATTGTTATCGTTTCTACAATGTTCAACGCTACATTCTTTGTTATTGTAGAACGAGCGGCTTACTCAGACGCGTCAACATGGCTACCAACTTATCGTTTTCTACAATTGCTGACACCGAGGCGTTACCGATTGGATAACGGAATTCGGCACGAAACGGTTGTAACTTGGCTAGGGGGCTGACTTCTTCGAATTTATCTAAAAGATAAATTTCCTCGTAGAAAGCACGGTAAGCTATTAGCACCGGCTGTCATTTATAAATATTTGACAGTTGTTAAGAACGGTAGTGGTTTAGTGGTAACGGTCCCAACTTACTGGTTGTAGGTCACGGTTTCAAACCCAACCAGGCGCATTACTTTGTGTAATTTATTTCACCACTAACTCAAATTGGTGAAGGAGAACATCGTGAGGAAACCGACATGTCGTTGAATCAAAAATTTGAAGACATGTGACATCAACCAACCCGCACTGGGCCCGCGTAGTGGATTACGATCCATTCGCTCTCCTAGAGAGGAGGCCTAAGTCTCAGCAGTGGGAACATTAAAAGGCTGAATATGCTAATCGTAACAATAGCAATTATTACAGTAATTTTCCGTGGCGATTGAATTGCAGTATGATGATAACATTAATTAATAATTCATATTAATTATTGTGTAGTTATTATTGGATAGGCCCGTGTAGTGGATTACGACCCATTCTCTCTCCTAGAGAGGAGGCTTGAGTCTCTCAGCAGTGGGAAAATTATAAAGTTGATTATGCTATGCTTATGCTTATATCCAAGCTTATGGCTTAGGAAATTCGACACTTTAAAATATTACAAAAATAAAATCTGAAAAATTGTGTGACCGTATATCTCACAGAAACAAAAGTTGAACAACTTGATTTCCTCTCCAACGCAGCTTCACGAATTCCGATGAAAATAATATTAAGTAATGTTTCAACTGTAAAATATTTTCACCTTGTCACCTACGTGTTAAGTGAGTTGATGAGAAATTAAAGTAACTCAATTTTTGAAAACGAACTTTTTGCGGGGCGCCACCTGGAAACCAGTAAATATGCGGAGGTGGTAACCGTTTTGGTACGGCACACTCTGCGCAATTTTATTGTATCATTCTGTAGGTACTATTCATCTCATTTACTTCGTGTTGCGTATTGAGTTTGTGAAGAATAAATATTTTCTATTCTTTCTTTATTAAACTTGTCACTTATTGAAGTAGGCGGAGCCATTATAATTATTTGTGACAACATCAACATTTAGTTACTCGTTTCTTTAAAGCCTAGGTAAAAACAGTAAAAACTCTTGTAAAAACAGTAAAACAATATTCAAACTCATAGGCTTTAATTTTTATTTTTTATTTTGAACGATTAATTTATTTAATTATTTATTGAATACGCTTTTAATTATTATGTACATATTTGCAACAGTTATTAAATCCATATATGTACATAGTTAGCAAAGGAGAAGGCCGCACGTGCACGCGCGAGGGAGCGGCCCGCTCGCCCCAGCCACCGGGATCCCGATTCCGATTTCAGCCACTGTATGCGCAGGCTTGCGGACGGCGAGAAATGGGTAGCTCGCTGTCCAACCGTCCGGTAACCGTCCGGACCGAGCCCAAGTCGTGGATGGCGTGTACTGTTCCACGCGCGCCTCAAAGAGATGTCAGCAAACCGTAGGGGCCCAGCAGGATCGAAGCCTACTGGGGCCAAGGGTCTGCTTCTGAAAGGAAGACTCGGCCCAGGGTGTGTCAGACTTTTACTGACTAAAACCCACTCCTGTTCCTTCGTTGCCTTTCGTACCAGGGCCGAGTCTTCCTTTCAGGAGCAGACCCTTGGCCCTAAGGTTTGCTGACATCTCCTTGAGGCGCGCGTGGGACACTACGCACCGTATGACAAAGTCCTAGGGCCCATTTTAAATCGGCTTTCATCATCATCCACCACTTACCTTTGCCCACACTTTGATATAGGTGTATATATTTAATAACACCTCTTTACTAACCAATTTTAGTAATATCGGCGTGAGGATAATACGGTATGTTTTGAAGCTTTCATGCTTAATTTTTAAAAACCATTGCGTGCCAGGCACAGGTGCATGCACCAAATTAGTTCATCCTATACCTACAAGATGGCGCCACACATTCCAACCTCAATTTATTATTCAATGTGCCGGTTGCCCCGATTATTTTCCGTGGTAAGTGATGAATTGGGTACATATGTTCGAAAAGCCCATTAGCGTGAACCCTTGGGCTCAAATTAACGGCTTTCCCGTTGCTCTATTTCGTTTATAGGTCTATTTTTGTACGGACCTTACATTAAATAGAAATAAAGGCTGTGATTGTGTTTTGTTTTATAGTATAGTACACACATAGCCCATTAAATTAGACAGAATAATACTAGAACAACATTTTAAGAATTCAAAATACACACAGGGCACTTATAAAACGTCAGAAGCCAGTGTACGGTTCCTATGGAGGAGAACCGGCAAGAAACTCCGTCGTTACCCTTAAAAAAAAATGATTTTACAATATTTTCATATAACAAATTATTAGGTATGAGAAGACAGTGCAGACCAGTCAAGATTGTATCCAAAATCACAATAAAAATAATAAAAAAAGTGTATCGAAATAGAAAGTAATCTTTGAATCCGCGGAGTCTACAGTTCTTCTCACATTCACATTATAAAGAAAAAACTATATAAAAATAAACCTTAATAAATGAGATGATTTTGTAAGAAAGCTCACTAACTTGTGAAATCAATTACCAAATTGAATCAAAACTAAGTTTGCGAAAATAATTCAAAAATGGAAAAAATCTACCGACTGATAATTTAATTGTGAAATTGAGAGCACAAAGTTAATAGGTAATTAGCAAAACCGTTGGTTGCACGATAATTTAGATTCGTAGCTTATTTAATACTACACAACAAAAGGTCCTGTACAAAATAAAGTTCTCGAAGGACCAATAAGCCTAGGTCTATGGATCCAAGGCGCACAGGACCGGTCATTGTGGCGACACTTATGTGAGGCCAATATCCAGCAGTGTGTATGTCTTTCGGCGAAATATTTACGTACATGCAATAACATCCACATTTTCTTTGCCCACAGTAAAGCCGAAATCAGTGGAAGTGGTGACAGGAGACGGTAAGGCCCTTGCTGATGCTTCAGTGTTCGGGCCCCTGCTGGAGCGAGCCAAGGTCAACATCAGCTGTACCGTCAAGGAAGGGAAGCCTCAACCGAAGGTTACGTGGTACTTCAGGAAGAACCGAGCTGATGATTTGAGGGAGCTGAATGGTAAGTGACTTTGAACCTATTTTGGTGTTTTTTTGCAGTGGAACTTTTTACAGAAGTCAGTGTTTTTTGGCAGGAATAAGATGGATACACTTCTCGTTACGAGAGTAGTATAGGTTCTTCAAAATCAGAATCGGAATCTGAATCATAATTTATTTTTTACACCACCTGCTCAATAATGCCCTTTTATATGTCATACAACCATCACTTAAATCAAGTCATTCCGTCCCTAGGGAGATAATGCAGTATGGGCGATCCCTAGGGAATAATGAGATTTGAATTTGGAATGTCAAAAACATTGAGGGAATTAAAAGTACGTGCATAAAACAAGCTTATTCAAAGATCAAACTGGCCACTAACAAAAAAAAAAAAAAGAATTACATGTTGTTACTGAAGAGTCTCTGAAAAAAAAAAACATGAAAGAGCTGGAAGCGCTATAGAAAATTATATGAATCCCTCACTAGCGTTCGGGATTAAAACTTAGCAACCTTCTTTTCGTTCGGAATTCAACATGCCGCCCGCGACTTAAAGACACTTATTTATCCCCTAGTCACATAATCTACTATTTTATTGTAACAGATTGTAAGGTGTTAAAGACAGGTAGATCGTGTTTTGCCCAGAGGCGTACAAATATATATATAATTAACATTGTCTGTTTTCATTTAACTTCTAGGATTATGTAAACTTCCACATCATTCATAAAGTCATATTACAAAGTAAATAAAATCAGTTTAAATAAATGTCAAAGAGATTAAGTTACATGTCATATTAATGCTAATATTAAATAAAATTCGAGATCACCAAAATAGGTCAAGTGATGTGCAATTTAGCTTTATGCTGAGCGTTCGGCCGTTTTGCGCGGATGTGACGCATATCTTCCCTATCTATTGAATATGTTTGTTAGCTAGTTTTTTTTTTTTATGTGGGAAAATCATCTTATGACAAATCCCGCCTTGGGTGGAGCGAGAGATAGTGTCAGACTTAAACTGACTAAAAACCCACTCCTGTTCCTAGATTGCGTCATTTCGCGTGAATAAACTGTTTTTCTTTCTTTCAATTTTGTTATGTAATAACGTCTTTTTATATGTCGATTCAGGATACCGATCGACTCTACTTTGTGGGTGTTGAGTGGGTAACAAGCAATAAACAAACTATTCTAGATCACGTAACTGATTTATTATGATGTAGGCTTTAGATATTCTTTTCACAACGAGCCGAGAGGCAGTTCCTAGGCAATGCTGTTCGCACGAAGTTCAAAGATCACGAGAGCTCTTGGGGTTCTTGATCACTTCTTTTGTAGCTGGACTCACTGCGAATGTCATGTCACACACAAAAAATGTACGAAACGTGGACGCTCACAATGGGCCTCATCAGAAGGCTCAAAGTCACCCAAAGGGCAATGGAAAGGGCTATGCTCGGAGTTTCCTTGCGTGATCGAATCAGAAATGAAGATATCCGCAGGAGAACCAAGGTTGCCGACATAGCGCGAAGAATCGCCAAACTAAAGTGGCGACCGCGTACCGAGAGACGCAGTGTCGGAAGGCCCCCTACAAGGTGGACCGATGACCTGGTGAAGGTTGCGGGAATCCGATGAATGCGAGACGCACAGGATCGTTCGTTGTGGCGACGTTTGGGGGAGGCCTATGTCCAGCAGTGGACGTCTATCGGCTGAAATGATGATGATGATGATGATGACACAAAAAATAATAATAATATTCCACAACTTTCACACAACGCCAACAACATAGTTCCAAACTAAGCAGAGCTTGTACTATGAGTATTAACTACTAGGCAATTGATAAAGATACTTAAAATAAACATATTCAGCCTTTTTAATGTTCCCACTGCTGGGACTCAGGCCTCTTCTCTAGGAGAGGGAATGGGCCGTAATCCACCACGCGGGCCCAGTGCTGGTTGTTGAATGTCACATGTCTTCGAATTTTTGGCTCTAGGTGTGGCCGGTTTCCTCACGATGTTTTCCTTCACCGTTTAGAGAGCAGTGGTGATGAAATAAATTACACAAAGTAATGCGCCTGGCTGGGTTTGAATCCGCGACCTACAACTCGTAAGTTGGAGCCGTTACCGCTCGGGCACCACTGCTCCACATACACATAAACATACTTATTTATTTCTAAATCATACAAATGATAGATAAATTACATCCAGCCTTCTAGGACATGGTCTATCCTTGTGCCAAATTTTATCCAAATCCGATCAGCCGTTCAAGTGTAAAGAAGTAAGAAACATACACTCTCAAATTTTCGCCTTTATAATATTAGTGAAATCATTTGAGCTTCAGCAAGTCTATTTAAAGCCTTCAACTCCATTAGAAACCACTAAATCTGATTTTAAAGTGCTCAAAACTCAGTTATCAAAACCACGATCCAAATACAAAATCGAGTCCCAAAACCTATATTTCGTGCTAGCTACTCATAAATTAATCTACTTCGGTTATCGGCTAAATTAGGCCAAAATTGAGGCCTGTGTCGAGATTTGTGGTCAATCGTGGCATTAAATCAAAACGTATCCGGCCCGAACCGGTCCGATTCGGATTCAGGTGGTTTTAACCGGTCCGGTCTGTATAGATTTGTTGCGGTTTTCAAATATGGCGGCATATTAGGAAATTGGTATTTTTGTTTATGTTCTTCGGGCTTTCAGACTTGAACCTATAATTTCAGTAACAATATCAGGAAATTCGAAGAGACTGTTTTAATTCTATTCAATTCATAATATTTTGTTTCTTGTATTAATAAAACATCAGAAGCTATGGTAGGAGTCAGATAAATTTGTCATAGTGGTCAATGACCCTTGGGGACGCTATAATTATGGCGGTAAGTCCCCTCTTTGAGGAGTGGCTGGAAAGGCAACACGGCGTCCTTACCTTCCGCATGACACAGGTCCTCACCGGACATGATAAGTTCGGGAGGTTCCTGCACCGGATTCATGCGGAAGAAACACCATTGTGTGGACCGCCTGGAGGACACGGTGGAGCATACGGTAGAGGTGTGCCCCGCCTGGGCAGAGCACCACCGTGTCCTCGTGGGGGCGATCGGCGGCAGTGATCTCCCGCGCCGGGCCTTAGTACAAGCCATGGTCCGGAGCGAGGAGGAGTGGCAGGCGGTCGCCTCCTTCTGCGAAGCAGTAATGCTAGCAAAGGAGGCGGCCACACGGAGAGGCAATGGCCCACGCGCCCCAGCCGGCCACCGTAGGCGCGAGCTTGCGGACGGTGAGCAATGGGTAGCTCGCCGTCCGACCGTCCTATAACTGTCCGGACCGAGCCCAAGTCGTCGACGGCGCGTTGTGTTCCACGCGCGCCTCAAGGAGATGTCAGCAAAGCCGTAGGGGCCCAGCAGAGTCAAAGCCTACTGGAACCATGGGTGATGCGAAAGAGATCCCTGGGGCCCTGGAACGAAGGCAAAGAAGGAACAGGAGTGGGCTGCCCTCCCGCCCCTCCCAAGGGCGCGAGATGTTAAAAAAAAAACATGTGTATTCTCTATTGAATATATGATTATTCAGTTCAATGTATAAAACCAGAAAAGTTTTAAAAATAGGTCCATTGAAAAATCAACGCTACCTCCAAAAAGGTTGGACTCGAAAACGGAATTCAACAGATCTCCAAAGATTCTACCTACATACCTCCGTTTGTATTCAAACCTTGTACCAAAATAACCACAAAGCAAACAGTTTAAATGCTGGCGGTACCGGATTCGATTCCCGACCCGTATATATTTATTGTTTGGGTGGCAACGCTGAATGTAAAGCAGTATTGATTCTCTTTGGTCTAACTCTAGGTCAGGTTTTCGGGTGTTATCTAGGACAAAGTTTAAGATCTTTTTTCAATTAGACCTACATTGAGTCCCGCATATAGAGCGTCCAACCTGGTATATATTTTCATTGTTTTTCATACAACCGCTCTTGCGTGATTATGACGTTATTACACATATTTCTCTAGCTTAATCATATAAGCATAATCAGCCATATAATATCGCCACTGTTGGGACTCTGGTCTCTTCTGTAGAAGAGGGAATGGGCCGTAATCCACCACGCTGGCCCAGTGTGGGTTAGTGAATGTGAAATTAGTGAATTTTTGTTTCTAGAACATGCCGGTTTCCTCACGATGTTTTCACTCGCCTTTGAGAGTAGTGGTGATGAAATAAATTACACAAAGTAATACGCCTGGCTAGGTTTGAACACGCGACCTACAACTCGTAAGTTGGGACAACCACTGCTCATATTTTTCTCTATATATTTTGGAGACACAGATGTCTTGTGGATATTATCTAGATTCCTATTAATATCTAATCATTTTGTGTAGAACTAATACAGTAAAGACCTTTGAAAATTTCCTATTTTGCATGAACTTTGGACGTATCGAAAACATCGCTACACATTTTTTCTGGTTTTATTATTTTACTTAAAAACCTTATTCGAAATATTTTTTTTTCATTATTCGAAATATATTATATCCAGCAAACTTCGTACTGCCTAACAGTCAATGAATGTAGTATATCTTTCGATATAGTCAACCGATGAAACAAAGGCTAAGTAATATATCAAGTTCCACACAATTTTAATGTATTAAAGTTATCTACATCGATTTCGTACATTTTACGTGATGCGCGCACAACTAAAAACTTCTACAAATTTATTATATATATATATGTTACGGCTAATAGCCGAAGTGCGGCTACACCTAGTTTTAGCCGGCTACAACTAGGTGCAGCCCTTAAAAAAAATAAAACCTAATTGTAAACTTAGGTGTATCCTAATTAGGTTTTAAGAGCAGTTAATCATTTTGTTTTTAGTTTTGAGTTTCTTATCTTGCGTTTCCCGATTGATTCGATTATATTGAAAAAATAAAAGACAGGGATATTATAATAGCATATATAACAAACAATTTTTATTATGGGAGCAAAGCCGAAACCGCGAAAAAAATATCAGCTGGCAAATATAAATGTACTGAACAGCTGATTATTTTTCGCGATTTCAGGTTTGTTCCCATAGTAAAACTTGTTGGTTATCATGGGCACAATCACGTGTTTAAGTATCGTACACTAATTACCAGTCACCCTATATAAGTACCTAATTAATAATAAAAAAATATCATAAATCTTCTCTTCAGAAGTAAAAGAATTATCTTATTCTCAAAGATAAAAAACATAGAAACAGAAACAAAAGAACCACCTCTTATTTGAAACGTCTTCTTTTATTTATAAAACAAAAGCTAAATAAACTACATCCTTTAAAATTATACTCCATCTTACTATTCCACCTCACAGAATTTGTTCCTAGCCCTCGACAGCGTGAACCCGCAATGTGACGTTCCAATAGATTCTATAGACATTTGAAATGAAATCAATTTAGTCTCGGCACTCCACAGATTGAAATGAAATACTTGGTCTGAGAATATATCTAGGACTAGGATTAAATATTTCCGCCTAGGTCGAATGGACGGCATTGCCAGATGAGGTTAAAAATAGAGGAAAAGGAAGAAAGATCAGGTTTTTTTTGTAGGTGGGTAAATCATCCATTGACATCCTCCGTTTTTGGGAGGGCGTTTCAGACTTTTACTGACTAAAAACCTACTCCTGTTCCTTCTTTGCCTTCGTCCCAGGGCCGATTTTTTTTTTAGAAACACACCCTTGGCCCCAGAATAGTGTATAGATTTTTGTAACCATATTCATGACAGTAAGTGGTCAAAATGATGGATAGGTGATGTCACGGTTGGCGTAGCGGTCGAGAGATTAGCTGCTACGCTGCATATCGTGAGTTCGAGTCCCGCACGTTATAAATATTTGTATGGCCTGCAAATAGTTCTCCCGGGTCTGGGTGTCTTGTGTAAGTGAATTTTCATACTTTTAAATACACTCACGGTTCAGGAGTAAATTTAAAAAGAGCAGAAGAAATTACTTGATGATTTCCCAGCCAAAAACCAGTACCCAAAGAGCAATGGTGACCCTGTGGTAACGGCCCCGACTTACGAGTTGTAGGTCGAGGGTTTTGACCTAGCCTAGCGCATTACTTTGTGTTATTTACTTCATCACCACTGCTCTCAAAACGGTGAAGGAAAACATCGTGAGGAAACCAGCATGTCCAAGAACTAAAAAATCGAAGACATGTGACATCCACCAACATGCACTGGGCCGGCGTGGTGGATTACGGCCCGTTCCCTCTCCTAGAGAGGAGGCTTGAGTACCAGCAGCTGTTTATGTTTCCAGCCGCCGGGATCCCAATCTCGATTTCCAGCCACCGTAGGCGCTGGCTTGCGGACGGCAAGCAACGGGTAGCTCGCCGTCCGACCGACCGGTAACCGTCCGGACCGAGCCCAAGTTGTCGATAGCGCGTAGTGTTCCACGCGCGCCTCAAGGAGATGTCAGCAAAACCGTAGGGGCCCAGCAGGGTCGAAGCCTACTGGGGCAATGGGTGATGCGTAAGAGAACCCCAGGGACCTGGAACGATGGCAAAGAAGGAACAGGAGTGGGTTTTTAGTCAGTAAAAGTCTGACACTATCTCGCGCTCCGCCCAAGAGCGGGGGATGTCATTAGATGATTTTCCCACCGAAAAAAAAAGCAGCTGATTATGTTTATTATCACCTAAAACACAAGGGCCTTTTTTTAAATTGACATAGACCAGTGCTTGACTGCGATCCCACTTGATGGCAAGCAGTGATGCAATGCCTACTAGGATGCTTTCTTTCCAGATAACATATCTTAGCCCAAACCATCCCATATGAATCATATATTACTAGAGCCTCTTTTCTCTAAACCTTGATGATACTATCAAGCATCAGAATCGAGCACAATATGCCCCACTTCAGAATTCCGTAGCTATCTCTGAAACCATTTGTATGCGGAACCCGACGCAGAGTGATAAATTACACAGCTTGGCACGTGAGCTCTATGATGCATTCATATCGAGTTTTTAGGGTTCCGTGGTTATTTGGTTAACGGTTTTTTAAGTGGAGGAAGGGTTTAATGTGAGAATGAAAAGGGACATGCTTGTATATACATACACAAGTATGTCCCTGCTAAGGGACTTAGAAATTCTCAGATAGATAAACTATGTTTCTATCTGGGAATTTTATGCCACTGCAATAATTACACCGGTGGTTACCCATCCATTTGTCAAGCGTAGTAATTATTTCTAATGTATATCTTCCTGCGAACAGAAGTTGACCGATTGTTTTTTATATTTTATTTCGTGTTTTTTAAATTCGTGTCATGGTGAATACCTAATCAGAAATGTCGTTGAATGTTGATGTAATGTTACACACATAATCTAATGTTTTTGGTGGTATTATTTGGCAATCTATACATATATAAAAGCGAAAAACCACTCACTGATTAATCACGAAATCTCAGAAACTATAACACCTACAAACTTAAAATTTGGTAGGTAGGTTCCTTATAGGGTGTAGACATCCGCAAAGAACGGATTTTCAGAAATTCACCCTCTAAGGGGATGAAACGGGGGTCCAAAGTTTGTATGGAGAAATCGACTTTCACGCGGGCGAAGCCGCCTGGCAGAAACTAGTAATAAATATATCCAATCAGTATGTTTCAATGATCTTTCAAACTGTAATTTAATAATAATAATAATTTTAAATAATAATTTATTGTCTCATTAAATTTTACAAATTTACATGAAGCCCTGAACCCCACACTAGGATTCCCTGTGTTGTAGGGTCCAGTCTCTTTCAATCCGTATTCGAAAGGTACAATAACAAAGACAATAGTTAACTAAACTATACGATATGATAACAAAATTTCAGTGGTTTGTGTAGAGTGTGGTGTAGTGAATGTAGTGTGGGAAGTGTAGTGTTGTTGGTGTAGTGAGTGTAGTGTTGTAGATGAGAGTGTCTGAGTGCATGTGAGAAGGGTAAGAGTGGTTGCAAGTGTTAATGTGATACTCGTATACCTGTGCGTTTATTGATTATACTTTATTTTTATTTTTATGACATTATTTTTAAGATGCCCTCTGTTTTTTTGGTAATCTAAATTGAGTAGCCAAAGGGAAATTACTTTAGAGTATTTTTTTTCTTAATTTTAAAATTTTGTGAGTTTTATTTAATTTACTGTTTAAGTAAGGTCCCATGAAAGCTAACGATCTCCTTCCAAAAGATTTACAAAAATGAGGTTTATCCCAGTTCGCCAGACGACTGGAGCATTGGTGAGATCTGCAGTTGTTTAGTGATGTTTTGTGAAATCGCAACGTAGTTGAAAGAATGTATAGCTGCCTAACTCTCAGGACCTTTGCGTCTGCGTAAAGTAGATTAGTGCGGTACCTAAACGGTCTCCTGTATGCAACTTTGAGGACAGCACGCTGTGCACGTTCTATTTTCATCATGTGAGTTTTAGCTGCAGAACCCCATGAGACGATGCAGTAACTGACTGTCTAGTTGTATAAAAACTTGAGATACAAAAGTACACCGATTTATGATCACAATATCTACTAGGAATCAATTTACGAATAATTAGAACAGTCAATAAACTCTGCTCAGCTCAATCGAAAATATCCTGCCAAAAAAAAAGTTGATGTACTAAAGTAGGAACATTATATGGCTGATTATGCCTATGCAATGTAGGTTATATGATGATGAGTAATTATTTTTCTTTACGTACGGAACCAAGAAATGTGGTTCGTTCTTAACTGTCCAGAAGATATCCAACTCATTTACGATATTTGCTGAAAATTTGATACTTTAATGTTAACTATGACTTGCCTGTTGGTCTATTGATTGGTGGCCCTGACTGCTATGCCGGAGGTCGTGGGTTCGATTCCCACAAGGCAAATATTTGTGTGATGAGCACGATAATTTGTTCAGTGTCTGGGTGTAATTTGTCTATAACAAGTATGTATTTAGAAATATATAAGTATGTTTATCAGTTGTCTAGTACTCATAACACAAGCTCTGCTTAGCTTGGGTCTAGACGGCGTTGTGTGATAGTTGTGGAATATAATATTATATTAATTATTGAAGACGTTAATGACATTTATTTGCATTCTGGTTGACTACTGTTTTTATAAGATTGAAAAGGAGTGCTAAAGCTGCAATATGATGAAAAGTCTAAGAGTCTCACCAATAAGGTTAATTTTACCCAGTAACTGGGTTAGAAGGTTAGATAGACAGTCGCTCCATAAAAATACTACCTTCTACTTGCGGTTTTGCACTCGTGAAAGTAGAAAATATAAATATAGCCTATGTCACTCAGTGATAAAGTAGCTCACTATTGGTGAAAGAGTTTTTAAAATCGGTTCAGTTGTTTTTGAGTTTATTCATCTATAATATTATATATAAAAAAAGAAACTGACTGACTGACATATTAACGCATAGCCGAAACTACAGGGCCTAGAAGCGTTAAATTCTGTACAAGGTTTCATTTTATGATGTAGGTGAGAGAGAGCTAAATTTCCCCTTAAGGGGATGAAGCGGGGGTCCAAAGTTTGTATGGAGAAACCTATTTTTACGCGGGCGAAGCCCGAATTAAAAATACAATCCTTTTCTCTTTATAATATTAGAATATATTTAGACTGATACGTATTACGCAACACCAACACTAGACAAGAAGTCGTTATCCTGCAAAATCCTTTGAGATATAAATACGTAATATATTGCAGACCAAAGGACAGTCGTAGGACATTATCAACTTAGATTAGATCAAACTATCCCGAAAGTCTAGACCAGTATTAAAGTGTCAAACTAATGTTTCATTGAGCTTAATATTTTATTAGGAAGTTGACCCATCTGTACCTACTTTTGAAGTTTTGTTTCTAGTGTTTTCTATATTTATTTAACGTTCATGTACATTAAAAGTACAGGGGCAAACCTAATGCGACAGGGCATTCTCTACCAGTCAACATTTGGTTTAAAATAGACTACAATGTGGGAGGTGAGCACAATAAATAAAAAATATATATTTCAAATAGAATGAAGTACCTATAGTTTAGTTTTCAAATTGATACGTTAATAGTACATAAAAAACCAGCCAAGTGTACAGACTGTGACTGTGTGTGTGTGATCAGACTCGCACACAAAGGGTTCTTTTTGAAACGTAAAAAAATACATTTCTTTAATTTAGTTTTTTTTTAATTTAAACGGTCTTACCTATTATGGTTCTTGAGATACAGTGCGCTGACAGTTAGACAGACGGACGGGCAGCAACGGACGTATTGGGTTTCGGTAGTAACCTTTCTGTTATAGAACTCTCAAAACTTGAACCTTATAGGATTAGTTTTAAATTAGTTTCGGAAACGTATTAATTTGCGTTATAACTAAGACTTAGAATTCTCTGTCGAAGTCTGTGTTTCCTTATAGCTACAACCTGGGTTATTTAAATCAATAGTGAATAGGTTACTTCTAGGCAAGCGTGCTCAATCGTCGACCACATTATCGCTTACAATCAGGTGAAATAGTGGTCAAACGCGAGCCTACCAATAAAATACAAGAAAATTAATATATATCATATTAATATATATAAGCATAAGCGTAATCAGCCTTATTAATGTTCCCACAGCTGGGACTCAGGCCTCCTCTCTAGGAGAGGGAATGGGCCGTAATCCAACACGCAGGCCCAGTGCGGTGAACGTCACATGTCTTCGAATTTTTGGTTCTAGGACATGCCGGTTTCCTCACGATGATTTCCTTCACCGTTTTGAGAGCAGTGGTGATGAAATAAATTACACAAAGTAATGCGCCTGGCTGGGTTTGAACCCAGCCATATATATCTATATATATGTACCCTAAATGTGTTTATAAACTTATATATTATCTTTTGCACAGGCATATATTTTAACTTTTTTTTAGGATCAAAAGTAATGTAGCTTAAATTTTTGCTTAGCGATAATGTAGCTTTCTATCATTGAAAAAAAAAACCATAATCGCATCATAGATATGCCTATAAACATATTCATATGTTCAGTGCAGAACGAGGTCTAATATGCCTCGTACATATCTTCCTTGCAGTGCGGCTAAGAAAAACATAATCTTCTCTACCGTCCGGAGACCGTAACTTGAATTTGGTCTAGTTTAGAAAAGAATTGAATATATACCTAAGATGTCCTATTCAAACCGAATACAGTGGTGTATCTAAGTAGATACAGGAGGTCAAAGTGACCCCGTATTTAAGTAATACGGGGTCACTTTGACCTCGTACCACACTTAGGCAAAAATGGTTTTAGTGTCTTAAACGTTACGGGGTCTAATAAGCTCCTTAACGATATAAGTCATTATGATAGTTTTCAAACGAGGTCTTTAACGCCCCGTACCGTAAGAATAGAAATTTTACGAAAATGAGTGCCGCTATCAACGTGTTAACAATCAAACCTTTTCCATTATATTCATTGTTTAGATCAGTTTTGGAATATTAAACAAGATTTGTCTATCGTCTTCTACTCGACTGATTTCGTAGACACAGCGTCGTGCTAGTGAAATCAATCAGCTTCAGGCTACAGAGAGTTATTGGGTGAGCATTTCAGCCATTTATCTTAGTGCAAAATTAATCTTCTTTACGCCACGATCATAACAAGCAACTCGTCTGTGGAATGCATTACCCATAGAAGTACAACGTGCTCAAACGCTACCGACCTTTAAAACAATGGTGAAGGACCATTACCTGTCACTGTATTTCTTTATTCTCCATTCTATTATTTGATATTGTATATATGTATTTTTATTATTATGTCTGATTTATATTGATTGTACAATAAACGCCCTAAATCTATCTCCTTTCGTTCAGTCCATCCTAAGGTTGTCTGTAAGTGATTGCCCTGGCCGATAAGACCACACATTTAGTTTTTGCAAATTTCTGAATCTCTGTATATTAAGAAGGTCGCCCATCCAGCGACTGACTTCGGCAACCATAACTTAACTTTGGAGATAGACCTCGAGATCGGAGCTCGTTTTATTATCATTTTAACTACTAACTCCTATATCCTAAACAATTGTATATTGACATTAGTATTGTATGTTGACATTAGCTTTGTAAATTGACATAATGCGGCTTGACATTGATTTCTATTGCGATTTATTATTAATTAATTTGTATAATGTAATACTTTAAATTATTTTTTAATGTCTAGGCTTATTTTATTTAAGTATTGAGATTTGGCTGACTTGGTTGTTAATTTCTCACAAACATATGGCATAACATAGCGCTGTCTTTATACCATTATTATTGTACCTATGTTAAACGAATTATTGAATGACTTGTGACTCAATCACTATTGCTACACCATAGGGGGCCACCAGAGGCCAAAGTCTGCTATTTTGATAAATTCGTCATTCCAACACGATTCCATTGTCATTTTGCTAAAAGTTCATAATCTGCTAATTCATAATGATCGATCATTGATCGGTCAATGATCTCGTAATAGAGTTGTGGTAGAATGACAATATCGAGCTTATTAAAAGCAATGATTGCACAATGACGTTCTGATGGTAGGCCACTGATCAAAGGAACTGTCAAAATTTTTGCAGATTACCGCATACGTAAGACATTCATTTGTCAATATGTACGAGACTACCATTCTATGCCATTTCTTTTAATGAAGTGTCAGTGGTTGACCATTGGAAAGTCATAATGACGCCATTATATTAGTTGATTACCAAACTTGTCAAAATCAACAATTATGAAATCAATGATACACCATTTTGCCACTATTTAATTGTAATAGCAGACTTGAGGCCCAGAGTCGAAGCCTACTGGGGTCATGAGTTGTGCGAAAGAGAACCCGGGGACCCTAGAACGAAGGCAAAGAAGGAACATAAGAGTGGGTTTTTATCAATAGAAGTCTGACACGCTCTCGCGCTCTACCCAAGAGCGAGAGAAGTCATTGGATGATTTCCCACCTAAAAAAACACTATTGCTAAATTTATAGCCAAATTGACGTCCTGTTTTGAAACCCGTCCCCACATTGATGATTTTGATTCCCAATTTCTAAACAGAACCAAATTCATTGCCTAGTCTTTACCTTATCGGGGTCAATATTCCACTCGGGTCGTCCAAACATATAGGTATTCGGAATTAAATAAATCGAAACCCATTCGTACTAACAGACAAGCTCAGATATTCATAGAAGCCGTTTCGAATATAGTTGCTACATCTACGGAATATATTAGCTCCACTACTGTTCAAACTAAAGGAATTTCAACCTTACTTAGATTGGTTAAAGTTTTTAGTTGAATAACTTGGAATATACTTTAGAAAAATCATTTTGAGATATTAGGTATTTTGGCCCGATGTGGTCTTGTTATCTGGTTACAATTGGATGAATAAATAAAGAATGGGTAAACAATTGAAGTACATTTACAGAAAGATAAGATATTGTTTTCAGTGGTGAAAGCAACTGTCAATATGAAATACTGTTTGTGTGAAAGGATTTTACAATTGAAAATCATTCAATTATTTATTTGCATAGGCACACCAACGACTTGTTTACAATATGATTTCAATAATATAATAATAATGAATACGAGGTGATCCTGTGTAAAAAAGTCACTTACAGGTATGGACAACATTCACAAAAAGTCTAATTAATCAAATAGGTGAGAAACCGTTAAATAATGAACATATAGCATAAGCATAATCAGCCTTTTTAATGTTCCCACTGCTGGGACTCAGGCCTCCTCTCTAGGAGAGGGAATTATGGGCCGTAATCCACCACGCGGGCCCAGTGCGGGTTGGTATGAACCAATGAACATATACACAGGTTTAAACACAGGTTTGCCTGAAACACAGGTTTAAATTAACCTAGATCGGGCGGTCCACTATCAAACATTGCTATTCCGAACTACGATTAATTTGCACCTTTAATAATATTTTAGTTTTAGTATATTTTTAGGCACTGTAATTGTATGGGAAACCTTATTACTGTTGGCTTAATGTTAATTTTTTGTAAACGTTAATTGAATAAATTTTATTATTATTATTATTTATTATTATTATATAAAATACGAAAATAGAAATTAAAAACTAATGTCCAAACTTAAGAAAAAAATACTAAAATCACATTATTATCAATTTAAAATTAAAATCAATTACATTATTAACATATTAATCAATCACAGCCTAAAGAATAAAGACACATTTATGTTAGTGATTTTTTATCCGTAAAATTATACAATATTGTTTCATTTCAAGGATTTCTAACAATTTATGTACATTGGAAACTTAAATATTAACTAAGTAAGTATTTATACTAAACCTAACTATGTACATAATGTACAAACAAAAACACAAAATACACTCAGGCATCGAAGTAATCCTCAACATCGCTGTCATTCGGAAATAAGCCTATAAGACTGGCAACATAACCACATAGACATAGAAAAAGCTAGCCTTCTGATCACGCAGTGTCGACCAATCTGTGTTAAATTTTATTTGAAATTTCGTAGTATTATTTCTAACATACGTTCGGTTGGAGCAATGTGGCCCACCGTTATCGGCCGCGATTTACATGTTGAATATTGTGGGTTCTAACCCAGGCATTCTCTTTACTCTGCGTACCTAATTTATTTCGCCACCCCAACTCTCAAAATGGTGAAGGAAAACACATGAGATAATCGTCATGTAAATAATAGAACCAAAACTTCGAAGACATAATTATGTCCACTAACTTGCACTGAGGCCGCGTGGTGGATTACGGCTCAATTCCACTCCTATAGAGGAAGCCTAAATCCCAGCATACAGCTGAATGCCGTAGCAATGAAGAGCAGGACGAAAAAAAAAATATCATGAAATTTCATCCAAAAAAAAAAAATAACTCTAAACCAAACCTAAAAAATTAAAAAACACAAACATATTTCAAAGCACAAAATTTTCAGAACTGCAACTTTCTACCAGCCACAAACAGAAATAACAAAAATAATATTTTCTACACACGAAAAAAAGGGTCTGAATTGCAAAATAAAAAAGTCTAGCCCGATCGTTTCCAATCTAGTCAGCCATTGGAATGAGTCCCTGCAGAGCGATATCTGTAAATCTGTACTAACACATACAGACACACATACACACAAATATATGTGCATATATACGTAGTACGCGTTCCGAATCGTTAGTCGTAGCGTATCAATTGTCATGGGATGAACTGATGTCGTTGATCCGTCACTCACCATTTAACTGGACTGAAAAATCGTGCTATATGTAGATAAAAGTTTTTTTCTTTTTGAGGGTAGAAAATCATCAAGTAACTTCTCCCTCTCTGGGTGTAGCGAGAGATTATAGGTTTTGTGCAATAACTTCCCCGAGCATGAAAACAATGTTAAATTCCCCAATGTTTTGACAGAAATGTGATTATATACCAACTAGGATCGCTGTGTGTATGGTGATAATACACGTGATTGACCTTTATACTTAACGTTAATACGTTATTTCACTAATATTTATATTTCCCTAGCTTACAAAATCAAAAGAATTGCATGCGTGCATTCTGAAATATACGCTACTAGGGACTGTTCACTGACCAAAACCCACCTGTAGTCCTCCAATGGCCTTGGGGCCGCAGTAACTCTTTTAACTCTCTCTCTCAGCCCATGCAAAAAATTTGTCTCTCCGATTAGTCGTTTAGAATTTTCTTGCTGGAACAATGTTACTCCAACAGGAATCTTTTTTCCGTTTTTGTTTCCAAAACGGCAACATGCACAAGTTTTTTTTTTTTTTTGCTGCACACGTTTACAACAGATTACGCACTAGCTTTCCAGTGGTGAAATTATCAAAATCTATCCAGTAGTTTTTGAGTTTATTCATTACAAATAAAAATACAATTCTTTTCTTTTAAATAATATCGTTCTATTTATCACTTTTACTAAAACTAGAACTAACATCAAAACTAATAAATATTAATTAATAAATAGGAAATAAAATAAAATAATAATATCAGTAAAATGTATTTATTATGCCGAAAAAAAAATACAAGAAAAATAATTCTTTTCTTTTTATAGTATTAGTATAGATTAGTTAACACACAATAGCTTTGTTATTGGTCAAAATATGATCGAAATCATAATATCATCCAAAATTGAACTAAAAAAAGAATATATCTCACCTACCTTTTCTGTTTATTTCAAGAGATGTCTGTTAGAAAATCATAAATAACATTAACACATCCGAATGTATGTGTCATCCTCTTTAATAATATTTGTTTTATCTTTTACTGCAGCTTTAGTAGTTTTTTTTTTATTGATTTAAACTAGTGCTTGACTGCGATCCCACCCGATGGTAAGCAGTGATGCAATCGTTGATGGTGAGGCGCACTAGTTTATTAAGAGGCTATTCACACTAATCTTGGAGACACCTAAATTATAATCAGACTGGAAGACCGCAGCAGGCAAATTTTTCCACTACAGGTACTCTTTCTATATATCTATTAAATCCAAGCTAATCAATAATACAGGTTACAACATCAATTTTATTCTAAGCACGCTCTCTAGTAGTATCTCAGAGCCAATTGTTACTTTTTCAACTTCATTGCTGGATTCTTTTATTTCGGTTCTACTATTTTGGGATCACGAAGCATTAATACCTTTAGCTATTTTTTTGTTTCATACATTTTGGATTAGATTATCTACCTGCTACCAGCGTTTTCGCATATGAAAGTAACAATTTGGATAAAAATTCTATGTCCTATTCCAGGGTATTGTCTACCCATGTGATAAATTTCATTCAAACCCGTTCAACCATTCGAGCATGAAGAAATCACAAACATATAAGCACATTCAAAAACCTCCTCCTTTACAATATTAGCTCACATTTTTTTTATCACTAAAATTAGTCTGTTGGGGATTAGCGTGATAGTGTGGCTTACTATCAGTAAATATTTTCGGAGCAGGCGGCGGAGACCATTAGGAAGAGACCATCCTCACGCCCCGGCCCCCACAGAAAACGTCTTGGGCATCGGGAGTTTCAGGGTGACTCCTTGTCACCTTAGGCACGGGCTTGCAGATGGCGAGTAATGTAGGTAGCTCACCGTCCAATGACGACCTGGCTCAGGCGCAAGCTCTTCAAAGATAGGTCAGCAAAATGGGCGAAGACCGCTAGGGGCGATATCTTTCAGGATTCTTTGAAAGACTTACTGCGCCCCTGGAACGTAGTTTTAGGGCTATATTTCACCAGGACACCATGGCGGCGCGACCAGTTACTCACGTGGTGTCCGTTTGGTTGCTCAACCTATTTGGTGGCGCGACCAGCTTGGACGCCAATCCGGCCGCCAGTGGCATACGTTAAGGCTATATTTCACCAGGACACCATGGCGGCGCAACTGGTCGCGCCACCATGGTGTCTCGTTTAAATATAGCCCTTAGGCCGACTGTCTACGGATGCGTAGCTTCATAGACGCATATTCGCCCTTATACGCTTGGTGTACGCTTGCGTGAAGCTTGCATACAAAACTGTGGAACTCGGTCGACGAAGCGGCAGCGTCGCGTCGTTGCTGCTTAGTCAGTAAGAGTGAAATTTTTACTTGTTCCATCCAGAGCATGCGGTAGGATTCATTAGATCCTTTCCCTTCCATGGCTTTACTTTTGTGCCGTGTCTTGCCAAAAAAAACGTTATCGTTTATCGCTTTTTCTATTCAGAAAATCGTATTTTAATCCATTGCATTCCTAAGGAGGAAAGTGCTCTAAATTTATACATTCATAATGTGTATGTACGTATGTAACAATGTCATTAGTTGGAACACTGATTGACAGGTTCTTAATTCAAAATGTTCTATCCGGAAGAAGGATTAATTAATCACTTGAAGAAGGTTTTGTCCCACAGACAGCTGAATGTGATGGATGAGTCATTGACACGGTGTCACAGACATCGACACACAGATATGTACCATGGATCCAGTACATGATTCTGGATCCCCTCGTGGTGGAATTTAACGTTGGCAATTTACAAATTTAAAAAATAAATGTATTTTTTGTTTTCAAGTGTCTTTCTTCTTCTTCTGGCTAAACCTTGTCTCATTTATTCGGGGCCCTCCTTGTTTCGACTGGCCTGTTGGTCTAGTGGTTAGTGGCCCTGACTGCTATGCAGGATGTCATGGGTTCGATTCCCACCCAGGACAAATGTTTGTGTGATGAGCACAATCATAATATTTCGTTCCTATCTGGATGTAACTTATCTATAATATTTATGTATCTGAGGTATGTATTTAGAAATATTTAAGTCTGTTTATCAGTTGTCTAGTACTGATAAAACAAGCTCTGCTTAGCTTGAGACTAGACGGCGTTGTGTGATAGTTATGTGAATATTATTATGTTTACATTTTCCATTGAAGACTATTTATTGCCATATCTGTGTCGAGATGAGCTTATTTGAGATCTCTTTGGACCGTCGTCAGCCAAGTGGAGAGTGATATTCCACGCGTGAGCTTTGTCGTAGGCAGTTCAAGGGCAAGCTTCAACATGTGTCGACTTGACTTGTTTTTTTTTATGGTATATACAGTCGTTATTTTTATTTACTTCGCTTTGCAAAGAACACTTTCATTGCTTTGTTTTTCTTTTTTTAAAAAAAAAGAAGGAGACGTTGCCCTTCTAGGGTACATGTAAAATCACATACATAAGACACCCAGCCGACATAGCCCGAAGAATAACCAAACTAAAGTGGCAGTGGGCAGGGCACATTGCTCGTAGAACGGATGGTCGATGGGGCTGAAAGGTTCTAGAGTGGCGACCGCGCACCGGAAAACGCAGCGTTGGAAGGCCTCCCACAAGGTGGACCGACGACCTGGTGAGAGTCACGGGAATGCGGTGGATGCGAGTCGCACAGGATTGTTCGTTGTGGAGACACTTGGGGGAGGCCTATGTCCAACAGTGGACGTCTTTCGGCTGAAATGATGATGATGATGATGATGACACCCAGACCCGGTACACTGTAGGTCATACAAATATATGTTTCGTGCGGGGATCGAAACCACGGCACGCAATCGCTCAACCACTGCGCCAATCATGCAGTCACACTCAACACTATCGTACATCTTTGTGAGTGGAACTCAGTGCTATCATGTTCCGGGTCGTTAGCTGTACCATCAGTAGTCACGGGAGACCATAATTCATGGTTTTCATTAAACTTCAGTATATAGTAGTGTTTACTGAAAATATGCGCTACTGTATCGTTTCAGTTTTTTACTTAGATTGATCTTTATAGAACAATGCTTGTTAAACTGATGGATTTGAAACTCTTATATTGTTTTACTAGCTTCGGCCCGCGGCATCGCCCGCGTGAAAGTCGGTTTCTCGATACAAACTTTGGACCCCCGTATCATCTCCTTAAGGGGTGAATTTCGGAAAATCCGTTCTTAGCGAATGTGTACACCCTATAAGGAACCTAACTGCCAAATTTTAAGTTTGTAGGTGTTATAGTTTCTGAGATTTCGTGATTAATCAGTGAGTGGTATTTCGCTTTTATATATATTAAGGAAGATTGTTGATACGTTCTCGTTTGACCACTATCTCACCTGATGGAAAGCGACAATGTGTTCGACGATGGAGCACGCTTGCCTGGAAGTAGCCTATTCACTCTTAACTTAAAGACACCTAGGTTATAGCTATCAGGAAACAGACTTAGTTGTACGCACAATGATTGTGAATAGTTTTATAAGAGAGTAACTCGGAAAGCACGTAAAACTGTTGGTCCTTCGCTTAATATCTCTCCGGTCGTGTCGAATTGTCGTCCCAGCGGACTATGAGAGCATTATAGGAACAGAGAGTGGATCTGTGTTTGCGGTCACACTTGAGCACAATAATATCTCCTGCGTACTTGGCTAATCTCTGTAGTGATTGGTCACCGTGATCGAAATTTGACATAGTTACTCGTACTAACCGCTACCAACGGTTTTGCCTGCGTGGAATTATCCTTAGGGTACATAATCTAGGGATATAAAGTATCGTATGTACCAGGTTATGGTAGACCATATCCTGCTACATAGGACCATGGTAGACCCACCTATGGTAGACCCGTGTGGCAAGTGTGTAGGAGTAACAAACACACACAAACATTCTTCCTTATAACCACAGATACATCAATTTGAAATATCTGTGCTTATAACATTAGTGTTATTGTTCAAATTTAGGTTTGTACAGAACCTGATGCGATGACGAAAATTATTACACTTCTAGCTGACTCGGCAAACATTGTTCTGCCATATAAAATTATCAGAGAAAAAAATGGAGGGGTTGAGGTAGTAGTGTAAAAAGTAGCCTTTTCTTTTAAGTGAAAAATCATCCAATGACTTCTCTCGAATCTAGGAAAGTATCCATTTGACTTTATTTATGAAAAGTGCACGGTTTGTATGACTTACGCCAAGAGATAAAGCTAGCTGTTGCATTTTTGTAAATAGGGAAGAATGGACGCCTTAAAAAAAAATATTTAAAAAAATATATTTCCTGTACAAAATTCCTTCGATGACAGGCTAGTGAAACAATTCCATTCAATAGCAGCCGACGAGAATACTCAATGAGGCACTATCAAATACCCACCTGCTCGGGACTATGAAACATGTCATCAAGTATTTTTTGTTGTATTTGATGATAAGTCTGATGTGGTTTTTGTAAGATTTGTAGAGTCAAAACCCAGAAATTACACTAATAATATCTAAAGGTAAAAGTTTATTAGTGTATGTTTTTTACTTTTTCACGTTTGAAAGAAGCACAGGCGTAGGGTAGCCAGCCTTTCGGTGTTTTACAGGTTGCATTTTGGAGTGTGTGCGTGGGAATTGCATGACTTGATTCCGCCACCTCATTTCTACCATCGGACAACCCGA
Organism: Mythimna impura; assembly: GCA_905147345.3. Taxonomy (NCBI): domain Eukaryota; kingdom Metazoa; phylum Arthropoda; class Insecta; order Lepidoptera; family Noctuidae; genus Mythimna; species Mythimna impura. The sequence continues at coordinate 20,003,018 of LR990367.1, read as the reverse complement.
CGTACGGCGAGTATCCACCCTTACGTGGTTGAAACTTCTACGGTCCGGACTAATCGTTTCGCCTCGTCGTTTATACCGCGTGCATCGAAGGACTGAATCAATTTGCCTGCTGCGGTCTTCCCATCCGATTATAAATTGGGTATCTTCAAGGCTAGAGTGAATAGGCTCTTAATAAACTAGTGCGCCTCACCAACAACGATTGCATCACTGCTTACCATCAGGTGGGATCGCAGTCAAGCACTGGTTTATAACAATAAAAAAAAGAAAAACTAAATACACCTCTGTGGGATTGTTCATAAGAGTTATGGCGCTAGAACGCATAGGGCAACTGAAAGAACACAGATAGGATTTTTTTAGGATTGATAGGTTCGCACTTGGCCACTATCTCACCTGATGGAAAGCGGAGATGTGGTCGAAGATGGAGCACTCTTTTGCCTAAAAGTATAGTAAGAATACTTTTTTACTGAAGATAATGTGCTTTTAATAAGATGCCTCGCTATGGGGCTCTCATCATGTCTTTCAGCAGTCACTTTCAGGAGACTGTTGCTACTGCCATGCAATTTGGCGAGAAGAGCGACGCACTCTTTTTGTGTATGACAGCTGAGAAGCTGTCGACTCTGGCTTGGGCAAACATCTCCGAAGCACTGCAATTACGTGGCAGTCGCATCAGTGCCCTGAAAGCGTTGTTATATTGGACTCGCAGCATTGGCGGCCCATTTCGTACAGTTGTTCAATACGGCGCTCGAGTACGGGGATGTGAATTTAAATTTTCTAAAATGTCTGGTTTTTATAAAATTTAGTTTAATTTACAACAACTTATTACATTGCTCTAGAACATTGCTCTAGAATTATTAAAAAACCTTTTTTACCAAAAACACTATGTTGGATTTCATAAATGACACGATCACAGCTAAAGCCGCTGCTATAATAAATTTCACTCAGAAAACCCAAGCTGGGACTAGCCGAAAAGCCTCCAATCTTGGCGCGGAATGCACACAAACCTTCCAGCTGGGAAGGCTACGATTCCAGATATTTCCCCGGTAAAAATCCAACTTTTGAACGAGTAAAATAATGATTTGGATATTTTGTTTTTATCTTCAAGGGGGATGGTCCAAGGTAGCCTTCGAAATTCAAATTTTGCAGATCAATGTCAAAATGTAGCAATGGTTACCATACGATTGGTGGCTGTAATATGTATTTATTTAAGAAATTAAAATTATTTAACATACTCAATTTGACTTGCAATATTACTTATTATATTGCGTTATATGGCTATTTCCTGAAAAGTCATTCAAATGATTTTTTCTCTTTCTGTACGAAAAGCTTTTACCGATTTTCGTGAATAAGAATAAAATTTAAAAATACCTATTCATTTTACTGTTGATTCGAGTACAGAATCGCTAACATAATTGCCTCCTGCAAGTTTTCATCATCATCGTCATTTCAGCCAAAAGAGGTCCACTGTTGGACATAGGCCTCCCCCAAGCGTCGCCACAACGACCGATCCTGTGCGTTTCGCATCCATCGGATTACCGCGACCCTCACCAGGTCATCGGTCCACCTTGTGGGAGGCCTTCCATTGCTGCGTCTTCTGGTACGCGACCTATAAGCCTATAGTTTGAGTAGGTATAAATTAACATATCCTCTAATGCCATTAACTATGTTAAAAAACTCACAACAAGGCCACTAAACTTAAATAAACCTGACTTTTGGGTTTTTTCAGAGTAATCACATAGAAAAAATCGATGTCTTATAGTTTTTTTTTTCTGTTTGACACATTCAAGTATTTATAGAAATAATTTAATCAACACACTAACAGCCAACGATTTTTCTGTACATAACTTCTTTTTTTTTAATCTTGATAGGTTCGCGCTTGACCGCTATCTCACTTGATGGAAAGCGACGATGCGGTCGACGATGGAGCGCGCTTACCTAGAAGTAACCTATTCGCTCTTGACTTAAAGTTTCCCGGGTTGTAGCCATCAGGAAACACAGATTCCGGCAAGGAATTCCACTCCTTAGCTGTACGCACAATGAATGTGTTCCCAAAACGGGAACACATTTTTATCATATACGTAGGTACTGTAATTCAATCGATGGGTAATTTAAAAACATGCAAAGTGAAATTGCATAAAAATAATAATACACAATGCATCTAAAAACCAACTCTCTGATATAAACAACAATTCTTCATGAAAAATAAATCTGTATCTCAACTCCACATGCCCAAAGCATTCTCTTTTGAGATCAAAACGCTATTTTATTTAAAGAACCGTTTCAAGATAAATATTGTGAAGCCTAAGTGAGGCGTCAAAGGGCATCAGCAGAGCTATATCTCACTGTCGAAGAGGCAGACGGTCAATACTTGGTACATTAAACAAACATTTTTCAAAGTTCAGCAAGATCACTCTGGAGGATTTTATAAACTGTTTCTTTGTTGGTTGCGATGCAAATAATAGAAAATTGTAGATGTGGATAAAATAATGTGATACGTGATCTTATTCTCTGTAACTACAGTCTATAGCGTAGTGTTGTTGTAAAGATAAATTGCTTGTATCTTTGTTATGTTTTTGGTAACTTGGTTATTAATTTATTAGTGACTGTCATAATCATCTAGGTACTTATATTGACTTCCGAAGTTACGGCACTCTTCTGGCACTTCTTAGCGACTAAATAAAGTGTCCGACAAGTAAAATAATGATATAAAATAATAATAAAATAGTTTATTTATCCAAGCAATACACACAGCCACAATTCAAAACAAGGTGGCAGAAATGCAAGAAGCTTAGTTTTGTGAACAGATAATTTTAGTCTACAAGATAAGTCTATGTATACAAAAAATTATGAACCCTGTCTCTTAAACTAGGAGACCTGTATCTTAAGAGACAGTGACTCGACCAAACTGAAATTTAATAGAACTCATGTTTACAAAGTGAAATGAAAGTGTGTCGATATAACATTTTAGAAGCATTTAAATTTAGTATACTTATCAATGCAAAAGTGTTAATATGTGTTTGT